>JAHZTW010000001.1:359524271-359543410 GCA_020283515.1 Alliaria petiolata
CCCCCGTCCCCCCCCCCCCCCCCCCTCTTCTTCTCTTTCTCCTTCTTCTCCTTCTCTTTCTCGTCTTCTTCCTCCAGCCCATTCAGCCCCATCTGTGACAGACGCTTCAGGAAAACAACGCCAATTAGGATCTTTACATTGTAAAACTGACATTTTTCAATAGCCTTGACAGCCTTCAAACAGATCATGTCAGCTAGCCTTCTTTGAACCCATGAGTTTTTTTTCAGCACGTCCTTTTTCAAAGTCGACCCTAGATCCTGATGTGGTGAGCAAAAAAAAAAAACTGAAATTAGTTCAAAGAAAATTCTGAAAACTCTCGTATATTGATCGGTTGATTATATCTTCTTATGTGCATACATTTTTTTATGTTTTTTAGTTGTCGATTTATAAAAAAAAAAAAATTGTCAATTTCATTTTCAAGAATTTGACATGTGCATGTCAAGCCCCCAAACCCCAATGAAACATGGGCGTAGGGCCTTCATCTACCACCATCATGATTTTAAAATCCACTTAGAATCCAAGTGGATTTTAAAATCATGATGTAGTCAAAAAAGAAATCTTAGTGGGGTGTAGTCAATCTAGAATTTGGAGTGATTTGTATATAATTATCAAATCTTGTGTTATTGAAACATGAATTTTAAAAAGTTGTTTAAAATCTAGTGTTATTGAACTAGTGATTTAAAAATGTTCCTTCAAATCATTGTTATTGGAAATATTTTAAGTTGTGGAATTTAAGAGATTTTGAATAATTTTTATGATGTTTTGGTGGAGTTTCCTAAAAAAAAATATAAAAATCCAAATCCCATAGTTTTAAATAAGATTTTATATAATTTTAATAGCAAATCATAACAACTCATAACCCAAATACACCTCCCCCTCCCCTAATTCATCTAGAATTTGTCGATTTGATTTTGCCCCTTAATTACTAATAAATTGATATTTCCCATACTGTCTTTTTTATGTTTTTATTTATGGTCCTAAATTCTCTCTATTCTTGTTTGTTGGCTTAGTGCTTTCTCTCACGACTTTAATAAGTCTAGATTCTTGGGTTTTATTCCACTTGGTATATATGTTAATTAGAATAGGATGTGTTTACAACCAAAAAACCTCGTTTCAGTACATCTGTTGTATTAGTTCCTTGTTTAAAAAATTGTTGGCCAATCATCTTATATACAAAATAAAAAACAATTACCAATTAGTCATGAAAGCGCCTGTAGCTCAGTGGATAGAGCGTCTGTTTCCTAAGCAGAAGGTCTTAGGTTCGACCCCTACCTGGCGCGTCAAATATTATTTTGACTTTATTTTATTTATTTTTTTCCGTTTTTCATTCTTCCAATTCTATAAACAAGACAACCCTTATAATAGTGACAACCAATCACTATTTTTTAATGTCTATAGAATTGTATACAAAATTTTATTATATTGACTTTATTTTTTATTTTTTTCTGTTTTTTATTCTTCCAATTCTATAGACAAGACAACCCTTATAACAGTGACAACCAATCACTATATTTTTATTGTCTATAAAATTGTATACAATGTTTTTACAGCAAGTATATTTTACAGTTCACAGCCACATACTACAAGAAAGTATGCTAAATTCTGACGATTTTTTTATGGGTAACAAGCCGTTAGAAACTTTTTGACGAATTTCTGATAAAAATCTGATGAAATTTATGTCTTTCGAAATTCTATCAGAAAAATCTAACGGAAATAATATCCGTCATAATGCTATTTTCCGACGGAACAAATAATCCATCAGAATCCGTCAGAAAAATAGCTATTTAAAAATAGCCGTTATATAGTCGTTGCAATAGCCGTTGAAATTTTGAAAATTCGTCAAAAATCCATTAAAAATCCGTTGAAAATCCGTATACTTTTTCCTATTTAAATTATTTTTCTCCTCTTTTCCTCATTCATAACAAAGTTAAAAAAACAGCTTGATAAAATGTCTTTCTCTAATCGTTTTAATTATTTTTGATCTTATATGAATAAAAGTCAAAGGGTCGAGTGACGTGACTAGTTAAGAATGAGTTTGCTGAAGCTGTACATCAATCCATACAATTCGCATCAAACCAAAACATATCATTCTAATATGGTAAAATGTACTGTAGTAACAACCAATTAAATTAAAATTTAAAATTTTGGATATTTTATCTTACCTAATTTAGTGACCAATAGTTAAAAAAAAATTTGTCTGCAAACTGTAATTCTATGTATTATGTAAATAAATATCAATCATTTGGTAATAATAGATGGATGATAGATGTGGATATATCTTTTATTTCCTAAAACGCCAACACAGTCCGTCACCGACGCGTTCTAAAAGCGTTGCGTCAGGTCGAAGCAAAGCCCAACGTTATATGGACGCTAAACGTATTTCCAAACAGATTCTCGTACCCTATAAAATCCCCAATTTTCCTCCCAAATCCCTAACTTCCTCTCCTACAAACGCTCCCAACTCTCTCTGTCACTCTCTCATTTCTCAAATAATTTTCTCGAGAATCATCAGACCATTCTCCCTCTATATTCTACCCAGAGAAATTTTCAAAATTCGTTTCGATCCAGGCCAGATATTTCGGTAACGATCTTTTCTGATTCAAAAGAGGAAAGTTTTTGTTCACTACCTCTCCGTTTCGGTTCTTCTTGTAGCTGATCGAATCATGGGTACTTCTCAGAGTCGGGAAGATCGGATCACCGATTCGGATACGGATTCCGATTCCGAGTACTATGAAGAAGATGATGATCAGTACGGTGACGCAGATGTCTCGAAAAAGCAAGGATCGTCGCCTGCTTCTGGTTCAAAACTCTCAGGACCGTCTGGTTCTTCTTCTTCGGGGCCATCTGATTCGTCGTATCTGGATATTGAGCAGAAGCTGGGAGCCTTGAAGTTGAAATATCCATCATCCGTAACGCCCAAAATGAAAAACGCGGTGAAGCTTTACCGCCATATCGGCGGAAACACGCCCAAAGCCAAATGGATCATCACAGATAAACTGACATCGTACAAGTTCGTCAAGACTTCGACGGTGGACGGAGAGGATATCGATGATTATGATGATGGTGAAGCATCAGGTGAAGGAGGTGAGTCCTTCTGGTTTCTGGGCGTTGGTTAAAAGGTTAAAGCTAAGGTTTCGACGGATATGCAGTTGAAAATGTTTGGGGAACAACGTAGGGTTGATTTTGTGAGTAATGGTGTATGGGCTTTGAAGTTCTTGACAGATGAGGATTATAGGAAGTTCGTTACCAGGTTCCAGGACTATCTGTTAGAGAATGTATATAAGGTCAAGGCATCAGAGGAGAGTAGGATGAAAGTTTATGGGAAAGATTTCATTGGGTGGGCTAAACCTGAGGCTGCTGATGATTCTCTGTGGGAGGATGCTGAAGGTCCACCGGAGGAAGAGGAAACTCGGGCGAAGATAAATACGGACTTGACGGAAGAATTCGAAGAGGTGGCGAATGGTGGAGTGCATAGTTTGGCTTTAGGAGCATTGGATAATTCGTTCTTGGTGAATGATATAGGGGTTCAGGTTTATAGGAATATGGAACGTGGGATTCATGGGAAGGGTGTGTGCGTGAGATTCGATAATGGAAACTCGAAACTTGGACAGGGTTCGAGCCAGACAACACCAAACAAGGCTCTTTTGATGAGGGCAGAGACTAATATGATGCTGATGAGTCCGGCTAAACAAGGGAAACCGCACTCGAGTGGTGTTAAGCAGCTCGACATAGAGTCGGGGAAGATTGTTACGGAATGGAAATTCGAGAAAGACGGAACTGACATCACGATGAGAGACATAACAAATGATACAAAAGGGTCGCAGCTAGATCCATCAGAATCTACGTTCTTGGGGTTAGATGACAACAGGCTGTGTCAATGGGACATGAGGGATAGGAGAGGTATTGTGCAGAATATCGCATCGCCCATCTTGGAATGGACTCAAGGGCATCAGTTTTCTAGAGGAACGAATTTCCAGTGCTTTGCAACTACTGGGGATGGGTCAATCGTCGTGGGATCGCTTGATGGAAAGATAAGGTTGTACTCAAAGACCTCAATGAGACAGGCAAAGACGGCTTTCCCAGGGCTTGGTTCACCAATTACACATGTGGACGTCTCGTATGACGGGAAATGGATATTGGGCACAACAGATACATACTTGGTTCTTATATGCACCCTTTTCACAGACAAAGATGGTCGGACAAAAACAGGTTTTAGCGGAAGGATGGGGAACAAGATACCAGCGCCGAGGCTGCTGAAGCTAACACCACTAGATTCGCACTTGGCAGGAAACGATAATAAGTTTCACGGCGGTCACTTCTCATGGGTAAGTTACACTTCAGACATTATTGATTACAGCTATTGATTGGTTATAAAGCCAAATCTCATAGTCTTTGTTGTGTGTTGGTGAATGTTATTTGCAGGTAACGGAGAGCGGGAAGCAAGAGAGGCACATCGTAGCAACAGTTGGGAAATTCAGTGTGATATGGGACTTGGAGCGGGTGAAGAACAGTGCGCACGAGTGCTACAGGAACCAGCAAGGGCTCAAGAGCTGTTACTGCTACAAGATCTTGTTGAAGGATGAATCAATTGTGGAGAGCCGATTCATGCACGATAAATTCTCCTTCTCCGGTAACAACTCTCCAGAAGCTCCACTTGTGGTTGCCACTCCTCAGAAAGTCAGCTCCATTAGCCTCTCCGGAAGACGATTGTGATAAAAACACGTTTTGCATCTGATACTTTCCCTGTTGGTTTTTTGTATTGAAATTGATTTGTTGTCGTCGTGTGAAGGTTTGTGTTGAATAACATATGGCTTTGCTCAAGTATGATGAGTCTTTGAAACTGCTTTGTATGTGGTTTGAATCAAATTTGGTATGACTTGGTTTTGTGAACAGCTAATGTTAGATTTAATTTAAGTAAAACATACAAATGAGTTTCACTAACCGTATAGAAAAATATACTTTTTCTCAGTATTCACTAAGAATCTTGTATAACAAACAACACACCATAAACACAAAAAGTCGATCTATTCCTGCGTTTCCAAAATTGCGGTTTGTTAATATTATGCTTCAGACAGACCGTTTCGGGTCTTGAGATCAAACATATTCTTCAGCAAATCCGCAGTGTTTGAAGGAATCTTGGCTGGGCGTGTAGCCATGAAGTTGACAATCCTCTCATCTCACCACGACTTTTTTCTTCTTGACTGATATTTCTCCATCGCAAAGTTCAGCATCGTTACACTTGGATCCCTCATGTAAGAAGCAACCACGTTCTGCTTTCCTTTAATAACAGCTGCATCGGTTGTAACTTGTGTTCTTGTCTGCCATTTTGTCCACAGCCTTGTTTCGTGACATAGACACTCTTTTCTGCAAGTCGAATATTCGCGATTTATTGGATTATGAATGGATCAAAGTAGTATCTACTTGTTGTTGATCGACAGAGGGATTCTTTATTTATTTTTTCCGCACACCAACTATAACCATCCAACAATCATTCCAGACCATATATTTATAAATATAGTCACAAACCAAAGGAGAAAAAAAGAAAGTACACTTGGAAGTATTATGCTTGGGCCTTGTGCTCATAAAGCATTAGAAGACGTCTGGATGATACCGTCCTGGGATGGAACTGTTCTGCTGTGCTTGCTTCAGATGAAGCGTCAGGGCATAGTTGTTCACCTCTAGAGTTCTCAACTGCCCTTGGTATTGAGTAACTAGCTGCCTCAAATGCTGCAATTCCTGGCTTTGATCATCAGTTTCTTTCTGCCGTTTCTGTTGCGTCACCACCGCTCGTTTAAGCAAACTGTTTTCCTGGACAATGGCTTCTAATTGCTGCCTCAGCATCAAGTTTTCCTGTTGGAGACTTTGCATTGCTTCAGCACCAGCACGTGCAGTGATGGACTTCTCCAAAGCTCCCAATGCTCTTGCAGCACGGTCTTTGGCGTCCTTCATGTCAGAAGCATTCATCATCTCCCTAACAAAGAGCTCAACCCACTCAGTGCCATCCAGGTTTAACACATTTGCTTCTCCATTAGATAAAACTTCCTCCCTGCCTGATCCAGCAACAGTTTTTTTTAATATCTGAGACACTTATGCAGAATACATAGAAAGTTGATCACAAGCAACATGGAGAAATCTACTTTTAATAAATATGAAGAAAACAATCGCAAGTAGGCTTGAAAATTTCAGATTGATATAAGATAACTAGGATACATAATTCCAAAACTACCTTGCTGCTGAGTTTCAACATTTGCTTCCTGGATAGCATGAGATTGGTTTGTAGCAGAGTTTGAATAATTCTTATTGTTGGCTGATTCTAAACGAAGCTGATTCAAAGATCTAATGGCTGAATCAAGATCATCTCCACATTCCTCAATTGCCCGCTCAAGAATCTAATACTCACACAAATGTCAACAATAAATTGGTAGTAAAAAAAAAGGATCCTTATAATTGGTAGAAATGACAATAAATCGCAATACAAAAACAAGAAAAGTCCATAAGTATATAAACTGAATTCGTTAATCCGATGAAAAGCTTGAGATCGGAAAAAAAAGTCACCTGCTTATCCATATCGGGAAAAATCGCGGCGAGGTGATCGAGAAGAAGCGAAGAGGCAGGAGGAATCGGAGGGGAGAAACGAGCCGGAGAAGACGAAGAAAAGCAACGGATTTTCTTGGAGACGGGAGGCGAAGCGGTGGCCAGGTCCTCGAACAAAGATCTCTTACCGCAAACAATCGCAGACATGTTATCTGCTCCCCCTTCTTCTTCCTTCAGATCTCACCTTTCCTTTTTTTTCCCCCGGAGAAGAAGTCTTCTTTAACCGGATCGAGAGTTCTACTTTTGTTGGATGAAATATGCAACCAATGACGAAGATAAAAGAGGCTTAAACGTAAGTATGAAGTCACGGGCCGGCCCAGACCAGGCCCACTGTTTTAGGTCCAGATCGTATTAGATTCCTTACACCAGATACCAATTCCATCATCATTGTCAAGGAATCCGCCGAAGAAACCTCTTTCACTGAGAAATCATCCAAATAGAAAGAAGCATCAATCTGCCCGTTTAACAATCGCCGGAAAACACCCGAATTGGTTTCGATTGGCGGAATCGGAGGAGAAATCGATCGGGTTTATTGGGTCGCCGTTTTCGCATAGAATCGCTCTGCACACACCCTCTCTCTCTAGGTCTTACGGTCTCGCCCTTTGGAAAAACGTTTCACAATCGATCCCCAAATCTCACTCTACAGGTCAAAAATTTCTGCTGTCGATTCCTTCGATTTCGGTATTCAGATTCAAAATTCCGATTTGTGTCATTTGTTCCCTTCCCCTGTGTTGTTGCAATTTTTGTTTATCTGATCATCATCATCATCATCATCAAATGTGTTTTTCAGATTTGCAGCATCCACAATGTCTGGGCTGCTCGAAGGGATTCCCGACGCAGTTGCTCTGAGATGCCTCGCGCACGTTCCGTTAGACGTCCATCCGAGTTTAGAGCTCGTGTCTCGTTCCTGGCGAGCAGCAATACGCAGCGACGAGCTCTTCAGAGTCCGGAAAGAGGTGGGATCATCGGAAAATCTCCTCTGCGTGTGTTCTTTCTATCCTGAGAACATCTGGCAAGTCTACAGTCCAAACTGCGATCGCTGGCTCACTCTCCCTATCCTTCCATCGAGAATCCGCCACCTCTCCCATTTCGGGGCCGTCACCACCGCCGGAAAACTCTTTGTCCTAGGCGGAGGAAGCGACGCCGTCGATCCGCTAACAGGCGATCACGATGGTACATTTGCGACGGACGAGGTCTGGTGTTACGACTTTATTCAGAGGCGATGGAGTCCGCGAGCACCAATGCTCGTGCCTCGTATTATGTTCGCCTGCTGCGTTCTCGATGGGAACATTGTTGTTGCCGGCGGATTCACGACTTGCCGGAAATCGATATCTGGAGCGGAGATGTATGATCCCGAGAATGACGTCTGGACTTCGATCCCGGATCTCCACAGGACCCATAACTCGGCCTGCTCGGGTTTAGTGATGAAAGGCAAAGTTCACGTCTTGCACAAAGGGCTATCGACGGTGCAGGTTCTTGAGAGCGTTAAACTCGGATGGGCTGTGAGAGAGTATGGCTGGCCTCAGGGTCCGATGGCTGTTGTTGAGGACGTGCCTTACGTCATGAGCCATGGACTGGTGTACAAGCAAGAAGAAGATGACACGTGGAAGATGGTTGCGTCGGCGTCAGAGTTTAAGCGGAGGATTGGAATGGCGATGACGAGTTTGAGTGATGAGGTTTTGCTGGTAGGAGGAGTGATGGGAGCTGATAGGCTCAATTGGGACATCAAGCCGTTGTCGGACGTCGACGTTTTGACGGTTGGGAGTGACCGTCCGGCATGGCGGAAGGTCGCTTCGATGACCAAGTGTCGTGGAACGGCCCTTGGCTGTACGCAGTTGACAATCTGATGGGAATGTGATGTCTGTTTTTCTTTGTTTTGCATGTCTTTTTGTTTTGGGGTCAGGGTATGTCTTTGTTCTTCTTCCCGTTTGTTATAATGTTTTGTTTATCGTTTTAAAATTCTCTTTGAGAAAAAAAAAGAAGATAGCTAAGTTTTAAGAAACCATCATCAAAACGTGTGAGCTCTTGTATTTTTTTTATGAGGGCAGAGACAAATATGATGCTAGAGATGTTTACGACTAAACAAGGGAAACAGTACTCAAGTGTTGTTAAAACCAGCTCGATATAGAGACGGAACAGAATGGAAATTTGGAGAAAGACGGGACTGAAATCACGATGAGGGACATAGCAAATGATAGAAAAGGGGTCGCAGCTAGATCCATCAGAAACTATATTTTTGGGATTAGATGACAATAGGCTACCACAGGAGATGAATCAATCGTTGTGGGATCGCTTGATGGAAAGATAAGGTTGTGTACACAATGATTCCAAAAAAAATAAGGCTATATGTATAGAAAACCAATACAAAGAGGAATTGCATTTACAGAGAGACTTCCACATTTGTTTTATACAACACATAACAACAACACAAGAAACCCGCGTTTCTGTTTTTCTTTTTTATATTTGTCAAAGAGAATATGCAGTCTAATGTCGAAATGGACTCGACCAATACAAAACTTAAGAAAAAAAAGAAAAAAAAACTATAAACCTTTCTTCCTTTTTTTTAACCTCCAACTCTACTCAGTAAGGTAATGAAGCTGAGAACAAATTCTTCAGCAGCTAAAGGGTTTGGTTGGAGAAGTGGAAACATGTTCCGTATCTGTCATGCTTGCAAGTCTAATCATCATCTTCTGAATCTGCATTGACAAGAACAAACGAAAAAAATGTTATAATTACTCAAAAACTCTAATGGTTCCTCCACACTACACATGCAACAATGAAGAACATAACAGTTTGCAGCTTTGAAAAGCTATAGCCGATTTAAAGATAGAGAAAGATGACCCAGACTCATATGAAAGATATATAAACAGTTCTATTCAAAACCGAGTTTAAACAAAAAAAATATACAAAAGCCTTACCAGATCTTATGTCTTCTCCCACTTTTCCTCTGTTTTTTAGTAGTCTTACGATCATGGCGCAAATGAGATACCACCAATATATGTGGAAAACAAGAAGCATCAGTAACATTGTGTTGAAGGAATAGTACATGATCGTGCCTTCAGCTGACGTCATATCCAAATAATCCAGGAGCTCAATGCTTCAAGTTAACAAAAAAAAACAGTGTGACCGTCAGATAAAGCATTGACAAGGAGAAAAGATATTATACCTAATAAGAGTTAAAATAAAAGTGTGGGTACCTCGTGGCCCTGATGATCCAAAATGGGAAGTAAATCAACCGTAGCAATAGCCAAGAGAGAGCAAAAAGTGCAAAACACACACTTGCTCCAAATTCTTTTTCAGAATACTTGGAAATTTTAGCAGTTTCCATAAACACGTCACTTGCATCATGGAGGGCTAGGATGATTGCTCCGATTCGGAAAAAACTGCACAAGAAACAAAAATCAGTTTCCCTATAGCCTTTTAATCCTTTTTTAGTAAGCTTATTGGTTGCTTGCTCTATAATTCACTATATATTTAATCTCCCAGTCAAAAGTCCAACCTTGTCACACACACACACAAACACATAACAATTTTGGGTTAAGAACTTGGAGCCGTAACTACCAAAGAGCTCTTTTGTTAATGGGTTTGTAGCTTAGCAAATCAATTCAAAATCTCTACTAAAGCAATAATCTGCCTTACTTAAAGGTAAGTATCCCCATACGCAAATAGATGAACTGAGGTATGGTTACCTCGTTAGGTATGAGTAGCCAATCAGGATGATCGTAATCACATGGTGAGACATCATCACAGCAAAATCCTTTCTTCTGGTCTCCCATGCAAGCAACGCAGCAACACCATACATATAGAACCCGCACTGGCACATATAGTAAAGCTTTATTGGAAGCCTACAAAAACGAATAGGTTAGGTTCTTCGCTTTTCAATGCATATAACGTATCGCATAATTCAAGGCAGCGAGTAAAAAACGAAATGTGATTAACTCACGTCAGCTCTTGATTTGGCCAGCCGTCAAAGAAGAGTTTAATATCTCTGGCCCAAGGCTCGTGATAAACGACTTTGAGAACGAATATGTCACAACCAGCATAGTACAAGAGTTTCCACAGAGACTCCTTGCATTTGACGATTTTCGCCCGAGAAGCATCATTCATTTTAATAGGAGCAGAACCAGTACTCAAAAGCCAGACAGCTATCCTCTGGGGAAAAAGATTGAAACAATGGGGAACATTAATCGATCTCCTAGTTCTTGCAGATGCATGAATCAACCAACAACAGTTCTCCATGATTACGAATCTCATTGTTTATATACCCAAAGTTTGTATCAAGTGAAGAAGAAAACATATAAAACGATCTGCTTATATTTCCGGAGCCAAGAATTTTCAACTGTCAACGCATATAGAAGATAATAGGAAAACGCGAATTTAGGACTACTAAATGCATGAAAGCTTCTGCGATCAAAAGAGAACAAGAAGAAGAAGAAGAAAAAAACGGAGATTCTTACTTACTTGAAAGACGAATCTATCGAGGACGAGCCTCAAAAAGAAGAATCCGAAGGCGAAATAGACAGCAATCTGGAAATGCCATGCCGCAATCGACGGTTCAAGATTTCTTACGCCGGCTTCTCCGCCGCGTGAATATACCGATTCCATTGCCGAGAGCTCAGGGAAAGAAAAAAAATCCGCCGAAGAAAAGACCTCTTTCTTTCACTGAGAAATCATCCAAACAGAAGAATCAAAAATCTTCCCGTAGAACAAAGAACAGCAACACGCCGGAGAACCGCCGAAAATGGTATCGGAATCGCGGAATCGGAGGGAGAAAAATCGATCAGAATTTTTGGTTCACCTCTATTTTATTGGGGGCACAGAGATTCGCTGCACGTTTTAATCCTCTCCGGCTTTCCTGAAAGTGAGCGACAGATGGAAGAAATTGCCGAGCTTGGGAATTGGGATCTCGCCACCTTCTTTTTTTTTTTTTTTTTTTTTTTATTAATTGCTCATTTTAAAAAAAATTATTATTATCAATAGAACAAGTCTTAATTTTTTTTATCTTTTTTATTTTCAAAATACAGTATTTTGAGGTTTTTGCTTTTTCGACACGCGCGATTCATGATTTTAGATGATGATTATTTTCCATTTTCTTACTAATTAGTAATTACATAGGAGTATTTCATTTAATTGTCTCTTCAATAAATGTTCGTTCATTTTTGTTAAAGTTTTTCAATAATTATTCTTACCTGCTGCTTAATAAGGGATATTATGGTGACAACTGAAAGGTATGTATGATATGGTTTATTCTTCCAAACATAAAAGGTGTCAATTCAGCTAAAAGAGAATCATTAATTATAAGTTATAACACTTCTTTAACAAACAAACAAAAAGTTATAGTAACACTTGAGAGTTTACGATAAGGGTCCTCTAAGAGGTTAGGTTAACTTTAAACCAAAGTAGCAGCATGATGATCAAGTTCAAGTGTGGAGCAATAATCATGTCTCCTTTAATTAGCCTTCCAGCCTTTTTTTTTTTTTTCATTTTAAGTATATATCATTTGTAAGTGTTATTTCTTCTTAATTGAAAGCATATTTTTTATCCTTTTATATAGACAGTTCTTTTTCTCCCCAAGGTAAAACCATATTTTATACCTTTTGTTGATTTTCTATTACTTTCGTTCAATGAATTATATATATCATTCATTAATATATTAAAGTTTAAAATTGATTTGTAACTCTGGAAAAAGTCACAGTAAGAATATTGTTTAACCCAAACAGATTTTAATCTTTTCTCCCTCTCCAAGTCACACATACATGTTATTATTTACTTTTAAAATCTTAAAAAATGATAATTAAATATCTAGATACTGGCTGCTCTTTAATTGTAAATAATTTCAATATTTTTATATCATTTTTATAATGTTTATAATACATATGATACAGTAACTCAGCCTGACAATGCAAGTGGCAGGGCTTTTTTTCGCTGTGTATTGCTTTAGTTTTCATCTCACAATTTGCATTCCCAACCTAAAGCCATCGAAAATGATTTTTTCGCTGTTTATTGTAGGATACTTTTTCTACGTTTTTTTAATATTTTCCCAAAAAGGAATTTTAGCCGTTTGTATCCAAATTTCTCAATTACCATCTTTTTATCTGAAATTTTATATCATGTTTAATTTTTAATTATGTATCTTAGTATCTACCTGACATATCAATCATATAATATGCATGATAATATATTTCTACTAAATAATTAAATATTAGTCGGTACTCTTCTAGTTTTTTTTTAATTCCCACTTCTCAAGATGATCCATCCACGGCATTTAGATTTAGAAAGTCATGCTTTCAGCACTTATCTTTTTATTTGTCACGCTTCGCCACTTTTCTTAAGTTTGACTTGTTGTGACAACCAAAAAAGACTAGAAGGAAAAAAAAGACTTGTTAGACTGATTATTTCTAGCCATTTATAACATTTAGATATTTGTTTATTTCCAACCTTAGACTTTTCTTTCTGCCAATTCTTCCATATATATTAATAATCTAGTGACTTTTAAGTTTTTACATATGAATTCATCTAGTCATCTTTAATCACGTTGACCAAAAAAAATAAAAGTTTGTCACCTTTCTTTGTACTCCTACTAAAATTCTAGGACCAAGATGAAAGTGGGCTTATTAAATTATTCTATAGCCCAATGGGTAATGGATTAATTATATTTTTAATTCCACACATTTATGTAAACATGTAAGCTTAAGCCCATGAACATCTGAGAACCTAGAAGATTTTTTTTTGGGATCAAAGACGAATCTTAATAGTTAGCACCAAATATCTGAATGGTTAGCACAAAATATTAGAATAATAAGTTTCTCGTAAGTGTAATCTCACTTTCTCGTAAGTGTAATCTCACTTTGGATAATCCACTAAATTATTAAGAAAAATCATAAATTTTGTTCTTGTCGTTAAGAATATCACATTTGTAAGGAACTGTTACTTTTTACAAGTTTAATTATTATTATTATATTTCTGGATTACTTCACTTATCCAAAATTAGAAACTCTGATGGTTTGTGTTTAACCTGTCTGATTATCTACTGTTCAAAATACCCGGCTAGGAAAATAATTACATACTTGACACTTCCCTTACATTAATACATGCATGTATATAATATTCTATATAAGTGAATTAAAAAATCCACCTACCACACACTCAAAGGGGACAACAACTATTAAATTTCCGACACAAAAATAAAAGAACGAAATACATAAAACTACTACACGTAAATATATAAGGATTAATTCCTTTTCAAAAAGAAAAACGAAAAAGAATTTTAGCTGGGAAGATAAAAAAGGAATAATTGAAAATGGCGATGTTTGGTTGCATGAGTAGGAGCACCAAACAGAGATGGACATAAAATAGACTAAAACCCGAAAAGGAAATCAGTTCGTAAATTAGGTCCCCCCCTAACTTTACATTTTCATTGGTGCAACACTCAACACTCCCATGTTAATTTACACCCCATATATTATTATTAACCATAACTTAATAATAATAAATAAAGGACCCCTCCTTTATATGATCAATGTTTGATACTTCTTCTTTTCTGAAGGTTATAGCCGAAGATCACAAATATTGAAGCTGCATCAAGAGTTTCAGCTAAGGCGCATCAAGAAGTTCTCGGTTCGAGTCAAACCTGATGCAAAAGTTCACTAGCGTTTACAAATGTCACTCTCTCTTTGGTCAAGGGTGTGTTATCACACGTGCTAGATTAGCAGGCCGTTAAGCGTGTTGCTTATCTAGTTACTTAGCTTCTATTAAGATGTTAATCCGAATCGGTTACATCAAGATAAGATAGAGAGAGAAGCTAGAGAGAGAGAGAAGCAAGAAATTTTGTGAACGTGTTACGGCGAGTTTAGCCGGAGTTAGTGGATTTGCTCGCCGGGGCTTTTCCGGCCCCAGAGACGTAGCTACCCTCGCGGGTGTGAACTCTGGGTGAACAAATCGGTGTCTTCTTTACTTTCTGTAACTTCTTCTTTCTTCTCTTCCAAGTGCGATTCAAGCTAAGGTGAAGTGACATCGGAGTTAATAGGAGAAGTTTAGGCGAAGTAACTTCACAAATTGGTATCAGAGCGCCAGGTTACGGCGCGGATTGAAGCAGATCGACGAAGCTACATCGAAGATGACGACTCATCGGATCGAAGTTGCTTTGTTTGATGGAACCGGAGATTTCGGAATCTGAAAGAAGAGGATGCTCGCAAATCTTAGCGTCCAAGGTCTAAAGGATGTATTGACGGAACAAGCTCAATCATCAATTCAAGTCAAAGCAGGGGAAGCAGATCCACTCAAAGCCGGTCTCAAAGGCATTGAAGATCCGACGCGAGCTGAAAGAGACGAGAGAGCGATGAACATCATCTTCACGTGCGTCTCAGATCAAGTACTACGCAAGCTCGACAAGTGCATGACGGCAGCTCAAGTCTGGGCCACTCTTGAAAGGCTCTACACATCGAAGACACTGCCTAATCGAGTCCATGCTCAGCTCAGTGTCTACGCATACAAGATGCAGGACTCAAGAACCATAGACCAGAATGTAGATGACTTCCTGAAGCTGATCGCGGAGCTGAGCAGCCTCAGCATCGAGATCCCAGAGGAGGTCCAGGCCATTCTGCTACTCAACGCTCTCCCAGCCAGGTATGATTCCTTGAAAGAAACCTTGAAATATGGTAGAGAATCCATTAGGTCTGAGGAAGTTGTTAGTGCTGCTAGATCTAAGGAAAGGGAATACAAAGAAAGTGCTAGTTCTAGGAATTCTGGTGAAGAGAATTATGTGAGGGGTAGAACAGATAGTGGGAATGGTAGTAGCTCGCATTCTGGTGCAGGTAAAAACAGGAACAGGTCAAGATCGAAGTCAAAGGATGGCAAGATAGTATGCTGGATCTGCGGGAAGGAGGGACACTTCAAGAAACAATGCTACAAGTGGCTAGAAAGAAACAAAGGCAGAGGTCACTCACAAGATAAAGGTGAATCAGCATCTGCTCAAGATGATGCCAAGGATTTGATTGGGTTGTTAGTTGCAGAGGTGAATCTGACGACAGACAGAGCGGATCAAGATGAGTGGGTGATGGACACTGGTTGCTCTTTCCACATGACTCCAAGGAAGGAGCTGTTCATTGAGTTCAAAGAGAACACAAGTGGAAGAGTAAAGATGGCAAACAACACGATTACAGAGGTTAAAGGCATCGGCTCCATCAGGTTTGAGAATCCAGATGGTACAACCTTCATCTTGCACGATGTGAGATACATGCCAGGGATATCTCGAAATCTGATCTCCATGGGTACTTTGGAGGATAAGGGATGTGAATTCAAGGGGGCTGATGGTGTATTGAAGGTGGTCAAAGGCTGTATAGTATTCATGAAAGGATTAAGGAAACAGTCTTTGTACATCCTGCAGGGCAAAGCTAAAGTGTCAGAAGCTCACGTAGCAGTGACAGGGGATGATAACCACAGAGAAGTCGAGATAGACTTCACATAGCTATGGCACAGAAGGATGGGACACATCGGTCAGAAAGGTCTTGAGATCTTGGCAAAGAAGGGTGGCTTTGAAGGCAACAAGATAACAGAAATACAATTATGTGAAGATTGTGTAAAGGGAAAGACTCATCGAGTGAGCTTCGGTCCTGCTCAACATGTGACCAAAGAAAAGCTTGACTATATACACTTAGACCTATGGGGATCTCCCAATGTCCCAATGAGTCTGAGTAAGTGTCAGTATTACATCTTCTTTACGGATGACTTCACAAGAAAGATCTGGGTCTATTTTCTGAGATTCAAGGATGAAGCATTAACAAGTTTTGTGAATTGGAAACGAATGGTGGAGACTCAAAGTGAACGAAAAGTGAAGAAGCTACGAACAGACAATGGTCTCGAGTTCTGCAACAAGCTATTTGACACATTCAACAAAGAAGACGGAATTGTAAGACACAGAACATGCACCTACACTCCACAACAAAATGGGGTTGCAGAAAGGTTAAACAGGAGCATCATGAATAAGGTTCGCAGCATGCTAAGTGATAGTGGTCTCGGTATGAAGTTTTGGGCTAAAGCTATAGCTACTAAAGTTTACCTAATCAACAGATCTCCTGCTTCAGCCATTGATTTTAAAGTGCCAGAAGAGCTATGGACACCAGTGATGCCTAGTCTTAAACACCTTAGGAGATTTGGGTGTCTAGCGTATGTTCATGCTGAAGGTGGGAAGCTAAATCCTCGAGCCAAGAAAGGAGTGTTTACAGGCTATCCAGAAGGGGTGAAGGGCTTCAAAGTCTAGTTGCTTGACGAGCAAAAGGTTGTCATCAGTAGAAACGTGGTCTTCAGGGAAGAAAAGGTCTACAAAGAGTTGCAGACAGATACAGAGGTAATGTCAGAGAAGGCTCCAAGGACAGTCAGCATTGAGGTTTCAGGTAGACAGTTTACTTCAGAGGGTTCTTCTCGAGGTGGAGACATTCCTGCGAATGTTCAAGAAGACAGTTCATCATCAAAAGAAGAGGTTGAGGATGTAACTAAAACCACAGATGAACAAGGTCAAGACAGTGATATATCAGATGCAGGGAAACCTTGCAGAGTGCGGAATCCTCCAGCGAGATTGAAAGACTACCACTGTGATTCGGCTGATGGTGAAGATGACTTTGACGGATACATCTGTGCAATGTCAGAAGATACTGACGCAGAACCTTCATCGTATCAGGAAGCAATGAGAGATGCAGACAGTGACAAGTGGACTGAAGCTACAAACGAAGAAATGCATTCTCTCAAGAAAAATCTCACATGGAATTTGATTGATAGACCGAAGGATCAGAAAGCTATCGGGTGCAAGTGGATCTTCAAGAGGAAACCAGGCATTGTTGGTGTTGAAGCTCCGAGATACAAGGCGAGACTCGTAGCCAAAGGCTTCTCACAAAAGGAGGGCATCCACTATCAAGAGATCTTTGCTCCGGTTTTGAAACATGTATCTATTCGATACTTGTTGTCAGCGGTTGTTCACTACGACATGGAGTTGCAACAAATGGATGTGAAAACAGTGTTTTTACATGGAAGCTTGGACGATTTTATAGTGATGGAGCAACCTGAGGGATTTGTAGACAAGAAGCATCCGAATAAAGTGTGTTTGCTTAAGAAGTCACTCTACGGTCTGAAACAATCTCCAAGACAATGGAACAGAAGATTTGATGACTTCATGATGGAGAAGAGTTACAGTAGAAGTGAACATGATCAGTGTGTTTACTTCAAGAAACTTTACAATGACGTTTACATCTATCTGCTACTCTATGTGGATGATATACTCATAGCGTCTATTGATAAAGGTCAAGTGCATAAGCTCAAGTCTCTTCTCAGCTCTGAATTCGACATGAAAGACTTAGGCGATGCAAAGAAAGTCTTGGGAATGGAGATAGTGCGAGACAGAGTACTAGGAGGGTTGTGGATATCACAAGAAAGCTACTTGTTGAAAGTTCTGTCAAATTTCAACATGGATCAGTCAAAGCCAGTCTCCACTCCAATGGGAGTTCACTTCAAGTTGAAGGCAGCTACAGAGTATGAGTTAAGAGAACAGTCTACTTTCATGGAAAGTATTCCGTATCAAAGTGCTGTGGGAAGTATAATGTATTCTATGGTTGGTATGAGGCCTGACTTGGCATACCCTTTGGGCTTGATCAATCGCTTCATGTCAAAACCAATAAAGAAGCATTGGCAGGCAGTTAAGTGGGTATTAAGGTACATCAGAGGTACAGTGGAAACTAAGCTGAGCTACAAGAAGAAGGGAGACTTCGTTGTCAGAGGGTACTGCGACTCAGACTACGCAGCTGATCTCGATCACAGAAGGTCTATTACAGGTATGGTTTTTACTGCAGGTGGTAACACAGTCAGCTGTAAGTCTACCTTGCAGAAAGTTGTAGCGTTGTCAACAACAGAGGCAGAGTATATTGCATTGTCTGAAGCGGTAAAGGAAGGTGTCTGGTTAAAGAGGTTTTCAGAAGAGTTGGGGTTTCCACAAGACTCTGTGGAGATCTACTGTGATTCTCAAAGCGTCATCGCTTTATCGAAGAATGTTGTTCATCACGAGCGAACGAAGCACGTAGCTGTCAAATACCACTTCATTCGGGATTTGATCAGTGCTGGTGAAGTTCAAGTGCTGAAGATTTCTACAATGTACAATCCAACAGACATTTTCACGAAGGTTCTTCCGGTGTACAAGCTAAGAGAAGCATTGCAGATGCTTCGGGTCTCTAAGAATTGAGACAAGCATCCAGTGAAGGATGCAGCATCCGGTGAAGGATGCAGCATCCGGTGAAGGATGCAGGTAGTCGGTAAAGACTACAAGGAGCCACCAAGAAGTTCAGAAGAGAAGTGTGATCTTGTCTAAGGTGGAGATTTGAAGGTTATAGCCGAAGATCACAAGTATTGAAGCTGCATCAAGAGTTTCAGCTAAGGCGCATCAAGAGGTTCTCGGTTCGAGTCAAGCCTGATGCAAAAGTCCACTAGCGTTTACAGATGTCACTCTCTCTTTGGTCAAGGGTGTGTTATCACACGTGCTAGATTAGCAGGCCGTTAAGCGTGTT
>JAHZTW010000001.1:359547519-359603339 GCA_020283515.1 Alliaria petiolata
CATGGATTGTCTAAGGCTAAGTATATGGAGTTGAGATTAAGAAAGACTATAATTGAGCAAAACATGTTTAGTGAAGCTAAACTAAGGAAGTGAGGCAAGCTTCTCAGGAGTCAAGGGAGTTTGGACGGAATTTTTGGAGTAAAGTGTCCTCCATAATGAGTCTTTCTGATAACCAAGATTGCTCGGAGGTAAGAACTATTAGGTTCAGTTGGTCAGTAATCTGAATTGAGTCGAGCGAGACTTCGTTATGGCTACCAGATTGGACGAATCTAGTACATGAGATTGAATCTGAGTGGGATTGCGATCAATAAATTTGGTTTGTATCAAGGGAATCAGCAGGAATGCTTGGTTCGGGTAAAAATAGGAGGAGTAAGTAAACAGAATTTTGACGTAAGGCTAAGGAAATGGAGAAAGGTCCCAGCAACTGCCGAATTCGTGGACGAATTCATTCTAAGGGGGGGAGAATTGTAACGTCCGTGATCGTCAGATCAACCTGGTACAAGCGTGGTACGACTGCGGTACAAACATGGTACATGAACATGGTACGGTCGCGGTACGAACATGGTACGTGAACATGGTACGGTCGCGGTATGAACTTGGTACGACTGTTGTACGAACGTGGTACATGAGAATCCGGATGTTAAGGCTAGATTAAGGAAAGGCCAAGAAGTAAGCTGGGACGGTTTTAATCGAGTGTCTGAGGTGGCTAAGTAGTTTAGCCGAGAGGAGTGAAAGTTAGCCGTGTAAAAATAAGGATAGCCGGAAGGAATTGGATCTGGCCGTGATAATCGGAGTTTAGCCGAGTGGGATCAGGACTTGAGCTGGACTGGAGTGACTCAGACAGGTGATATGTGGACTGTCCGTGAATTTTGGAGTGTTTGGTCGGGATTCGGACAAGGCGGTTACTGGTCGGAACTTAGCTGGAAGTTATCCGAGACATTAAGTTGATTAGTCGAGACTTAAAGTAAATTAGTCGAGTGGGAACGGTTATAGCCGAGAGTGCACTTGGCTAAATTAGGCGGGAACGGTTACTGGCTTGGCTGTAATTAATTACGGTCGAATAAAATGTTATTTGTCTCGGCTAAAACGAATTATGCGTGGATAAAATAAAGGAGGGACGATTAATATCCGAGGCACGTGAGAATTATCCGAAGGAATGAGCGGGAAACTGGAATTGGGCGGTTACTAGGCGGTTTCTAGTGGTTTTCACGGGAAAAGGGAGAAGTCTCAGGGGAGAAGGGGGATTGATTCACGATGCTGGCATCTTTTTCCCGAGAGAAAATATAGAGGGACGAGAGAAGAGATACGAGTAGAGTTCCAGTCGAGAAATTTAGAGAAATAGTCGATCAGATTCGTTGTTAGTCGACGATGGCGCGAATCCAGTCGATGCGCGAGCGATTCCAGTCGATGCGCGAAAGAATCCAGTCGTGGAGAGCGTGACTGCGATCGATTGCAGACGGTTATATCATCTACTCATGCGACAGAATCGTCAAGGAGAAGTAATTATCGAGATATTAGTTACGCACGGGATTTCCAGTCGAAGGAATGACGGAAATAGACGATCGGATTAGCGGATAGCCGATGGTTATGTGACTACGGCCGAGGCGTAGAGAATCCAGTCGCGAGGAACGTGACTGCAGTCGGGAGAAAACGGTTATGCCGTACAATCATCCGAGAGAAAAGATACGCAAGGGCTCCTAGTCGACGGATTGGTGGATTTAGTCGATCCGATTGGTGATTAGCCGAGCAATCGACGGAATTAGCCGACGGTTATAGTGAACAGCCGACGATGATGTGACTGCAGTCGACGCGAGACGGGATGCGACGACTATCGCGTGACTAATTCCGAGAGAAACATGGATACTCGGGAGAAATCTGTGACAAGAAGCGGTTACCGTGCGTATGGTCGAGATTAGTCGGAAGGAACGTGACTATAGCCGGAAGTGACGTGTCCACGGTCGGAATAGACGTGTCTACGGTCGGGAGAGATGTGTCTACGGTCGGAATAGACGTGTCTACGGTCGGGAGAGATGTGTCTACGGTCGGAAAAGACGTGATTATGGTCTGGATAAACGTGACTACGGTTTAAAGGACCGTGGCTGGCGTGTGAAGTCAAGGATCCACGCCGCCTCTCTTTGTTACTTGGTCATGTGGGGATGGTTGGTTGAGTGACTAAGTAACAAGGGGAGGCGTGTTAGGTTGGATTGTTGGTTTGGCGGATGTGGCATGGGGAGTGTGGTTCAGTAGTCGGGATGATGGCTGTCGCGGTGAAAGACGGTCACGGGATCATGCGGATCAGAACGACTTCAGCCAATGCACGTGTCTGCGAATGGCCAAGGTACTTACTAAGCTGAATTTTGTAATGACTGAACTAGCTGCCTAGGTTGCTGGATAGTAATGAGATCGACTAATTTAAGTTGTTAGAAGGAAGAAATTGGTAAATCTCGTTTAGGTTATTGGTTAGAAAGGCCTGAAAAAAATTTTGAGGTTCGGCCGCGGGTTAGGAAAACCGGGTCGGGGCATTTCAATTTGGTATCAGAGCGCGGTCGGTTCTAGGACTGTGTCTAGTAAGAACAAGGCTTGACTAGGATGTCATAAAAATTCGAAAATGTTAAGGAGAAATATGATTAGCTTGGTTAATTGTCCTGATCGGGCTAATGTTTGTACTATGTACGGAAATAATAATCATAATGGAATGATTGATTGGATTGATTGGATTGAATTATTATGCATGAGTGATGTCATTATTCGAACTATGTGTTGATAATGATAGGCTTGAGGCCATGAATTGATTGGTTAAGAATTATTGGTTATTGAGCAGATAATGTTAATGGAAAATGTGAATAGTCTGAAATTGCATTATGGCTAAGTGTGATCACGTAGAATAAGTGTAATTTGAGAGTTGAGATCGGACAGAGAAAGAGATTGGGAGTCAAGTGTTCTCGCCAAATACTTGTCTGGGGATCAAGACACTCCTCGGATGCACTTGTGACTACGAATGGTCGGGATACTCGACTGTGAGGATTGATTCCTGGAACCGCGGCCTGCTTGTTGGTGAGCTGCTCGGTAAGGTGGGATAATCTTGCGCGGCGAGGGGACCGAGAATTGATTGATTGAATGAACTGTGATTACGATTAATAGACTATGGCTAAGTGAGTGCGTGACCGCGGGCTTCATGTCTAAGGTCGTTTTCATGCATAGATTCGATAGTCTTGATTGCTTGATTTAATCCGTGAGTGTTTACTGTTTGATTCATTCTCTGCGAAAATGGTAAAGGCTCGTAAGCCATGGTGCAAGGCTCGTAAGCCATAATTGAAGGCTCGGAAGCCAAGTGAGGCTCGGAAGCTAAGTAAGGCTTGGAAGCCAAGTAAGGCTCGATGGCCATGGTTAGGCTCGGTAGCCATGATACGCTTGGTAGCCAGGAAAGGCTCGGTAACCAGGACAGGCTCGGTAGCCATGATAGGCTCGGTAGCCATGAAAGGTACGAAGACCATGTGAAAAGGTCTGATGACCATGTGAAGGTTTGATGACCATGTGAAGGTTCGAAGACCATGTGAAGGTCTGATGACCAAGTAAGGCTCGATGGCCAAGTGAAGGCTCGATGGCCATATGATAGGCTCGATAGCCATATGAGAGGCTCGATAGCCATATGAGAGGCTCGATAGCCACAGACAGGTTTGAGGCCAGGTATTGGCTGCTTAAGAGTTATTGGTTAAGTGAATTGACTGTGTGACTACGATTTATTAACAGTAGCTGAGTGAGTGCGTGACTGTAGTCATACGTTTATAGTCTTTTCTGCATAGATTCACTTAACTATGTGATGGTTTGATTGGTTCTATGATGGATGGCTTATCTTTCATTGTTCTGTTGATAAGTATAATGGGAAAGGCTAGTTAAGCCGTGAAAAGGAATGGACGGTTAGTCCTTATTGAAAGGCTGAGTAAGCCGAGTACTTGCTGGTTAAGCATTGTGCTAAGTGAAAAAGAACAAGTGACGACTTGATAATGTTCTGTTCTGACGTCCTTGGGAACCTACGGGTTTGCTAAGGCGTGACTGTATTGTTGGCGAGTGAAGCCGTAGGCGAGTGGAGCCGTGAAACAGAACAAGTGATGACTTGTTAAGGCAAGTGAAGCTTTTGGCGAGTGAAGCCATCTTTATGTTGGCCTGTGTGCCGTGCTTGATTGATTAATCATTACTGATTGTCTGTGGCTGGTAAAGCCGAGTACTGTTCTGAGTTGTGACTTTGGGAACCGAGTAGATTTGCCAAGGCATGACTGTGTCTGAGTTGCGTCCCTGGAAACCATGTGGGTTTGCCAAGGCGTGGCTGTGTTAGCATCTTTGGGAATCTACGGATTTGCTTAGACGTGTCTGTGAAATCGTTCTTGTGAACTAGAGTAGTTTACCAAGACGATTTCGGCTGTAAGGACCAATGTGTGATCTAAGGCGCAAAGAGTGTTCCTGGAGCCCAAGGAAGATCTGAAAAGTTCAGCAAGGATTCAAGAGTGAGTTCTGTGTTATCTGGTTGGCCAAGTTAGGCAAAAAGCGAAGCCTAGATAAGAAGAATTAAAAAGGGCTAGTAAGCCATAATAAGGATTGTGGAATAGTCGGATGACCGTGGAATGTTTTGACTGAGCCCAAGGAAACTAGTCTATGGATCCAATTCCAGCACAGAAATGGTTAAGGATGATGGCTAGTAGACTGATGGAACTCAAGGACGTTTTAGAACAATTGTGAAAGAACAAATCTTGTCGGATGGAAGCGGTCAATGAGTGATCGACCAAGGCGGGTATATGTTATAGTCTGGGCTGACTGAGATCAGGGAATCATGACTGCATCCAGTAAGGATCATGGTTAGGAAAAATGTGGTTTAGTCGTAAATGACTCATATCAAGAAATCGTGATTGGGAATAATCAAAAATCTGGATGGTAAGCTTTGGACATTAAGATTTCCTAAAGGGATGAGCAAAAGTTGACGCTAGAAAAATTAGCGCTTAGGAATCGGGAAAGAGGGTTCGCTAAGGCAATTCGGTTGGATCAAGGTCGAGTAGAAATAACTGAGTTTCTGGAGTGGCCCAAAGCTAACGACCAAGTGGGCTATGTTAAACATTCTTACTTAGAAGGAAGTTGAGGGAAGAAGGTTGATGTACTTAGGAACTCGAGGAGTTTGCTAATGCGTAGCCGTAAATCAAGTTACTACCGAAGGAGTGGAAGGGAAATGGCTTAGTCTAGAGTTGACTAGAGTCGGGAAAGATGTTTGTCTGGTAAGACCTTGTTCAGCTGGGAAGTAGTCAGGCAAGAAAGTTTATTCCATTAACTGTGTGGGCGGCTCGGAAGGTAGTGTTCCATCAGAATGGAAGATCAGAATTTTGGATAGTAGGAAAAATCTGGACCAAGACATGGATTGTCTAAGGCTAAGTATATGGAGTTGAGATTAAGAAAGACTATAATTGAGCAAAACATGTTTAGTGAAGCTAAACTAAGGAAGTGAGGCAAGCTTCTCAGGAGTCAAGGGAGTTTGGACGGAATTTTTGGAGTAAAGTGTCCTCCATAATGAGTCTTTCTGATAACCAAGATTGCTCGGAGGTAAGAACTATTAGGTTCAGTTGGTCAGTAATCTGAATTGAGTCGAGCGAGACTTCGTTATGGCTACCAGATTGGACGAATCTAGTACATGAGATTGAATCTGAGTGGGATTGCGATCAATAAATTTGGTTTGTATCAAGGGAATCAGCAGGAATGCTTGGTTCGGGTAAAAATAGGAGGAGTAAGTAAACAGAATTTTGACGTAAGGCTAAGGAAATGGAGAAAGGTCCCAGCAACTGCCGAATTCGTGGACGAATTCATTCTAAGGGGGGGAGAATTGTAACGTCCGTGATCGTCAGATCAACCTGGTACAAGCGTGGTACGACTGCGGTACAAACATGGTACATGAACATGGTACGGTCGCGGTACGAACATGGTACGTGAACATGGTACGGTCGCGGTATGAACTTGGTACGACTGTTGTACGAACGTGGTACATGAGAATCCGGATGTTAAGGCTAGATTAAGGAAAGGCCAAGAAGTAAGCTGGGACGGTTTTAATCGAGTGTCTGAGGTGGCTAAGTAGTTTAGCCGAGAGGAGTGAAAGTTAGCCGTGTAAAAATAAGGATAGCCGGAAGGAATTGGATCTGGCCGTGATAATCGGAGTTTAGCCGAGTGGGATCAGGACTTGAGCTGGACTGGAGTGACTCAGACAGGTGATATGTGGACTGTCCGTGAATTTTGGAGTGTTTGGTCGGGATTCGGACAAGGCGGTTACTGGTCGGAACTTAGCTGGAAGTTATCCGAGACATTAAGTTGATTAGTCGAGACTTAAAGTAAATTAGTCGAGTGGGAACGGTTATAGCCGAGAGTGCACTTGGCTAAATTAGGCGGGAACGGTTACTGGCTTGGCTGTAATTAATTACGGTCGAATAAAATGTTATTTGTCTCGGCTAAAACGAATTATGCGTGGATAAAATAAAGGAGGGACGATTAATATCCGAGGCACGTGAGAATTATCCGAAGGAATGAGCGGGAAACTGGAATTGGGCGGTTACTAGGCGGTTTCTAGTGGTTTTCACGGGAAAAGGGAGAAGTCTCAGGGGAGAAGGGGGATTGATTCACGATGCTGGCATCTTTTTCCCGAGAGAAAATATAGAGGGACGAGAGAAGAGATACGAGTAGAGTTCCAGTCGAGAAATTTAGAGAAATAGTCGATCAGATTCGTTGTTAGTCGACGATGGCGCGAATCCAGTCGATGCGCGAGCGATTCCAGTCGATGCGCGAAAGAATCCAGTCGTGGAGAGCGTGACTGCGATCGATTGCAGACGGTTATATCATCTACTCATGCGACAGAATCGTCAAGGAGAAGTAATTATCGAGATATTAGTTACGCACGGGATTTCCAGTCGAAGGAATGACGGAAATAGACGATCGGATTAGCGGATAGCCGATGGTTATGTGACTACGGCCGAGGCGTAGAGAATCCAGTCGCGAGGAACGTGACTGCAGTCGGGAGAAAACGGTTATGCCGTACAATCATCCGAGAGAAAAGATACGCAAGGGCTCCTAGTCGACGGATTGGTGGATTTAGTCGATCCGATTGGTGATTAGCCGAGCAATCGACGGAATTAGCCGACGGTTATAGTGAACAGCCGACGATGATGTGACTGCAGTCGACGCGAGACGGGATGCGACGACTATCGCGTGACTAATTCCGAGAGAAACATGGATACTCGGGAGAAATCTGTGACAAGAAGCGGTTACCGTGCGTATGGTCGAGATTAGTCGGAAGGAACGTGACTATAGCCGGAAGTGACGTGTCCACGGTCGGAATAGACGTGTCTACGGTCGGGAGAGATGTGTCTACGGTCGGAATAGACGTGTCTACGGTCGGGAGAGATGTGTCTACGGTCGGAAAAGACGTGATTATGGTCTGGATAAACGTGACTACGGTTTAAAGGACCGTGGCTGGCGTGTGAAGTCAAGGATCCACGCCGCCTCTCTTTGTTACTTGGTCATGTGGGGATGGTTGGTTGAGTGACTAAGTAACAAGGGGAGGCGTGTTAGGTTGGATTGTTGGTTTGGCGGATGTGGCATGGGGAGTGTGGTTCAGTAGTCGGGATGATGGCTGTCGCGGTGAAAGACGGTCACGGGATCATGCGGATCAGAACGACTTCAGCCAATGCACGTGTCTGCGAATGGCCAAGGTACTTACTAAGCTGAATTTTGTAATGACTGAACTAGCTGCCTAGGTTGCTGGATAGTAATGAGATCGACTAATTTAAGTTGTTAGAAGGAAGAAATTGGTAAATCTCGTTTAGGTTATTGGTTAGAAAGGCCTGAAAAAAATTTTGAGGTTCGGCCGCGGGTTAGGAAAACCGGGTCGGGGCATTTCACAAAGGCCATTGTCATGTTGGAGAGGACCATTCCTCCAAAGATATGATGAAACGGACCCCATTTTTTGTTCTTTTTATATTTTCATTAAAATGAAAACTTATTTTTTATAGGTGGCCATTTCGTTTAACGACACGTGGCATAGGCTCATGAAAGTTAGAAGATGCTCTGTTTTATCGTATCCATGTCATTTTCGCCGTCCACTCACAATTAGACACACACCTCTTTGTTTTTTTTACATTCACGCTTTGTGGTCTTTGCTGCTCCCTTCACGTGGTTCCCACACTTTGATTTGGTAAAACAAAATTTAACCAATTGAGAGAATACCGTAATAAGACATTTTATTCCTTCATAGTTTTTTTTTTTTTTTTGAATTAATCGTGGAAGTTTTGGGTCTTAGGTCCCAAAAAGAATTTGAACCCGGGACACAAAGAAACCAACCCCCTTGCACTACCACTAGGCCACCACCTCTTTGGTAATTTATTCCTTCATAGTTGTAGCAAGCATGTTACAACAAACATGTTAAAAACCCCTCTAATTAAAAACTACTACAATAACGATTTTAAATTATAAAAAAAAAATAGAAGGGGTTTTAAACATTTTATCGAATTTTAGCTAATTAAGACAAGATTAGTAATAGACTTGCAAGGTTTAAGAACTAAAGAGAATGTTGTCGAAATGTAGCTGTAAGACCATTTTGGGGGATTGGAAATGGACCGTACTCTATTCCTTTCTCTCCTCCCACAACCTCCCATCTGCATAATCAAATTAAAGATAAAAACTCTCATTTAGTATTTCCTTCTTTAAATAGTACATCACATGTGAAGTGTTTGTAATATTTACCAGTTATATTAGTTAGGAATAGTGATGTGTTTAATTAGGTTTAGACAAGGTACTATGTGATATTTTAATAATGTCAGCAGATATTACTAATTTAAAGACTCGTCGTGCATGAAAATTAAGCTATAACTATTATATAGTAGAGAGGAAGAGAAAATTACCGAAATTTGGAAACTAAATGGTGGAGAAAGATAAGAATCTGTAACTTGGCGAGTTCGTTCCCGGGACAAGCATGAACTCCACTTCCAAAAGGCATGAATGTATTTGGCTTCGGATTTACCTTTAATTAGTTTCATCCATCACGTTAATTCATCTCTTTTAAAAAAAGAAATATATATATATTTCTATATAACTTATTAATATTCTTTTTTTATGTATTTCTTTAGTTATTACCTCAAATCTAGATGGATCGAAAACCTCAGGGTGTGAAAAATATTTCGGATTGTGATGAATATTCCTAAAGAGTGGCATCACTTTCCATCCCTTGGGTATCAAATATCCTGTATACATGCATGTTACAAGAATTATAAATATTAGTGATTTGTATTCATTTGGACCACAACATTTTGATTTTAGTACCTCATAAAAGTTTAAACTAAAAACAAAAACAAAAACACAACCCTTTAGCAAAAAAACAAAAAACAAAAAACACAAAAACACAAAAGCTTAATAGATAGAATGTTCTAGTAGTCTGAAATGATTTAATTAGTACCCTTATATTCAACATCAACCACTGCTTCTCTGAAAGTGAAGGATATGATGCTTGCCATCCTCAAGCTCTCAACTATAACCTATGATGCAACATAACATGAAAACATGAGCTCCAAATTAATGACGATTTATATACAAAAACTATATATTAATTACAATATTATTAATTATTACCCTATGTGTTAGTGGCATATTCCTTGTTTGTCCCCATGTTAAAGGCTTCTTCTCTCTACTATTCTCTTCATATATAGCCCTTTGCTCATCCTGCAACCATCATAAATAAACATAAATTTTAGTATTTATATACACGTACACATAAGAGACGATAAGATTATATACATGTGATCCAACCTTAACAGCTTCTAGAAGCTTATGATCATCGTGTAAGTACTTAAGAATCCAAGTTAGGCAACTAGCTGTCGTGTCTTGCGCAGCGAAAAGGACTCCGATGATGTTGTCCGCAATCTGTTCTTGGGTTAGCACACGACCTTTATCGTCCTTGAAGTTGAGGAGATGACCAAGAAAGTCCATTTTCAAGACCCTTTTCTCTCTTCTTTCGCGTATAATCTCGCTTACTATTGTCTTTAGCCGCTTCCTCGCCTTTTTTTATAACAAGTTTTAGTCAGTTTGTCAAAGTTTACTTAAGGTCCGGAGATTATTTGATTCATTCATTCAAGAGATGAGATTATACCATGAGAGCTTTGTGATAAGATGTTCCGGGGAGACTCATGGGCAAAGAATTGTAGCCTTTGTCCACAATATTGTAGTTATGTTTCAAGATCTCCTTGTAAGAACACTCCAAATGGCCGAATATGGCTAGAATACCAACATCAAAAGCGAACTGCAAGAGAAAATATAACCTTGCTTATTAGGATATCTCAGAGATTACGAGATAAAGAAAGAAAATCAAGGAATTGCATTGTTTGCGTGTGTTTTTCTTGTATACATATGAACACACATATAATATATATATATATATATATATACCTTCTTCATCTCTTGGTAGGTAGAGACAATACGCATATTGGTCCAAGATTGTAAAGAAGAGAGGGCAATGTGCTCAATATCGGGGATGAGTTTACGGATGGTTTCAGGGTATAAAGAGGATTGAACAAGTTTCCTTATATGGACATGATAATCTCCTTGATGGAAAAATAGAGCAGAGGGTCCAATTAGCTTCTCTTTGCTTCTCGGATACGTTGGTTTGAACATATGAGCATGAGTCACCAAGACAAACCTTGCGGCCTCGGGGCTAGCCAGCATCACGCAAGGATAGCCGAGGATTCTCGTTTTGAATATCCCTCCATATCTATACATCGAAAGGTAAAACATTTTTTAAGCTAAGATCATAACCAAAATGTAACTTGAGGGACAAGTATTTTAGGTTACCGCTTTTGCTTGGTGGTGAAGAAAACATTGGGGTCTTGTGAGTAAAGTTGTAGAGTCTCTCCTAAGTAAGGCCATCCCATAGAACCAGGAGGAAGCTTACATCTACTGTTCATCTTCTTGTTTCTCTTATTCTTCTTTGAAACCATCAGTCTTACCAAAAGCAAGCAGAAGATGAGACTTGGTACGATCAAGAACAAAAATTCAGCCATAATCGATTACAAATTTTATATATGATGCTTTACTTATAATGATGAACTGTTAATTTTGGAAGGTGGAAAAATTTTGAGCTCTGGAAGAGGAGGAAGAAGAAGAAAGAAGAAGAAGATACATGGAACAATAATACACACACAAATACCTAAGAGGGAGGTGGGTATATATACACACAGAAAATTGTTGAGTCATTAAATAAAGAAGTAAAGACAAAGTTGGGAATATATTTGATTTTATATTACTACGTTTTTTTCCGCCCAAATTAAACGTGAGGAGATGACGATTGCTTTCTATTCACAATTTTGGTCTCTCAGGCGAAAAAGCTGAATAAATCTAAATTTAGATCTTGTCGATTCTCATTTATGTAGAAGGATATAGACAATTTCCTTATTTCAATCTTTTTGGTTTGTTACAAATACAATTNACAATACACACACAAACACCTAAGAGGGAGGTGGGTATATATATACACACAGAAAATTGTTGAGTGTCATTAAATAAAGAAGTAAAGACAAAGTTGAGAATATATTTGATTTTATATTATTACGTTTTTTTTTCGCCCAAACGTGAGGAGATGACGATTGCTTTCTATTCACAATTTTGGTCTCTCAGGCGAAAAAGCTGAATAAATCTAAATTTAGATCTTGTCGATTCTCATTTATGTAGAAGGATATAGACAATTTCCTTATTTCAATCTTTTTGGTTTGTTACAGGATGTATTTTTATATTCGTAAATTTAATTAACGAGGGTGCTAGAAATCGCGATTTACTTAATTCACAAGTTGATACTGCCTTGGTTTTCAAGGTAATGAGCAGTGCAATTACAACCACAACTACTGTACAAGGTTCCGTAATTTATGGGTTTGATTGGTAACGCTTACAGCTGCGATACAACTTATACCGTTTTAATAGTTACCAATCACAAAAGCAGTACAAAAAGCGTTAGCAACAGTATTATATTCAGCTTTTTTGTACAGTTTTTGTTTACCACTCTTTTCTTACAGTTTTCAATTATTTTAAAACCACTTATCACTCCAGCTTACCGTTAAAAGATTCAGTTTACCGCTAAAAATTATTGGTTATCAATCAGACCCTATTAGTAGTATTAAAATATTTAAATATAACAGCCATTTTTTTTGAACTTTTATAACAGCCATTTTGATTAATTATATATTTATTTTACAAAAAAGGTCCTATTTATGATGTTCAAAAAGGTCCTGTAGAGAGAGAAAAGTATCCCGAAAAGTATTAATGTGTTAAGTTCAGTTTATTTTTTAAAAATAATAATAATATGTAATATGTAACGTAATACAAATATATATATATATATATATATATATATAGTTATCCCTCTTGGAGCTGTAGTTCTTTTTTTTTTAGACTAAGCTGTAATTTTTGTAACCATATGATCCTTTGTTTTCAACATGGACTGTCACATATAACATGGTAACAAATTAAGAATAGACAAAAAAAAAAAATTAAGAATAGACGAGACCAATAAACATAAGACAAATATAGAGGAAACAAATACATAAAACTTCATGCACAGAAAAATCATTTGACTTGCGAAGTTTCTAACACACATCGTCGACATCGAAAATGTTATTTTCCACTATATTTAGTTTGATTTTTCTTTTCAACATTTTTATTTCTCTGTTATATATACAAACACACATATATATATATATATATATACAGCCGGCGTAAGATTATTACGGGTTTTTCGAACTTTTTAATATAACAATTTAAAGCTTTTAGACTCTTTATTTCATATAACACGTTAGATCCGAATGTAGTTAGAATACCGCTACAAAAAAAAAGATAATAATAATAATTTGGATATTTAAATTTTCCATTCAATCTCTGGCTAATATTCAAGTAACAGACAAATTTGGAATCGTAAAACCAATAACAAAATTTTATTAATAATATTCGACTCCCCCAATCATTCAAGATAGCCTTATAAGAACCTTAACAGAAATTTATCAACTAATTTAAGAGGATGAAAATCATGAAGATCAAAACGTGTTTTGGGTTTATTTTCGCAAAAAAGTCAGAAGGTGGTAATATATATGGAGATCCACAAAACCGAGTCTTGGGTCTAGAGTTCTATCAAGTATCAATTATTGAAGCATAGATCTCCCTATCTCGGTTGACCCCAAAAAAACGAGATCTTTCATTCTCATCTACAATAGATGGGAAATCTTATATTTAAATATTACTACCTTTCATCTTTTTAGCCTTCAGTTTAACATACTGTTAATTTTACTATCATTATATTTTTTTATCTCTATCTCTTTGCCTTGTTATTTTCCTGTCACGTGGAAGTTATCAGTTGAATAACAATACCACGATAGAGATACTAAAATATGAAACAACACTAAAACTAAATAATGACAGACACTTAATGTTATTAAAGTTGATCAAATCATAATTTTGAAACATGCGTTTGATGGTGTGATAGTTATAACCACATAAAGTTTTTAGATGTGAATTCACAGGATTTTAGCGTTTAACTTCATTTTTGGAAAACTGAGCGTATAGACCATTTTGTATCACTTCTCTAATGGTCCATTGGAGCGAAATAATCTCGCTTGATGCAGTAGTATGTATTTGGGTGTTTAGATTAACTAAACTCATCATTGTAATTAAATAGGCAAAGTGGTTATAAACTAACATAATGGCTCTTTGTGATAGTAGATCATTGTATCATAATAAAAGGAATATAATAGCTCATAAGTTTAGTGATATATCATGATTAATTTGCAGTGAGTTGTGAGTTATTAGTAGAGGGAACAAATATTTACGGACCACTTAATTGCAAGAATAATCAATGGTATTGTTATAGTTACTTAATGAACAATTTGCATACAAATTTATCGACGGCATTATACATCAAAATAGTAAATGGTTTCGAGAATTCGAAAGAAATACGCGTCTTCTAGCCTCTAAGGAGAAATTTTGAAAGGCGGCATTACAAATTAGTCATTAATTTAATTAATTTCTTGATTTGATGCGTTTAACGTTTCTAGTTTCTTCTACATGATAATTGATAACTTATACGGGTGTCTTTATTAAGTACAATCCAAATTAAATTATGGATCTCAAAAATTAGCCATTAGCTTTTGAAGTTTTTTTTTTGGGTATGAATGTTACATTAGCTTTTGAAGTTTAGGTATCACAATCTAAAGAAAAGAAAAGGGCATTGCTCGTGACAAAATATTTCCATACAAGGAATAATCCAATTCTAGAAGGGAATTGCAAGTTTTAGCAACATAACCTAAGATCGATGTTGCCCAAATTGTTGCGTAGCATTCTTTAGTGTATCGCTCTAGTAGTTTCTTCTTTCTTTATTCAAGATTTATTATGTATTCAAAATGGACAAAGAACGAATGAAACAATCTTATCACGAATTATTTTAATCGTATATATTTCATCATCACTCTATTTATATTGACGAATAGTATGGTACTATGAGTGTAGTAGTTCTTGTGTACACATCCGAAAGTATTGGAAACCTTTTTTTTTTTTTTTGCTTAATAAAAGGATTGAAAAAATTCATTACAAAAATAAAATATTAACTTTGATATTTATAACACTCGTATTAATGCATACATGTATTATCATGATCAAATGAGAAGTGACGAATTTGTCTGACTCTTATAAAATCTAAAATTAAATATTGCGAGGGTAAATGAAATGGACTTATGAGGACAGAGTCGTTGCCTTACACATACCAATTGTCTCCGTCTGATTTGAACCTATAGGCTAACGTTGTTCACAACTGTATGTAACAAGCTAAGTTCACAAAAATAAAATTTTATGCGATATTTTTTCAAAGGACATTGTACATGTGTACAAATTGGCCAGATGGTTATGTTAATTAATGTATAACAAAAACTTGCGATTTGTTAATTAACGTCTGAGATCTACAATGAAAATGGACATGCCAAGAAATAGTAGTTTAATGAAACTAGTTCCAAAATATGTAAAGAAATATAGGTTTCTAATTCAAAACAAATGTTATTGACTAATGAGTAATTAAAACGTGTTTTTTATTTATTCGTGTTGATATCTTTTTGTTTCCGAATCATTATGGATAGTATTATTACTGAATATCAGAGGCAGACCCACGTGAAGGAAGAAAGGTCACTTGATCCACCTTAAATATGATATATTAAAATTTTAAGTTGAAACGATAGAAAAATTCTGGCTCAATTGGTTCAAATGTCTTCAAATGTATACATATTAGAATTTTGTTATATTTTATACCATTAATATAATTAAAAAATATTTAAATTAGTTTATGACTCATGTAAAAAAATTTTTTAGGACTGCCACTACTAAATACTATTATTAGGATTTCTCCTAATATTCAATCAAATTCTTTTATAACGATACAAAAAATACTTGTTTCGTTTACGCCAAGAAAAAATTTATTTGAACTTTATAATTTTTAACAGTCAAAACAACTATTATATTGTCATGTTTTATAACAAAAAAAAAATCGTATAAAGTTTGTGTTATATACCTTCGATGATAAGATTTTTTTGTTTGTACTTTGAAAAGAATCTCTTTATCATAGAAATTAATTTAAAAGAAAAAAACAAATGGCCGCCTGGAAAAAAAATAGTGGTGAAGGGCAGTTGCCGTCAATTGAATTGATCCAAAAAAGAAAGAGAAAGAGAAAATTAACGAAAAAGGAAATAATTTTGCGGGAGGGAGGAGAAATCCAGTGGAGTCGGCGCATTGTGTTCACGTGATGACGTGACACAAAGTGGGACCCGTTTATAAAATGCAATACAGCTCAGCGGTGTGATGATCTGTTTCCTTTGCTTTATTTTTACCATCGATGGGGTCCCACCGGCTTCGAACGGTGTGGGTCCCTCTTCGTACGGAGAAAAACTGACACGTGGAAGCTTGTCAAGGAGCGTGGGACGCACGCTCGGCTGACATCAGGTGATTGTTTTTTTTAAATTTTGTTTTTGTTTGATGAGAAAAATGAGTGCTACTGTTTTGGGGATCAAAATCGAACGGTTCAAGTTTGTTTTTTTTAGTTGGTCGGAATCTCGAGACTTCTTCTATCACGCAACGGCAACCATTTCTTTTTTCTAAAATTTGTTATTTTGTATATGCGATTATTATACGATTTTATCTCACAAGATCACTATATTTTTTTAAAAAATATTCAGTACTTATTAGGGAATATATCTCACATCGGAAGTTGGAAGAGATTTTAAGTAATATATAAAACATATGGGCCAATCCACTCATTGCCAATTGATTTTGAGTTGGAAGCCCATGTAACTTAATATGGTATCAGAGTCCGATCCACGCAATCCAACCCGATCCATCATTGATATGTGATTCAAAGATGGTCCGTCGATCCATGCTCAAACATACCGAAATCAATGGGCAAGAACCATCATCTCGAGGGGGCGTATTAGGGAATATATCCCACAGACTTAATAGTACTACTTACCAACTAATAAACTGTAATCCTCACACATGTTTTTAAAATCTGGTTGGAATCTAAATATTTTAAAACACAAATTTCCATAATCTTTTTCAATCACACATTCACATTCTTTCGTTTGTGCATGAAAACTTTCAACAAAATCGAAATAAAGCAACATTCTGTATAGCTGGGTTGAATGGGTTGAATCCGTATATAATAAAACATACAAGCTGTTTTAGTTTATCTTTCTTTTTTTTTTTAAACAATATTAAATTTATTCAAACAAAAAAATAAAAAAATAGTTTTTACAACGTGTGCAACTGTTTGTAAACTAAGACATTGAGAACTTAGAGAAATTAGCCACGGGTTTCAAATCATTGGGTAAGAACCTTCTCAAATCGCACATTCAGTTTTCGAATAGATGAGATTTTGTTCCGAATTGTCTTATCAATGAGTTTGATTAGGTGCTGAGATTGAGAATGTGGTTCTCTATGCCTTATGCTATTCTTCTCCCTCCAAAAATAAGTGATTGTAATTTGAAGAACATATCGTAATAGAAACGCTTTGGTATGAGGCGAAGTCAAATCCAAAATAAGCTGAACGATTGAATTTCAAGTCGAGACATATCTGTAATGAAAAAGTTCCCGAGTAAGAGATTCTCAGATTTGATTTGTGTACTCGCATAAAAAAATAGATGATCACAAAATTCTATTTCTTTTGCGCATAATAAGCAGTTTGCTGACACTCCCACATTCCACTTCAACATACGATATCCCGTCATCAAACGATTTATGAACAGCAAACCATGTCATAAACAAAAATTTGAGAGTAACATGCTGAAACCAGATGCCTCCGTGCCATGCTTTCCTTTGCTTTACATTCATACAAGCTGTTTATCGTCAAAGACCAAACTGTTAAACCAATGCAATCATCAACAAATAAATTGAAATTGTTGACTTGGCTCCACATATGTGCGCCTTTTTCTCTTTATTCAAGTTCATTAAACTTTTTTATGGAGTAATTATTAAATCAACAACAAATAAATCCTTTAATGATTAAAATGTTAAAATCGCAGTACTTGACATGCAAGGCAGTGACACGAGTAAATACTTTTTCTTTTCTTTTTTTTCCATTCTCCCATTAACGGTTTTTTATAAATCTTACCTACTTTTTAAGTAAGAAATATTCACTGCTTCGAATTTTATTTCTCTATATATCGTTTTTTTTTTTACTTTCGTCTGTCATGTATTTCGTGTAGGACAAATGTAGATATTTAAGACAATTAACAAAGAAAACGTAGATATTTCTTGAGATCACGCATGGAGAAAATACAACTTTACGTTGCTTCTTATACACCATACCTTTAATGATCAATAATGCCCCCCTTTTATTTTTCTTACGATACACATCCAAATATACAGTGTTTAGAATGTATATAAAAATAGAGAGTATATATATACATATAAAGATAAAGTGAGTGTAGGTAATGATTGGGGGATTTACATGGAGCACAAAGAGGGGGTGACTCATAGACACTCTAAATTGTTTAGACTTTCGCAGCATGATATTGAATCTATTCTTCTCCTTTTGATTCTCTCTCTTTTTACTTATCTTTCTTCCAATTCTGTACGGCTCTTTCTCTATTATCTTAATTTTACTTTCTATCCACACATGTACAATAATATTTGTATATATGCAACACTTACAAATTCAATAGCCATAAGACATCCATCGTTATATATAAACCAATCGTATTTTGTAGCTGAGTGGTTTATAACTTTGTACTATTGTTGTCATCGTGTTATAACTAGAGTTCAGATATGGGAATGTGCATCTATAACTCATACACGACAGAAAAATGAACATCGATCGACGATCATTATTATAAACGATGTAGATTTTTTGTTATTTTTAAACACATGTTTGATATATAACGTGATTAGGTTAACACTAATATTCCCACTGACTATTTCAACAACAACAAACCATAGTTTGAAGACATGTGTTTGGTTCATAAAGGTAGAACGAACAATTAAAGTGAATGCCATGCACTATAAGTAAATATATAACCACATTAATTATAATAAAGATACTACAAGCTTTGGTTGAAATGTGACAGAAGCATGTTTCAAGTATATCATTGGTCTTACACTGTTTTGTGGGATTCATATATATTACTTATCAGAGAATTTGGGACAGTAACAAGATGGAGATTTAACGGTTTTTAGCCACTTTTGGTATAAGCAAGAATTGGAATTTATATTAAAGTGTTTTCGGAGGAAACAAAAATAAATAATAAGCAGAAAAGTTATTAAGAAAAGAAAATTACAGGATTGGATCTGAAACAAAAAGGAGAGAATAAGAAGAAAAAGAGTAAACCGAAAATCATTGCCAATTTTGCAACTCTCTTCGCTCTACTCCACTCATGTCTGGTTCATTATCTCTTCTCAAATTGTGTCTCATGTGTTTACACATAGATTCACTTCAAGTGAAATCGAATAAGAAAAGAAAAAAAATGTAAAAATATATCACAGTAAATTGGAATAAAAGATCGATGGTTCCATCTTATCCATAAAAACTGTCATATTATACTGATATATCTACACGTGCTTATTAATTTATAAGTTAGAGTATTTTCTGTATCACAATTAAATAAATTATAAGTTGGGTATTTTTTAAAAAAGTATTACATTTTAAAATAAACTCTAAAAAGACAAAACAACACCTTAAGAACTTTTCTTAAACTTTTTAAAAATGATCCTATATAGGAACTAAGTAAGAAGAGTCATATAAAAAGTTTCAGAATTCTTCATAAAATGTAAACATTTTGTGTTTTTTTTTAGAATTTTAAGAAGTCGTGGTAAACAAAATATTTAGAATTTTTTTATAATTTATCATCACTAATATTTACTGAATATCTTCTGATACGGTGTCGATAACTCAACGGAGTACCACTTAACCACTTCAAAAGAAAGAGTCGGAAATGTCACCAGTTCAAACACCAACACTGAGAAGATGATTAATTTAGCATGCCTGGTCTCTAACCCGAAAAAGATAAGGGAGTAGACCAGGAATTTGTTGGTTTAAATAACATATATAAAATTACTATTTCTGCATGTTTTGTTTCATCAAGTTTTTTTTTAACTTAGAAGTTGTATGTAACTCGTAAAACATCTAAAAACACCTAAAGTGACAAAATTCGTAATCCTCCCACAGTTGATTCTTCATTCAAAGATCCAAATTAAACGGATTTAGTCTATTGATTTGTAAAACTATATACATTTCTTAAGATAAATGAGTGTAAATGACACAACAATATGAGACAAAAACAAAGAAAAAGAAGAAGATGATGGGGCAGGATCCTAAAAGACTTTTAGTCAAAGATCATGCTTGAGGCAAATCAGACAGTGGGGATTCTCTGTCAATGTAAGAGAAAATCTAATTCATATATTTTTCCCACTTCCCTTCCATATCATCATGACTTGTAAGTTTGTAAGTTGTAACCGATCTTTAAAGATTTCCTTACTTTTTTACACAAATAGAAAAAAAAAATCTGCTGAAAATATGTCAAACAAATACAACGACAGTAAAACCTCCGTAAATTAATAATATTGGAATTTTAATTTTATTATTTTATAAAATTATTAATTTGTAGAAATATTTTTTTGGTCGATAATCTTTTGGAATTTTGTTTTATTTAACTTTTCTTATATTTTGAAAATAATTATGGTTTCTAAATTTTTTTACAATTTTTGGATGCAAATAGAAAATACAACACCAATAATTATTGATATAATAAGAAAGATCGGAGATGAACTCCAGTGAAAATTTAGTTTTCAGAAGGAAAAAAAAAATAATAAAGTATTTTTTTACTAAATTGTCTTAGTTATGTATGTATAGATTTATAATTATTAATTTATCTTATTATTGTGATCATATTTAATTATTTATGCATATAAATTTTTAAAAATTATTATCTTATTATCTTATCGAATTTTGCTAATTTTTACACTAGCCCGACTCGGGAGTATTAATTTATAGAAGTTCTATTGTATAATACATGCAATATTTATAATTCTGTTAAAGCTGATACGAAGATGTTTGTGTCAATTGTGTGTTTTATCAAACTAATCTTGCATCTTCAAACATGTAAATCCAATCAAACAAGTAAAAATCATTTTATTTTTATATGTACACATTCCTATCATGCCTACGACAACAGCATCCAAAAGCGGATATCGCAAAGTACACTTTCTTTCTGTTCATCTAAACCAGGTTTGTATGGTGTTTAGACAAAGACAATCTCGAATTTAGCACAAGGGTTTCTCTGTATATGAGTAATGAGACTCGAGTTTCCTTCGAATTTGAAGTTGTAAAGGGCTTGTCTTTGAGTGAGACCAAGCGGGTATATCGTGTGTACTCTAAGCACACCGTCTCCTTTTAAGCTCGCGGGTCGTTCCTTCTTCCATATCGGTTCATGTCTTAGAGAATTAAACTTTGTGAGAACCGCAGATTCCAGAGCTTCCACAGTCAGATTCCCATCCCTGTCCCATCATAGCAAGAGGAGCACAAAACAATATTCATAAAGCAATTTTCCCCCGGTTTTGATTAGAGAGATAAACAAGAACATGCTGGCTTACTTCAAAAAGATGGATTCCATATCAAACCGGCCTCTTTCTCTGACATACAAATGATAGACTGTCCCTGGGCCTCTAGTGCATTTGCAGGGTCGTCTCTTAAACTCAGGGCTCTTCTCTTCTTGCTCTCTGATCTTCGTAGCAACGAAAATGCAGAGACGGAAAGAAGAGTGTACAGCTGCCATATCAACAAGTGCCTTGAAAGTATCTGAAGGGCCTTCGTGTTTCCATCTAATAACAGAACAGAGCTTTGAAGCTTTTCAATATGTCTAAACGTGTTTTTAAAAAAAAATTCATTCCGGCAAATATTTTACATATTACCACACCTTAGCGTCTGATTGTAGGCGCTGGGGTTCTCTGCAAGATACTTCATTTTCTTTGCAACTGACTCGACATCACCCATCTGCTTTATGTGAAGGAATGAGTTAGGAGAAGGTGCAAATTCTTGTATGTTTGGAGCTCCAACAACTACAGGGACAGATCCTAAAAGAAGAATTGATCATATAGTGCTCTCATTAGCAAAAGAAACATCAAGCAGCTCTTGTATATGATGATCTACGTACTGTATATAAAATCTGCATATCATCGTTCATCAATTGACATGATAATAAGCTCAGATCATGCAAGAAGCCTAACAGTAGCTAAGAGATGGCAGAGGATTATGGGAAAATAAGCCATAATGGCCTTAAGTTGTAGTGCCCATCATATAACTCTCTTCCAACTTTCACGTGCTGTCGAGAAGGATTAAATACTTAAAATTAGACAATGTGAACTACGAGGATAAGTGACTCATATAACATTCTTATTCAGATATCACTGATGGCCACAAACACAGGAGGGTGTTCTGTGTCGCATAATCCAGCCCAATACGCTACAACCAAACTTTAGGAGAAAATATGGGTTCTCGTAGCCTGGAAAAAAGTTAAGTATATACAATTTCCCTTATCCACAATCCGAATCAGAATTGCCTGAAAACAGCTGAACTACCTAAACCTGAATCAGCCAAAACACACATGAAAATCTACCAAAATTGAAATCCGAACTATACAGGACTTACTCTAACTTGGCTACCATATCTGGCATTGGTTTTGCTTATCCTAACTCCTAACTATCCGTACCAACCAGACGAACTTTATTAGGGTAACAGGTATGTTTTGCAAACCTGAAATACACCGAAACACCCACCCTAAGACACAAAATCACATATGCAAAAGTTCTTCTAATGGAGCAAACACTACAATTTGCAAGATCAGCAGAGAGAGAGAGAGAAGGAGAGCTATCTATACCAGCGACTAGAGATTGGAAGAACTTCTCGGTGACGTAATCCTCCTCGTTGGTGTTCTCAAAAGCTAGACTGAATTTGTAGTGCTTAAGAGCTTCAACCTTCTTCACTGTAAAGAATTTAAGTTATTTATCTCCGCAAATTACTGTTTCAAGCACTTTGAATATGGTTATGACACAGAACATTTCGCTAGCAATGCACAATACATACCTCTCCCATCCCGGTTCCGGTGACAACCACCATAAGAATCAATCTTAACATTCGCCTCCATTAAGGCTTCAAGAGCTCGCAACCTGAAATTCTGAGCCCCACAATTGGAAATAAAAGCAGCAGCAAGAGCTTTCTCGGTCTTTGGTTGCACAGGAGCCATGATATCATATTCCGCCCATGAAAAATACCCAACGGGAACATCTGATGACAGGCTAGTTGTCATCACAATATCATAACCCCTCCTGATGAACAAAGAACGCATACAAAAAAAGTCAGACACTTTTTACGGCATTCTACACGTGCTCCAAAAGTATAAAGCCTCCAGTTAAGATCGTGCTTACCCACCGTCGTGCCTGAGCAAGATCGTTCTCTTGGAAGTACTTTGCTGATTCCATGGAACGGATTATACTGAGTGTTCCATGTTTATGACCTAACCCAAAAGCTGCATCGGGTTTCTTATAAAAGCTAGTTCCAATCCCACAACCAACTGAACACGATTTGAAATCCTACAGTTGAGAAGGAATCAAGTCAATAACCACCATTCATAAGAAGATGATCCTTCAATATTTTAATCCCCTCGACTTACTATCAAATTCATCCCAAAAGAACATGGCCAGACGTAAGAGGCTAAGCAAGATTACCCAGAAATCACAGTCCATCAACATTTTGATCACAGAGGAATATAAAAAAAACAAATTGAGAGGGAAAGTTCTGTGGCAAAACCTTGTTAACACGGGAGATAAAGATGGGATCTTTACTGAAATCCCTAGAGTAACTCACTGAATCCACTCTCTCTAACCACTCCTGGCAGCTCTCCATTCCCGGCCCAGCTTTCAAATCGGACGGCCTGGTCGGAGACAGTGGTGAGCTCGAATGTGATTTGGCGAAAAAACCGGTCAGCGTGTCGACCAGAGCAGCGTTATCGAGCCGACCCAGAAACCCGATCTCGATGAGGACTACAAGAGCAACGCAGAATGGCAACAAGCTCGAAACTTTTCGCTTGAAAGAGGAAGGAGAGCCATTGGATAGGGGCAATCCTTGGTGGGCCGATCCAATTTTAGGACCTCGGAGATTGGAGAAAACACCCTTTTTTTTTTAACACAGCGACGATGTGTTGTCAAATATGGGGATCGGAAGAATTGTGATTTGGGTTTGTATTGTGTTAGAGAATTTGATTGATGAGAAAGAGGAACAACAAGTTGTCCACTTTTTGGCTTCCCTTTGAAAGTCATGTGACTCGTTGACTCATGTGTCTCGTGACCTCGCAATTGTAATTTACTTGCATTCAAAACTTTACGGAGAAGAAGATCATGGAGAATTAAATCCGAATCGAATCGAATCAGATAAAGAAATAGGTAAACAGATTCGTCCTTTTAGTGCCCAGGGCGGCTAAACCATGTGAAGCAGGAGGAGGTAGTAAACTAGTAGTATCTTTTTCAAATTTCTAAAACTAGACCCTGCTGAATTGCAAAGACAAGGATGAGAAGAACATCAAAATATGGGACGAGAGTATCACAGAGAGCATTAGTGTAACCTTTTTATTGGTTAGTTTTTGTTTTTATTTTTCTGTTATGGAGGAAGTTTTGGTACTCTTTGGTGTAGATCTGTAGTCTGTTTCGGTCAGTGCTCGACCTCTGATCTTATTCCGAATGAATCGACGTCATTTCTAAGTGAACAGTTTCTCCAACACCTCGACTTAATCATATGATTATATATATATATATGTTGTACCATAGCACAAGCGATCATTAGGAACTCACAAATATTTTTTAAAATATCTAATATGACTAAAAGTCTATTAGCTATGACACTTGTTTTGGAGTATTTTAAAATTACCGTTGCTACAAATTTAATAAATAGTCAAAGTTTTTACAGAGTTTGAAGGACGAAACAACATTATCACATCAGTTCCTTGGCCGAACTTATTAGTATCCAAGTTTACATAACCAAATAATAATGTGCATATAAGCGATGATGATTACATAAACTTAATAGATGGGCTATATTATGGTTTTATTATACTCACTCTATACGTCGGCCTAAACGTGGCAAAAGTAGATGGTTTCTTTGAATAAAATAGAAAATCAAAAGCAAATTAAGCAAACATTGTAATAATTCCAAATGAGGAAAGAAAACACAATTTCTGTATTTGGAAGTGATGACCTTCGACTCCACGCAATCAATAGTGTTCTTTATTGTTTTGTTTTGAAGAGTGGTGTGATATTTTCATTGGCTTGTAACCAAAATGGGCTCCCAAAATGAAAGCACCACCACTTCTATATTTAATTCGAGAAGTAGTAATTCTCCATCATGTAAATAAAGTACCCAAAATACTGTAATATATTATTCTTGAGACAGTACAATATACTTCACTAATCTAAAGCATAAATATATATATTATCATCTGATTTACATTGATCACTTTTATGGGACTTATAACTTTATTTAGTCCTTTATAGTCTCCACCCTTTTCTATCTTTTATGGATAATATCTTGTCTAATATGGACTTTTTTTCCCGCCTAAGTCTAATATATGGACATTTATGTATAGTCTTATCTAATGGATGAAATTAGTATAGTGTTGAATAAAAATACCATCCTTATCGTCAACCATTTTGGAAAAAGACAAATCTAGATTTTTACATATTTATTCTAATATTGCAGTTGTGCCACTTGTAAATTTTGAAGATTTCTTGAAAATTTTATAAAAGTTAAAGAAAAATAAAAATGGATAAAATGTGGTGGAGTAAACAATTAATTATTAATTTTTAATAGACCCAAAACGAAGAATATTCATTATGATTTAACAAAAAAAAAATCCAAGCACGATCTCCAACCACTCGAATACTCATTGTCGGAAGACAAAAACCAAACGAACGGCTAATGTTATACCACGTTGCGCCATGTAATTGGCTAGAATCTTGACAAGCATTTAAAATCTTAAGACTCTTTTTATCATTCGTCCACGTAACTCTATCTGACACAAACAATCAATATTTTACACAAAATAAAAAAAAATAAAAAAAAAAATAAAAAAACTCCGGAGAGAAAAAAAAGAAGAAGCTTTCAACCCTTAAAATGGCTGCTCGTGTCGAGGCGGCAGCAACACACTTGTCGTCTCTCCCAGCAGCTTCTCTGGTGTTTTCGCAGTGGCGAATATAATTTTTTTTCGAGAAATTTAATTAGGTGAGATATATATTAGCTCTTTTCTCTTTTTATTATCCGTTTCTTATATCTGGATCTGTCTTTGTCCGATCATCATCCACTTTCGCAAATATTTGTTGTCTTTTCTCTGCTTATTATCTGTTCCGTTTTGTTGTTGTTGTTGTTGTTGTGTGCGTGTGTATGCTTTTGAATCACATGGAAGTAGTGAAGAAGTAGCTCTCCGTAGTGAAATTAGAGTCAAAGAGGGTCTTAGGGATCTGATTCTCGTTGCTTTTAGGTTTTGTTTATTTCTGGGGTTTTTGATTCGATCGAATTTTTGTAAGAGAAATGGGTTAACTTTTCCGCTGAATTTTGGAACAGATCTTTCTCATGCTTGTTGGGTTTTGTGATTTTACTTTGGATCATTGTTGAATTCCATGAAACGTTTATAGCAATCGAGTTTCTGCATTTCTTTACATTGCTTGTTCATAAATTTTCTGGATTTTGAGTATCCCCACAGAAGAAACAGACAATAGGTGACAAGTAATCCGTTCAAATTATCTGTATAATTTTGCTGATATGTTCATATATGGTTTTGAGGAAACACTGTATGAATGCATTTTCCTCAAAAAGTGGTCAAATTCCATTATTTTTTTTTAAATTACAAACGTTATCCAAAGATCTGCCATTATTGATTGACTTTACTGTGCTTTTACATTTGTACACACGCACTTATGTGGCTTGTCCAGTTTTGCTTTGGTTCTCTTTACTTACTCTTATATGGATGTGAACATGCATTATGTTACGCACATAGCTCAGTTCTTTTTAATATCCTTGGAACTTCTCTGTTTCATGGACTCTTAGCATTGTGCAATTTATTCTAATATCTTTATTTTGAACTCGATTTTTTTGTTCTTTTACCTCTCAAATGGAAGCTAGAAGAAGGGGTTAGGGGCTTTGATGCTTTGCTTTCATTGAAGAAGAAGAAGAAGAGGACGAAGGAGTGAACACAAGGAACATGGGAACTCACATCAATTTCAACAACTTAGGAGGGGAAGGGAGTAACCAGATGAAGCCAATGGGCAGTGCCAATCCCTTGGCGAGGCAGTCTTCGGTTTATTCCCTAACATTCGATGAGCTTCAGAGCACACTAGGTGGACCGGGAAAAGATTTCGGGTCGATGAACATGGATGAACTCTTGAAGAGCATATGGACTGCTGAGGAAGCTCAGGCCATGACCATGACATCTTCAGCTGCTACAGCAGTAGCGCAACCCGGTGGTGGTGTCCCTGGCGGGAATCTCCAGAGGCAGGGCTCGTTGACATTGCCTAGAACGATTAGTCAGAAGACTGTTGATGAGGTCTGGAAATGTTTGATCACCAAGGACAGTAATAACGGTCATATGGGAGGTAGCAGCGGAGGCGGTGGTGAGTCGAATGCGCCTCCTGTGAGGCAACAGACTTTAGGGGAGATGACACTTGAGGAGTTTCTGTTTCGCGCTGGAGTTGTAAGAGAAGATAACTGTACTCATCAGATGGGCCAGGTCAACGGAAACAACAACAACAACAACGGGTTTTATGGTAACAACGGCGCTGGTGGGGGGTTAGGCTTTGGGTTTGGTCAGCCAAATCAAAGCAGCATATCATTCAATGGTAATAACAACTCTATGATCTTGAATCAGCCACCTGGTTTAGGCATCAAAGTGGATGGGGCAATGCAGCAGCATCCACAACAGCAGCTGCAGCAGCATCCACAACAGCAGCTGCAGCAGCATCCACGACATCATCTGAATCAACCACATGCACATCCGCAGCAGCAGCAGCAGCATCCGCAGCAGCGGCTGCCTCAAATCATTTTTCCTAAACAAGCAAACGTAACATTTGCTGCGCCTGTGGGTATGGTCAACAAGAATTACGCTGGGGCTGCGAATAACTCCATCAACAATAATAACGGAATAGCTAGTTACGGAGGAAACGGGGTCACTGTTGCAGCAACTTCTCCAGGGACAAGCAGCGCAGAAAACAACTCTTTGTCACCAGTTCCGTATGTGCTTAACCGAGGAAGAAGAAGCAATACGGGTCTAGAGAAGGTTATCGAGAGGAGGCAAAGGAGAATGATCAAGAACCGGGAATCAGCTGCTAGATCAAGAGCTCGAAAGCAGGTGATTATTAGTGTAACCAAACCTTTATATAAATCCCTTTTTGTTTGGTTTGAGTATATTGGTCTTATCTTTTGCAAGACTGAATTAAACTGAAACATAAAATCACCAAAGCTTTATTCTGTCCCGAACCACTTGTAAGATTAGATTTATCTTCCCCTGTGTATTCATTATTCATTACTTGCAGGCTTACACCTTGGAACTGGAAGCCGAAATTGAAAAGCTTAAGAAAGTGAACCAAGATTTGCAGAGAAAACAGGTATCTTTCCTTTCCCGACATTTACGACCTGTTTCTTTTCCCGCTTCTCCCTCTCAGAATTTAGCCGCTTGGCTATGATACTAAGCTTCCCCTATGTTGCAGGCTGAAATGATGGAAATGCAGAAGAATGAGGTAATTTTCTAACGACTTTTACTTTTTTTTTATACTTAAGTTCATCTACAAACCCTCGACTCTGTAGCATCAGAAAAGACCAAATTTTGAAAACATAAAAGTTCTAATAGTTACTCACATTCAACATTTTCTGCTTCTCGCTTGTTATTTTTGAATAGCCCTTTTGAGTGACCTCATGCTAAATTTGATTATGTTGTTTACAACTACTGGTTTTGAATTGGCAGCTGAAGGAATCGTCGAAACAACCGTGGGGCGGCAAAAGGCAATGCTTGAGAAGGACACTAACAGGTCCATGGTAAAATCAGAACAAGAAACAAGAACCAATCAAACCAGACACCGCTTTGCATGGGACTAATGTAATAGGAGATAGTGCTACCTCTGTACAGGAGATTTAAGAGAAATTTATTGAGTGAAAATCTAGGTTACAGAGTAGGAGAAGTTTTTCATTATGAATAATGACATATTTTGCGCCCTCGCCTTCATTAGTCTAGGTTTAGATAATCCTCTGTTCTTGTGTGTTTCTGGTTTGTTGTTTCTAAAAGATATCGTTGTTTATACATGTCCTGAGACCTTTTATTAGAGGGATTTGAAGATTTTCTCTTGTCTTAACTAGGGTTTAACCATTACTGAGAATCTGAGATTAACAACTGAATCAGTCTTGACTCTGTTAGAAAACATATATATATATCTTCGAAAATTGCAATTAGTAAACAGTTTGATCATCAAAAGTGCCAAATTTCTTGAAGAAGTGACCTGACTCAAAAAGAGAGACCATTTGGTGGAGAGTGAGGAGAGCCAGTCTCAAGCAGAAAACTCCGGCTACAATGCGACCTTGAAGTAGTACTAGAGGAAGAAGCCAAGCCACGAATGTCACCGCTTTGGAAACCCGAGTCACCTCTCAGCGACCTCCCTTTGTCTTCCTCAACTGCCATTGCAAGCCCGAGATGCAACGGATCGCAGCTTTCGCACAACAGCCTCAGGACTTGCTTGATTGATGGCCTAGCCACGCCTTCTTTCTCTGTGCACCATCTCACAACCGCCACTACTGTTTCGAGCTGTTCTCCATCTATGCAGTCTTTGATTCTCGGATCCACCAGATCTATGCGTCTTGATTCTGATACCAGTAACGGCTGAGACATTTCTACCAGGTTCCTACCTTCATCCACCGCTCCTCTCCCCGTTATGATCTCTAGCAACACCACTCCGTAGCTGTACACGTCGCTCTTCTCTGTCAGTTCTTGCGTTACAACGTACTCTGGATCTACATAGCCTGAAATTCAGATTTCAACCGGTTTTAGTCTTTTAGATTAGCTTTTTCACTCAACTTTCAAGATAAGAATAGTTGATGTTCCTTTGTCTCCAGACCTGGAGTTCCACGGATATCAGTATTAACAGGTTCAAAACAGATGGAGCCATCTCTGGAAGCATGTGCAAGGCCAAAATCTGCAAGCTGCGTAGAAGCCAAAAGGGAAACCAGTTTCCTTATGAGGTGAAACGAATAGACAAGTCAAAGAGCCAGATATGTGATATAGAATGCAGACAAACCTTGGCAACAAATTTCTCGTCCAGTAATATGTTGCTTGACTTTATGTCTCTGTGACAGAGCGGTGGGTCACAGTAGAAATGAAGGTACTCCTGGAGGAAAAGAAGAATATTCAATCAAGAACTAAGAACAGAATTCGAACCATATAGTATGAGTCTTATGAGAGATGTAGATGATGAAGGCTTTGGAAAATTTTACCAGAGCATTAGCCACATCGATTGCAATTTTCATCCTTGTTGCCCAACTAAGTGGAGGTTTCTCTGTGGCTGCGCAGAAATGAAGAACAATGTTCAAGATTCTCAATCCAAGTCTATAACATAGAAATAAAATCTGGAAATCATGAGCATACCATGTAGATGATCCCTCAGGCTCCCATTTGCCATATACTCGTAGACAATGAACCTGAAAATCCTCAGGTTAGATGAGCAGAGGTGAATCCAATATCTCTTCCACAGAAATGGCGAGAAACGAAACGAAGCAAAAGTGTTGTAATAGTTCACCTCTCGTTCTTCTTAATACAAAAGCCTTTCAAAGCAACTAAGTGGCGGTGATGCAGCCTGGCGAGAAGCTCTATCTCTCTGCAAAATTCATCATCTGCTTGTTCGGAGCTCTTGTTCATCTTTTTTACAGCTGCAACCAACCCATTACTGAACTCAGCTTTGTGAACAGTCCCAAATCCCCCACGGCCAATCACCGCGTTGAAGTCTTCAGTTGCTTTCCTCAGCTCCTTGTAGCTGAATTTCCGAAAAGCCAACGAATTACCTGCAAAAACTAACCATACGTTTCTTTCTTTTAGGTGCTCAAAACATCTCTTATAAGTGAACACTAGAAGAACTTTCGCACCTTCATGAATGATCACATTGGGGCGTGGAGAAGGAAATGTCTTTGTTGGATTACGATCCATACTCTCGGAGTCATCAAGTTCCCGTTTTTTTCTTTGGATAAGAACTATTAGGACCACGAGCATTATAACAGCAAAAACTGTAACGGCGATCCCAATAATCGGAGCCACTGTCAAGTGATATGGATGGTGACTTTTAATTCGAGACAAAACAAGATCATTGCTGCTTGGACTATCAGCTAACACTGGACTTCGAGAAGCTTCTGGGCTCAGCGACGATGGAGACGAGTCTGAGAAGATATCAAGAAAATCAGAAAAGGAAACAAATAATCGGATCCAATACTAAAAAGATTATCCAGGACATACTAAAATATACAGGATCTGTCTAGGAACTTTCCCTATATAGAAACAATGATAAGATTCTACACTCCATGAATGACAATTTGACACACAAAACTGCGTATACCTGGAGCAACGCTAAGCTCAGCCACATTAAAGAAGCAGCTAGCGAGTTCAAGGGCCGATGAATTGTCAACCCGGCTTGCTAACGCAGCATAGGTTGCATCTCGACAAGTACTCAGTTTGATGCTATTCCCTGTATCCACAAGACTACGGAGGTAGGTGATACCGGAATTCAAGCAAATCTTGCACTGATCTCCCGGTGAAAGCGGGAGTTTGCAGTTTCTCGAAACCTCTCCAAACTTTGGGGACTGAAGCATTTGCGTTACAGTGGTAAGACCCTCACAATCATAGTTAACCAGAATCTTGGTCCCTAATCCACAGAAGGCAGTTGCGTTTCTTGGGATTCCATACAGCTCCATGGTTCTGGAGATGGAAGTAATGCAGATTTCGATTAAATCTGATGCAACTCCAAGATCTGTTGTGTGGTTAGCATAGCGAGCGACAGATACAGCAACGAAAGCGTTCATGTAGCGGCAGCACTTGGCTCTGTCGGTGTTGTTCGAGCACACGGAAGCCACGAGAGTGAAGTTAGATGAAGTCAAGTCCAATGGACAATCTGTAAACACAACAAATCACAAAAACTTGCTTCAAATTCTCAAGAGTTTCTTTCTTCTAATTTCACCAGAAACACGGATGAACAAAAACACTTAACGAATGCACATCGAAATTAGCAGAACCCCCAAAGCCTAAAACTTTCAAAAATCAAGATTAAACATCAGTCATTTCTCCTAATTTAGCCTCGAATCAGTAAATTCTAATGACGAATCAAGACAAATGAAGAAAATTTTCAAGGAAGATTCTAAAAAGGATAGATGAATGGTAATGGTGAGAAAAACCTGCTTCCGTTAGTAAAGGCAGCTGGATTCCAAGAAATGCGATGAATGCGAGCAAGAGAGCTAGCCTATAAACCACCATGGCCAAGAACAGAGGAGAGAAAGAGAGAAAGAGAGAGACTTTAAGAAAGGTCAATGGCAAGTCGCCTGAGAGAATGACAACAGTCCGAGTCAGTGACAATGAGACGGAGAGAGAAAGAGCAAGTTTTCCCTATTTTCCCTATTTCTGATGACAATGACGAAACCCCAAAAACACCTTAACTTACCATTCTCTTACGTTTTCATCCGTAAGTTCGTTAAATTGCTTAAAGCACCCATACACTTATGAAAATGTTTTCATCTACTTCTCAATATGTATGTGGAAGGTTTCTAAAGATAAACATTGTTTTCTACTTTTGTGACAAGCTTTATTTGAAATTTTTTACTTGTTATACTTTAAACTTTTAGTTTTTTTCGTTCAAACTAAGCAACGAATTCCATAAAAAAATACCCTAACTTACCATTCTCTTACGTTTTCATCCGTAAGTTCGTTAAATTGCTTAAAACACCCATACAAATTTAAATATGTCTTCTTCTCCTTCTCAATTATGTGGAGGTTTCTAATATTATAAATTGCTTAAGATACCATTGCTTTCTACTTTTTTTGAAAACTAAACTTTTTTTGCATGTAAAAATTATAATTTAAAATTTAGTGTTTGTCGTTCAAATTAAACCTTTTTTATATGTATAGTTGTATACCATAATTAAACATAATGATTGCAATGGTTTGTTGGTTTGTAGTTTATTTCTACTCTTCCAAGTGGCTATCTTATCTCTTCACATGATTTGGTTTCACAAATTTCATATCATCACATAGAATACTAATTTGTTTTATTAGAAAACCCACAATTTTATCAATACAAGGACACACAAATTTCTTAGAAACAATAAGCCAATAACGATGATGTAGAAGAATCGCAAATGATTCATATCTCTGAATATATTTGTAAATAACTACTTCAGAACGATGTGTCTGTTTTTTTTTTTTTAAATTATATTATTAATCAATGTATTAAAAAAACATGATCTGTTATGAAATAATTCAGCTGTTAGTTAGCTAATTTTAAGGTTTTCGTTCTTATTCACCTAATAAACTTATCTTTCATTGCTTGTTGTACTTGTACACTACAAATGCTTTGTTGTAAAAAAGACTGACTTGAAAGCCCTTTTTATTAAAAAAAACAAAAAGACTGACTAATTTTGATTACATGCGGACACCTAAATGTCATATACTAGATAATTAGATAATGATCATATAATATGAAAGTAAATATTAAAATTCATTCAAATACCATATAATACAATAGTATTCTCCTTCATGTGAGGTTATCTTTCTATGATTGATTTGGACCCGCCCAAACGTAATTTTCAGAAGATAAAAGCACTTTAAAATGTAGCTGGCATGCTATTTATAACTTGATATTATATTATACGATGATGATGACGGTCTAATATAACTTTATTATTTTTGGGAGAATTTTTTTTCATAAAGCAAAAATCAAAAGAAACTTTTTTTATGGCATGTAAAGTAAAGAAAAGCGAGAAACCAAAAAATTAAAAAAATTCTTCTCTTCTGTTTTGTAGCTATTAATAACATCTTTGTCTCCGAGATGCCCGAGATTCCCTTTCTTTTCTTATTTTCATGAAAAGATAAATTTAGACTTAAGTTTTTATTTTCTTCTTTGTTGGTTGGTCAAGGCAAATTCAAATCACCGGCTGAAAGTCTTTTGGAGTCTACAAAGTAGTTGCTTCTTCCCAAAATCATTGGGAGGGTTTTCTCGATCTTTACAATATATTTCTTTATGGGATTTTGTAGCAAGAAAGAAGAACAATGTTTCAGAGATTCACCTTCTTTCTAACAGCTCTTCTCATTCCATATTTTCTCCTCTTTAGCCCTTCTTCTGCCCTCAAGGTAACGAAATGGCAACAATTTATCCTTAAAAATATAAAGAATTGATCATAAATGGGTCTTTCTAATCTAAAAACAATATTTGAATCGTGTGAATTCGGTTGAATTTTGTTGATCTTCGTGTTGATTGGTAGGAAGGAGAAACATGCATCGTGAACAAGAATTGTGATCCGGGATTACACTGCGAGTCGTGTCTCGCAAGCGATAACTTCCGACCTAGATGCTCCCGAATGCAACCCATTAACCCCACCTCCAAGGTTCCTTCTTTTTGCGTCCTTTCGTTTAATCATAATTTAGATTTATTTGATTAATCGATTGATCATTTTCATGTTTATGTGTCAAAAGGTAAAAGGGTTGCCTTACAACAAATACTCGTGGTTAACAACACACAATTCATTTGCTCGAATAGGTGCAAAATCAGGCACAGGCTCTATGATTCTTGCTCCTTCCAACCAACAAGATTCAATCACAAGCCAACTCATTGTAAATATTCTTCTTCTTGATCATTATATCATAAACCCATTTCAAAAGTTTCATTCTTTCCTTCAACGAATTTTTAAAAAAAAAATTCTTTTGATAAACCCATTTCAAAAGTATCATTCTTTAAAGGGTTATATTCTATCTTTTATTTTATTCTGTGGGGTTTGCAGAATGGTGTTAGAGGGTTTATGCTTGACATGTACGACTTCCAAAACGATATATGGCTTTGCCATTCTTACGGTGGCAATTGCTTCAATTACACGGCATTCGTAAGTTCCATAGATTCACACATAAGTCGATCAGTCCAATGTCGAAATTAAACGTTTCTAATTTGGTTTTTGGTACGTATGTAGCAACCGGCGGTTAGCATTTTAAAGGAGTTTCAAGTGTTTCTAGACAAGAACAAGGATGTGGTTGTGACGCTTATCCTCGAGGACTACGTCAAATCTCCCCATGGTTCAAGCAAAGTGATTGATGCATCCGGTTTACGAAATTTCATGTTTCCGGTAGCAAGAATGCCTAAGAACGGAGAGGATTGGCCTACCCTCGATGACATGATAAGTCAGAACCAACGGTTGCTGGTTTTCACTTCAAATCCTCATAAAGAAGCGTCCGAAGGAATCGCGTTTCTATGGAGATACATGGTGGAAAATCAATGTGAGTTTGTCTAAACACCTGGTCCAAATAGATTGATACATTGTATTATTTTTCTATATAGAAAATTGATATAATGTTATGACTTTTAGTTGGAAATGGAGGGATGAGAGCAGGAGTGTGTACCAATAGACCGGAATCAGCTGCTATGGGAGATAAATCGAGATCACTTGTTCTAGTAAACTATTTTCCGGATACTGCGGATTTGATTGGATCTTGTAAACAGAACTCTGGTCCTCTTCTTGACACCATCAAGAAATGTCAAGAAGCCTCGGGACAACGCTGGCCTAACTTCATCGCAGTCGATTTCTACAAGGTATAGTTGGGTCCGGTTTTAATGAGATTGTATCTGATTTAAGTAACATTCAGGTAATGTTAATATGTGTGTTTGCGGTTTAGAGAAGCGATGGTGGAGGAGCTCCAAAAGCAGTGGATGTTGCAAACGGCCATTCAGTTTGCGGCTGTGACGATATAGCCGATTGTAAGGTTAGTACTCCATGGTTCACTAGCTATATGGATTTTGCATGTTAGAAAACATATTAATTTTGTGTGTGTGTGTGTGTGTGCAGGAGAACATGCCGTATGGGACGTGTGAGAAGCATGAAGAGCCGAAACTGGATTCGAAACTCATGATGATTGCGAAACTTACCGCGGAAGCGACCAAAGGCTATGGTCATCCATCTACCAAACCGACCCAACTTGGGCTTTCTGTGTTTGTTGTAACCTTTGTCTCACTTCTCTCAATTTTTTGACTCTAATGGTTTACTTTATACTAATTTATACATGTTCCGGTTCGGTTTGCAAATTAAGAACCAACCCGGTTTAAATCGGTACGTTCAAGGCAAAACCTATTTTACTTGTAATAACCCAAATATACCACACAAACAAAATTACATTTATTCAATAAATCACACTTGCAAATATGAAAACATGGAGATGCCATAATTAGAAACAAGTCTTGGTTTTAGCTAGAGATTCCGAATCCGGTTCGGGTTAAGAGCCCCGTAAGATACCGGTGCCGAAGCCTGACCGTCTAATCCTTCTTGATCCGGTTTAATCCGGTGCGGATCCTTGCCACAAGGGATATAAAAGAAAGACCTAGAGTTGGGACATTTCTGTTTCCGCATGAAGAATTTAGCGCACTCCCACGGCGTTCTCTGATTCGGAAGATCAAGAATACAGTTCATGCGAACGTCTAGAATCTTCCTCTTGATGAGTTTTCGACATTTTGGACCGACCTGCGTGAAGTAATTGAACGAGAGAGAAACGTTCTTGAGTGCTGAGAGCTCGCAGACGATCTCCGGTATGGTACCGTAGAACTTGTTTCTAGCCAAATTCAGCTGTTCCATCTTGTCTAGACATCCGAAAGAGTAAGGTATAGGACCGGTTAGCTGGTTTAACTCGACATCGAAAACCGTAGCTTGGTTAAGCTTCCCGATTTGGTATGGTAAACAACCGGTTAACGTGTTATTTAAGAAAAGGACTTCTTGTAAGAACTTGATGTTACCTATGCTTCCCGGAATAGGACCCGTGAATCTGCATCATATCACATGAAATTCCAAATAACCCTTTAGATACTTTATGTAAAGTATATTTTATCGCATGCATACAAAAACCCAATGCATATGTATCCTCGTGAATCGTGATGTCATACAATACCTACTCTGTTTTGTTCTTGAAAAAAGAAGAAAAGAGTTAATCTTGGATTAAATTTCTAACGACTAAAAGCAATTGAGTTTTGAAACCCTTTAAGATTTCATCCGATAAAACTAAAGAAAGTGTGAAGCTTTTGTAACCTGTTGTTAGCAAATGTAAGGTAAAGAGCAGTGATGGATCCGAGATTGTCGGGAAGTCTCTGAACAAGATTGTTGTCGTTGATGAATAAGACGTCGAGATCAAGATTGAAAATCTGAGAAGCCACAGAACCTGAGAAAGAATTGAATCTGAGATCGAGAAACGTGAGATTCGTTGCTTTCAAGACAGAGCTCGGGAACTCTCCAGAGAGCTTGTTGTTGCTGAGGTCAAGCTCGAAGAGGTACTTCAAGTTACTGACTTTGGGAACAGAGCCCACGAAGTTATTGCTGTTTGCGTGGAAGATGGTGACTTCATCTAGCTTGTCGAGGAAGTTATCTAGCCGGAGTTTCTTGCCTCCCAAGTTAAATTGGTTGAACTGAATACTCGCGAGTGCGAGATTGTTCGTTCCTGGAAATTTAGCGCACTCGAGTCCTACGTATTTGTCCTCAGCGCAAATGTCGGTGCCTACCCATGTTTTGAGTATCTTCTTTGGATCGTCTTCGATTAGGTTCTGAAAATTCTTGATGACTGGATACACTTTCTCTATTAGTGGGCTCGAGAATTGCGGCTGCGGTGGCGGTGGTGGAGGACAGTCTTCTGGCTCCGGAGATGGCGCCGGAGAATTGTAATTGGGGCTTTCACCGCCGCCGATTATGATTTCGAGAGCTTTTCTGTCGGTGTTGTGGCTGTTTCCGGTGGCTAGAATTGAAAGAAAGTGAAGAGACAGAATCAAGAAAATTGAGAAAGAGGAAAGATTATAAGTTGGGGCCATAGGTGACAGATTGATGCAAGCTTTGAGGATTGGCTTAGTAGAGAAAGATAATATAGAGAGAGTGAGCAAAAGTGAATGACATTGAGATGTTGAGAAGTCAATGCACATGTCTTCTTGTTCTTGTGGGCAGCTTTAGGTTAGCTTACAATTAATTTAGTTAAATCCAAATTTGAATTATTTGTTAGAATGAACAAATGTTAGTATAAAAAAATTTCATATTATAATGCCAAAGGGGTGGGTGGATACATGTGTAGCTTCGTTGGTGTATCATTTTTTCCGTCAACTGTTTACTCCGTTTTATGATAAGGAATAATTCTAAATGATTGTCTTAGTAATAGAAAAAGGGTAACATAAATTCTCAAGTGTGAGACTGGCATCATTTAATATCTTATATTACATTATTACTATATATATATATAAAATGTTAGGTGAATAGAGCCAGAAGAGAAGACTGTCCTACTCATGATTTTGCCAACCAATTATCGTCAATTAATAGTTTTAGTAACTGGTAAATTTATTCGCGCACAGAAAAATGGTAAATTTTGGTTTTAAATGGTTTTGCCGTATGAAATGAAATGGATGGAGTATATTAAAAAAAAAATAGTGCAAAAGTATACTGTTATTTTTTTATGTCCGTCCGTTCCGTAGACCGTGATTCTTGTTTACATCAACCAAAGAAAAAAACCGGCATTACAATCAAAGAAACTAAATGATAAAGCTTAATATTCGAGTTTGGTAGTTAACAAAATTTTAGCGTTTTAATGTATGCTTCATCATAAGCATATAACTAATAATTTTTTTTTCCCAAAAAAGATTCTCCTTTGCTTTGTTTGTTCTTTGGTAAACGATACTCTACGTTGTTAAAGTTAATTTTCCTCAGTATTAACTTAAGACAAGAAGGCAAAAACAAAATGACTAAAGAAAAAAGAAAAGATGAAGACATTAATTAGAGTTTCAAGTTAATACTTACACATACAACTCAATCTGAGAGTTAATGGAGTCACGACCGGTGGTGACCGATAGATTGTATCTTTCCTCTGACCTCTTCTCGTTAGCAAGAAAGAAAATACATAACCCAAATAAACTCAAAAAGAAATAAGAAACAACAAAAAAACATTTGTAATGGAATGGTTGTGGTTTCAAGAGCAACAGAGTATTCATGAAATGGCTGAAGAAGAGAAGACATTGCTGTACGTCGGAGATCTGGAGCGTGACGGATTCAGAGCTCTTCGACGTGTTTAACCAAGCGGGGCGCGTGATCTCTGTACGTTTTTGCAGGGATTTGACCACCGGGAGATCTCTTGGCTATGGCCACGTCCCACGTTACCTTTGATTATGCTCAAGAGGGTAACTTTTTCCCCAAGCCACCTAGCTTTACTCATTTTACTCATTAGGGTTTAGTCTAGAGTAGTGTTTTCCTCGAGTTGGGTTGACAATTGAGATCCTTCTTCTTCTTCTTCTTAAAACGAGTTATGCACAATGCATGTTTTGTGAGATCCTTCTTTTCTTAGAGTTTGAACCTACGACGAGCTGTGTGATCATAAGGGATGGTGAAGTTCCTCAAGGAAAATCTAAATGTTATGGCTTTGTTGAATTTGAGAGTCCAGAGGATGCTGAGAAAGCTGTTGAGGCTTTAAACGGAAAGAAGTTTGAGGACAAGGAGTGGTTTGTCACGAGATGGAAAAAGACGTATCAGAGGGATAATCCGAAATGAAACGAGGTTTGAAAAATGCTATCAACAGAGCTCAGGGCTCGAACAACTTGTGTGTCAAGAAGCTGCATAGAAGCGTAACAGATGAAATCCTCAAAAGACTTTATTCTCCCTGTGGAACTATAACATCATGCGAGGTTTGTATGAAAACACTGAAGCCGTTTTTTCCAAATTTCAGAATTATATTGGATTTCAAGATTTTAACATTTCTGAATGTGGACAGGTCATGCGAGGCTCTAGTCAAGTGGAGTGAGTAAAGGATCAGGCTTTGTAGCGTTTTCAAAACCTGAGGAAACTTCTAAAGCTGCAAGTTTCTAGATACACACATACCTGCGAATAGAAATTGCAGAAAGACTAATAAGTTAAAAGTCATTTTTAAAAAAAAATTCGGATGGAGGAGATCAATGGAGAAATGAAGATTGGGAAACACGTTTATGTGAATCTAGCTATAGCACTTGCAAATGCAACTGCAGATAACGGTAAGCGAATTGTTTTCTAACAAATGAAATAATTTGTACAGATGCTTGGTGAGAATCGATCTTGAGCCAGATTCAGCAACAAAGATCACAAGACGCATGATAAAACGCCCAACTCATCAGCGCGTGCGAATAAACGCCAACGAGCGCGTGAGAGGTCGACCGTGTTGCTGACCAACAGATTTGCTTCCTTAAATGGGAGGATCCACGACAGTTGTCAATATCTGATTGCCAGATGCTTAATAGCTGTTTTCTTTTTGGATTATCAGGAACAACATCATATAATACCACTTTTCCTACCAAACAGCACTCGATCCTCTGGCCTCTAGGTTTTGCTTAAAGATATTTTTCCAATTGAACTAACAACATTTGGTATGTTAACATCTGATTGATAAGAATTTAACTAGACCAAAAAAAACTCATAGCTCACACAAATTTATATTTAATAATATTACTAAATTTAACTAAATAATTTTTACATATATTTATGTATATTTAATTATCCAACTATATCATGCCACGTAAATATATAGCAAAATTACAATAAGATAGAAGATGTTATACAATTTTTGTCTAACGCATGTTTTACACACACGGTCTAAAATATTTGATAAAATCGTATTATTCAAATTATATGCTATTCAACAAAAAGATTTATTAATATTATCAAATTTAATTAAATAATTTTTACATATATTTAATTATCCAACTACATCGTGCCACGTAAATATATATCAAAATTACAATGTAGTAGAAGATATTATACCATCATTATCTAACACGCACAGTCTAAAATATTAAATAAAATTACAATATTCAAATGATGTGTTATTCAACAAAACATAAATGGTAATAGATGTTATACCATCTTTGTCTAACGCGTGTTTTACACGCACGGTTATTATTCAAATTATGGGTTATTCAACAAAATATATGTGGTAATAGATTTGTAACCATTTTTGTTTATAACACGCATAAACCATGCGTGGTCTAAAATATATTAGATTTATGAAAAATATATTGTCAATTACCTAGATAAGCTAATTGTTTTGTTATATAAGAGATTAACCCTATCTCACATTTCTTCTATCCAATATTTCGCCGCTTTCATTGCTTAAGTCATGAGTCATTTTATCTCCGTAATTGTTTCTTGTGATAGCTCTTCACGTGATGATTGTTTCCGGAGACTTTCTCCTTTTAATGGGACATACAACCTAAAATCAAAGTAAAAAAACCCGAATATATCCGACCTGAACCCGAATGGGTATCCGAATGCCCGGGTCTATATTCAAAACATATATTGTAGTAGATTTTATACCAATTTTGTCTAACAGTTATTATTCAAATTATGTATTACTCAACAAAATATATGTAGTAGTAGATGTATACCATTTTTGTCTAACACGTGTAAAACATGCATGGTATAAAATATATTTTGGATAAGATTTATGAAAAATATATTTTGGATAAGATTTATGAAAAATATATTGTCAATTACCTAGATAGGCTAATTGTTTTGTTATATAAGAGATTAACTCTATCTCACATTTCTTTTATCCAATATTTCGCCGCTCTCATTGCTTAAGTCATGCGTCATTTTATCTCTGTGATTGTTTTTTGTGATAGCTCTTCACGTGATGATTGTTTCCGGAGACTTCCTCCTTTTAATGCAGCGATTTTGACTAAAGCGCTCGAAAACTAACCTCCCGAATAACAAAGAATTGTAATTAAAACTGATTTTATTTTTCTTATACTATGGTTATTTTTGAGATAAAATTTGCTTATTTTTCTCTAACTTTAATTTCTCTTTTTTTTTGTAGATGATTGGTGAGGGTTTGTATCCTTTGGTGGAAAAACATCAGCCATTTTTTGTGGCAAAAATAACAGGAATGCTTCTTGAGTTGGACCAAACCGAATGCCTTCACTTAATCGAATCACCTGAAGCCCTCAAACTCAAAGTCTAAGAGGCAGTTGATGTTTTATGGGATTGGATTCCCCAGCAGGAGAAGCTGCTAGAGCAAGAAGTTGAGGATCTCCGAGCCTCCTTCTTCCCGTCTAAAATGTGATGTGTTTCTTTGGATTTTATTTATGCTCTATGTTGAGTTTAAAAATCCTCATTTCTGTTTAAAATAAAATAAAAACTCTGAATTATATCATTATTGTTAATGTATGATCAATGTTTTAAGGGAAAATTGTCATAATCAAAAATCGTTTTGCTTTGTCCAAAGAAATAATAGGGGCTGTTGGAGCTTCAATTGATAGCATCAAGTATTACAAAGGGGGTAAAACATGTTGATGATGACTCTTTTTAAACCGATTTGCTTATATAATAATTTTCATTAGTTCATCATATACCCCAAATGAAATAAAAAAAATGATAAAACGTCGGAATCAGCGAATGGCTCAAAGTCCCTTCTCTAGTCCCAAGTTTCAGAAGCCCAAACCCAGCTCACTAGCGCGTGTGAACAAACGCATTTCGATGCGTGAGAGGTCGGACGTGTTTCTGAGCGACATATTTAATTTCTTAAAAGTCTAAGAGAAGGATAAGAGATGGATATACAAAATTGTAGCAAACATTGGATTTTGCTTTAACGATAGATAATGGGTTTGATTGGTAACATCATATAGCCACTTTACAGATTGTAAAGTTTTTGTTTCTACCAATCAAGAAAATATAAATCAAAAACGGTAAGCTACAATATTTAAAACCAAACTGTACAACTTAAAATATCAAAACTGTAAGAATAGTGAAAAGTTGTACAACTTAAAAAATCAAAACTAAAAGAATAGTGAAAAGCTATTTTTATGCAATTATATAATAAAAAATGTTAACTAAGTTAAAAAAATTTATATACAATTTTTTTTATGTTTTGAACATGCATGCAATATTATATGGTTGTTTATGGAAAACTTTTCAAATATGTAAACTCATACCTTAAGAATTTGAACTACTTCTGCAAAAAAAAAATTGAATTATTTTGCAAAAATATGAAAATGTAAATCTAAAATATGGGTATAACAAATGAAGAATTGTTTTATTTTGACATACACTATTTGAAATTGTTACAATGATAGCAGTTTCGTAATTGTTTTGCTTGTAAAAATAATTATTTGTTATGTATAATATATAAGAAATTTATGTGTACAAAATTAATAATATATAATGCAATATAAATATATATATATATATATATAAAGATTTAAACTCCTAAAATACTTTATTTTTCAATTAGGTAATAATCACAAGGTCTATCTGTTAACATTTTTATACATTTTGAAATTAGTTTTTTTACCTGAAATTTCTATTTTATTTTATATTTTTTTACTGTTTTAGTTTTACTAATATTATTTTAATTGTTTATAAAATGTACATACAAAATATATTATTTTAAAAATAGTGTCACAATTTTTAAAATATTTAATTTTTAGTAAATTAAAAATACTAAACTATATATTTATCTAATCCAAAATATTTTTTTATTCTTTCTTATTTATTTAATATTTTATTATTATTTACTATTTGTACTGTTTTAATGTTGCCAATCGGAGTACTATTTCTCCCGCTTTATTTTTTGTATCACTTCAGCTTACCACTTTCTCTTACATCTTTGCACTATTCTGTAACCGCTTACAGTTACAGCTTACTGTTAAAAAATCAGTATCGTTTTAGGTTATTAATCGGACCCAATACAAACTTTACACTACGGTTTGCGACTTGCGAGTGTGTATCTAATCCAGACTTCAGTTGATTTTTTCTATGATAAAATTTGATATATTTTCCAATTATGATTTCCTTTTGCTCTGGTGTATATCACAGTCCTATATATATACTGCTTTGTATTAGATCGTGCTATTACTTTAACAAAACAAATAACTCTCAGAAAAGCCCACAACTGGCCCAGCTACATTCAGGGTATACGTGTCTTCTATCTTCATCTTCGCCCCTGATTCACCGGCGGCTGAAATTCTGTAACCCGAGAGGATAAAGGAGAGGTTTTTTTTTTCTTAACAAAGATCAACCTATAACTTATCTGCGCTAAATCGATCTCTCAATGTTGATGGCCAGACTTCCAACGGAATCGGTGGGCGAGATTCTCTGTAGAACTCCGTTGACATCTACGAGAGCAGTGCGATCTAGTTGCAAAGAGTGGAACAAATTATCCAAAGATGGGACATTTAAAAAGAAGCACCTTGCTCAGTCAGCAGCAGCAGCAAGGAAAGGGGAGATTCTGGCGATCGTGATGCAAAATTTTCGTCTTTATTTAAAGGGCGTCAATCTCCATGGTTGTGATCCATCTTTAGAGCCGAGAGCTAAACTTATTAGCCTCAGCGATTCAGATCAAGTCGGTATATCTCGAGTATCTCACTGCCAAGGTTTACTGTTATGCACCACACAAGACTACACCAGGCTCGTCGTTTGGAACCCCTATTCGGGGCTGACTTGTGAAGAATAAATTATGCCGTTTTGGCTAGTGTTGATCGGTTCAAAGTTTGAATAAGTCTCCGAAGATATAGGAGTCAAAGCACGTTGATTTTAAAAGTTTGTTTCTTGTTAAGATCCGGTTAATCCGGTGTTTGTTGCTTCTTGTAAAATCCTATTTAAAGGACTAGCTTATGATGAATAAGATCATCCGAAAGTATTCAGTTCTACAGCTCTACTTCCTCTGTTTTTCTGAATACAATTACGAAACCAACAAGTGGTATCAGAGCTTGTCTAGAGCCTGGTACAGAGAGAAAAGAAAGATGAGTGAGAGAGATGCATTGGTGATATCCAAATTCGATGGTGACTATGAGCACTGGGCGATGCTCATGGAAAATCTGTTGAGATCCAAGGAATGGTGGGATCTCATAGAGACAGGGATCGTGCGGCCTGAGAGAAATGTGATCATGACAGGAGCTCAAAGAACGGAGCTGGCGGAGCTAACTGTCAAGGATCACAAAGTGAAGAACTATCTGTTTGCTTCCATCGACAAAACGATTCTCAAGACAATCTTGAAGAAAGATACGTCGAAGGATCTATGGGAGTCAATGAAGAGGAAGTACCAAGGAAACACTCGCGTGAAGAGTGCACAGCTGCAAAGGCTTAGGAGAAACTTTGAGGTGCTAGAGATGAGGACAGAAGAGACTATCACCGAATACTTCTCCAGAGTGATGGAGGTTACGAATGACATACGTAACCTGGGAGAAGAGATGCCGGATTTGAAGGTAGTGGAGAAAATCCTGAGAACTTTAGCAGAAAAATTTACATACATCGTATGTGCAATCGAGGAGTCGAATGACATCAAAGAACTCACGGTAGATGGGCTGCAGAGTTCTTTGATGGTTCATGAACAAAATCTGAGCCGACACACAGGAGATGAACAAGCTCTAAAGGTGGAAGGACAGTGGAGATATGATGGTGGTGGTCGAGGCCGTGGAAGAAATTCACCAAGAGGTGGACGTGGAGGATATCAAGGCAGGGGACGTGGAAGTAGCAACTTCAACAAAGACATGGTTGAGTGCTACAAGTGCCACAAGAAGGGTCACTTCAAATCTGAGTGTCCAGACTGGGAAAAGGAGGCTAATTTCGCTGAAATTGAGGAAGACATACTGCTCATGGCGCATGTGAATATGATCAAGGGAGAAGAGGAACATATCTGGTTCCTAGACTTGGGGTGCAGCAATCACATGTGTGGTGAAAAGAAATGGTTTATGGAGCTGGACAACAACTTCAAACAGAACGTGAAGCTGGGAGATGATCGTAAGATGTCAGTAGAAGGGAGAGGCAACCTACGTTTGGAGATTAACGGAGCAGTCTCAGTAATCACACAGGTATACTATGTACCCGGTTTGAAGAATAACTTGCTCAGTGTGGGGCAACTACAGCAGAAGGGCCTAAGAATCATCATTGAGAATGATATATGTGAAGTTTGGAGCAAACAACACAGGAGGTGAGTCATGCACTCTGCTATGTCTAAGAATAGAATGTTCATCATTCTAGCAAGCGTGAAGAACACTAAGGAGGTTGGTGAGACGAAATGTCTACAAGTCATGGAGAAGACAGAGAATCTGTGGCACAAAAGGTTCGGACACCTCAATCACAGAGGCTTAAAGGTCCTAGCTGAGAAGAACATGGTAAACGGACTCCCTATCATGAGCAAAGAAGAAGCAGAAGGAACTTGTGAGATTTGCATGAAAGGAAAACAGAACCGTGCTGCGATTCCGAAGAAAAGCATGTGGAAGTCAACTCGTGTGCTGCAGCTAGTCCACACTGACATATGTGGACCCATCACTCCAACATCAGAAAGTGGGAAGAGGTACATCATCAATTTCATAGATGATTACAGTAGAAAATGTTGGAGCTACTTTCTGAGAGAAAAATCAGAAGCTTTCAACACATTTAAAGTGTTCAAAGCAGCCGTAGAAAGAGAAGCTGGACAAGCTGTGGTGTGCTTAAGGTCAGACAGAGGAGGTGAGTATAACTCGAAGGCATTTGAAGAATACTGCAGAGTCAATGGGATCAAAAGGCAACTCACGGCTGCTTACACTCCCCAACAAAATGGGATAGCCGAAAGGAAGAACAGGAGCATAATGAATATGACACGCTGTATGCTCCTGGAGATGGCTGTTCCACGAAGCTTCTGGCCTGAAGCAGCAGAATATGCAGTGCATATACTGAATAGAAGCCCGTCTGCAGCCCTTGGTGATGTGACTCCTGCAGAGAAGTGGAGCAATCACAAACCATCAGTCGAACACTTAAGAGTCTTCGGATGTACTGCTTATGCTTTAGTACCATATGAAAGGAGAATCAAGTTGGATGAAAAGAGTACTAAGTGCGTGCTGTTTGGGATGAGCAAGGAATCAAAGGCATACCGACTCTATAATCCAGAAACAAAGAGGATTATAGTGAGCCGAGATGTTCACTTTGATGAATGCAGAGGATGGGATTGGGAAAGAGATGAGCAAGTAGAGGAACTGAGGTGTGAGGATCTCGTACCAGAGGAAGAGGAGATAGCAACAGAAGCTCAACCTGATCATCAAAATGGAGATGGAGCAGATGATCAAGTTGGAATTGAGGCAGATCCTCACAATGCAGATGCAGCAGTGGAACCAAACGCAGAAGAGGAAGACGTAGCAGGAGAGGAAAACATCCCAATTTCCACTGCTAGGCCAGGAAGAGAGAGACAACCTCCAATATGGATGAGAGATTATGTACCTGGAACTGCAGGATTTGTCATTCAAGAAGAAGGAGACGACATGGTGGCAATGTTTATTGCATCAGGAGATCCTGAAAGTTTCGAGGAAGCAGAACAAGAAGAAGTGTGGAAGAAAGCAATGGAAGCTGAAATCGCCTCCATAGAAGAAAACAAGACATGGGAGCTGATTGATTTACCTAAAGGAGCTAAGGTAATCGGAGTTAAATGGATCTTCAAAACAAAATTCAACGAGAAGGGAGAAATTGACAAGTTCAAAGCAAGATTGGTTGCAAAAGGGTATCATCAAAGGCATGGAGTAGACTTCTATGAAGTTTTCGCACCAGTTGCAAGATGGGATACGATCAGGTCTATTCTTGCCATTGCTGCAGAGAAAAACTGGAAAGTGTTTCAAATGGATGTGAAAAGCGCTTTCTTGCAAGGTGAATTGGAAGAAGATGTATACATTGAACAGCCGAAGGGATTTGAAGTGAGAGAGGATCCCAACAAGGTGTACAAGCTGAAGAAAGCGCTATATGGCCTCAAGCAGGCACCTAGAGCATGGTACAGCCGTATTGAGGGGTATTTTCAGCGTGAAGGTTTTGAGAAATGCTATTGCGAGCATACTCTCTTCGTCAAAAGGAAGGATTCAAGTGTACTTCTAGTGAGTCTCTACGTTGATGATCTGATATACACAGGAGACTCTCTAGAGGTACTCAATGAGTTTAAGAGGTCAATGATGGAGGAGTTTTCAATGACCGATTTGGGAAAGATGAAGTATTTCTTGGGAGTGGAAGTTATTCAGGATGAGTATGGAATTTTCATCAACCAGCAAAAATATGCTGAAGAAACGGTGGAGAAGTATGGAATGGGAGGCTGTAACTTAGTGAGAAATCCGATTGTGCCAGGACAGAAGCTGACAAAGGCAGGAACCGGAGAGACAGTCGATCCCACCACGTTCAAACAGCTAGTTGGAAGTCTAAGGTATCTAACTACTACTCGACCAGATTTGATATACTCTGTGAATCTGGTTAGTAGGTATATGGAGAGTCCAACGGAGCAACATTTACTTGCTGCAAAAAGGATTCTAAGGTATGTCCAAGGCACTCTCGGATATGGCCTTAGATACAAGCGGACTGAAGAAAAGAAGCTTGTGGGTTATGTAGACAGTGACTATGCAGGAGACATTGATGACAGAAAAAGTACATCGGGTTATGTCTTCATGCTAAGTGGAGGAGCTATCTCATGGGCATCAAAGAAACAACCCATAGTAACTTTGTCTACAACCGAAGCAGAGTTTGTTTCTGCAGCATATGGGGCTTGTCAGGCTGTGTGGTTAAGAAATATCCTGGAGGAGATTGGTTCGGGTCAAGGAGAAGGGACTAGGGTGTACTGTGATAACAGTTCTACCATCAAGCTGTCAAAAAATCCAGTACTGCACGGGAGAAGCAAGCACATACACGTGAGGTATCACTTTCTAAGAGAGCTAATGAATGATGGAGTGATACGACTTGATTACTGTGGTACTCATGATCAGCTGGCGGATATCATGACCAAAGCAATCAAGTTGGAAGCATTCGAGAAGCTGAGAAGCAGAATGGGGGTGTGTGTCAAGGAGGAATAAACTGAAAGGAGCCGTTTCAGTTTAAGGGAAGGATTGAAGAATAAACTATGCCGTTTTGGCTAGTGTTGATCGGTTTAAAGTTTGAATAAGTCTCTGAAGATATAGAAACCAAAGCACGTTGATTTTAAAATTTTGTTTCTTGTTAAAATCCGGTTAATCCGGTGTTTGTTGCTTCTTGTAAAATCTTATCTAAAGGACTAGCTTATGATGAATAAGATCATCCGAAAGTATTCAGTTCTACAGCTCTACTTCCTCTGTTTTTCTGAATACAATTACGAAACCAACAACTTGGTGGATCTGCGTCGAACCCAGATCCGCCGCTCACCACAAACTGGTCTGGTATGTTCATGCTCTCGGATACGACAAGAGCGAACCGTGCCTTACCCATAAAGTCTTGAGATTTCTTCACCCCATAACGGAGATGTCTCTGCACGAGATGTACGATCTAAACTCTGATTCATGGAGGGTCCTCGATGTCAGTCCAGATTGGGAGATTGATTATTATCACTATGGCGTGTCTTTGAAGGGAGATTCGTACTGGTTTGCTCACGATAAGGAATCACGAGGAGACGTCCCTGATTTCTTAATCTGTTTTGATTTTACAGCAGAGTGTTTTGGACCGCGTCTGCCACTGCCGTTTGAGTCTTTTTTTTTTTTAGATTCTGTGATTTTATCTACCGCTAGAGAAGAAGAGCAGCTTGCGGTGTTATTTCAGCGCATGGATACACTTGAGATTGAGGTTTGGGTTACCACCAAGATTGCGCCCAATGCCGTGTCCTGGAGCAAGTTCTTAGCGTTTGATATGAAAAGAATCGCTCTCTTTAAGTTTGATACCAGCGGGAGTTTCCTCATTGACGAGGAGAGGAAGGCCGTGGTTGTTTTTGATCAAGATAAAGATAGAGAATTCCCCACTCGCGAGACAGCTCACATCTTAGGAGAAAATGGATACTATCGAGAAGTGGATCTCGGAAGAATTGCAACAATGGAAGAAGACTCTTTACTGCGTGCTTGCTCCTATGTTCCAAGTACGGTGCAACCTGCTTGACAGCCATTCCCTATGATGGATGGTCGATAAGGCAACCCAATCCGAGGCATGTCATTGTATAGGCCCAAGCTTGTAACTGACAGTCGTTATGCTTTCAGGTTCTTGAAACGATGTTCGGTCATAACTTATTAAAACTTCACAACAAGGACATGGAGGATACAATGTGGGAGGAATAATCAAGCTGATCCTCAAACAACAGATTAAGCTACCTGACAATAGCTCAAAATCCTTTATAAAGTCTAAAGACACATAGTAAAACGCCCAACTCATCAGCGCGTGAGAGATCGATCGTGTTGCTGAGAAGCGGAAGCGAATTCAAAGTTACAGAGGCAACAACGGAGGTCGTGCGGACTGTAAACCAGTAGCCGCCGCAACAATACAGAGGTGCGTCGGATTCTGCGAATAACTCAAAATCGTCTCTAAGCCCAAGTTTTAGAAGCCCAAAGCCCAGCTCACTAGCGCGTGTGAGCAAACGCCTATTGACGCGTGAGTGGTCGGCCATGATGCTGACCAACAGATTTGCTACCTTAAATGAGAATTCAGGACAATTGTCAATATCTGATTGACAAATGCTAATAGCTGTGACTTCTTTTTAGCTTTGTACCAAACAAAATTCGATCCTCTGACCTCTAGGTTTTATTAGACATAATTTTCCAGTTGAACTAACAACATTTGATATGTTAATAGCTGATTGAATTGCTAATCTACTAGAATCCTTTGTAATAGTAACAGATATTGAATTTATAAAACCAAATACATTTTTTCCCCAATGGTTTGCTAGTGGGTTTACAATGTACTATTTTTTTTTTTTAGGATTTTAATTGTAAGTGTTATATTTTTTTGCTCTTTATACTATTTTCAACGGTTATATATTGTCAATTTTGAAACTTCATTCTTTTATACAAATATTATTTATAACAATTTAACAAAATCAAAAAACTCATGGCTCACACATAATATTATATTATTTAACTATATAATGTTTACACATATCTATAGATATTTAATTATTCAACTACATCGCAGTACAAGTAAATATATAGCAAAATTACAATGTGTTAGATGATATTATACCAGCTTTGTATAACACGCAAGATTTAAAATATTAAATAAAATTGCATTATTCAAATGATGTGTTATTCAACAAAACATATATGGTAATAGATGTTATACTATTTTTGTCTAACACGTGTTTTACAAGCATGGTTATTATTCAAATTATGTGTTACTCAACAAAATATATGTGGTAGTAGATGTATACCGTTTTTGTCTAACACGTGTAAAACATGCATTGTATAAAATATATTTTGGATAAGATTTATGAAAAATATATTTTGGATAAGATTTATGAAAAATATATTGTTAATTACCTAGATAGGCTAATTGTTTTGTTATATAAGAGATTATCCTTATATCACGTTTCTTCTATCCGATATTCCGCCGCTCTCATTGCTTAAGTCATGCGTCATTTTATCTCTCTGAATGTTTTTTGTGATAGCTCTTCACGTGATGATTGTTTTCGGAGACTTGCTGTTTTTAATGCAGTGCTTTTGACTAAAGCTCTAGAAAACCAACCTCCCGAACAACAAAGAATTGTAATTAAAACTGATTTTGTTTTTCTTATACTATGGTTATTTTTTAGATACAATTTGCTTGTTTTTTTCTAACTTTAATTTTTTTTTTTTTGTAGTTGATTGGTGAGTCTTTGTATCCTTTGGTGGAAAAACATCAGCCATTTTTTGTGGCAAAAATCACAGGAATGCTTCTTGAGTTGGACCAAACCGAATGCATTCACTTACTTAATCGAATCACCCGAAGCCCTCAAACTCAAGGTTCAAGAGGCGGTTGATATTTTAGGGGACTGGATTCCCCAGCAGGAGAAGCTGCTCGAGCAAGAAGCCGAGGATCTCCGAGCCTCCTTCTTCCCGCCTAAGATGTGATGTGTTTTTGGATTTTATTTATGCTCTATGTTGAGTTTAAAAATAATCATTTCTGTTTCAAATAAAAAAAATTCAGGTTCTATCATTATTGTTATCAATGTTTTAAGGAAAAATTGTCAGAATAAAAAAATCGTTTTCCTATAAGTGTATCATCGAAAGAGCCATTCAAGATAGAATGTAGCAAAAGAAAACGTCAACTCGATTACAGAAAAATCCCTTATGCGTATGGACCGATGATGGGTCAACAATCTTATCATCCTCATCATCATTTTAGACACATGAACGAGTTCAATATAAATTCGGGTCAAGTACCAGCGCCCGGAGCGGGGCCGGGTAAGGGATGGAAATTGTTAACTAGTACAAAGGAATACGCAAACATGTATTATTATTTTTATTTTTTTTTGTATTTTGCCTGCTATATGTATCGGTGTATGAATCATTCAACTTTTATATTCTGTGCTAAGAAAGTAAGACCTAAGTTTTAAAATCACACTTAAATGTTCTTTTCTCAAGATGAGATACATATGTGAGAACCTACCAATGAAGATGCTCTTACATCCAATCTGACTCCATTAAAAAAAGAAAATGGTTTCTATCATGTTTCATATATATGTTCTTCGACCGTTGGAATATATTCGAAAGAAATCACACCAAAGTCATGTTTTTTTTTTATATGATGGATGTTCATTGTGTAGATTCATTTGCTATCCAATGTGCAAATCAACTTAAATACCCGAATGGGAGCCACACTGTCATATCCGAAGAACCGGTATTGAACCCGAACCTAACCGAAAACCGAACGAATACCCGAAATACAATTATATATAAACCAAATATTAGTTATATTTAGATTTGTAATAAAAAAATAAAAAATATTATAATTATAAACTGAATATATCAATTATGTTTATAGATTTTCAGATATTTTTATATTTTCAGGTGTTTTAGGTAAATCGGGTATTTTCGGATACTAATTTCAGTTATTTTAGGTACTCAATCGGATACATTTCAGATATTTTTGGTTTATTTGGTTACAAATACCCGAAAATATCCGAACCGAATTAAAATTATGGTTACTTTTGGGTTAAAAAATCCGAACCGATCCATAACCGATCGGTTTTCGGATAAAATCTGGTTCCTCAACCTCGATAAAGAACTGACACATATCCGACATGAACCGAATCGAACCCGATCCGAAAATAAAAAATACTCGAATGGGACATACAACCTAAAACCAAAGTAACCAAAGTAACCAAAACCCGAATATACCCGATCCGAACCCGAATGGGTATCCGAATGCCCATGTCTATATTCAAAACATATATTGTAGTAGATTTTATACCAATTTTGTCTAACGGTTATTATTCAAATTATGTTACTCAACAAAATATATTATTGGTAGTAGATGTATACCATTTTTGTCTAACACGTGTAAAACATGCATGGCATAAAATATATTTTGGATAAGATTTATGAAAAATATATTTTGGATAAGATTTATGAAAAATATATTGTTAATTACCTAGATAGGCTAATTGTTTTGTTATATAAGAGATTATCTTTATATCATTTCTTCTATCCAATATTCCGCCGCTCTCATTATTTAAGTCATGCGTCATTTTATCTCTCTGAATGTTTCTTGTGATAGCTCTTCACGAGATGATTGTTTTCGGAGACTTGCTGCTTTTAATGCAGCGCTTTTGACTAAAGCCCTCAAAAACCAACCTCCCGAACAACAAAGAATTGTAATTAAAACTGATTTTGTTTTTTTTATACTATGGTTATTTTTGAGATACAATTTGCTTGTTTTTCTCTAACTTTAATTTCTCTTTTTTTGTTGTAGTTGATTGGTGAGTCTTTGTATCCTTTGGTGGAAAAACATCAGCCATTTTTTGTGGCAAAAATCACAGGAATACTTCTTGAGTTGGACCAAACCGAATGCATTCACTTAATCGAATCACCCGAAGCCCTCAAACTCAAGGTTCAAGAGGCGGTTGATGTTTTAGGGGACTGGATTCCCCAGCAGGAGAAGCTGCTCGAGCAAGAAGCTGCTCGAGCAAGAAGCTGAGGATCTCCGAGCCTCCTTCTTCCCGCCTAAGATATGATGTGTTTCTTTGGATTTTATTTATGCTCTATGTTGAGTTTAAAAATCCTCATTTCTGTTTCAAATAAAATAAAAACTTTGAATTATATCATTATTGTTAATGTATGATCAATGTTTTAAGGAAAAATTGTCAGAATAAAAAATCGTTTTGCTTTGTCTAAAGAAATAATAGGGGTTGTTGGAGCTTCGATTGATTGGAGTAAGTATTACAAAGGAGAAAAAAACATGTTGATGATGACTCTTTTTAAACCGATTTGCTTATATAATAATTTTCATTAGTTCATATACCAAAATGAAATAAAAATATGAATAAAACGTCGGAATCAGCGAATGGCTCAATGTCCCTTCTCTAATCCAAAGTTTCAGAAGCCCAGATCACTAGTGCGTGTGAACAAACGCATATCGATGCGTGAGACGTCAACAGATTTCATTCCTTAAAAGTCTTAGAGAAGGATGAGAGATGGACCGATGTGAACCTCTGATGATTGGATAAGGCTAATCTCCTCGAATCCATTGTAATTGAGAGAATATACTAAATTGTACTCCCTCCGTTTCAAAAAAATGTCATTTTGACATATTTCACACAAATTAAGAAAACTATTAAAAGTTATGTTTTATTCATTGTTCACACATTAAATAAAATCATCTCTCTAATTACTATATTAAATTAGTAGAGTCAAAACTGGATTTTTATTTAAAATTCTGTATTGAAAATGTAAAACGACACTCTTTGTAAAACAAAAATAAAATCTTAAAACGACACTCTTTATGAAACGGAGGGAGTAGTAAACATTGGATTTGGATTTAACGAAAGAAAATACAAACTTTACACTACGGTTTGCGACTTGCGAGTGTGTGTATTTCAGATTTTAGTTGATTTTTTCTAACATAAAATTGATGCTACTAAACAAAACGTAGCAAAAGATCACCATTGTTTCTACAAGAGCCCATTATAAAATAAATTAAGCCCATACAATTTTATTTGAACCAAATGATGATTAGTAAAGCCTACAAAGGTCGAAAATCCCGCTTGAGGAAAGTGAAACGCTTAGACGAGGAATCATCTACTAGAGAGTTGCATGGCCACTTTTAATTGTTGTTCCATAATGCAAATTGCGAAAACATCAATTTATACAAATATCAAATCAAAATTTAACTAGACCAAAACAAAATTTTCTTTGTTGATAACGTTTTCGCATCACACAATATTATGAAAGTTGATTAGATAAGTTTTACACCATCTAACACCACAAGTACAAATATTTAGAGAGTTAGAACTTAGAACCATAAAATAACATTAACTTTTTCTCTTTGCAAACTAATAAATTTCAATGTTATGGGATATATATATATTTAACAAAGAAAAAGTTTTGCTAACTTAATGTTATAGGATCAAATTAGATAATTTATCACATATAAAATCTAAAAAAGATATGCCCCCATAAATAAAAAACACAATTAGATAATGTTGACAAAATTCTTTCATATTGTTTTTACAAATTACGAAAAGCATAGAGATTAAGTAATTAATGAAATTGTTGTTATTCAGTTTCTTAATGCAAAAGAGAAAGAAAAGAAAAAGGTATTTATAAGAGATGTTCAAAAACCCTAAATCGCGTTTCGTCTCCCAAATCTGCCGCCGCCATCACTGATCCTGGTATTGCTCAAACCCTGTCTCTTTCACGTAATTTGTTCTACTCTCCCTTTCGCTGATCCATTCGGGAACAAATCGTGTTTTTGTATATCATTGTTTCAAGCATTTCGTTCTCTCTTAGCGAAGTTTTTTTTGGTTCATCAGTTTTCTTGCGATTGAAACCGTTTCTAGTTTCGTCATCGAAAGTTGAAGAATCGTGTTTAGTTGGGCTATATAGACGTTGTTTTAATCACAGATTTCGATTCTTCTCTTGTTTTTTTTACAGTAATGGATTCGAGTTACTCCGATTCTCGTCCCATGTTCGTGCAATCGCCTTATGGTGGGTGGAATCAAACCCAGATGATTGATTCAATGGTTAATCCGATGAGCAACGAACAAGTCGACTTGCATTCGCAATCTGAATCACAGCCACAGTCT
>JAHZTW010000001.1:359614526-359651984 GCA_020283515.1 Alliaria petiolata
CCAACCGGAGGGGTGAGGTTTTAAAAGAAAAGGTGTAAGTTTGAATCCAAAATGCCATTTAAAAGAAATCAACTCAATGTCTAAGTTCAGGTTTCTAGGATGCAAGTCGAATTCTACCTATCCAGAAAGCCTTAGCCACATTCATCACAATATCAAGCAAAATCAATCCTAACTTAGATGCACATTCAAATTCCCAATTCCCTTTCACATTCATTAAGAAATTTAAAACGTGGATCTCATTCATGCCTGTCAATTAACTCACTTGGTTCAGGATAAGGTCACGAGCTAAATATGACCTCGTAATGCGAACGGGTTAAGTGTTTAAGTGGGATCACTCATGAAAGGAATCTTCTCGGTCAATGTGTGATCGACCAAGGCTGGTATATGATATAGTCTGGGATGACTGAGATCAAGGAATCATGACTGCGTCCAGTAAGGACCAAAGTCAGGAAAAATATGGTTTAGTCGTAAGTGACTCATATCAGGAAATCGGGATTTCAGGATGAATCCATGATCTGGATAGACGGATCATGGTGGAGTGGCCGAGATGGAAAATTCCTGGTGGAATGGCTAGTTGGTCATCAACCATTCGAGGAAAGATAGTCGGATAAGTTGTCGGGAAGTGGGACAAGTAGTTCCGCGAGAGGGAATGGAAACTCTATGAGAGATTTAACAAAGGTAAGTAAGTCATCATAAAGCTAAGGAAGGTAAACTTTAGAGAAGGTGATCTGACCAAGTTGTTTGATAGTGATTGGACATCAAGAGGATCAATCAGTGCCGCAAGGGTAACTGAATGGTAAAGAATAAGAAATCCTAAGAGTTAGGTAAAATCCGAAGTTAGTTTACCTAATGGGATGAGCAAAAGTTGAGGCTAGAAAGATTAGTGCTTAGGAATCGAGAAAGAAGGTTCACTAAGGCAATTCGGTTGGATCAAGGTCTAGTTGAAATAACTGAATTTCTGGAGTTGGTCCAAAGCTAATGACCAAGTGGGTATGTTAACAATTCTTAATTAGATGGGAGTTTAGGTAAGACGGGTTGATGTACTTAGAAACTCGAGGAGTTCGCTAATACAGAGCTGTAAACCGAGATACTGCCCAAAGAGTAGAATGGTTTGGCATGACAGGAAGAAGAATTGGCTTAGTCTAGAGTTGACTAAAGTCGCGAAGGATGTTTGTCTTGTAAGACTTTGTTCGGCTGGGAAGTAGTCAGGTAAGAAAGTTTATTCCATTAACTCTGTGAGCGACTCGAAAGACAGTGTTCCACCAGAAGTGGAAGATCAGAATTTTGGATAGTAGGAAAATCTAAACCAAGACATGGAGTGTCTAAGGAATATGACATGGAATTGAGTTTAAGAAAGACTGTAATTGGCAAAAATGTGTTTAGCAAAGCTAAACTAAGGAAGTGAGTCAAGCTTTTCGAGAGTCGAGGGAGATCAGACGGAATTTTTGGAGTAAAGTGTTCTCCTTAATGAGTCTTTCCGATAACCAAGATTGCTCGGAGGTAAGAACAGCTATGCCAGTTGGTCAGTAATCGGAATCGAGTCGGGCGAGACTTCGTTATGTCTACAAGATTGGACGAATCAAGTACTTGAGATTGAGTCTGGGAGGGACTGCAACCAAAAAATTGAGTACAGTATCAACGAAACCAAAGTAAAAGGCTTGGGCCGGCTGAAAATCTGAGGAAGTCAGTAAAAAGGAATCTGAAATAAGCTAAGGAAATGAAGAAAAATTCTAGCAATTGCCGAATTCGAGGACAAATTCATTCTAAGGGGGGGGAGAATTGTAACGTCCGCGATTGTAAGATCTACCTGGTACGAGCGTGGTATAACCACAATATGAGCATGGGACATGAATGTGGTACGGCCGCAGTACGCGCATGGAACATGGGCGTGGTACGACCATGGTACGGACATGGTACATGGGAATCCGGATGTTAAGGTTGGATTGAAGAAGTGTCTACAAGTAAGCTGGGACGGTTTTTATTGAGTGTTTGAGGTGGCTAAGTGGTTTAGCCAAGAGAAATGAAAAATATCCGTGTAAAAATAAGGATAGCCGGAAGAAAATGGAACTGGCCGTGAAAGTCGGAGTTTGGTCTACTGGGATCGGGTCTGAGCTGGACATAGTGGCTCGGACAAGTGTTTTCCTTACAGTCCGTGTTTTTCGGAGTGCTTGGTCGGAATTCGGACAAGGCGGTTATCGGTTGGAGCCAAACTGGAAGTTATCCGAGAGATTAAGTTGATTAGTCGAGACGGAAAGTAAAATAGCCGAGCGGGAACGGTTATAGCCGAGAGAGCGATTGGCTAAGTTAGGCGGGAACGGTTACTGGTTTGACTATAATCAATTACGGTCGAATATAATGATATTGGCTCGGCTAAAATGAATTGTGCGCGGACATAAAAGAGGGGGAACGGTTATTAGCCGAGGCACATGGGAAATATCCGATTAAATGAGCGGGAATATGGATTGGACGGTTACTAGGCAGTTTCTAGTGATTTATTCCGTGAAAAGGGAAGTCTCACGCATTATTCATGATTCTGTCACGGTTCATAGAGAAAAAAATACCCAGAAACGATGAGAAAGGGAACACGGGGATTCCTGTCGAGAGAGTTAGAGAAATAGCCGTTCAGATTCAATGTTAGTAGACGAGGATGCGATTCTGGTCGATACGCGGTGGAACATAGTCTTGTGGAGTGTGACTACGATCGGGAGAAAACTGTTATACCGTCTGTTCATCCAATAGAATCATCGAGGAGAACTAATTATCGAGAGAAAAGATGCGCACGGGATTTCCAGTCGAAGGATTGATGGAAATAGCCGAACGGATTAGCGGATAGACGGTGGTGACGTGAACATAGTTGATGCGCGGATGAACATGGTCGCGAGGAGCGTGACTATGATCGAGTGGAGACGGTTATATCGTGTGTTTATCCGAGGGAATCATGGAATTGAAAGAATTCACCGAGAGAAAGAGACGACGAGTCATCTAGTTGAGCGATTGGCGGTTATAGTCGATCCGATTGATAAATAGCCAACGGTGATGCGAACACAGTCGATGCGCAAAGGAACGTAGTCGCGAGACACGTGACTATATCCGAGCAGTACATGGATATTCAGGAGAGATCCGTGACCATGAGTGGTTACAGTGCGTGTGATCGAGATTGGTCGGGAGAACTGCCGAGAGGAACGGTTCTGCCGAGAGAATTGCCGGGAGAAAGAATCTGAACATGACTCTGTTCGGGAGAGACGCGACTACGGTCGAGAGGAACGTGATACTGTTTGGGAGAGATGTGACTACGGTCGAGATGAACGTGACTATTGCCAGAGGAACGTGACTATAGTTGAGATGAACGTGACTATTGCCGGAGGAACGTGACTACGGTTTGGCGAAACGTGAATACAGTTAAAGGGACTGTGGCTGGCGTGTGAAGGGAAAAAGGGATCCACGCCGCCACTCTTCGTTGCTTGGTCATGTGGGGATGGTTGGTTGAATGACTAAGTAACGAGGGGAGGCGTATTATGTTGGATTGCTTGTTTGGCGGCTGAGATATTGGGAGCGTGGATCAGTAGCCGGGATGATGGCAGTGGCGGTAAACTATAGTCACGGGATCATGCAGATCGGATAGACTTCTGTCGATGCGTTCGTTATTACGAATGGCCAAGGTACTTGCTAAGCCAAACTTGTAGTGACTGTACTGACTGCATAGGTTGCTGGATAGTTAGCTAGACCGACTAAGTAAGTTGCTAGATGGAAGGATTTGGGTGAACCTCATCTAGGTTATCAGTTAGAAAATGCGGAAATTTTTCCGAGGTTTGGTTGCGGGTTAGGAAAACCGGGACGGGTCTTTTCAATTTGGTATCAGAGCGCGGTCGATTCTAGGACTGCGTCTAGTAAGAACAAGGCTTGACTAGGATGTCATAAAATTCAAAAATGTTTAAGGAGAAATATGATTAGCTTGGTAAATTGTCTTGATCAGACTAATGTTTGTACTATGAACGGAAATACTAATCATAATGAATTGATTATAAGGTTGATGGAACTTTTCTGCTTCACTGTCATTACAATTTTGGTTGCTGCTGGCTTGACTGTGTTCAGCTTGTTTAAGTATTATTGGTTGCTTAAATCGTTCCGTACGTTACAGTTATTACTCGATTGTTCTGCTGATGTCGATGAAAGGCTCGGTAGTCATGATAGGCTCGGTAGCCATGATACGCTTGGTAGCCAGGAAAGGCTCGGTAGCCAGGACAGGCTCGGTAGCCATGATAGGCTCGGTAGCCATGAAAGGTACGAAGACCATGTGAAAAGGTCTGATGACCATGTGAAGGTTTGATGACCATGTGAAGGTTCGAAGACCATGTGAAGGTCTGATGACCAAGTAAGGCTCGATGGCCAAGTGAAGGCTCGATGGCCATATGATAGGCTCGATAGCCATATGAGAGGCTCGATAGCCATATGAGAGGCTCGATAGCCACAGACAGGTTTGAGGCCATGTATTGGCTGCTTAAGCGTTATTGGTTAAGTGAATTGACTGTGTGACTACGATTTATTAACAGTGGCTGAGTGAGTGCGTGACTGTAGTCATACGTTTATAGTCTTTTCCGCATAGATTCACTTAACTATGTGATGGTTTGATTGGTTCTATGATGGATGGCTTATCTTTCATTGTTCTGTTGATAAGTATAATGGGAAAGGCTAGTTAAGCCGTGAAAAGGAATGGACGGTTAGTCCTTATTGAAAGGCTGAGTAAGCCGAGTACTTGCTGGTTAAGCATTGTGCTAAGTGAAAAAGAACAAGTGACGACTTGTTAAGGCAAGTGAAGTCTTTGGCGAGTGAAGCCATCATAGTAAGGCAAGTGAAGCCATGTACTGTTCTGAGTTGTGACCTGGGGAACCGAGTAGGTTTGCCAAGGCATGACTGTGGCTGTGTTAGCGTATGTGGAAATCTACGGATTTGTCAAGACATGTCTGTGAGATCGGTTTTGGGAACTTGAGAAATTTGCCAAGACGATTTCGGCTGCAAGGATCAATGTGTGATCTGAGGTGCAAAGAGTGTTCCTGGAGCTCAAGGACGTTTTGGAGTAATTGTGAAAGAACTAATTTTGTCGGACGGAAGCGGTCAATGTGTGATCGACCAAGGCTGGTATATGATATAGTCTGGGATAACTGAGATCAAGGCATCATGACTGCGTCCAGTAAGGACCAAAGTCAGGAAAAATATGGTTTAGTCATAAGTGACTCATATCAGGAAATTGAGATTTCGTGATGAATCCATGATCTGGATAGACGGATCATGGTGGAGTGGCCGAGATGGAAAATTCCTGGTGGAATGGCTAGTTGGTCATCAACCATTCGAGGAAAGATAGTCGGATAAGTTTTCAGGAAGTGGGACAAGTAGTTCCGCGAGAGGGAATGGAAACTCTGTGAGAGATTTAACAAAGGTAAGTAAGTCATCATAAAGCTAAGGAAGGTAAACTTTAGAGAAGGTGATCTGACCAAGTTGTTTGATAGTGATTGGACATCAAGAGGATCAATCAGTGCCGCAAGGGTAACCGAATGGTAAAGAATAAGAAATCCTAAGAGTTAGGTAAAATCCGAAGTTAGTTTACCTAATGGGATGAGTAAAAGTTGAGGCTAGAAAGATTAGTGCTTAGGAACTGAGAAAGAAGGTTCACTAAGGCAATTCGGTTGGAACAAGGTCTAGTTGAAATAACTGAATTTCTGGAGTTGGTCCAAAGCTAATGACCAAGTGGGTTATGTTAAACATTCTTACTTAGATGGGAGTTTAGGTAAGACGGGTTGATGTACTTAGAAACTCGAGGAGTTCGCTAATACATAGCCGTAAACCGAGATACTGCCCAAGGAGTAGAATGGTTTGGCATGACAGGAAGAAGAACTGGCTTAGTCGAGAGTTGACTAAAGTCGGGAAGGATGTTTGTCTTGTAAGACCTTGTTCGGTTGGAAAGTAGTCAGGCAAGAAAGTTTATTCCATTAAGTCTGTGAGCGACTCGAAAAACAGTGTTCCACCAGAAGTGGAAGATCAGAATTTTGGATAGTAGGAAAATCTAAACCAAGACATGGAGTGTCTAAGGAATATGTCATGGAGTTGAGTTTAAGAAAGACTGTAATTGGCAAAAACGTGTTTAGCAAAGCTAAACTAAGGAAGTGAGTCAAGCTTTTCGAGAGTCGAGGGAGATCAGACGGAATTTTTGGAGTAAAGTGTCCTCCTTAATGAGTCTTTCCGATAACCAAGATTGCTCGGAGGTAAGAACAGCTATGCCAGTTGGTCAGTAATCGGAATCGAGTCGGGCGAGACTTCGTTAAGTCTACAAGATTGGACGAATCAAGTACTTGAGATTGAGTCTGGGAGGGACTGCAACCAAAAAATTGAGTACAGTATCTGATGCAACAGGTTTTAGAGTCTGTTTTCGAGTTTTAAATTTATAACCCTATTGCCTGCAAGTGCACATATGTGCGTTGTAGTATTTAGGGTGTCGAACCACAGAGACTATGATGCTTCAAGCAAATCACTAAAACAGGAAACCAAATAAGAACGACCGGATTGATGATTGGTTTTAGAGATGATGATTTAGTAACGAAATGAAAATCAAGCGGGGTTTGTAAAGCTATAAGACGGAACGCTAGGCTTCAGGGGTCTCTCTGGGTATTTTACGAAATGATTCTATGGATTAACAAACTTGATCTAGACAAATCAATTCTACTGGTTTTTAAGCTCAAACACGAAAGTGGTCGGATCTTCCTTTCGGAAAACCAAACGCCTAAACGTAAACTGCTCGTTCGCTCCCCTTTCGGTAGCGACTTCACAGCAAGATCAGCTATAAGATTAGGTTCAATGAAGCTCATAACACACCGCCGATATGCATAAGCATCCTTCGGTGCTCGCTCGTTTAAAACTATGTCCGGCCAAGAGATTCAGCGCGTTAGCGGTTCTAATGATCCTACAATCGATTCTTAAGTGGCCAGTCAAGAATTATGCAATAAGAAAGAATCCAAACGAAGAACAGTGAAAAGTATTCTATCTATAATCTAACAACCTATCGAATCAAGCCATGAAATCCCTTTGAGAAACCCCCTGCGAAACNGGTTTTCTAATGGTTTAATCTTGCAATCTAGGATAGATTCTTTCATCTCTCTTCTTATTAAGGTGTTCCTAATGCCAAATAGCTAATCTTTGCTATTTTGGATCATAAGCATTTCACACACCCACCAAGTGTTTGATGAAATGCTTGAACCACTTTTTTAAGAGATTTACATTCCTAGCCTAACACATCATTAGTTGTCTAGGGTGTTTATCATGCCAATTAGACTTATGCTTAATGCTTGCTAATCATTTTAATGCTAACACATCATTAGTTCATTAAGGTGATTAGAAAAGGGATTAGTACCACACATCATGGATTAGTCTTTATTAGTGTTCTAGGCATAGAGATAACTTGTTTGATTGCTTAAATGATTGCAAGGTTGGCCATTTGAATATCCAAATCAATGATTCCATCCCTAGGTTTCATTTTTAGCTAATTAGTAATCTTGATTAGTAGTTAATTGTTTGATTAGTGCTTGATTAGTGATAATTAAGGTTTTAGATCATATAATTAGTCTTGTAGTGTCTCCTTTAGCTAGTAGCTTGCTTTTATTAGTTCCTTGTCTCCTCAATTTCGAATTTGGCTTAGCTTAGACTTAACTTTGTATTCCTTTTGCATCAAACTCCCAAGATGGATTGATAACCTCAAGTATTGCAATGACATGAGCAATTGAGGAATTGCTTACAAGACCTAAAAAGTCTTGTTTCAAGTCGTGACCTCGATCTTCCTCATGTTCTTCCTGGGCTTAGGTCCCATGTCCGTTGATAAGTAGATATTTCTATGGGTTCTACTCAGTCAATGACCCACTACTTATAACCGAATGTAGTATATGTTATGGGTCTTATCAATCCGATGGGAGAGTTCAAGTTACTGCATTCATGGTATTCTTTTACAAGCTAAGAGAGATTAAATGGTTGAAATGGCGGGAATCTATCACCTAGATTATAACAATATCAGGAAAACAGGTATTAAAACTAAGTATTGCTAAGGAACGAAAGATATGGTAGCTAAAGAAACGAACCTGCAAAAGAAAATAGGAATCGGTTTAAGGGACAAGGGGTTTTCCTATTCAGATATGTTAAAGACCCTTCCTTGATGCATAAATTACTCCCTATAAGGCTAATCCTTTAGCGCAGAGTTCAAGATCTAGACAAATCCACCGTCGTGGTATAAGTCTCTTTGCTGTCTCACGACCTAACCTCGCTATCACGTAGTGATCCATGAAAACAGCAAGCTTGAATAAACAACTCTACTAATGCCAAAACGCTCCCTAGGCATCTAATCCCTTAGGCTAGGATGAGCGAATCTCTTATGAGATTGGTTCTTGCAAACATTCAAACATGGTGTTTGTTCGATGAAGCTCAATGGCAAATGTCAAATAGCGAAGATGACTAAGCATTAATAGTGTCAAATAAGAAACGATTAAGATGGATTAAGCATAGATCCGCATCAAAGATTGGGTTTTTAACTCATTTTCCCTACCCTTGCCCCAAAACCGATATAGACTACTCACGCCCCATTTGAGAAACTTCAAGATCCATAAGGATAAGAAGGTCACTCATGGGTTGCAAGATAGTCGAAAATAAGAAAAGGGAGAAGCTTTCTTGAAATAAACTAAGCGATAATACTTAAAACTTTAAGATTGCATAAAAATCAAAGCTTTGAAACAAGCTTCAATGGTGAAAATACAAAGATAGTTCTCGGTTTTGAAAAAAGACAGAAAAATATAAAACTAGAAGGCGTGATGATAAGGATAAGAGTGGAGGAGGGAGTATTTATACATAAAAGGGTAAAAACCTAAAACGTTGGGACCACTTTCCTGAAATGGTACTATTTTGGACTTTAGCGTTTCGGGCTCAAGTCGTGGTGAGCATGCCTATATGCTAACTCTTCTGATTCTTAGGGCAGTCTCCATGTCGGGCAAGTGTTTCGGGATCATGTCGTGAAGGCTCGCCTTCCTTGTTACTTGAATCGGGTACTTCTCGTTGCCTTGCTCTGATATCCGTCTTCATGGAATCCTCTTGTTGTATCTTCGCTCCGGGATGTTCCTTTCGGGACTAAGTCGCTGTTACTCGTCGAGGTTCATCATGCGCTCGTCCATATCAGCTACAGGGTCGTGATCCATGCTCGATATCATCTGCTCATCCTCCAATTGAGATCTCCCTTCTTGGTTTCTTCTTCGGACCATCCTAAACATCTGAGAAAACACTCCAAACATGCAAGACTATGCAAAAACCTAACCTAATGCATTTAATCCTATCACGAGTGAAGATGTGATGAAAACTAAGACTAAAGTGCAAGAATGAGGTCCTAACTAACATGAAATATGTGTTAAAAACATGCAATTTACAGAGATATCAACACCCCCAAACTTGCCTTTTTGCTTGTCTTCAAGCAAAAGCCAACCGGAGGGGTGAGGTTTTAAAAGAAAAGGTGTAAGTTTGAATCCAAAACACCATTTAAAATAAATCAACTCAATGTCTAAGTTCAGGTTTCTAGGATGCAAGTCGAATTCTACCTATCCAGAAAGCCTTAGCCACATTCATTACAATAATCAAGCAATATCAATCCTAACTTAGATGCACATTCAAATTCTCAATTCCCTTTCACATTCATTAAGAAATTTAAAACGTGGATCTCATTCATGCCTGTCAATTAACTCACTTGGTTTAGGATAAGGTCACGAGCTAAGTATGAACTCGTAGTGCGAACGGGTTAAGTGTTTAGTGGGATCACTCTTGAAAGGAACCTTCTTAATGCAAAATGCTAAGGGTAAAAACCAATGGGTGCATACAAGGCTAGACTCCCATCTACCCAGAACATCTATTTCGTTTCCTACCCTAGTTCAAACTGCTCCCTCCTAAGTTACCCTTTCATCTGGCGTCTCGCCTTATTCCCGTTATTACTCCTGGATATTACCTTTCCTGGTCATTTCGGGGGACTTCTTCTTTGTTGGAGATCGGTTTCGGCTTTCTGGCTTCTTTGTTGCGTTCCTTGCTTTTCACCTTTGGTGTTGTTGGCCGGATTTAGACTTCGTTGATTGGCCTTCTTTTGCATTCTTTTGGAATCGCCTTTTTCTTCTTTTGTTTTCAAGCCTTTTTGGTGCCGCCATCTCCTTTATACGTGTCCCCGTCTGACTCCTTGGTATCTTTCCCTTTCCTTCTGTCAATGTATGATCAATCGGAATACACCCTCATTTTCCTAGTCTACCCAGTAACATCGGCTCCTTATTTTGGTATGTAGCCGATTTCAGTTTCTACACCACCTAGCCTAGTGTTGACCCGAGATGTGAGCCAACGTCTTCATGGAAATCTAACCTTGTCGGTCTAAACCCAACACTTTTTGCCTAAGAAGATTCGAAAATGGTGCAAAGGCCTCACATGCTCTCACAAAAGTGTTTATGCTTTAAAACAAAGGTTTTGGTTTTGGGTGTGGTCTGGTACTTGGACTAGCAGAAGGGTGGTAAAAAGGGTAAGAAAGTCCAAGTGAAATCCATGGGTTATTTGACAAACATGAACGGGATAATTAAATTTTTCAAATTAATGGTTCAAGTTCATTAGGGAAATGGTTCAAGTCGCAATGCATCAAGTTAAAACCGAATTTCACAAGACAAATTCCAAATGTGGTGCTGCCTTAAGCTCAGTCTAATTCAAAATGCATCAAACAAACAAGAACTAAGGCATTGAATTCATGACTTAAAAATGGCTATTTACAAGGATTCACTACACTTAACACCTTATGCGAATGCTTATGAATCCTGAATGAATGCATCTAGACTCGATCCTAGAATGGAGATGCAACTAAATGAATCTTTTTGTGGAACAAATTTTTCAAAAATTTTCAGTTTTTTTTTTCCTATGCAAGTTTAATGAATGCATGATGGTTAATCTAAGTAATGCACGTACTATGTACTCCCCCAAACTTAAATCACACAGTCCCTGTGTGATGAAAGAGAGAAAGAAAACGGTCCTAAGAGAGTGCAAGAACTTCAAGCAAAAAGCAAAAATGAAAAGAAGAATGCTTATGTAGAATAGTTCTAGAGTGGCACCTCTGGTTATGTCGCGTGGTTCGTTACGGGGTGAATCCGTTTGTACTAGCCAGGTCATATTTCTATAACGGCGTTAGACCGTGACCTCGACTCGATATCTGAGGGTTCGTGGTCTACATTGGCCGGTACATGGGTTTCACACCTGTAATGACCAATTCTCCTAGTCTTCTTCCCGTTATGGTTCCCCGACATCTCATGTCTTGATATCTAAATCACCGATTCCACTAGTAATTATTCTTGAGAATTGTAAAGTAAACAGAAAAACAGCAAAATAAGGTAAAAGGATAAGCTTGGGGTGCCTCCCAAGAGCGCTTGTTTAAAGTCTCATAGCTTGACTTTTCCAAGGGCTTAGGCTTTGCTGGGGTCTTGGAGACAGACCACGGTTGCTTCCAAAACTTGGTATTTCTCATTTACCAAATACGGCTTCAGTCTGTGTCCGTTTACTGTGTAATCCACTCCTTCCTTTCCAACCAGTGTCACAGCTCCATACGGCAATACTTCCTTGATTGTGTATGGTCCGGACCATCGCGGTTTCAACTTCCCGGGGAACAGTCTCAGTTTTGAGATGTACAGCAGCACTTGATTCCCTGGCGCGAACTCTTTCGGTTTGATTTTGTTGTCGTGGAGAGCTTTTGTTTTCTCCTTGTAGATCCTCGAGCTCTCGAATGCTTCCAAACGGGTTTCTTCCAGCTCGTGTAGGTTTAGCAGCCTCTTCTCTTGAGCTGTTTTGATGTCAAAATTCAAGAGTTTGATGGCCCATAGAGCCTTGTACTCAAGTTCCACTGGCAAGTGACATGCCTTGCCATATAGAAGTGCGTATGGAGATCTTCCTATGGGCGTTTTGAAAGCAGTTACGTATGCCCACAAAGCGTCATCCAACTTTGCTGACCAGTCTTTCCTCGTTGCTCAGACCGTTTTTTCCAATATCGCCTTGATCTTGCGGTTGGATATCTCGACTTGCCCGTTTGTTTGCGAATGGTACGGTGTAGCTACCTTATGCTTGACCCCGTGCTTCTTCAGGAGGTTTTCGAACAGCTTGTTGATAAAATGACTGCCACCGTCACTTATCACTACTCTTGGTATCCCGTACCTTGGGAAGATGGTTGACTTGAATAGTTTTAGTACCACCCTTGCATCATTGGTAGGACTGGCAACGGCTTCGACCCATTTTGAGACGTAGTCAACCGCGACTAGTATATACTTATTACCGTAAGAGGACGGAAACGGTCCCATGAAGTCTATTCCCCAAACATCAAAGATATCGACTTCCAATATCGGGCTCTGCGGCATTTCGTCTCGCTTGCTGATGTTCCCTTTTCTTTGGCACGCTTCGCAAGAGGAGACATACTCGTGAGTGTCCTTGAACAGACTCAGCCACCAGAATCCTGCGTGTAGGATTTTTGTTGCGGTCTTGAATGTGGCAAAGTGACCACCATAAGCTGAACCGTGGCAATGGAACAAGATTCCTTTCGCTTCCCCCTTTGACACACATCTTCTGTAGACCCCATCTATCCCTCTTTTGAAGAGATACGGCTCGTCATAGAAGAAGTAGTTAATGTCCTTGAAAAACTTCTTCCTTCGGTAAGCATCGAGGTCGTTTGGCACATCTCCACTCACCAAGTAATTGATATAGTCTGCATACCAAGGAATGGTGTTCTCTTCCATGCTGGCTACAGTCTCTAGACTTTGATTCACTCGGTACATCCCTCCAAGGACATCCACTATTATGAGTTGTTCCTCCGGTAAGGCATCATTGATAGGAACCAAATCATCTATCTTCATCCGGGACAGGTGATCGGCTACACCATTCTCTACTCCCTTTTTGTCCAGGATCTCCATATCAAACTCTTGTAGTAAGAGAATCCACCTTAGCAGTCTTGGTTTGGTGTCCTTTTTCGCATAGATGTACTTTATGGCAGCATGATCCTTGTAAACAATCACTTTTGATCCCACCAAGTAGCTTCTGAATTTCTCGAAGGCAAACACAACTGCCAATAACTCTTTCTCGGTCTTGGCGTACTTTATTTGGGTATCATCTAGCGTCCGGCTTGCATAGTAGATCACGTGTAACTTTTTATCTTTCCTTTGTCCGAGAACAGCTCCCATGGCATAATCGCTTGCATCACACATAATTTCTAATGGAAGATCCTAATCAGGAGCTTGGACTATGGGAGCACTCACAAGAGCTTCCTTGATCGTGGTGAACGCTTGAAGGCAATTTTTATCGAAGATAAACTCGGCTTCCTTGCATAAGAGCCTCGTGAGTGGCCTAGCGATTTTGGAGAAATCACGGATGAACCTCCTATAGAAGCCTGCATGCCTAAGGAAGCTATGAACTTCTTTCACTGTGGTGGGTGGCTTCAAATGCATCATGACCTCTATCTTGGCCTTATCGACCTCGATACCTCTCCCCTATATTCTTTGACCAAGCATTATCCCTTCTCTGACCATGAAATGGCATTTCTCCTAATTCAGTATTAAGTTTGTCTCTTCACATCGCTTAAGAACCCTGTACAAATTCGACAAACAAATACCAAAAGAGCAACCATACATAGAGAAATCGTCCATAAATACTTCTACCATTTCCTCTATAAGGTCAGAGAAAATAGACATCATACATCTTTGAAAGGTTGCTGGTGCATTACATAACCCAAATGGCATCCTTCGATATGCAAAGGTACCATACGGGCATGTGAATGTGGTTTTCTCTTGGTCGTTTGGGTGAATCGGTATCTGGAAGAAGCCGCTATAGCCATCCAGAAAACAGTAGTATGGATGGTTAGCTAGCCTTTCCAGCATTTGGTCGATGAAAGGGAGGGGGAAATGGTCTTTTCTAGTGGCTGAATTAAGTTTTCTATAATCAATGCACATCCTATGACCGGTTATGGTCCTAGTAGGGATTAATTCCTCCTTTTCAATTTTTACGACAGTGATACCCCCTTTCTTAGGTACCACGTGGGCAGGAGATACCCAAGTGCTATCACTAATGGGGTAAATTACGCCAACTTCTAAAAGTTTTAAAATTTCTTTATTGACCACTTCCATTAAATTTGGGTTTAAACGCCTTTGGTGTTCAATGGAGGAAGTTTTTTCATCAGCTAAGTGAATCCTGTGAGTGCAAAGCGTAGGAGAGAGACCCTTGATGTCACTTAGTGAGTACCCAAGAGCTCTCCTATACTTTCTCAACTCCTTAAGGAGTGAATTTAACTCATCATCACTTAGATCTTCATTAACAATAACTGGATATGTGGAATTTAGCTCCAAGAAAGCGTACCTTAGCCCATCAGGTAGTGGTTTGAGCTCAAGTTTCGGAGCGTCAAGTTCGCTCCAATCCCCGCGTATGCTTTGATCGCCCGAGCTCGTTGTACTTATATCGGCTTGACCTCGATATGCTCCTTCTTTTGTTTTCCAGGCGATTTTATGCCTTCCATGCTCTAGGTCTTCTGGATACTCATCATCTTCAATGGCTCTCCTTGCATCCAGATGCATGACATAGACTTCGCTTTCTTGCTCCACATGTCCATGCCGCTTCTTCTCTTTTGTCAAAGCAACTAGCAACGGGTCTTTCAAGGAAAGTTCTTCAAAAAGTTCATCATTTAGCTTATCCATTGCATCCACCTAGAAGACTTTCCCTTCTATAGTAGGTTTCTTCATCACCTCTTTTATGTCGAAATTGAGGATGATGTCCTTTCCAAGATTGAGCTTAATCTTGCCTTTCTTCACATCAATTACTGCCCCTGCCGTGGCTAGAAAAGGTCTCCCAAGGATAAGAGGATCTCGCGGTTCTTCGTCCATTTCGAGTACCACAAAATCGGTTGGTACCTCGATATCACCAATCCGGATGGGAACGTCTTCGAGCAGTCCCTTTGGTAACCTTACGGATTGGTCTGCCAGTATCAGAGATATTCGGCTTGGCTTGTAGGATGTGAAGCCCAGTCGTTTGGCTATAGACAGTGGCATGAGGCTCACACTTGCCCCTAGATCGCAAAGGCAATTGTTGAATGTGAGTGGACCAATTGAACATGGGAGAGTGAAGCTTCCCGGATCGTCTAGCTTGTTCGGCACTACCTTCTTCTGGATAATGGCGCTACACTCATGCGTCATTACCATCATGCCTTGGTGTTCTTTTGTTCTTGCCAAGATTGCATCTTTTATGAATTTTTGGTATGGCGGCACCAATGCCAAAGCATCCATGAGCGGCATGTTGAGTTCCACTTTCTTCAGATGCTCTACAAACTGAGCTCTGTATTTCTCGAGGAGTTCTTTCTTGAATCTTCCTGGAAAAGGGTAAGGGGGTTTATATGCAAGGGGGAACAAATCGTGGCTCTTTGGGTTTCTCAAAACGGGCAGCAGGTGTCGACTTAATCCCGCTATTCTGTTCTCTGAGTTTGGTGAAGAGCTGGTCTTCAACACTCTCTTGAACTTCTTCTACCTCGTTGTTAACTTCTGATTTTTCAAAGCTACCCCCCCCCACTAGATCGGAAGCGTCCTCGCTGATTTGCGGAGCTTGATCTTTTGGAGCAAGAATCTTTCCGCTTCGTAGAGTTACAGCTTGGACGTAAGCTGGTTGTGTAGTGGTTTCATTGTGCATTGGTTGTTGTATTAGCCGTATATGTTCTTCCTGCTTGTCCAACCTTGAATTGATTGATTTGATATCCTGGTTGCTACTGCAGTGACTCTGAACCAGCTGAGTTAGGAGATTCTTGATGTCAGAATCTTGCGGTTGTTGTGGGTAGAACCCATAATGTCCATACGGTGGCGGTGGGTATGGAGCTTGATATTGTTGAATTTGAGGGTAATATTGGGGAGGAGGGAATGCGTGATGTGTATATGCATTAGCATTATACTGAGTGGCTAGATGAGGATGTATAGTCAAAGTTATTGTGTCGCAGTGGTGTCTGTGGTCGTTGGTCATGACTGTGTCTCCATATCGGCCACTGTCCGTCGAGACTACCCCGATACTTGCTACTTTAGCGTCTTGAACGTGTTATCCTTTTAGTAAAGCATTCAAACGGGCTTGTAGTTGCATTACTTCGTTTTCCCTCTGGTTGTTCAGCTCAGTTGTTTCGTCAATGTCGTCCTCGTAATGACTATCGCTTGTAGCCATATTCTCGACGAGGTTCATTCCATCGTCCACGTCTTGGCCGAGGAAGATGCCATTGCTTGCAGTATCCAACTGATCCTTATATTTCTTTGACACACCTCTATACAAGATACTGAGTAGTGAGGAGTTTGAGTAGCCATGATGTGGACATTTTAGTGTGTACCCTTTTTGACGTTCCCAAGCTTCACTGAATCGCTCATCTTCGAGTTGGGTGAACGTGGAGATATCCAATCGCAATTTTGCTGTTCTTGATGGCGAGAAGAATTTCTTGAGGAAGGCTCGTTTGCACTCATCCCACGTTGTTATAGATCCCGGTTTATGCGTCTTTTCCCATTGGTGAGCTCTTCCTCCCAGGGAAAATGGAAAAAGTCGTAGTTTGAATTCGTCTTCCGAGATTCCTTCTTGTTTTGTCAAAGAACAGATCTTCTCGAAATCATCATGGTGGTCCAGGGGATCTTCCACGGCTTCACCCTGATATTTGTTGTTCCGGACCATGGCAAGCATACTACTTTTTATTTCGTATCCAACATCACTTGAGGGTGGAGTAATACCGATTCGTGTTCTGTAGTTGGTTGGGGAATAACATTCGTCGATGAGACATTGGTGACGCTGTATATCGGCTTGTTCCAGTTGTACCTCATTCATTCCTACTTGGGGATGGTGCATGTTGTCCATCTGAACTTGTTGTTATAGGTACCTGCGAAAAAGTCTCAAGGAGCGTAGTTTAGGGTCCAGAACTAAAGTAAAGTCTTAGTCTTGCTTAAGAATCTAAAATGCAATACTCAAAATTTCCCAAATCGGCAACGGCGCCAATTGATAAGTATATATTTCTATGGGTTCTACTCAGTCAATGACCCACTACTTATAACCGAATGTAGTATAGGTTATGGGTCTTATCAATCCGATGGGAGAGTTCAAGTTACTGCATTCATGGTATTCTTTTACAAGCTAAGAGAGATTAAATGGTTGAAATGGTGGGAATCTAGCACCTAGATTATAACAATATCAGGAAAACAGGTATTAAAACTAAGTATTGCTAAGGAACGAAAGATATGGTAGCTAAAGAAACGAGCTTGCAAAAGAAAACAGGAATCGGTTTAAGGGACAAGGGGTTTTCCTATTCAGATACGTTAAAGACCCTTCCTTGATGCATAAATTAATCCCTATAAGGCTAATCCTTTAACGCAGAGTTCAAGATCTAGACAAATCCACCGTCGTGGTATAAGTCTCTTTGCTGTCTCACGACCTAACCTTGCTATCATGTAGTGATCCATGAAAACAGAAAGCTTGAATAAACAACTCTACTAATGCCAAAACGCTCCCTAGGCATCTAATCCCTTAGGCTAGGATGAGCGAATCTCTTATGAGATTGGTCCTTGCAAACATTCAAACATGGCGTTTGTTTGAAGAAGCTCGATGGCAAAGTTCAAATAGCGAAGATGACTAAGCATTAATAATATCAAATAAGAAAGGATTAAGATGGATTAAGCATAGATCCGCATCAAAGATTGGGACTTTAACTCATTTTCCCTACCCTTGCCCCAAAACCGATATAGACTACTCACAAGCCATTTGAGAAACCTCAAGATCCATGAGGATGAGAGGGTAACTCATAGGCTGCGAGGTAATCAAAAACGAGAAAAGGAAGAAGCTTTCTTGAAATATACTAAGCAATAATACTTAAAAACTTCAAGATTGCATAAAAATCAAAGCTTTGAACAAGCTTCAATGGTGGAAAATACAAAAGTCTCGGTTCTTGAAAGAGAAAACAGAAAATTACAAAGTAGAAAACGTGATAGAGAGATAAGGGAGGGGAGTAGGTATTTATACACAAAAGAGGAAAAACATAAAACGTTGGGACCACTTTCCCGAAATGGTACTATTTTGGACTTTAGCGTTTCGGGCTCAAGTCGTGGTGAGCACGCCGATATGCTAACTCTTCTGATTCTTCGGGCAGTCTCCATGTCAGGCAAGTGTTTCGGGATCATGTCGTGAAGGCTCGACTTCCTTGTTACTTGAATCGGGTACTTCTCGTTGCCTTGCTCCGATATCCGTCTTCATGGAATCCTCTTGATGTATCTTCGCTCCAGGATGTTCCTTTCGGGAGTAAGTCGCTGTTCCTCGTCGCGGTTCATCATGCGCTTGTCCATATCGGCTACAGGGTCGTGATCCATGCTCGATATCATCTGCTCATCCTCCAATTGAGATCTCCCTTCTTGGTTTCTTCTTCGGACCATCCTAAACACCTGAGAAAACACTCCAAACATGCAAGACTATGCAAAAACCTAACCTAATGCATTTAATCCTATCACGAGTGAAGATGTGATGAAAACTAAGATTAAAGTGCAAGAATGAGGTCCTAACTAACATGAAATATGTGTTAAAAACATGCAATTTACAGAGATATCATCCGTAGACTCGCTTGATTGGTCTGGCGATCTTGACCTCGATCTTCTTTCTTGGAACGGCCCGAGTGTCTCGATCTTCGGGTCGATCTCATCTAGATCCACCTGCCTAGCTCGATCTCCACCTCGATCTCGGTTCCTTTGTATCATGGCCGAGTTATTCCAAGTGTCCATGAGCTCCTCTTTGATTCTCAGCATGTCCACGCACCCTCCATAGCTCCAGTGTGTCCAAAAAAACCTGAATATGATGTAAGAATGCAAGAAACATACAAATGCTAATGCAAACATGTCTAAATCCTAAAATGGGACAAAAGCTACATAAATTCTAAGTATGAGTGCAATATGAATATAATTATGTTCTAAATGCAAGAAAATATATGAAATATATGAGTATATCAAGAGGCAGCCACACTTATATAGGGGAAGGGTGTCGACCAACTCTATAACCAACGGGAAAATAAAATAAACTTAAGGCCTTGGAAAAAGGAAATCAAGTAGCAGTGCAGAAAAAGTAAATATTGAAGTGCGTAAATCTCGAGTTGTAAAGCATATGGAGAAACACACGTTGGGGATCTCTTCGGGTAATCTATGGGGTTCTAACTATAAATAAAACACACATAATTCAGACAAACGAGACTAGGCGATTTTCCCTTAACTGAAATCACTGGTTCACGACCTAACTCTTTCAAGCTAGACCGACTATGTTATGCAAAATTCATGGGGTATACAATAGTATCCTACGTCCTAAACAAACATGCAATAAAGATCAGGTTCATAGACGCTCACATTCCCCTCATAGATATGCGTTGGCATCCCGGAGATGTCCGCTCAGTCAAACTAGGTTCGGATATGAAATTCAGCACATTCGTGGTTTTCAACAATCCTAAAATCAGACTCTAGTTCATGACGCTAGATTCATGCAATAAGAACAACTTTAATTAGAAAGAAAATCCTAATCTATGGTCTAAATGATTGATGCGGCTAGTTTAAGAACAGTTAATGAAATTTCCCATAGATCCCCTTAAAGAACACCCAACGAAAATAAACTACTCAGACATGAAAGAAGGAGTAGAAAACAAGATTGATGAATGCATACTTGTATAATCAATAAGAAGTAGAAAGGTCCAAACAGAAATCAATCTCCCTCGAAGAACAAGGATGGAGATCAAGAGAGACACTGATCCGTCGTCGGAACCAAAACAAAGAAACGTGAAAAGAGGTTGTCAAAACTTTCGAACTCCCTTTATGAAACCCTAAACATCGAGTATATATAGGTCTTCAAGTTCTCTTGGTCGTCATTTAGATCTTGGCGTGCATAAAACGGCTGCGGGTTTAAGTTGGGCTTCAAATGGGCTCCAGAATCGCAAAGTGCATGGCTGCCCGATCGAGGGCTCGTGGCGCGGCCACTGGTCTTCTGGTCAGGTCGTGGCGCGGCCAGCTTACTCTTCCTGATGCTTGACGGACCTTCTTGCTTCCTTCATAACTTGAGATCTAACCATGGGATTGGACTCAAAACACATCGAGGTGAAAGACTGCTGATAAAGCTACCTTGTCTACAAATATGAGCTTGATCTTGTGGTGGGAAGGTCTTCATTTGAAGTTGAACTTATGTCCTCGAACACTTTTCCCGGAAATGTCCATTTTGCTACAAAATATGCTTCTTTTGCTAAGATTTCCTGAAAAGTGTCTTGAACAACCAAATACTCGAAATCTAGTGTTTATGCATTAAAACGTTAGTGAAATGCCTATTAAAGCACTCACTTATTATATTAAAAATGGGCAAATTATGCATGTTATCAACTCCCACAGACTTAAACCTTTGTTTGTCCTAAAACAAAACAGAAATCTAAGTAAGGAAAAGAGGTTTGAAAACGTGGAAACTCACCCATACTTTGGAACTCATCAATTCTAGCAATCGGCATGTTTGAGCCACGTAACTCAGAATGTAGCCTCAAAACGTTTGGGTTTAGTTACCTTGAGCTTTTCACCGTTCTCAGATACGCTTCATGGTCCCTTTGAGTATTTCGAGCTTTCTCTGTTGACTCATTTATCCATTTAGGTGTGTGATATACTCATGTATTTGTATATTTAGCATGCATTTAGAATAGGTTTGCATTCATAATGCATTCATAATAGGTTAGTTTGTATGTTTTATCCCATTTTAGGTTCTAGAGCACTTTGCATTAGCATTTGCATAGTTCTTTGCATGTTTGCATCATTATCAGGTTGTTTTGAGTGCTTGGACCTATGGATAGTGTTGGAGAATTCTGAGGTTCAAGGGAGAGATTGGGAACACTTAGAAGCACTCGGACAAGCAATTTAACACTGAGATCGAGGAGGAGTTCAAGCAAGGCAGGTCGATCTAGTCAAGATCGACCGGAAGATCGAGGAGTTTAGACCGTTACAGAATCAAGATTGAGGTCTAGGTCGACCAAACTAGCCGAGCGACTGTACGGACCCGAAGACGCGACCCGGGAAGAACGGAGGCAAGATCGAAGTCGTGAACCGATCTAAATCAGAATGAGCCAACGATCGAGCAAGGAGAACAATTCCGGACTTGGAACGAGCCGAAGATCGAGCGAAACAAATCATTTTAATGCCAAGATCGGGCGAGAGATCGACGACTCAGATCGATCTCTTTTGCCAAACGCTCCACCCTTATCCGAACAGCTCAGCATTCTTGTCCTTTTGTGAGGGGAATATATATTTTTAGACCTACTTTTTTATGGGGATCCGATTTTTGTGCTCTTTGTTTTTCTTCTTTGAGCAAAAACCACCATTGTTAAGGTTTTAAGCTTTTCTTAGTTTTGTAATCGTGAATCTTGATCTTTATTTTAAACAAGTACTTATTTCTTTAATCTTAATCTCCTTTCTGTTTAAGCTAACCATGTTGACTCTCTCTAATCTCGTGATTAAGGGTGATGCAACAATGATTAGTGAGTAGTCGGTTATGGTTTGAGGCCGAGGGGTTTAGGGAGGTCTTTAGAGGTTAGATCTTGTGGTTTAACATGTTCTTAACCCTTAACATTTCTTGGTTTTGGAGGGATTAATGCCAAAGAGTCTCGATGGAGATCTTTGTGTTCTTAGAGATTTCCTTATCTCATGAGGACTTAGGAAATCTCCTAAGCTCAAACTAAGAAACTAGCTTTCTCCAACCCACGATGGTGGTTGATTTGGAGACTAGTTAAGCCGAGTTAAGATATGTGTTTTCATGTTCATCAATCGTCGTCCTTTCCACCACACACCATGGGTTTGGAGGGAAGGTTAATGAAGTGATCTTTACCATACACCATGGAAAGATCTAGATTTGCATCTTAGACTTAGAGTTAGCTCAAATAATGTGTAGATCTACTTTTAGTAAACCAAGATCGAACCTTTAACCTCCCTTATTATGTCCCTCAGCTTTGAATCTATCTTTGATATTTGATAATCTCTCTTAGCTTTCCAAGTTTGTGGCTTAAGTTGCTAGAAATCTCCTAGTTTCATTAATAATTGCATTTAAGTTTTTAAATTCACCAAGTTTGTTTTCTGTTAGTTCCATAATTTAGAAATTGCCTAGAGTATTTTTTTATAGTCTAGTTCTCATTTGCAAGTCTTTTAATCTTTATAAGTAGTTTTTAAAATTCCATTTCACTCACCTAAATCCGAATACGACTTAGATTTATTAGGTTCTTGCATTCTTAGTGTTCTTTCCTCCCAACTTAGATTGATAACCTCAACTACTACAATGACATCTGTGTCGATCGACACCACACGAGATCACCAACTTTTGCCGACTTCCATTGGAAAAAGGAAAGAGAGAAAGTTTGAAGAAGTTACAAGTCTGCCCTTGGACGAAAAAATCCCCTTATATAAATAGTTTACAGGCATTGTTTAGCCATATACCTTTGAATACCTTTTCATAATTTTGTGTTTTTGAGACTTAGAGAGAGATTGATCCTGAGCTTTTGGGGAGACAATTCTATCTCATCTGAGCCAGATTTCGAACCCCTGCATCATTCTCTATTCTTTTTATGCAATTTATTTCAGCCATGAATTGTGTTTTCATCTCTATGTCTGAGTAGTTTGCTAGTTAGGTTAGGGTTATTTAGGGTTGATGATGAGTTTGTAGAATTATTATCTTGTTAGGAAAATCACTTGGATCTTCATCTTGATTTGTGCTTAACTTGGTTTCTGAAATTGATCACTTAGAAATCAAACCCTAGGTTGTTTAATAGATGCGAGAGCATTATTGATAATCTGACCTAATCATAGATGAGCAAAATATCTATTCGCAAAGAGATTTGGTTTAGGTATTTTGTGAACAAATCGATCTTGAACATTAATGCTTGCCTGAATTGTTTGAACTCGCAAAGAGATTTGGTTTTCTGGAATTTAGGCATAGATAACTTCTGCAACGAGAGTTGATTGGTTTTAAATTAGCGTTTCGAGTTCTAGACGGTTCTTAATAATTTCCTGACAAAATAATTTCTGCATTCTCTGATTCATCCTGATAATCATCTTGGTCTAGCGCCTTCGTCTCCTGAACTTACACCGCATTCAATTTTGTTCTTGACTTATTTAGTTGCTTTATTTACTTTTAACCTATTTGACCTAGCATAATCTAAACTTAGAAACCTTAGCGTAGCATCTACTTCTCTTGGGATTTCGATACCCCTTATACTACGATTGCTTTTGTTGTGCACTTGCAGTAGTTTTATTAGGGTAAAACCTGACCCATATCAAGTTTTTTGCACCGTTGTCGGGGAGGTAATAGCTGCCTACGAAATCTAGTATTAGGATTTTGACTAGGTGCATGCTTAATCGCAGTACCAGAAGCAACAAGGACAAGGAACTAATCGCACTGAACAAGGAACTAAGCCGTCTCGAACGTACGACCGCAAGGCACCAAACCTCAGCGTCGATCGACACCACTAGCATCGATCGACACCTTGCGCAGACTGAGATGGCAGAACCTGTGATCATGATACGCAACGAGGCAGGCGACTTTGTTTACCTACAAGACAATAGAAGGAACGCCCAAGGAGAGAGACTTGATGAGGCTGGCACCGTCATCATAGAACCAGCGATACAAATCGCCCCTGCAGAAGCTGGACGTGGAAGAACATTAGGCGAGTACAACCGCCCAGACCAGTTCTATGCTAATAGAGCTGCGATCCGTCCTCCTGGATTTCAGAGGAATGACTTTGAGCTGAAGCCTTCTTACTTCACATTGGTGGCTCAGCATCCCTTCCATGGTCTTCCCAATGAGCACCCTATGGATCACATTGAGAAATTCGAGGATTTAGCTTCAAGCATCAAGGCCAATGGAGTTACCTACGACTATCTTTTCTGCAAGCTCTTCCCTTACTCGCTGAAGCAGTTGGATCCAGGCTCACTAACCACTTGGGAAGAGACAAAGAATGCATTCTTATGCAATTTCTTTGATGACGCGAGATCAGAAGTGCTGAGGACAAAGATCACTACATTCTCCCAATGACCCACTGAAGCATTCAAGGTTTCTTGGGTGAGATTCAAGGCCTACCGGAGGGACTGCCCACACCACGGTTTTAGCGAACCGCAGCTCCTCGGTATCTTCTTTCGCGGGATTGATTGGAGGTACCGGATGGCCTTAGACGCAGCAAGCAATGACAACTTCAACACCAGATACCCAGAAGACACAATGGTGCTTATAGAGAATTTGGCCTCTAATAACAGCACCAAGAACGCAGACTTCGAAAGAAGACAACACGCTGGAGTGAATGGAGGAAACCAAATTGCTGAAGTCAACAGGAAGCTGGACAACGTACACAATCTATTGGTGGGAAAGAAGCAGGTCCGTTTTGCTAATGAAGTGGAGACATTCGAACATAATGAAGACTGTGAAGAAGAGGATGGCAACTACATCAACGTAGGTGGATTTCAAAGCCAGAGGTTTGGGAACCAACAAGGGAATAGAAGCTTCGGTGGGAATTATCAGAAGAGCTCCTTTACAGGAAATCAGAACTCTTCTGGTTATACTCAAAAGCTCTCATTCCAGAACAGCAATTAGCAAAGAAGCTATGGAAATTCTTCCTACCAGAAGCCTCCTGCACAAGACAACAAAATGGAGGCTATGCTTGAGAAAATCTTGGAGGGACAGCAGAAGTTGACAGTGAATTTCAATGGCAAGATTGATTCACTGTATCAAGACCTGAATGGAAAGATTGAGGGCATAAACGCTCACATGAAGAAGCTGGATGTCCAAGTTACTCAAACCGCAGAAGCTGTTAACAGGCAAGACGGATTCCTTCAAGGGAAGACAGATACCAATCCCAAACGCCATGTGAATGCTGTCACATTGAGGAGTGGGAAGAACCTTCAACCTGTGCAGAACAGAAGGCTAAGCCTTGACGAATTCGAGGAGCTTGAAGATGTAGAAGACGCTGCAGAGCCACTGTGTCGATCGACACCCAAGGAGATCCACAACAAAACAGACGAACTCGACACGAAGGATTTGACTTCAAAGGCCAGTGTCGATCGACACCAGGAGGGTGTCGATCGACGCTCATCACAGACAACACCAGATCAGCTCACAACGACGAAGGTTGCAGCAAAAAGGGTTTACAAACCAAAGATCCCTTTCCCCTTGATACCAAAGAAGTCTAAGAAGGAGCTACTTGACGCTAGATGCAAGGCTATCATGGATAGACTAGTGGTTGAAATTCCTTTGATGGATGTCATTAGAACTACTCCATTGATAAAGAGATACCTGAAGTGGATGATGACCAAGAATATGGATATGGAGGAAGGAGTAATGATGATATCAGAGCAAGTTAGTGATGTCATTCAGAACAGGCTACCAGAGAAACTCTCCGATCCAGGAAGCTTTGTTCTTGATTGCTCCATCTTTTCAGACAAGTTTGGGAGATCTCTATTCGACTTGGGTTCAAGTGTAAACTTGATGCCTCTTTCAGTTGCTCTTAGGCTGGATATGACAGACTTCAAGGCCACCAGAATCTCCTTAGTCCTTGCTGATCGTTCTGTCAGGATCCCTGAAGGTGTTTTGGAAGATGTTCCTATCAAAGTGGGAGATTGTTTGATTCCCACAGACTTTGTGGTATTAGCTTATGATGAGGAACCCAAAGACCCTCTCATACTTGGTAGACCATTCTTGGCTACAGCTGGAGCCATCATCGACGTGAGGAAGGGGAGGATTGCGCTGAACATTGGTGATTTGGTAATGAATTTCGACATGGGGAAGCTGATGAAGAGACCCACGATTGATGGACAGACGTTCTATGTCGATTCACTCACCAACCTTGCTGAAGAGATTTTCCAAGAGGACCATCCTACAGACCCTTTGGAGCGCGCATTGACGACTTCTACAAAGGACATTGAGCACTTGGACGATGCAGCTGCAGGTTACACAAAAATGCTGGATGCTAGTGAGCAAGTGCTGCAGCTAGTCGCCCAAGAGGACTTGTGTCGATCGACACCTATTAGTGTCGATCGACACCCTGCGAAATCAGCCAAAAACGCAACACTTGGCGATTGGAGCGAGGCCAAAGCACCTAAAGTTGAGCTTAAACAGCTCCCTGCCGGGCTAAGGTACGCATTTCTTGGTCCTAATTCGACTTATCCTGTCATTGTAAATGATTCCTTAAACAACGCAGAGCTCACTTTATTGCTTAGCAAGCTGCGTAAATATCGCAAAGTTCTTGGCTATTATCTTTATGACATTTCAGGTATCTCACCAGACTTGTGCATGCATAGGATTCACCTTGAAGATGAGACTAAATCATCAATTGAACATCAAAGGAGGCTGAATCCGAACCTGAAGGAAGTAGTCAAGAAGGAGATCATGAAGTTATTGGAAGCTGGGATCATTTATCCCATTTCGGACAGTGCTTGGGTCAGTCCAGTTCACGTGGTTCCTAAGAAAGGGGGAGTCACAGTGGTGAAGAATGAGAAGAACGAGCTGATTCCGACAAGGATTGTGACTGGACACAGGATGTGCATTGACTACAGGAAGCTGAATGCCGCGACCAGAAAGGATCACTTTCCTTTGCCTTTCATCGATCAGATGCTGGAGAGATTGGCGAATCATTCTTACTACTGCTTCCTTGATGGCTATTCAGGGTTCTTCCATATTCATATCTATCCGGATGATCACGAGAAGACCACTTTTATATGTCCCTATGGCACATTTGCATATCGCAGAATGCCATTTGGACTTTGTAATGCTCATGCGACCTTCCAGAGATGCATGATGTCCATCTTCACTGATATGATAGAGAAGTTCATGGAGGTCTTTATGGATGAGTTTTCTGTTTATGGGTCATCTTTTAAAGACTGTTTGGGGAACTTGTGTGCTGTACTGCAGAGATGTGAAGAGAAACACTTAGTCCTGAACTGGGAAAAGTGTCACTTTATGGTTCAAGATGGGATTGTACTTGGACACAAGGTTTCAGCTGAAGGAATCGCAGTGGATCGCGCCAAGATAGAAGTAATGACGACACTACAAGCACCTGATTATGTGAAGTCAGTGAGGAGTTTTCTAAGCCATGCTGGGTTCTACAGAAGATTCATCAAGGATTTCAGCAAGATCGCGAGACCACTCACTGCTCTTCTCTGCAAGGATGTGAAATTCGAGTTCACAGAAGAATGCCTTTCAGCCTTTAAACAGATCAAGCAAGCCTTAGTGAGTGCTCCAATTGTTCAACCTCCGGACTGGGATTTACCTTTCGAGGTGATGTGTGACGCCAGCGACTTCGCAGTAGGCGCGGTTCTGGGACAGAAGAAGAAAAAGAAGCTCCATGCCATTTACTATGCCAGCAAAACGTTGGATGATGCTCAGAAGAACTATGCAACTACGGAGAAAGAATTGTTAGCTGTGGTCTTTGCCTTTGAGAAATTTCGCCAGTATCTTGTTTGCTAAAAGGTGATAGTTCACACTGATCATTCTGCATTGAAGTACTTGATGCAGAAGAAGGATGTCAAGCCCAGATTGTTAAGGTGGATTCTACTTCTTCAAGAGTTTGGCATAGAAGTCAAAGACAAGAAAGGAGTTGAAAATGGAGTAACTGATCATCTCTCACGGATTAGGATCGAAGATGACGTGCCAATTGATGATTTTCTACCTGAGGAGAATGTCTACTTCGTTGAGAGTGGTTTCCAAGCTATGTGTTCGGAGCAGACGAGCTTAGTGTCGATCGACACCGTGTCCAAAAATTTGAAGATTGGAAATTACCCAGTGTCGATCGACACCCTACACGACTTCACTTCGCAGGATCCCGGATGACGTGTTTTGACAGCCAATCTTTGCTTTATCTGATACGAATCGACCATGGTATGCTGACATAGTGAACTCCCTTGATGCTGATATTGAGCCTAAACATCTCAAGAACTATGAGAAGAAGAAGTTCACAAGGGAACTCAGGAGATACTATTGGGATGAACCTCACTTATACAAGCATTGTTCAGACAATGTTTACAGAAAATGCATTGCAGAGAGTGAGGTTCGTGATGTCATGTTCCATTGTCATGGTTCTGAGTATGCTGGACACTTTGCAACCTTCAAGACAGTGTCCAAGGTTCTTCAAGCAGGCTTTTGGTGGCCTACTATGTTCAAGGATGTGCAGCTGTTCATAACGCAATGTGATGTTTGTCAAAGGAGAGGAAAGATCAGCAAGCGACACGAGATGCCACAGAACTTCATCCTTGAAGTTGAAGTCTTTGATTGTTGGGGTATTAACTTCATGGGCCCTTTTCCTCCATCCTTTGGAATGTAATACATCTTGGTGGCTGTAGACTATGTCTCTAAGTGGGTGGAAGCAGTTGCTTCTAAGACCAATGATGCTGTTGTGGTTCTTAAGCTGTTCCAAACCATCATTTTCCCTAGATTCGGAGTGCCTCGGATTGTGATAAGTGATGGTGATTCTCACTTTGTCAACAAGGTATTCAACAAGCTGCTGAAGAAGCATGGTGTTCAACATCGTGTGGCTACTCCGTATCACCCCTAAACGAGTGGACAAGTCAAAGTCTCCAACAGACAGATCAAGCAAATTCTGGAGAAGACAGTGGGCAAAACAAGGAAAGATTGGGCCGCGAAGCTGGATGATGCACTTTGGGCTTACAGGACTGCCTATAAGACGCCACTTGGGACTACACAATTCCAGCTGCTCTATGGCAAAGCTTGCCATCTTCCAGTGGAGTTGGAACACAAGGCGCATTGGGCTATCAAGAAGATGAATTTTGACTTGAAGCCAGCTGCAGAGAGGCGCCTAATACAACTCAATGAGCTCGACGAACTGCGCCATCACGCCTATGAAAACTCGAAGCTCTACAAGGAGAGGACAAAGGCATATCATGACAAAAAGATTGTCTCCAGACAATTCGAACCAAATTACCAGGTACTTCTATACAACTCTTGTTTACAATTGTTTCCTGCTAAATTGCGTTCACGTTGGTCAGGTCCCTTCACCATCAAAGAGGTCAGACCATATGGAGCAATTGTGCTGACAAACTCCAAAGGAGAAGAGTTCACTGTGAATGGGCAGAGGGTGAAACACTATTGGGCTCAAGTCGAGATTCCAGAAGGACACATTATGTCTCTGGATGATGCACCCACCGCCTAAACGCGTGAACAGTCTAGCTATTGACGTTAAACGAGCGATTAGTGGGAGACAACCCACTGGTAGGTACTTAGTTTATTTTTAATTTTGGTTTTTGGTTTTACAAATTATTTTGGCTTTTATATATATATAAAAAAAACAAAAAAAAACAAAAAAAAAAGAGAGAAGAGGGCTCGATCACGCTCAGTGTCGATCGACACCATTACGGGACGCATGGAAGTCTTCATAACCCCGACACTTCTTTTTCTTCCTCATTTTTCAAAAATCCAAGCTTTAGAACGGTTTCTCTCCAAATTCCTAACTTTTTCAATTTTTCACCAAATTGAGTGATTCTAAAGCATAATCCGTGCGGATTTTCACCCTTTTTAATCATCCATTATCCATTTATTTGATCTACAAAGGTATGTTCTTCAAATCTCCCAATTTCATTTTCGGTCCTAAGGTGAAAATTTCGAATTCAACCTCTTTAGCTTGATTTTTGTTGGATTGACGCTCATTTAGGTTGAATAACATGATTTAGATCATTCCCCAACTGTTTTTCATCCTCTAATTTGCATAATTTGAAATTTTCGAAAATTTTAGAAATTGATGATGCATGTTGCGAATTTGGATTTTCCTTTGGGTTTGATGGATTAGACATGGTCGATTCATGATATTGGGATTATTAGGATTGTCAATTGATGTTGAATTGAGGTTGAAATCATGATTTCAGTTCGTCTTCGAGTTACACGCATGGTGTCGATCGACACCCGACTTTTACAGACGACTTGCCTTTCATTTGTTGGATTTTGGATTTGATTTTTGCTTTCATTTTCATTTGCAGATGCCTCCTACGACTAAGAGACCACGGAAAACTGAAGCATCCGCCTCTGGGACTGCTAATGATGAGGCGATTCCCTCTCTTCCTCCTTGGCCAAAGCGTGAAAATGCAAAGATTCGGGTTACACGGAATTGGGAAGATACACCAGCAAAGGAGGTTGCTAAGGACGAGTGCCTTTACAGAGGTGTCAACGAGACATGGGATGACTATGACACATTTTTCTACAATGCATGGCAAAGGGTGGAAATTGCTCCAACTCGGTTTGCATGTGAGAAGACGATGCAGGAGTTAGGCATCAAAGAAGACATCCTGCAACTGATGAACAGGATTGGGATGGGCACTATGGCAACGCGGCAGTATGACTTGTATCCAGACCTTGTCCGTCAGTTCATCGCTACAGCACGGGTCTACTACAGGATTGAGGTTATCCGCAATGCTTTGGAAGGGACACTTACATTCGTTATCCGCGGAATCCGCTACCGCATCTCCCTTCCTGATCTTTGTGGCATTTATGGGTTTGTTAATGAGCATGCCACAGGAGTCTCCCTTCAGACACAGCTTCCAATCAACCAGGATTTTTGGTCTCACTTCGGGAATGGGAGGTATGACTCTAAGATCTCCACTCAGACAGACATTCGCCATCCTACCTTGCACTATTTGGTCCGATTGTTTTCTACTACACTTCTGTGTAAGCATGAGCCAGGGAAGATGCGCGTGTCTGAGTTGGTGCTGCTATATCGCGGTCTTTGGTCAGAGATTTATGAGGATTCTGACGCGCCAGAGAACACCAACCTCGGCGCAGTATTTGCTCATCACTTGGCTTCCTTGAAGATGAAACAAGACTTTTTAGGTCTTGTAAGCAATTCCTCAATTGCTCATATCATTGCAATAATTGAGGTATCAATCCATCTTGGGAATTTGATTCAATAAGAATATAAAGTTCAGTTTAATCTAAGCTAAATTAAAAGTTTAGGTAGCAAGGATATATTAAAAGCAAACTACTAGCTAAGAGAGATACTACAAGACTAATTATATGAGCTAAAACCTTAATTATCACTAATCAAGCACTAATCAAACGATTTACTACTAAGCAAGATTAACAAATTACTAAAAACGAAACCTAGGGATGGAATCATTGATTTGGGCATCTAAATGGCCAACCTTGCAATCATTTAAGTAACTCAAACAAGCTTTCTCTATGCCTAGAACACTAATTAAGACTAATCCATGATGTGTGGTACTAATCCTTTTCCTAATCACCTTAATGAACTAATGATGTGTTAGCATTAAACATGAGTCTAAATGGCATGATAAACACCCTAGGCAACTAATGTCTTAGGCTAGGAATGTAAATCTCTTAAAAAGTGGTTCAAGCATTTCATCAAACACTTGGTGGGTGTATGAAATGCTTATGATCCAAAATAGCAAAAGATTATCTATTTGGCATTAAGAACTCCTTAATAAGAAGAGAGATGAAAGAATCTAACCTAGATTGCAAGATTGAACCATTAGAAAACCCTAAATCTAACCCATCCCCATTTTTCTAAGATACTACTCACTAAACATGGATAAACCAACAAATCTCATTAATTAAATGTTAGTAAACATGATTAAATGATTAGTGAAAGAAAGATTAGAAGAAAGAAGAATCAAATTGTATTAAACATAAAAGAAATCTCAAAATTCTCCTCAAAACCTCAAAGGGTCGTTTTTCTGTTTAAGCCCAAGAGAAGATGCATAAAAATTAGGTTTTTAAGTATTTATAGGGAAGGAGGTCAAACCGGGTCAACCCGGAACAAACCGGGTTTTGACCTGGGGTAGCAGTCTTGCGGAAATCGCCATATCTCCATAACCACAGCTCGTAATGACATGAAACTACCTCCAAATGAAAGATGATTCAATTACCTACAACTGTAATGAAGGGAACGAAGGCTGAATCGAAACGAAAAGTCTTCGTCTGATCTGATTTGTACCCGGAAAAAAATCGTTTGGGTTCAGTTCGACGAGTTGGTCGAACAAAGTCGTCGAACTGAACCCCTGGTGCTGTGGTTCGACGAGTTCGTCGAACAAAGTCGTCGAACTGAACCCCTGGTGCTGTGGTTCGACGAGTTCGTCGAACAAAGTCGTCGAACTGAACCCCTGGTTGTTTGGTTCGAGCAGCTCATCGAACAAAGTCGTCGAACCCAACCCCTGGATGAGTGGTTCGAGCAGCTCGTCGATCCAACACGTCGAACCGAACCAAAATCGATGTAACTTTCTAACCACGGGTCCGAATGACTTGATTTCAACGGCACTAGAAAGCACTCTGGATCCTCTACAACTATTTAGAAGGCCTTCTTCCGGACACATACATTTCCCGCCTCCAAATGCTCGATATGCTTCTAAAAGACTTTTGCTTCTCATTTGGCTGCTTCTCTTCCTCCTCTTGATCATCCATGAAACTCCATATGGTCCTCCAAGTTTCCAAAACACCTAATAAGGACTCAATATGTACAAATATGCAACAACCCAAGCTAACACTCACTAAACTCTAATATGTATGAGTGGCTAAATGAATGCAAAAGAACATGCAAAGCTATCTAAAATGAATGCTAAAATATGCTAATTTATGAGTATATTAGAAGACGAAGCCTTTCATTGGTACGAAGACCAAGCCCGAGACTATAGGAAGTCTTCTTACTCCTATCTTCCTTCACTTCGGGATTGACACTTCCAGCTGCACCATTGACACATCACGTGCTTTGGTTGATATGGAGTATTTGAGGAGGGCTCATTGGGTGAACCCAGAGAGGTTGTGGTGTTTTAGCGACGAGCAGCGACTGGTCCAGTTACATGACATGGACCTTACTCACATCACAGTGATCCATGCCGCCTTGCTTTTCACCCCAGTCCGATCAAGCGACTGGTCCAGTTACCTGACATGGACCTTACTCCCGTTGCCAGACGCAGAGGTGCATCCTCCCGAAAAGCTGAGGATCCGACACGCCCTTCATGTTCGAGGCGCAGCAGAGCACCGTTGCCTATTGGTACTCATCATCTTCTGGATGCTCCTGAGATTCCTATGGAGCAAGCTGCATTTCAGAGATATGTGGTTCAGAGTTTCCAGGCCATCTGGAACGAGTGATTTCAGAGATATGTGGTTCAGAGATTCCTATGGAGCAAGCTCCTGAGATTTCAGCTGCAGTTGCATCCGTCCTCCCACACCACCACGTTCTTCTCCACCACCTTCAGATGACGACGAGTGATTTCTCCATTCCTGTTTAGTACTTTGAGTCATTTTTCTTTTATCTTGAGTCTGCATTTTGTTTCAGTACTTTATTTCCAAACTTTGAGTCTATTGGATTATCTTGTGCTTCTAACGGTTTGTTTGAGTTTTCTAACAGTTTGGAAGATTCTAACAACAATCTGACTTAACAACAATCATGTTCGAGTGGCTGAACTCTGTTTACGTACAGAGTGTCGATCGACACCATCTGTGTCGATCGACACCAACATCATACACAGCAACGATCGACACCATCTGTGTCGATCGACGCTGCACGCCGATTCAGGTAATCCGATTTTTCTCTTTGTTTTGTAACAGTTTAACACATATTTTTTCTATCCGAACTCATGCTTAGTAACACTGGGGACAGTGTTATTCAAGTCTGGGGCAGGTAGTTGCTAACATTGTGTTTTGTATTGAGAGTGTCTTGAGTCAAAAATTTGTTTTATTGAGTCAAAACAAGTTTGAACTTTCAGTTTTCTAGGAACTTAACCGCAGATTGTTGACACTTTAGGGACCATTGCTATAGCAATTGATTGCAGGTCTTACTAAGTAGAAAGCTGCAAGTGGATCAATCTAACAGATAGAGTTCAAATCCCCTTATCAGAACTAGGTATGCGCAGAACTTGATTCCTCTTTCAGTCTGAACAAATAGAAAAATTGCAGTCTCTCCTTGATCTTCCCTTGATAAAAGAAAAGAAAGAAAAAGAGTCTAAGTCTGGGAATAGTGCAATGAACCTCATGTGCCTGTCTCCTCACAAGGAACAATATTAGTGAGTGCTCTTGAACCTGTCTCCTCACAAGGAACACAAGTAGAGAGTAGCACTATTTCCCGAGAAGAGTCAATGAAATGATCTTAGAACACCCTGAAAATGGGCAGCAGTTGACTAAGGGAAGAGAAAATAGGAGAGATGTATGAAGAGAATCTTGTTCAGGCACTAAGGAAGAGAAAAGAATCTGGAAAGTTCTGTGGCATTACCACTGTTAGAGTTCAAAAAAAAATTTCCAAGGAAAGGATCTGGATTCAAACTGGGAGATTGCAAAGCTTGTGGTAAGTACACTGAACATTACCTAAGGTTGGCTCTATAGCATGTGGATTCAAGAATGTTAACAATTGTGGCGTTCTGAAAAAGTACTCGAAAGTTTCTGTTTTCAAACATCTACTTCAGTCTAAGTTTCTGTTTTGCTTGAGGGCAAGCAAAAACTAAGTCTGGGGGAGTTGATGTATCATGGTTTTTACCTATTTTTGGACCATGATGTAAGTGTTTTTATAGAGTCTTTTGTTAGTTTTCGAGTCCTATTTGAGTCTTTACAGGATGGAGAGCACTTGGAGGTAAATGGGAGAATCTGGAACTTTTTGGAGCATTTTGGAGAAGCAGCCGAAGTCATGAAGTCGAAAGAGTAGATTTACACGCAAGGTGTCGATCGACACCAGACGAGACCGCCAACTTTTGCCGACTTCCATTGGAAAAAGGAAAGAGAGCAAGTTTGAAGAAATTACAAGTCTGCCCCTGGACGAAAAATCCCCTTCTATAAATAGTTTACAGGCATTGTTTAGCCTGATACCTTTTCATAATTTTGTGTTTTTGAGACTTAGAGAGAGAGAGAGATTCAGAGATTTTGGGGAGTTAATTCTGTACTCTTCCGAGAAGTTTTTGAACCCCAGTATCATTCTCTTTTCTTTAATGCAATTTATTTCAGTCATGATTTGTGTTTTCATGTCTATGTCTGAGTAGTTTGCTAGTTAGGTTAGGGTGATTTAGGGTTGATGATGAGTTTGTAGAATTATTATTATTGTTAGGAAAATCACTTGGATCTTCATCTTGATTTGTGCTTAACTTGATTTCTGAAATTGATCACTTAGAAATCAAACCTTAGGTTGTTTAATAGATGCGAGAGCATTATTGATAATCTGACCTAATCATAGATGAGCAAAATATCTATTCGCAAAGAGATTTGGTTTAGGTATTTTGTGAACAAATCGAACCTGAACATTAATGCTTGCCTGAATTGTTTGAACTCGCAAAGAGTTTTGGTTTTCTGGAATTTAGGCATAGATAACTTCTGCAACGAGAGTTGATTGGTTTTAAATTAGCGTTCGAGTTCTAGACGGTTCTTAATAATTTCCTGACAAAATAATTTCTGCATTCTCTGATTCATCCTGATAATCATCCTCGTGTAGCGCCTTCGTCTCCTGAACTTACACCGCATTTAATTATGTTCTTGACTTATTTAGTTGCTTTATTTACTTTTAACCTATTCGACCTAGCATAATCTGAACTTAGAAACCTTAGCGTAGCATCTACTTCTCTTGGGATTTCGATACCCCTTATACTACGATTGCTTTTGCTGTGCACTTGCAGTAGTTTTATTAGGGTAAAACCTGACCCATATCACCAACGCAACAACAACAACTTGTCCTATAGAAGCAACAATGTTGAGAATCCACAAGACCAAGTGTATCCTCCACAAAAACAGTTTGTGAATCAATGTGGATATGTGAACAAAAACACATATCAAGGTCCAAGACAAGGAAATTTACAAGGTCCACAACAAGGAAACAAAGGTTACCCCCCCCCCCTCTGGTTTTGTGCATCCACAACAAGCTCAAGCTTCTACTCAAGATCCGGTTCAAGCTATGCTCAAGCAAATCATACAAAGTCAAGCGAATGTGGAGTTGACCTTACACAAGAAACTTGTTGAGATGAAAGTTAGGCAAGACAACTCCAACAATGACCTTATTAACCAAATCAATGATCTCAACAACAAGCTTATACAATATGAGAAAGGCAAAGCAAGCACATCAACGCAAGGTACCTTACCGGGCAAGTGTGAAGCGAATCCGAAAGAGTTTGCTCACATGATCTCCGTTAGAAGTGGGAAATTGTTGCCACCACATTCTCCACCTAAGACAAATGAGGACATTGTGCTTCAACAGGGGGAGGAGAGTTGTTCAAATGACCAAGGAATCACCATCCATGATGTGTATATTGAAAGGCCAAGAAAGGCCAAGGAAACGGTTGAGGAGGAATTGTTGGAAGAACCAAGCAAGAAACAAGAATTTGTTCTTCAACCTTACAAACCAAAGCTTCCTTTCCCTGCAAGGTTCAAGAAGCAACTTGTTAAAAAGCACAAGGCTTTGTTTGAAAAAAGTATTAAGGGCATAGAGATGAAGATGCCCTTGCTTGATGCTTTGACACTTGTGCCGAAGTGTGCCAAATTCTTAAGAGAGGTGATAGCTAAGAGAGCCAAGGAGCTACAAAAGGCTGTGGTTGTGAGCAAGGAGTGTAATGTCATCACTCATAAGAAGATCACACCAATGAAGCTTGGCGATCCCGGTTCTTTCACATTGCCTTGTGCTATATATCATTTGAAGTTTGAAAACAGCTTATGTGACTTGGGAGAAAGTATTAACCTCATGCCACACTTGATTTCCAAGAAGCTTGGTCTCACGGAATTCAAGGAGTGTAATGTCTCCCTAATCCTAGCTGATAGGAGTGCTAGACTACCAAGGGGGTTGCTTGAAGACTTACCTTTGAGGATAAACAATGTAATCATTCCAACCGATTTTGTTGTCTTGGATATGGATGAGGAAGACAAGGACCCTCTTGTCCTTGTAAGGCCATTCTTGGCAACTGCTGGAGCCATCATTGATGTGAAACATGGAAGGATTTCTCTACACTTAGGGAAAGGTGCAAAATTCAAGTTTGGAATCAAGGATGGTGTAAAGAAGCCAAAGATCAACGATCAAGTCTTTCAAGTGAACATTGATATGCTCTCAAATTTACCCTAGAGCTACTCTCTCAAATTAAGAGATCAGTTGTAGTACTTAGGGATCGAATCCACAAGGAAGGGATAGTCACACAGCAAATTTCTAAGTTCGAATTAAGGTAAGTAGAAATAATTAAAAGTAAAGACAGCAAGTAATTAAAAGCGATGTAAGTTCAGGAGACGAAACGCTAGGTTCAGGGAAATTCTCAGGTGATCTAAATTGCAGGTCTAGACAGAATGTTAGGAATTATTAAGCACTGTTCTTAAACTCGAAACACTAATGTAAAATCAACCAACTCTCGCTGCGAAGATTATCTATGTCTAAACCCTAGAATTCCAAATCTCTTTGCAAAT
>JAHZTW010000001.1:359652682-359667221 GCA_020283515.1 Alliaria petiolata
CTCTCCATCCTGTAAAGACTCAAATAGGACTCGAAAACTAACAAAAGACTCTATGAAAACACTTATATCATGGTCCAAAAATGGGTAAAAACCATGATATATCAACTCCCCCAGACTTAGCTTTTGCTTGCCCTCAAGCAAAACAGAAACCAAGTATAGAGTCGAGGTTTGAAAACAGAAACAATCAGCTAACCTTCAGAACGCCACATTGAACCAACACTCTTGAATTCCACATACCATAGAACCAACCTTAGGTAATGTTTCAGTGTACTTACCACAAGCTTAGCAATCTCCTAGTTCAAGTCCAGATCGCTTCCTTCTTAAAATTTCAAACTCAAACAGACGGTATGACCAAAGAACTTACAGATTCTTTCCCTTCCTTAGTGTCTGAACAAGACATTCTTTATACAGCTCTCCTATTTTCTCTTCCCTTAGTCAACTTCTGCCCATTTTCAGGGTGTTCTAAGATCTTTTCATTGACTTTTCTTATTCTTTTGAAGCCTTGGAATAGTGCTGCTCTTTACTTGTGTTCCTTGTGAGGAGACAGGTTCATGAGCTCTCACTAATATTATTCCTTGTGAGGTGACAGGCTCATGAGGATCTTTGCACTATTCCTTGACTTAGACTCTTTTATTTCTTTTCTCAAGGGAAGATCAAGGAGAGACTGTAGTTTTCTTATCTTATCTGAGCTGAAAGAGGAATCAAGTCCAATGCATACAAAGCTCTAAAAAGGAATCTGAACTCTTTCTGTTAGATTGATCCACTCGCAGCTTTCTACTTAGTAAGACCTGTAATCAACTACTATGGCAATGGTCTTTCAAGTGTTAATGTTCTGCGGTTAGTTTTTCTGAAAACTGAAAATTTCACTGATTTCTACTCAATAAAACAAATTTTTTGACTGACTCTCAAAACAAAACACAAAGTCAGTAATCACCTCCCGCAGACTTAAACAACACTGTCCCTAGTGTTATCAAGCCCGAAGTTGGCTAAAAGAATGATTAGAAACAACATAAAAGACCAGTTCGAAGACTTACCTTCGTCTGCGCGTGGTGTCGATCGACACAAGTGGTGTCTATCGACACTGGTCTATGTCGAATCCAATGTCGCCTTTTTTCAACTGACTAAAACTAGGGCTTAGTAAAACCAAAACAAAATAAAAAGAAAAATGTACCTAACAGTGGGTTGCCTCCCACTCAGCGCTCGTTTTCAGTCATTAGCTTGACTGTGTCGGGGTTTAGACGTCTGGTGGATCAGAGGGTGGCATTGAATGCTTCTCAGACGAATGTCTTCTCATTCATGGTGGAGTATAGGCAATAGGTGCATGAAGCGACCAAGGAAATGAGGAACAGTAGCAGGGTGGGGCTTTAGTTCGGGTGGGACACTTCGTTTTCCTGCAGCATCATCAAAAGAAACACCAAGCCTTCTACGAGAATCTCGTGGCTAGCATAAGTGTGAAATAGCTTTTGAACCTTTAATGTTCTTATTGACAAGATCAGGAGGTTTGGAATTAATTTCAGGGAATGCGTACCTTTTCTTTCTTTGAGGTTTATGGTATGTAGGATGTGGAAGCATCTGTTCGACCACTGTTGATGGAGTTGCAGCATTGGAAACAGCTTGTGGTGTGATCCGTGAAGGGTGTCGATCGACACTAGTGGTGTCGATCGACACCAACTCTGCAGCTCGAATCTCTGCACTCCTTTTTCTGCAATTCAGTTCTGCAATCCTTGCTTCCATGATGAAAACGTCTTCCTCCATTGGTTTTGCATTGATTAGACCCTCATCTTCGCCCATAGTCCTGAAGATATGATTGTTTCCACTCCAATCCTCTAGCTCCACAGCTTTCTCAGAATTCTCAGCTAATGCTTCTTGAACAACCAGTTTGTTCACTTGCTCTTTAGAATCCAACTCCTCTCCAGCGATCACAGCAATACATGAGATGTGTTTGGAAGTTCTAGTAGTAGGGATAGCTTTGTAGAACACTTCTTTGTCAACATTAGAGAAAGATATTCTCTTATTGGGCATGTCTACAATAGCTCCTACTGTGGCCATGAATGGTCTTCCAAGGATGAATGGCATGTCTACAATAGCTCCTAGGTTCGCATCTTCAATTCCTTGGAAGATTAGGAAAAGTCTTGAAGATTTCCTTTTCTTCAAAATATGGAAACTTCTCGATTCAGGAAATTGGAAAACCTGGTATCGACTCATCGTGTTTCTTCAATCCGACTTCATTCCACTAAGCTCCAAAATGTATCCAAATCTCCAATTTATCTTCAATTGTACCTGAACCTGCATAGACTCTATATAGACTCGAAAATAGCCAAAAGACTCTATAAAAACACTTATATCATGGTCTAAAAATGGGTAAAAACCATGATATATCAAACATCACGGGTGAGCTGCATCCATACAAAGGGGAACATATCTTCGTGGATCAGAAGGTTCACGCTGAGTGGGAATGCCATGTGGAAGCAAGGACCGAAGCAAAGAAGGAACAAGCCAAGACCTTGCTCGGCAAGCACAAGGGGAAGCCTAGAGTTTCTTGTTTATCGGTTACAACAAGGGAAACGGTTAGCCCTGAAGACGAGACTAATGCTAGAGAAAAAACCTGATGGAGAAACATTGCAAGCCATTATCCGCTGTGAAGAAGAAGAGGATCACATGAATACACCACCGGTTGGGAAAGGCAAGAAAGAGAACACCTTAAAGGTTCTCTATGGAACTGCCTAGCAAAGGTCGAGGTCAGCCTAAAGGCACCTTGAGCTTGCATCCATTGGAATTCAAGGATGGCTCCATATTGTGCAAGGTCAAGTGTAAAGGAGGGTCGAAACCGTTTGCACGGGCAAGGCTTGGAGAAAGGGTAATGGAGATGATGAGCACTATCTACACTGTTGAAATTCAACAAGGGCCAAGCTCAACCGTGTCTCCAGCCACCCCATTCACCTCAACCTCACGTTAAAAGTGAGTAAGGAAAGTCGAGCTAAACGACGTTAAACAAAAGCGCACTTGGGAGACAATCCCATGTCTATCTTGTAAATATTTTTGTTCTATTTTATGCTTTTTATGTTTGTGTTTGTAGGTACAAGGGAATGGAGATCCGAAAGCACGTACTATAGAGTGTTTGAGATCTTGAAAGAAGGAAAGAAGGCAAGATTTCGAGGCATGAATCGACCAGAAGTAGCTCGATCTTTACTAGATCGAGCTATTAAATCGGATGGTTTTGGTCGATCTAATTCAGATCGAGTGAACAGCTCGATTTCGAGAGGATGATCCACCCATGAGTTCGAACGAGGTTCAAACGGGGTGTGGATCGAGCAAGTTCACTCGATCGAGGAAAAGAAATCAATGTCGGGATCGATCAATTGCCTCGATCTAAGCTAAAACGGTCGCAAGATCGACCCAGGAGCTCGATCTGAAGGGCACAGCCTTAACCGCGAGGAAGCATGAAATCGAGCAGACAGGTCGATCTTCGTGTCAATTTATATCGAATTATCGAATCAATGCAAAGATCGACTACGACGATCGATCTCTGAAAAATTGGGCATGAGATCGAGGTCAAGATCGACCAAATTGACTCGATCTCATGTTGAGGTTAGTTTGAATTTTTCCCTCTTTTTCCTCCTTCCCTCTCCTTTTGAATTTGAATTTTGGTCAAGACTGACACCTTTGACCATGAGAAACGTGACTTGACCACAAATTCCAATACCACTAGCATGCACATGTCCAAATTCTCTCTTTATAAAACCTTGTTCCCACACACTCTCCTCATTTGCATTCAAAACTTGTTTTTACCAAAGAATAGAGAGAGTGTGTGTTTCGGTTTTTGGCAAGAGAAAAGCATCTCATATCTCCCTTTTGCATCCCAAAATTTAAAAGGTATTTAAATTTTAAACTTATTGTGGGTTTGCAAAGAAATTTCTAGCTTTTAGGAATGGATTTATGTGTTTGTTAGAGGATGTGTTTAATTTTTTTTAAAAAATATATAAGTTTGGGGGGAAATTTCTAGATTTGGTATCAGATAAATGGATTTCCTCTATGATTTATTCATATATTTTAAAATATTCTCAAAAATTTGGAAACAATGTTTAGGGTTTAAGGTTTAAAACCTTGTTGTTTTACTCGTTTGAGCCTAGCCGCTATCATCTTCTCACTTTCCTTTCGAGCTCTTGTTTCTCAGGTACAATGGTACCAAGGAAAAGAAACATAGAGTTGTCTCAGCAAGAGGAACCACAACAAATTGTGGAAGAAGTTAAGTGGAGTAAGGATGAGAGAAAGGCAAGGAAAACGCTTGAGAGGTTGCGGTTTGAACCCACAAAGTTTGCGAGCCGAGACTTCTTGTATAGAACCGGGTTGTTACGAGATTTTGACAACCTACTTCGAGATATGGGACTCTCTTGCTTGGCAAACATGGATCATCCCACATATCCAGAGGCTACACTTCACTTCCTATCAAGATTAGGAAGACAGCGTACAGCCTTTCCATCCCTGAAGTTTGTGAGGCATACAACCTCAACGCCGAGGCCACACTTGTTGGATTTCCACAATTCAAGTCCGCAAGTGAACTTTGGAATTTGATAAACAATGGAGACTACAAGGGCAACACAGCAAAGATCAAGAAGGTTAGGAATCCCTTGCTGAAATACACGCTCAAGCTCCTCGCTAACACCTTCACTAGAAGATCAACAACCGGGACAGTGACAAAGAACGAGCTTTGTTTCCTATTCCAAGGGCTCAAAAGGATTGTATGCAAGAATGACGCCGAGAGTGAAGATCCGACCAATAAAGAAGAGCCTGTGGAGGATGATTTTGGAGACAACGTCAACTACGGTTGTATCTTGGCAACTTCCCTCATGAAGTACAAGAATGACGCCGAGAGTGAAGATCCGACCAATGAAGAAGAGCCTATGTAGGATGATCTTGGGGACAACGTCAACTACGGTTGTATCTTGGAAACTTCCTTCATGAAGTACAAGGTGTGGGCATTGAGAGCCAAAGCAAGCTCAGTCTTCATTGGAGGTTTCCGTACACCCTTGTTCGTACAAGCCGGCGTGGTTCTAGTTGAGTTTGAAGCTTGTGCGGAGAGAGCATACATGGATCAAGCTTACATGGTGTTCACAGGTTCCCTAGGACCTACTCCAGCCCTAGGTCGCTTCTCTTACTTGTTCACTGACAACAACAATACTAAGAAGACATGCATTCTCCCTTACCTCGAATTCATGCCAACGGATGAAGACTGCTATGAGCCTCTTGGGAACATAACTGCAGTGATATATCATGGTTTTTACCCCTTTTTGAACCATGATATAAGTGTTTTTATAGAGTCTTTAGTTAGTTTTCGAGTCCTATTTGAGTCTTTACAGGATGGAGAGCACTTGGAGCTTAATGAGAGATTCTGGTACTTGTTGGAGCATTTTGGAGAAGCAGCCGAAGTGATGAAATCAAGAGAGTGAATTTACACGCAAGGTGTCGATCGACACCATCTGTGTCGATTGACACCAATGAAGACCGACGCATTGTTCAGACTTCCATCAGAAAAAAGGAAATCATCTCAAGATTGAAGAAATTACAAATCTGCCCCCGACGAAAATTATCATCTATAAATAGTTTATAGGCATTGTTTAGCCTAATACCTTTTTCATAATTTTCTGTTTTTGAGACTTAGAGAGTGATTGATCATGAGCTTTTGGGGAGACAATTCTAACTCATCTAAGTCAGATTTCGAACCCCTGTATCATTCTCTATTCTTTTTATGCAATTTATTTCAGCCATGATTTGTGTTTTCATCTCTATGTCTGAGTAGTTTGCTAGTTAGGTTAGGGTGATTTAGGGTTGAAGATGAGTTTGTAGAATTATTATCTTGTTAGGAAAATTTACTTGAATCTTCATCTTGATTTGTGCTTAACTTGATTTCTGAAACTGATTACTTAGAAATTAAACCTTAGGTTGTTTAATAGATGCGAGAGCATTATTGATAATCTGACCTAATCATAGATGAGCAAAATATCTATTCGCAAAGAGATTTGGTTTAGGTATTTTGTGAACAAATCGAACCTGAACATTAATGCTTGCCTGAATTGTTTGAACTCGCAAAGAGTTTTGGTTTTCTGGAATTTAGGCATAGATAACTTCTGCAACGAGAGTTGATTGGTTTTAAATTAGCGTTCGAGTTCTAGACGGTTCTTAATAATTTCCTGACAAAATAATTTCTGCATTCTCTGATTCATCCTGATAATCATCCTCGTGTAGCGCCTTCGTCTCCTGAACTTACACCGCATTTAATTATGTTCTTGACTTATTTAGTTGCTTTATTTACTTTTAACCTATTCGACCTAGCATAATCTGAACTTAGAAACCTTAGCGTAGCATCTACTTCTCTTGGGATTTCGATACCCCTTATACTACGATTGCTTTTGCTGTGCACTTGCAGTAGTTTTATTAGGGTAAAACCTGAGCCCTATCAAGTTTTGGCGCCGTTGCCGGGGATCGAACCCGGGTCACCCGCGTGACAGGCGGGAATACTTACCACTATACTACAATTGGAGCCCTATCATGCAGCTCCAGCTCCTATACACTCACCCACGGACTCTCCTCCATCTGATGCTGAGATGCCAGCCACCTTTACTCTTCCCAAGCTCGACTATGGGCCGCGGACTAAAGCCAAGATGTTTCTTGCCTCGGTGGTGGAAATCCAAAGGAAGGTGAACAAATGGCAAGGCAAGATGATTAAGAAGCTGATGAGGAAAGTAAAGGAGATGCATAGGGACAGCACTTCATAGGAAAGCTCGAGTGATGAGGCTCAATTAACAATGGAAAGAAGATCAGAGCAAGCTAGACACTCAACCAGAGAAGTTATGATCCGAGAACCGGGTGCGTAGGGCCACCGTCTCTCCCTCCAAGAGCGTACATCCTCAAGCAAGTACAAGTGAGTAGAAACATCAAATTCTCCAAGCAAGAGCAGAAAAATAGGAGCAACCACAAGCTTCGATCACACCTAGTCCGAGGTACCACACGATTCAACCTTAAATATATCATGCATTTTTATTTTTGCTTTGTGGATTTTGGTCTTCTCTTGGACTTGTTTGACACCGAGACGTTGTCATTCAAGTTTGGGGGAGAATTGTGTGCTTTGACATATTTTATTTGATTCTTATTTTATATTTTCATCTTTGAGTCTTGCATTTCATATATTTGCATAGAAAAACACACAAAAATTAGAAAAATTTCAAAACAATTCCAATAAAATTCATGTAGTTGCATTTGCATTTGTAGAATTTTTTAGGATTAAGACTAGATTTTTATCATTTAGGTTGTTTGCATTTGCATAGGGGGGCAATGATGTTAATTTCCTTGTAAAGTGTTTAGCTCATAAGTTGGTTCAAGGCCCTAGTTAGTAGTTTTTTGATGCTTTGTGCAAACTTAGAAAGTAAGCTCTAACCATATTTGGATCATTTGTTTTAATTTTCTTGGCTTTAGTTGAAACAAACATGAATTGAGTCCTTTTGCTTTCAAGAGAAACCTTAACTTGAATTTTGAATTATCATACTTGTGCATTTGAGAAATAATACATAGATTACATATACATATTTAGGCTTTCTTATTCTCTTCACCACTCTCTTGTAAGCCTAAATAGAATTCCACACCTTAACCCTTGCCTTATTTCAAACCAAAATTCTCGTGTAATTGCAAATTGTGAGGCCTTATTTTTGATTGAACTTGGCATAAAGTGTTAGGTTTAGGGCGACATGTATAGGCTCTCATATAATGCTAGCTTTGCATTTTGAAGCTAGTTTTACGCTAGATTTAGGATTGGAGTTCACGGGTGTTGATAAAATATGCTTACCTTGAATTTGGTTTGAGAAGAAGTTGGTGTAAAGGGTTGAATTGAAAGGGATACACAGTTTGAAGTGGTTAGTATTGATTGCATTGAAAATAAGCTGAAGTGTTTAAAAAGTAAAGGGTTAGCTCTCTTATAAAAAAGTATATAAAAAAAAGAGCCAAAAGGTTAAATAAGAAAATATATATATATGTGTGAATAAAAGAGAGAGAGAGCTAACCCATTAAAGTGTAAAAAGAGCTAGAGGAAAGACTATACCATTCGCTTGTTGTAAGGTTGGAGAAGAATCTCTTGGTAAATTTGATTGATGAATTTTTGTGGGTTTATTGCTTGGCGTTTTGCCTTGTTTGGTTTGGGTATTTCTAAAGGGTGAGTGAGCTTGAAAAAGAAAGTAAAGGAGAGGTTTCATTGTTAGTATATTGGGTAGATGAGAGTCTAGCCATGTATGCATCAAGTGCCTTTTATCTTTAGCATTATGCATAAGTTCAATCCTCTTTGAGATAAGCCATTGCTTGGAGTACCCGCTTGAATGAGATCATTTTTTATCTCATAAGCATGTCCCTAGCCAAATGTACTCGGTCTTTACTTGCACAAGTATGATTCACAGTATGAAAAAGTTTAATCAATGTTAAAGGTTAGGATTCTTGGATTGTTTGGAATAGGCAAGTCTTTATTTGAGATTCAATATGAGTTGAATATGGCTAAGTTCTTTGGAGTAGAGTTTGTGTACTGCATCTTAGGATTGAGAACTAGGACCATTGAGTTGATTCATTTGAGAAGCACTTTTGGATTTGAGCCCACAATTTCAAACCTTTCTCCTAGCTTGACTTTAATTTGTTTGAGGGCACGCAAAAGCCAAGTTTGGGGGAGTTGATATACTCATATATTTCATATATTTAGCATGCATTTTGAATGGGTTGGCATTCATAATGCATTCATAATAGGTTAATTTGTATGTTTTATCCCATTTTAGGTCCTAGAGCACTTTGCATTAGCATTTGCATAGTTCTTTGCATGTTTGCATCATTATCATGTTGTTTTGAGTGCTTGGAGCTATGGAGAGTGCTGGAGCATTGTGAGGTTAAAGGGAGAGCTTGCGAACACTTAGAAGGACAAGGACAAGCAATTTAGCACTGAGATCGAGGAGGAGTTCGAGCAAGGCAGGTCGATCTAGTCAAGATCGACAAGAAGATCGAGGAGCTTAGACCGTTTCAGAATCAAGATCGAGGTCTAGATCGACCAAACCAGCCGAGCGACTGTACGGACCCGAAGACGCTACCCAGGAAGAACGGAGGCAAGATCGAAGTCGCGAACCGATCTAAATCAAAACGAGCCAATGATCGTGAAAGGAGAACGATTCTCGACTTGGAACGAGCCGAAGATCGAGCGAAGCAGGCCATTTTATCGACGACTCAGATCGATCTCTTTTGCCAAACGCTCCACCCTTATCCGAACAGCTCACCATTCTTGTCCTTTTGTGAGGGGACCATTTTCCTTGGACTATATATATTTTAGACCTACTTTTTTATGGGGATCTGATTTTTATGCTCTTTGTCTTTCTTTTTTGAGTAAAAACCACCATTGTTAAGTTTTTAAGCTTTTATTAGTTTTGTAATCGTGAATCTTGATCTTTATTTTAAGCAAGTACTTATTTCTTTAATCTTAATCTCCTTTCTGTTTAAGCTAACCATGTTAACTCTCTCTAATCTCGTGATTAAGGGTGATTCAACAATGATTATTGAGTAGTCGGTTATGGTTTGAGGCCGAGGGGTTTAGGGAGGTTTTAAAAGGTTAGATCTTGTGGTTTAACATGTTCTTAACCCTTAACTTTTCTTGGTTTTGGATGGATTAATGCCAAAGAGTCTCGATGGAGATCTTTGTGTTCTTAGAGATTTCCTTATCTCATGAGAACTTAGGAAATCTCCTAAGCCCAAACCAAGAAACTAGCTTTCTCCAACCCACGATGGTGGTTGATTTGGAGACTAGTTAAGCCGAGTTAAGATATGTGCTTTCATGCTCATCAACCGTCATTTCCACCACACACCATGGGTTTGGAGGGAAGGTTGATGAAGTGATCATTACCATACACCATGGAAAGATCTAGATTTGCTTCTTAGGCTTAGAGTTAGCTCAAATAATGTGTAGATCTACTTCTGCTAAATCAAATCGAACCTTGAATCTCCCTTATTATGTCCCTCAGCCTTGAATCTATCTTTAATATTTGATAATCTCTCTTAACTTTCCAAGTTTGTGCCTTAAGTTGCTAGAAATCTCCTAGTTTCATTAATAATTGCATTTAGAGTTTTTAAATTCACCAAGTTTGATTTATGTTAGTTCCATAATTTTAGAAATTGCCTAGAGTATTTTTTTATAGTCTAGTTCTCATTTGTAAGTCTTTTAATCTTTAGAAGTAGTTTTTAAAATTACATTTCACTCACCTAAATCTGAATATGGCTTAGATTTATTAGGTTCTTGCATTCTTAGTCTTTCCTCCCAACTTGGATTGATAACCTCAACTACTACAATGACATGAGTGATGTTGAGTATTAAAAAAAGAGTACTAAAATACTACTTATCAGCGTGTGGTCTCATTCAAGGGAGTATCAGCCAACGAGACATTATACTCTTCTCTTCCAAACATCTAGACAAAGACATTTTAGGTACAACTCTCCTATTTTCTCTTCTCTTAGTCGATTTCTCCCTACTTTTCTAGGGTATCATTTTATTTTTTCTATCGACTTTCTTTTTCTTTTTTTTTTTCTTTTTTTCTTAGTCCAAGAGCGATCACTTCTTCGAAGCTTTCACGATGTTTGCGAACCGTCATTGTCCTTTGAGGAACTCGGGTTGCCGTTCTCAAACTAAGACTTTTCTTTTCTTTTCTCTTTTTTTTCTTTTCTAAAATAAGGGAAGATCAAGGAGAGGTTGCATTGCATCTACTTAGTCATGTTAGAGTTTAAAAGAGGAGCAAAGTTAGTTCAAAGTACCTCAAGCCACTTGACGAGAAGTTTTGATTCATTAGATGCGGAGTCAACGCAAGATCCTTCGAGTACGCTAGAGATTAGAACTTTCTCCGATGGAATGATCCACTCGCAGTGTTCAACTTAATAAATCTTGCTTCTAAACCCGTGAGAATGGTCACTAAGGTTCCTTGTTCGAAGCGACTTGTACCTAGCAAAGTTCATAGTTTCCGACTATAAAAAAAAAAACAATTTTGACTATAAAACGACTCGATAAATGATGCATGTATGCTTAAGACTCATCAAATCAAAGCATATTTAGTAATATAAGAACCCCCCCCCCCGGTCACAGACTTAAATCAAACTGTCCCAAGTTTGTTTAAACGAGTTGAGGTGAAAAAGGATAGGTTAATTCAAGTACAAGCTTGTGAAGACTTACTTGAAAGTGGCGATGGGTTTGGTGTGGGTGGTTGGGCGTGTGGTATGATTGAGCTAAGGACTTAATAATTTTCCTTATGTCCGTGTTTAGAATCGATTCAATTGAACAAAAGAAATCGAAAACTTAGCTGGAAAGGAAATGTGATGTGCGGTTTGACCTTTCTTGCTTCGTTTGGTGATGGTGGGCGTGTGGTCGTGATGGAAGATTATGGTGATAGGCGTTTGGTGGTGATGATTGGCTCACCTTTGATGTGAAGAACAGGTACTACAGTTGTTAAGTATGAGAGATGGTAAATCTTCTATCCTTGCGTCTTGAAGATTTCATTACCTCAGAAACTTGCAGTTTGGGTCTATGCTAGCTAGCCTATCCAGTGATGTGTTCGGGATCCAGGAAGACAGTTGTTGCTAGTTCGAACTTCAATGTCATATAAAATTCTTACTCGGCTTTGGTAAAGGTCCAGGTCGCAGAAGAGAGAAGCTAGTCTTCAGGAATTTTTATCTTCGCGGTTTGGTTAAGGAAGATGCATCTTCTTCCTTCTGGAGCTTGCACAATGGTTCTAGAGTATGATAACGTTGTATTCTTCTTTGTCTTCGTGGATACAGGTCCGTTGAACGTGCGGGAAGAATTTGAATGAGAGAGATGGATCACTGACTCAACTTGACTTGGATGGAGTCTTGTCTTGTCTCGCCGTCTTTGATGCAACCGCAAAGTGCAGCGGTTCTGGAAGTTGTCTTTGCGGTCTTTAGGACGTGTTCAAGCTTTCGAACAAGGAGGAAATTTGCAAGGCTTGACAGGGATTGAAGGAGGTTCGGTTTGGTGGAGTTCTGGATGGAAATAGTTGCATAGGAAGGATGGCCGCAAGACAGGTTGTCACGGCCGCGGCTAGGCGTGTCTTCTCTACGCCATCGTGGCTCATGGCGCAGCCAGGCTCCTTCTGGCCGGCCCACGGGCAGTTCGTTGCTCAGTGAGTGTTCTTCGGATCTCCTTCTTCATATTTTTGGTTTTTTTTAAAAATTTTCTTGTTTTTTTTAATCAAAAATAAAAATTAGTATGGTTAGAGAGATGAGAAAGAGGATACCTAGAATGAGTTGTCTCCCATTAAGTCGCTCTTGTTTTGAGTCTTTTAGCTACACTTTGATAGTTTGTAGGCTTAGTTGGAGGGTGAGCTCGACCTTAGGCAATGTCTCTTTGCCTTCTGTGCAGCGTCTTCTGTCGAAGACTCTTCGAGTCTCTCCATGATTGCATCTTCATCTCTTTCAAGAAGATGTTTCTCCATGGTGTATGGGATCGCGGGATATAACCTTTTCCCGTTGATATTGGCGAACGAGACTCGCCTATTGGGCCAATCTATGATGAGAGGTGCAGCTTTTTCTTGGCGAGTTTTGACTATGTAGAAGTCTACCGAGATTCTACAATCGCCAATGATGACTGGGAGATCATAAATGACTCCTTTCGGGGTTGTGAGTGATTGATCCGACAAACCAATCATTACTTCCATCGCATAGGAGTGTCTGATCCCAAATGCTCGTGCTGCGTAGCTTGGTAACACGCTGATCATTGAGCCGGAATCACACAACGCATTTTTAACCTTGAACCCCTTGATTTCACACGTAATGAGAAATCGCCTGAGGAATCGGATTTTGTGTAAGCGGCGAAGTAGCCTTCCCGACTTCGCACGCGTGAAGAGATCTTGTATCTTTAGCATGGTTTCGTTGCTTTTTCGCAAAAATAATGGCTGATAAGGTGTTCCGTCCATGCTCCAACGAAAATAGTATCAGAAGGAAGGTTTTGAACCACCTTGTTGAACTCGTCTAGATTCTCTCGAGTGATCCTGTTGGTGAAGCTCTCGTATTTCCCAGCACAGAAGAAGTAGTCGGCTCTAGCCGAGGTAATCGAACGTCTGGCCTAACCAAAGTAGTCTTTAATCTCGTTCCTACTCTATAAGCTGTCCTCAAAGTATTCTTTCAGCCCATAGCTTTCCCACGCTTCATCGAATCTCATACTTGCTGGGATTTTCTCTACTTTCTTGTAGAATTCCACCAGCCCTACCCTCTTAATGTGCAACGTAAGAGGTCTATCCACGTCTGTCGTGATGTTCGCGGTGGGTCCCTCTTCTACAGGTTCGGGAGACTTCTCTCTAGGAGCTTCGATCGGAGGTGCTGTCTCGTGCGCCAGGTGGGGCACAGGATGAAAAAGCAATGTGCTTTCTCAGCTCCTGCGGTGGGGATTCCATGTTCGAACTTGACTCCTATAAGTTTGTTAACGAGCCCATCGAGCCACTTATGTTCCTTGGATAGTTTCGCTAGGATGGCCTCGTTCTTCTTCTGAGCTTTCGCCATGTTTTGAATCTCGTCTCTCAAGTCTTCGCCTTGTGATCCAGCCTTATTTTGGGCGCATTCCATCTCCTGGATGTCTTTCTCCATCCGGCCCATGACGTTGTATCTGGCTCCGCGAGTTTCCTCAAACTCGAACTTCAGGGCGCGGATGTCTCCTAATCCGCGATTCAGAGCACCTTTGTGGTCCGCCAAGTCTTCGGAAGTTCTGGATAGTTTATTGACTTTACCAAAAGTGCGATTCTCCAACATCTTCACATTGTTGGCGACTTCCCGGAGCTTGTGGAAGACTTCCGCCTGGATAGATTCCATCCGGGCGTGTAAAGATCTCTCAGACTTTGATTAATAATCAGTCATCACTGTTATCGCCTCAATAAGGTTCTCCAGTTGCTAATATAAGGGAGCAGGTGCAATCTTATGATCATTCTGGGCAGGAGGTGGCGTCTGGAGGTGAAGGCTTTGATACAAGCGTTTTTATACTTGCAAGCAATTCCTCAATTGCTCATGTCATTGCAATATTTGAGGTATCAATCCATCTTGGGAGATTGGTTGCACTAAGAATACAAAGCTAAGTCTAAGCTAAGCAAAATGGGTAAATTGAAGTCTCAAACAAGTAACAAAAGCAAACTACAACTTAAAAGGATACTACTATAGCACTAACTATGAAATTAAACCTTAATTGAAGCTAATCAAGAAACTAAGCAAGGATTACTACTAAGCAAGATTATCAATTATACTAAATCGAAACCTAGGGATGGAATCATTGATTTGGGAATTTAAAGGAACATTCTTGCAATCATTTAAGCTACTAATCAAGCAAACTCTATACCTAGAACTCTTAATCAAGATAAGACCATGATGTGTGGCTCAAATCCCTTTGTTAATTACCCTAATGAACTAATGATGTGTTAGCATTAGGATAATCAACAAGCATTAATAACAAGTCTAAATGGTATGATAAACACTCTAAACATCTAAT
>JAHZTW010000001.1:359670433-359691981 GCA_020283515.1 Alliaria petiolata
TATGTTTTCAAAACCCAAGTTCGAATTTTCAACCTCCCTAAGAATGAATCCCAACCTTAAATCTGTTTTTAATATTTGAAAACTAAAAATCATTTTCTCCCTGTTCAAAGTTAATTGTTTTCTCTAAAAATCTTTAAATTAGCTTAATTATGCAATAGAATTTTTATAAATTTGTAAAATCGTGTTTGAGCTATTTTTAGTATTTTGCAAATTGTCTAGAGTCTTGTTTTATGTCTGGTATTGATTTGGTAACCGTTTGATTTTTAGAAGTAGTTTTCGAAAATCTTGTCACTTAGCATATATTTGTCTAGATAATCCGGTTTTAAGTTTTTATTTTGTAAAATTAGTAGATCGGTTGTTTTATTGTTTATGAGTCATCTATAAGTAGTATAACCCTTCTGTGGGGTTTGTAAAATTGTTTTCGTGTCTGTTTAAATACCGCAAGCAATTGTTTTAAGATTCTTACCCAATTAAACTGAATTTTGCTTAGCTTCATAAAATTTTTGTATTCCTAGTATCTTTCACCCCAAGGTTGGATTGACATCCTGAAGTATTACAATGACATGACTATGCTTAGGATTTGATAATCACTAAAAAAGCTAGTTATCAAATGGCGCCGTTGCCAAACTTGGGTCTTAAGTGAAAGTATTAGGATTTGGAGATTAGTGGAGTCTAAGTTTTTATTTTTACATTTGGTTACTAATTTTCCTACTATTGTGCTTGTGTTTTCAGGTACATGAACCTGAGGTCTAGAGGTGACAACCACCTGCTCACGCCACTAGACAACATCCAACAGCTTGGAAGCGCAAGGCATAGGAGGGAAAGACTACTACTCGAAATTGACGAGTACCATCAAGAGGTGATGGCTGACCACGACCAAGTGGAGGACCCGCCTCAACATGCTGCTTCTGGCAGAGGCATTGGACACCGTTACCACCTCCCAAGACCACCACGAATCATTGGTGCGGGTGATGCACCAAACACCCACACAAACCGCTTTGGCATCACGCCACCACCGGTGCAAAACAACAACTTCGAGATCAAGCCTGGATTTATATCTATGGTCCAGAACAGCAAGTTCCATGGCCTGGCTATGGAAGACCCCCTGGAGCACTTGGACAACTTCGAACAAGTGTGTGGAATGAGCAAGATAAACGGCATCTCGGAGGATAGCTTCAAGCTACGGCTGTTCCCATTTTCTCTTGGGGACAAAGCCAGACATTGGGAGAAGACCCTACCTCAAGGCACCATCACGTCCTGGGTTGAATGCAAGAAGGCCTTTCTGTCAAAGTTCTTCTCAAGCACAAGAACGGCTCGGCTAAGAAGTGAGATCAACGGTTTCACACAAAGGCACAATGAGACCTTTAGTGAAGCAATGGAGCGGTTCAAAGACTATACCATTCAGTGTCCTCACCATGGCTTCACTGAGGAGACACTCTTGAGCACAATATACCGTGGAGCCTTGCCAAAAATCCGCATGTTACTAGACCCGGCAAGCAGAGGGAATTTCCTTGGACAAGATGTCCAAGAGGGCATGGAGCTCATTGAGAATTTGGCATTGAGTGATGGTAACTATTGTGAGTATTATGACAGAGCACCAAGAGGTCATGACCTGGAGGCACACAAGAAGGAGCTCAAGTCCCTTCATGAAAAGATTGACAAGATGATGCTTGCTGGCCAAAAACATGTGCACTTTGTTGGTGAAGCTGCGGATTTGTTCCAAGAGAGGAATGAGGAGGAGTTTCAAGAGGCGAATTGAGTTGCTGGCCAAGACTATCCTAAGCCACAGGGATATGCTCCAAGGTATCAAAGCCACAACAACAACAACAACAACTTGTCTTACAAAAGCACAAATGTGGACAATCCAAAGGACCAAGTGTACCCTCCACAACAAGAAAATCAAGGGAAACCGTTTGTACCATACAACAAAAGTGGATTCCAACAAAACAGTGGCTATCAAGGGCAAAGACAAGGACCCTACCAAGGACACCAACAGCAAGGGAACAAACCGTACCCTCCTGGTTTCGTGCCTCAGCAGCAACAAACTCAAGCGCCACCTCAAGATTCGGTACAAGCAATGTTCCAACAGCTTCTCCAAGGCCAAGCATCTAACGATCAAAAATTTGTTGCTATGAACAACCGGCTGGACTCCTCCCTCAGTGAGGTCTCTACACTAATCAGCAACATCAACAACAAAATTCGTCAGCTGGAGAAAGGAAAAGCTAGTACAAGCAGCCAAGGTACTTTACCCGGCCAATGTGAGGCAAATCCAAAGGAGTATGCACATGTTATCAATCTAAGGAGTGGAAAGCAGGTAGCACCACGGTCTACAGCTAAAGACAATGAGGACATTGTCATTCAAGAAGAGGGGAGTGATCTTTCAAATGATCAAGAGATCACCTTTGACAATGTCTACATTGAAAAGGCAAGAAAAGGCAAAGAAGCGATTTTGGAAAAAGAAGTGGGGGAAACAAGCAAAGAAAAAAATATGTTCGTGCCTCTACCTTACAAACCAAATCTCCCCTTCCCTGGACACTTCAAGAAGCAGTTGATTGAGAAGCACAAAGCCTTGTTTGAAAAACATTTGAGAAATGTTGAGCTCAAATTGCCGTTGCTTGATTGCTTGGCCATGGTGCCGAAATATGCAAAGTTCCTGAAGGACACGCTTGCCAAGACAGCTAAAGGTTTTCAAGAGGTCATGGTGTTGAGTCAAGAGTGCAGTGCAATCATCCACAAAGAGATAGCACCAAAGAAGCTAGGAGATCCAGGCTCATTCACCATACCTTGTGCGCTAGGGCCGTTGAAGTTTAACAATTGTTTGTGCGACTTAGGGGCAAGCATTAATCTGATGCCCTACTCCATTGCAAAGATGCTAGGCTTCACCAAGTTTAAGGAGTGCAGAATCTCGTTGATCTTGGCCGACCGAAGTGTAAGGCTCCCGGTAGGAATGCTTGAAGACCTACCCGTGAGGATAAGCAACGTGAATGTCCCCACGGATTTTGTTGTTCTTGAGATGGATGAAGAACCCAAGGATCCCCTAATCCATGGAAGACCGTTGTTGGCAACTGCTGGAGCCATAATAGACGTCAAGAATGGCAAGATTTCGTTGCACTTGGGAAAGAACATCAAGCTTAACTTCGATATCAATGAGGTTTTGAAGAAACCAACCATTGGTGGCCAAGTGTTTTAAGGCAATGGATGCTCTAGCTGATGAGCTCCTTGAAGAACTAAGCCAAGAGGACAACCTTCTGCTAGCCTTGACCATGGAATGTGGAGAGTTTGGGTATCTTAATGAGGAGACACAAGAGTATGCCAAACTACTAGACTCACGCAAGGTTTTGAAAGAAGAGGAAAACGCCTACTTGGAGCTGGATATGGAACGTCCTGCTTTTGGAGTTGATGATGGCTTAAGAGGGAACGAAGAGGAGAGTAGCCTCAACACAAGCCAAGGAGAGGAGTGGAGCGAGCTGCTTGCTCCAAAGGTGGACCTCAAGCAACTCCCAAATGGGCTAAGGTATGCTTTCTTAGGTACAAATGACACATACCCTGTCATTGTTAATGACAATCTGAATGATGATGAGTTAGACACTCTCCTTAGGGAATTGAGAAAGTATAGGAAAGCCATTGGGTATTCTCTAAGTGACATCAAAGGCCTTTCACCATTACTTTGTACTCATAGGATTCATTTAGATGATGAGAATACTTTTTCAATAGAACACCAAAGTCGCTTGAATCCTAACTTGAAAGAAGTGGTTAAAAAAGAAATCCTAAAACTCTTAGAGGCTGGCGTGATATACCCTATCAGTGATAGCACGTGGGTCTCTCCAGTTCATGTGGTACCTAAGAAAGGGGGCATCACGGTTATAAAAAACGAAAAAGATGAGTTAATTCCTACTAGAGTTATAACCGGCCATAGGATGTGCATTCACTATAGGAAACTCAACAAAGCCACTAGGAAAGACCACTTCCCACTGCCATTCATTGATCAAATGCTAGAAAGATTAGCCAACCACCCCTATTACTGTTTTCTAGACGGTTATAGTGGCTTCTTTCAAATCCACATTCACCCCAATGACCAAGAAAAGACAACATTCACTTGTCCTTATGGAACATATGCATATAGGAGAATGCCTTTTGGTTTATGTAATGCTCCTGCTACATTTCAAAGATGCATGATGTCTATATTTTCTGACTTGATTGAGGAGATGGTTGAGGTATTCATGGATGATTTCTCCGTGTATGGCTCTTCCTTTGGTGTTTGTTTGTCTAATTTGTGCAGGGTACTCAAGAGGTGTGAGGAGACCAATCTCGTGCTCAATTGGGAGAAATGCCACTCCATGGTAACAGAGGGGATTGTCCTTGGTCACAAGATCTCAGAAAAAGGCATTGAAGTGGATAGAGCAAAGGTGGAAGTGATGCTCACTTTGGCGCCTCCAACTAACGTGAAAGGCATAAGAAGTTTCTTGGGGCATGCCGGCTTCTACATGAGGTTTATCAAAGATTTTTCCAAGCTAGCACGTCCTCTAACAAGGCTACTATGCAAAGAAGCTGAGTTCAACTTTGATGAAGAATGCCACCAAGCGTTCAAAACCATTAAAGGCGTGCTAGTAACCGCACCAATAGTCCAAGCTCCGGATTGGGACTTTCCCTTTTAGATCATGTGCGACTCTAGTGACTATGCTATAGGAGCTGTTTTGGGGCAAAGGAGAGACAAAAGATTGCATGTTATCTATTATGCCAGTCGCACCTTGGACGATACACAAGTGAAATATGCAACTACCGAGAAGGAGCTCCTAGCGGTGGTCTTTGCGTTTGAGAAATTCCGTTCATACCTGGTGGGCTCTAAGGTTATAGTATACACTGACCATGCAGCACTGAGGTACATCTACTCTAAGAAGGACACCAAGCCAAGGCTCCTGAGGTGGATCCTTCTCTTGCAAGAATTCGATATGGAGATCAAAGATAAGAAAGGCATAGAGAATGGTGTAGCGGATCATCTTTCAAGGATGAGGGTGGAAGAAGTCTTACCTCTGGATGACTCACTCCCTGAAGAGCAACTTATGATGGTCAACACCGTGGTATGTGCAAGGCTAGAAGAGGAGCTTGAAGAAGTTTTGAGTCTAAGGGAAGAAGATCTCCCTTGGTATGCGGATATTGTTAACTTCTTAGCATGTGGAGAGGAGCCTACTCATTTGGACCGGTACCACAAGAATAAATTTATGAGGGACGTCTCACACTACTTTTGGGATGACCTTTACCTATACAGAAGGTGTGTGGACAGCCTATACAGAAGATGTGTCACAAGAGAAGAGGCGAGAGACATACTTCTCCATTGCCACGGTATGACATATGGGGGTCATTTTGCGAGTTTCAAGACTGCTACAAAGATTCTCCAAGCTGGTTTTTGGTGGCCTACACTCTTCAAAGATGCACATGAATTCATCAAGTCATGTGAAGCATGCCAAAGAGCCGGGAACATCACCAAAAGAAACGAAATGCTACAAGCACCAATCTTTGAAGTAGAGATCTTTGGCGTGTGGGGAATCGATTTTATGGGGCCATCTCCATCATCTTATAGCAACAAGTACATCCTTTTAGCAGTAGACTATGTGTCTAAGTGGGTGGAAGCCATAGCCTCACCAAAAAACGATTCAAAGGTGGTGGTTACACTCTTCAAAACAATCATCTTCCCAAGATTTGGAGTCTCTAAAGTGGTGATTAGTGATGGAGGCAGCCACTTCATCAACAAAATTTTTGAAAGTCTCTTGAAGAAACATGGTGTTAAGCACAAGGTGGCCACGCCCTATCACCCTCAAACAAGTGGCCAAGTGGAGGTTTCAAACAGGCAAATCAAGACCATCTTGGAGAGAACCGCGGGAGTCACAAGGAAGGACTGGTCTAGCAAGCTAGATGACGCTCTTTGGGCGTATAGAACAGCCTACAAAACTCCCATTGGAACCACGCCTTTTAACCTCCTCTATGGCAAGTCTTGTCACCTTCCTGTGGAGTTAGAGCACAAAGCTCTTTGGGCCGTGAAGCAACTCAACTACAATCTCAAGACGGCCCAAGAAAAGAGATTAATACAACTTCAAGAACTTGATGAGCTAAGGATGGACGCTTATGAGAGCGCCAAGATTTACAAGGAAAGGACCAGAGCCTTTCATGACAAGAAGTTGGTACACAAGGAGCTCAAAGAGGGAGGCATGGTTCTACTCTATAACTCAAGACTGAAGCTGTTTCCCGGAAAGCTCAAGTCTAGATGGTCCGGGCCGTTTGCGATAAAGGAGGTACTACCATATGGCGCTGTAACTTTGGTTGGGAAGAGTGGAGAAAATTTCACAGTGAATGGGCACAGAGTCAAGCCCTACATGGCGAGTGACTGCAGCAAGGAGAGCACCATGTTGCCTTTCCAAGACCCCCCACCAGCCTAAAAAGATTTGTAAGGAAAGTCAAGCTAAGAGACTTTAAACAAAGCGCGCTTGGGAGGCAATCCCATGACTATCATTGTATATATTTTTGTATCAAATTTATGCTTTCTCTTTTGAGTGTGTGTGAGCAAGGAACAAGTGAATGAGAACCAAGAACCGAGCCTACAAGGCCTAAGCACAATAAACTTCAAGGTACCAAAAACGCCAAACTTTGTATATAACATGCATTTTTATTTTTATTTTTGTGTTTCTTCTCTTGAATTTGTTTAACACCGAGACGGTGTCATTCAAGTTTGGGGGAGGAGAGTTTGTGCTTTGACATATTTTATTTGATCTTATTTTGTGTTTTTATTTTTGAGTCTTCTTACATTCATAAAAATATTTTGCATAGAAAAAAAAAAAAAAAAAGAAAAATTCATAAAATTTCGAAAAAAATTTCATATAGCTTGCATTTGCATTATCAAATATTGTAGGATTGAGTCTAGATTTTTATCATATAGGTTGCATCACTCATATGCATAGGGGGCAATGATGAAAAAATTCCTTTAAAAGTGTTTTAAGCTCATGTATTGGTTCAAGGCCCTAGTTAGTAATTCTTTGATGCTTTGCACAACTTTGAAATTAAGTTCTAACCATCCTTGGATCATTTGACTTGATTTTCGGTGCTTAAAGTTGAAACAAGCATGAATTGAATCTTTCCTAAAAATCGGAACCTTAACATGAATATCTAATTATCATACTTGTGCATTTGGAAAAGAATACATGGATTACAAAAAAATATTTATGCTTTCTTATTCACTTCACCACTCTCTTGTAAGCTTAAATAGAATACCACATCTTGACCCTTGCCTTATTTCAAGCCAAAATTCTTGTGTGTTTACAAATTGTGAGGCCTTATTTTCTGTTTGAACTTGGCATAAAGTGTTAGGTTTAGGGCGACATGTTTAGGCTCTCATGATGATGCTGGCTTTGCATATTAAAGCTAGTTTTATGCTTGATTTGGGATTGGGAGTTCACGGTTTTGAAAGTGAAAAGGTGTTAAGGGATTGAATGAAAAAGGGATAAATATTTCTAAGTGGTTGTTCTTGATTTATATTATGAAAAATCTCAAGTTAAAAGAAAAGAAAAGAGCCCTAAAGGTCAAATGCATAAAAGAAATTTTTTAGAAAAGGGCTATCTAAAGAAAGAAAAGAGCTAATATTTATGTTACCATACCACTAGCCATAAGCAAGGTTAAAGAAGTTTCCCTAAAAGAGTTGTGATTGAGGGAGTTCTTGTAGGTTTATGCTTGGCGTGTCTAGCCTTGTTGATTTGTGTAGTCTCTAGAGGGTGAGTGAACTTGGAAAACAAAAAAATGAATGAGAAAGGGATTAGGATCATTGTTAGTATACTTGGGTAGATGTGAGTCTAGTCATATATGCATGCATTGCCTTTTACCTTTAGCATTATGCTTAAGTTCAAACCTTTTTGAGAGATACCAATGCTTGGAGTACCCACTTGAATGAGATCATATTCATCTCATAGCCTTGTCCCTTGCCAAATGTATTCGGTTTTAAAAGCACAAGTTTGATTCACGGTTTGAGCTTAATGAATGTTAAAGGTTAGAACTCTTGGATTGCTTGGAATACATCGTTCATAATAGGCTAGTTTGCATCATTTGTCTCATTTTAAGTCCTAGAACACTTTGCATTGGCATTTGCATATTTCTTGCATATTTGCATCATTTTCAGGTTGTTTAGAGTACTTGGAGTTGTGATGGATGCTGAGCATTGCCAAGATGATGAAACAAAAGCCTAGGAGTTGGCAGGAATCAAAGAAAAACTCGGACAAAAACAAAGAGCCCAAGATCGAGTGGCAGATCGGGTGCTCTGACCCGATCTACGGCCGATCGAGTGGCCGATCGACCACCACTGCTCGATCTGCCAAGTCAAGTCAACAAACTCTTCTCCAACTTGTGTTTTTGTCTTCTACTAAGGGGTCCACTTTGGCATGAAAGTCAAGCAGCCCTTCTTTTATGAAAGGGTGGAGAGAGTTTCATATTATTTTTGAAAGGGCAAAAGAGAAAGGGGGATTAATGAATCATCCACTTATGAAAAAAGAAGGAGGACTTCTCATTATTCAATCCTAGGCGTGGAAATAGAGAGAAAAAACAATAGAGAGAGTTCTCACCTTGTTCTTGAGAGTTCTTCATTTGTTCTTTGCTTGTTCTTGCTTATTTTTCATAGTTCTTGTTTGTTTCTTGCTTATCCGCTTTGTTAAAACTTTTGTATTTTGTATAAGATTCAAGTATCTTCATCCTACTAATGTCAAATCTTTCTTCTTGTTAAAAACCGCTTATGTTCATCAGCTCTAAACTTGTGTTTAAGAGAGGTATGAACATGAGTTGTGAGTAATCCACCAAGGTTTGGGGTTGGGATGATTTAAGGGGGTTGAAAACTAGATTTTGGGTATTTTCTTGTTCTTCATCTAATTCTCTTCTTGGATTTGGGGGTTTTAAGGTCTAGAGATTCTCGATGGAGATCTCTTTAATCTAGGGATTTCCTTGTCCCAAAAAGACTTAGGAAATCCCTTAAAACCAAATCCAAGAGACTAGCTCATCCTTTCCCATACACCATGGATGTTTAGGGAGCTAGTTAAGCCACTTTTTAAGATCTATGCTTAATGTTCTTCACCTTATCTTTCCACCAAACACCATGGGTTAGGATGATAGAGTGAAGAAAGGATTTACACCATACACCATGGGTAAATCTAGTTAGGTTTCTTAAGGCTTAGAGATAGCACTAAAAAGTGTAAAAAAATATGTTTTCAAAACCCAAGTTCGAATTTTCAACCTCCCTAAGAATGAATCCCAACCTTGAATCTGTTTTTAATATTTGAAAACTAAAAATCATTTTCTCCCTGTTCAAAGTTAATTGTTTTCTCTAAAAATCTTTAAATTAGCTTAATTATGCAATAGAGTTTTAATAAATTTGTAAAATCGTGTTTGAGCTATTTTTAATATTTTAGAAATTGTCTAGAGTCTTGCTTTATGTCTGGAATTGATTTGGTAACCGTTTGATTTTTAGAAGTAGTTTTCGAAAATCTTGTCACTTAGCATATATTTGTCTAGATAATCCGGTTTTAAGTTTTTATTTTGTAAAATTAGTAGATCGGTTGTTTTATTGTTTATGAGTCATCTAGAAGTTGTATAACCCTTCTGTGGGATTTGTAAAATTATTTTCGTGTTTGTTTAAATACTGCAAGCAATTGTTTTAGGATACTTACCCAATTAAACTGAATTTTGCTTAGCTTCATAAATTTCTTGTATTCCTAGTATCTTTCACCCCAAGGTTGGATTGACATCCTGAATTATTACAATGACATGACTATGCTTAGGATTTGATAATCACTGAAAAAGCTAGTTATCAACTAGGCGATTTTCCCTTAACTGAAATCACTGGTTTCACGACCTAACTCTTTCAAGCTAGACCGACTATGTTATGCAAAATTCACGGGTATACAATAGTATCCTACATTCTAAACAAACATGCAATAAAGATCAGGTTCATAGACGCTCACGTTCCCCTCATAGATATGTGTTGTCATCCCGGAGGTGTCCGCTCAGTCAAACTAGGTTCGGATATGAAATTCAGCACATTCGTGGTTTTCAACAATCCTAAAATCAGACTCTAGTTCATGACGCTAGATTCATGCAATAAGAACAAGTTTGATGAGAAAGAAAATCCTAATCTATGGTCTAAACAATTGATGCGGCTAGTTTAAGAACAGTTAATGAAATTTCCCAAAGATCCCCTTAAAGAACACCTAACGAAAATAAACTACTCAGACATGAAAGAAGGAGTAGAAAACAAGATTGATGAATGCATACTTTTATAAATCAATAAGAAGTAGAAAGGTCCAAACAGAAATCAATCTCCCTTGAATACCATGGATGGAGATCGAGAGAGATCTGCGGACGTCGGAACCAAAAAAAAGAAACGTGAACAGAGGTTGTCAAAAATTTCGAACTCCCTTTATGAAACCCTAAACATCGAGTATATATAGGTCTTCAAGTCCCCTTGGTCATCATTTAGATTTTGGCGTGCATAAGACGGCTGCGGGTTTAAGTTGAGCTTCAAATGGGCTCGGGAATCGTAAAGTGCATGGCCGCGCGAGCGAGGGCTTGTGGCGCGACCACTGGTCTTCTGGCCAGGCCGTGGCGCGGCCAGCTTACTCTTCCTGATGCTTGACGAACCTTCTTGCTTTCTTCATAACTTGAGATCCAACTATGGGATGGGACTCAAACCACTTTGAGGTTAAAGACAGCTGATAAGCCTACCTTGTCTCCAAATATGAGCTTGATCTTGTGGTGGGAAGGTCTTCATTTGATGTTGAACTTATGTCCTCGAGCACTTTTCCCGGAAATGTCCATTTTGCTCCAAAATATGCGTCTTTTGCTAAGATTACCTGAAAAGAGTCTTGAACAACCAAATACTCGAAATCTTGTGTTTATGCATGAAAACCTTAGTGAAATGCTTATTAAAGCACTCACTTATGATAGTAAAAACGGACGAAATATGCATGTTATCATGACTTCAAAGAGCGAAAGGCCAGACATACCCAAGGATGTTATGCATGTTATTAAAGCACTCACTTATGATAGTAAAAACGGATGAAATATGCATGTTATCATGACTTCAAAGAGCGAAAGGCCAGACATACCCAAGGATGACAAGTTAGGACGGATGACTCAGTGCCCTCGTGCATAATGTAGATGTACTCACCACCGTTGGCATTAGCATCCAGCCACGTTGGAGGACCGACACCCCCTCACATAAGAGATGATTGAAGCGGCCAGGGTCACCTTCAACAAAAGTGAGATGGAAGGAGTGCGCCACCATCCGTCCAGAGATGGGAAAGTAAGATTGATCCGACAAGACATGGAAGGCGTGGATTAGCCTCTAAGCACGGAGAACCAACTAGATGGGGGCAATCTCCATCAGTTGGCAGTAGTCTATCAAGATCCATGAGAGGTTCTGCAGGTAGCTGACAACAACACATGAGAGGAAGACCGTCGTGTAAAGCATCGACATAGGAGCAGAAAGGTTCGACTGGGTCCCCGAAGGAATACGAATCTGGCGGTGCATAGAAGAGATGGCATGATACCCTCGGAAAGGGGAATCGCTGAAAGGAGCGGGGTTTTCCGAGGGAGAAGACATCATTGCGAGAAAAGACGAAGACTGAAAAAAGGAGAAAAACTGAGAATTGCCGTAGAAGGTTAAAAGAAGAATAAGAGCTTCTTAAGAAAAGAGAAAAAAATGGTGAATCGGGAAAGAAAAGGTGCAGTCCCTATTTATAAGAGAGAAGTTACAAGCACTGCGGAACACAAAAGGTTACGCCCCAATCGGAGTGACACCATGTGTCAACAGTAAGAGGAAAAACGTGAGAGAGAAGGCACCAAATCATGCACGTCGCGATGATTAACTATTGTTAGAAGTCAAAAAGAGAAAAACATCTCGGGTAGCTGAGAGGACACGTGTCAGAAAGCATGGAGAGAAGCGGGAGCATGTAGCTGGTAACCACAATAATGGGGAAGTAATTTGAGGCAACGAAGAGACAGAAAACGCGAAGCTAGCGAAGAAATCAAGGAAAGATTATTTTTGTCGCCTAAGAAGAACAGGCCGACCTCTGGAAGCCCGCTTTCCAAAAATAAGAGAATCCCAAGAAATCTAGATGAGCCAAGACTTGGGCTTCAACCGAGTGAGCGTGGAAGAGAAAATGGAAGATTTTTCCACAAAAGTTCACTCGGCAGCCCGATGGAAGACACTACATCCTTGCCGAAAGCAAGAGTGCATAAGAGACACGCACCGGCAGAAAGGAACGCCCTAGAGGATCCAAAAAAGAAGAAGAAATACTTTTCTACAAAGTGTTTCTGGCGTAGTAGCAGCGGACCCAAGACCATCAACTTCAAACAAACGAGAAAATCAAAAAGATGAGATTCAAATACCAGCGAAGAAGTAGAGCGCCTAGAAGACACGTACAAAACGAAGAACAACAAAAACACGGAGAGCAAGTCAACCCATGATCTTAAGAAGAAGAAGAAAATTGCCTTCTATCCATTAAGGAAAAATAAATCATTACTCCTCTCGAAAATCGCCCAAAAGTCGTCTGACAGAAAGATATGTGGAGTCTCATCCATGTCCCCAGCAGCATGATCATATGAAATGGACGCTGGGTAAAAGGACGAACTTGCACCAAGGCACCTTGGGGATTTTATCAGTATATTTCGCTGCGACGGCCCTACGGAAAGAACTTGATATAGTGGTAAAGTGGCTGCAAGTAAGTACACTGAGCAGATTTACCTTAGTATCTAGGCGCTCTAGACGTACAGAACAGACATTATATATTTGTATAATTCAACCCTAGCAAAACCTCAGGGAGGTCGCACTTGTTTTCTCCGCTGACCCAGAACTTTGGAAAGGGACACTTAGCATACTGGTTGGGTTGAACACAATTCTGTACAGCCTAGGACCGACACCTACTATGCGGATCGGCTTGATAGCTTATAAATATTTCTTGATCGGCACCTACTCTGAGAACTGATTTAATGATCGATAAAGCGGCTCTGCGTCGGCAATAACTTTATAGATCGATCTTGGAACAACGCTACGCTTGACGGTTTGCACCCCTTTTGCAGATCGGGCTGATGGCCAGGCTGCGGCCTTCAGTGGACGTCATCGCTCACAGTTCTCTCGAACACAAGGTACGACCTTCTCTGACATGAATGCTCCCAGTTCCTTCAGACTCAGGCTACGGCCTTCACATACGTCAATGCTCTGCAAGTCCTACAGACTCAGGCTACAGCCTTCATCGAAAATGTGTCACGCACGTCAGGTCGCTGTACTCAAACTACGGTCTTCCCGGATGTCACAATTTCGCAGGTCCTACAAACTTAGGCTCCGAGCTTTATCGAAAAAGTTTTACGCACTTCAGGCACTCAGTGCTCAGACAGTTACAACTAACCTTTTCGGGAGAAAGTGTTTATCTTGATGAAAAACGCTATGATACCTCATACAGTGGAGGGCAAATTGTTGGGATAGATATGGACCTTCATACGTGAACGAATTACGTGTCAGCATGTGTTGTCCATGACTTATTTTGCAGCTAAGGTCCTAAGGTCAAACTGGGGCTTAGGCATATGACCCAAGATAAGTGACCCAGATTTAGCTTAAGGCCTTGAATCCTCTGGATTCAATTCAGGAGACCCGACATATTGGCCACCAGATTCTAGGCTACTGCCAACTGACAGTGTGGCCGCATTGTTATGAGCTAGGAAACATGGAGACTGAGTGGTCAGGAAGAGTGAGAGGTCGTCTTTATTACCTCGGTTAACACCCTGTCATCTATAGTTAGGCGAGAACGGGGAAGGATGACCGACACAGGTCCTTGGAAGCGAAAAGCCCCACATTTAGACAGCATGGGAGCCCCGATTGCATGATTCCCATTATCAAAAGAATCGAGCCAGGTACACAACTCAGTTAGGTGGGAATATACAGTTCAATACTTAACTCTTTTCCCACCAAATCGATAGTTAGAATATATATTCAAACCTATACCCATGCTTATTACACTCTTTGGCCATGCATTTAATGCTTTAAGTGTGCATGTGATAGGTGAAAGTGACAACTCACGGCGCCTAGGAAAAAACGAAGGCATGGAGGATTGACATGCCACGCCTAATCTGTTGCTTTCAGATTGTACACAGAGGCAGACAAAGATACATAAAAACATTGTCGAGCAGCTAGCGCAATCATCACAAGAATGTAGGTGAGGGAGTAGTCGAGTACTCCGTACTCAGCCCATTCTACGGACCTGATGACCTACCCAATAACCCGACGACCAAGTATTGGACCTGATATCCAACCCGATAACACAATGGTCAAATAGCTAACCTGATATACTAACTCAAACTTGGTAAAACTCTATAAATACGACCCTTTACACTACGGGAAAAGGGTTCGCACATTGTACTTGCGCTTTGAGTATTGTCTTGTGATATATTTCTCTCTAAACACTTAGTTTTTACCTTTTTATGTGATTCTAAGTCTCACTTCCGATCACTCTTGGCCAAAATTTGTCACCCCCAAGCTCTTCATCTCCTTTTCTTTTCAACAAATAAGCCCACCAATCAAAGCATATTGTGGATCCTTCTTTTACTTCGGACCCAATCCGCACCCATTTTCTTTCCCGTTTTCCAATCTTCTTTCCGTTTTTCGACGTACCATTTTACGATATTTCTTTCACTGTTTTCTTATTTGGGTGTCGAATAACCATCAGAAAACGCCCCACCATACTGTTTTTGGACTCTAACGTTGTTTCTTGTTTTGTAGGAAATTTGCCTACGAGAGGTCGAAAAAACCTCTAAACAAGGATAAATAACTATTTCTCCACTATCTTAATATAATTAGAAAGTCATGATTTTGTGAGATTTGTAATTCTATGTATTAACCAATTTTTTTCATTTTCTCAAATTATTTAGTCATGCAACTGTTTTTTGAATGAATTATAGTTATTTTGATATTATTATTTGAGAAGTACATTTTTAAAAATATCCAAAAAATTAAATATATTACATTAAATGCATTGCAATTATAATTTAATTAATTAAATAAAAATTTACAAAAATCTAAAAACATAGATTTATCACATTTTATAATAGCACATTATGGTAAAACCAATAGAAAATCTAAAACCATAGATTTAGGGCATTAAATTCAAAAATAAAATTGTTAGATTGTTTTTTTTTAAATTAAAAGTTTTATTTTGTGATAATTTCATAATACAAAGTTATTTAAAATTCGTGAATTCAATATTATCAAGTGAGATAATGGTCGTGAAACAAATATAATAACATTATTGAAAACTCATGATTCTATTACATTTCATATAAGGATAAATACTTAAAATATGCGAGTTTAGAAGCATGTGATAAAGTAAAACTAATTAAATGAGTTATTTTGTAAACAGTTATCAATATATTTGATTCAAAATTAAAAATTTATTTATGTGATAATTTTTAAAATGTAAAGTTATTTAAGATACGTGAATTCAATGTTCTCGAGTGAACATACTTCCTCCGTGTCATATTACTTGTCATTTTATGTAAATTAAAGATTTTTATAAGTTCACTATTTTAACCACACAAATAACATCAATTAACAATTTTAATTATATTGCATTTGTTTTCATTTTCTCTTTTAATCATTGTAATCGACCTCTTAGTATTCTTTTCCATTCACTACATAATTAACAACTTTTACTAAATTAAATATACAGATTTTTAACTTGTCGACTATAAGAATATAAGTGGAGGAATCAAAAAATTTCACGTCAATGTCACAATTGAAGAAAAACGCTAATTGAGCCAAATATTAAAATTATTGGTCTATCGGATTCTTCTTTATCAATAAGCATTATTCACTATTCTTTTACTACTTCCTTAATTCAAATGATTTTTTATGAATAGTTTTGGTACTGTAGATTATACTATATAGGAAAGATACAATCATACAAGAGGAGCCATAAAACATAAGGCAAAACAATTTATCAATATAGTGATACGGTTCTAATAGCAAATTTTTATTACTCCATAAATAATTGAAGAACAAACATTGGAAGAAAATTAATGATGATCATAAGGAAAGGAGACCATTATTAGAAAATTCAACATCATTGAAATCACCTTATAATGGATTCAAATCTAAAAAGATTTTGGACAATAAATTTTTAGCATCTTCACTATAATATCTTGAATCTCTTTATCGGGATGAAGATCTCCTTCGTCGTAATAGAGTTTGTTGAGATCAAAAGGACGCACAAATTTGGGATTGGCATCAGTAATCTTTTTACTCAAATGAAGTTCTTCTTCTTCGGAACAAACTTTGTTGAGATTGAAACCATTTGCCACTTTGACATTGACATGATGGGTTTGTCTTTCATCATTCAAGCTTCTCTTTTCTTCTACATGCAAAGTTTTCTCAAATAGGTTTGTCATTTTGGTGTTCATAACAATACTAGTAAGAATTTAAATAGTTTAATTTTTGCTCTTTGAGTTTGAACAGTAACGAAAAGTTATTCTCCAACAATTATTGACTATGTTTGCCTATGTTAGAAAGAGAAAGATAACTTATCAAATTATGAAAAGTGACTCTTGAGATATTCTCAAACATGAGATTTATATTAAAATTTAAATATTTATTGTTTCAATTTTTATATATTAATGTGTTAGTTTAATTGAGGTTATATATGAAATTTTTTTACAAAAATTATATTGAAAAACGAGATCGACAAGTATTTTGAAAAAAACAAAAAAAAACTATAACGACAAGTAATATGAAACGGAAGGAGTATATGATAACATTGTTGAAAACCCATGTTCATATTGCATCTCGTATAAGGATAAATATTTAAAATATGCAAGTTCAAAAATATGTGGTAAAGTAAATGTAAATAAATAAATTGTTTTTGTGAACAGTTATCAATATATTTGATTAGAAATTAAAGATTTCTTTCTTTGGTAATTTTCAGTATGCAAAGTTATTAAAATCCATAAAATCAATGTTTTCTATAGAGATAATGTTCGTAAAATAAATATAATAACATTAGTTAAAACTCATGGTTCTATTACAGTTCATATAAGGATAAATATTTAAATAAGCGAGTTCAGAAATATGTGATAAAGCAAAGTTAATTAAACGAATTGTTCTATGAAATAGTTATCAATATATTTGATTGTAAATCAAAAGTTTATTTTTGTGCTAATTTTCAAGAAGTAAAGTTATTGAAGCACTACAAGAGATACGGCGTTTAACATCGGTTATATTCTATTTGCCGAGACTAAATATCTGACGTGAACAAGATACCTGATATATCATGGTTTTTATGGTTTTTGACCATGATTTAAGTCCTATTTATAGAGTCTTTTTGATCTTTTTAGTGCTATTAGAGTCTTTACAAGTTCACGTACGTTGGAGCATAATTAGAGATATTGAAGCATTCTGAAGCATTATGGAAGAAGCTGCTGAAAGCATGAAGTCGCAATCAAAAACTACCGAGTTACATGAGATCGACACTGTTCATTGGTGTCGATCGACACCCATCGGGGATGGAAACCGACATGAACTTTTACAAAATTTTGAAGAAAAAGAAATTACCCAAAAATTTTCTTTATTTATAAAAATGTCTAAATCATGTTTTAGACGATATATATAAGTGTTAAAAGCATTGTTTTGTAGAGAAAAGTTTTATTCTAAAGATCTTTTGGGGAGATAGATCATATACTCTGTTCTTGAGAGATTTTGAACATCTTTATTTCTCTTCTTTATTATTTTATGCAAATTATTTTATTCATCATGTTTGTCTCATTCACCATTTCTGTGTAGTTTGTTAGTTAGGTTTTGGGTTATTCAAAGGTTGATGATAAATTGTTAGAATTGAAATACTGTCGGGATTAATCTTCTTGTTCTTCATTTGGATTTATGATTAATGCTTGTTCTATCTTCATCCCCTTAAACAGCAGTAGACTAAACGCTAACGACCCAAAACAACCTACACCAACAAAACACAAAACAAACCAAGGACTAAACTTAGCTTCCAACAAGGAAGAAGGACGAAGACGGATGACCTCCAAGCCGCAAACAAACAACGGAAGCCAAACTGAAGCAGATCTAAAATTTTTGATCTAGATCTGAAACTTGAAATTTTCAGCGATTGTGGACGATCCACACCGTCGTCTATACAAACAGGTGCTGTCAACTTCAAAAAAACCCAAATCTCACCACAGATCTAGTGAAATTTTGACCGAGCCTCCTCCGAAAGCATCTTCCTCCAACATGAACACAACCGGACAAAAGGAAAAAGCTAAAAGAAGAAAAGAACAAGGATTAGAACCGGCGTCAGCACTAAAAGAGCCGCCGCACGCCGGTCAATCGAAACTCAGAACAACGAAGATGATGAAGAGATAAGGCGAAGATTTTTCCTCGAGAGAGAAAAAGTCGGTGTTTTTGGCTCAATCTTGAAGTGCCTTTAAATGTAATAGAAAATTGATAAAGTGCCTATAGATGTAATAAACTCTGACTTAAGTTAATAACGGAGTGTACAAGCACAAACAAACAGAGCACCGATAAATTTTAAATATAATGTTTTAAAGTTAACCAAGAAGTGCATAAATAAAATATATACTACCTCTGTTTTGATACACGTATAGCTTTCATAATTTTCCAAAGATTTTTTGACTTTTGCGACGTACAATTCAAGGCATTGTTGGATTGTAAGTTTGTAAAGGTTTTTGCTGATCACTTTTTGTTTTAAAATTTTCAGTCCAGCTATGAACTTGGAGACAAACAGAACGCAAAAAAAAAAAATTGTATTGATATTCTCCCGTGAATCAAACTTCTTCGTCCTTTCCATATGAAACATTTGTTCAATATATGTTCTAAATTCATTCAACCTCTATAGATTGTTGGAATAAGATACCCCACCTCCAAAAAGAAATGTCAACAGCCAAATATGCGAGAGAAAAAAATATGAGGCAAGTCAAGGTCCACGGGCTCGGAGGGTAAAAGGAAAATTATAACCGAAAAGAGGATTAGGGAGTTCCAGCTAGACAGCCCAGTCATGAGAAGGAGCTGAAGAGATTAATTGTTATTTGCTTTTTTCATTTTTTCGATAAGTACTCCCTCTGTTTTAAAATAAGTGTCATTTGACACTATTAAAAGTTCTGTTTTACCCCTTGTTCACACATAAATAAAATCATCTTTTTAATTAATTCATTAAATTAGTAGGGTCGAAACTGAATTTTTATTTAAAGTCCTGCATTGAAAATATAAAACAACATTCTTTGTGAAACAAAAATTAAATCCTAAAATGACACTCTTTATGAAACGGATGGAGTACTAATGATTTAAGAAATCAAGAGCCTTGAAATATAACAAATTTAAGACTCAACCACCCAAATCATAACCATAAATAAATTTCCAGGGCAGGCCTCATATTTTTCATCGCCAAAGATTTCATCTATGGTCAATCATCTTCAAGCTTAAAATTTATATATGTATTTGGTCTAAATATTCAAAACATCTAAATCACATGTAAAATCATTAACTAAATTTATTAATACTTTAAGTAACAATCTGTAATAGTTCACTTTAAATTGAAAGAGTTTCCATTATCCTTCATACCAAAAAATAACAATCTGTAAATATTAAAAAACAAAGGTAAAAAGTTATTTAATATCAAATTTGTAGAAATATATATAAACTAATCCGCGCGTAGCGCGGAACAATCCCTAGTATAAATAAAACTAAATGAAAGGGACTATTTGGGGCTCTATAGGCTATTCACAACAGCTTTTAAAACCATTCTCTCCTTCTGCCACATCAACATTTTTAAAATTCTCATTCTTTAATTTCTAGAAAACTTTAACTAACAAATTAAAATTAAAAATCTATCTAACTTAAATAAAAATCAAATATTTATAATAATAAAAATTTCACAAATTTGTCACGTCAGCAAACCTAATATGATTTTTAGTATTAAAAAGTTCTTATGAAAATAATTTAATATATATTATTAATCTAATTATAAAAGGCTCATTAAAACATATGTGTAATGTAAGAAATTTTTTTAAATTAAAATATATGACAAACGCAAAGGAAACTTCTACGTCTTCTAAGTTCTAAGAAACTCCACATACTTCTTCTTTTTGTGAATCGGTACTAACTGACTAATGATAATAATAATCTGTTAGTATATAATAAGATTTTTTTTATTTGGGGTTGCTAATAAAATAAAATAAAAACTAAACGAACACCATCATAATAAAAAGGAACAAAAATTAATTAGAACAATGAGATGCTTGAGCTAGCAATCATATGCTTGATAAGTTATTTCCTTTTTTAAAATGAAAAATTGTTTTGGATTAAAGAAAGAGAAAACTTATATGTGACGTGACAAATTTGTGAAGTTTTTATTATTATAAATATTTGATTTTTATTTAAGTTAGATAGATTTTTTATTTTAATTTGTTAGTTAAAGTTTTCTAGAAATTAAAGAATGAGAACTTTAAAAATGCTGATGTGGCAGAAGGAGAGAATGGTTTTAAAAGCTGATGTGAATAGCCTATGGAGCCCCAAATAGTCCCTTTCATTTAATATAATAATTTTTTTTATTTGGAGTTGCTAATGAAAAAAAAACTCTACACGATTAGAATAAAAAGGAACAAAAACTAATTAGAACAATGAGGTGCTTGAGTTGGCGATCATATATTTGATAAATTATTTCGTTTTTAATTTAAAATGAAAAATTGATTTCTACTAAAAAAAGAGAAAACATATTTGTGAAGTGTGGGGCTCCTAATGAAAGAAAAAAAATACTACACGAACTTGATCAGATTAAAAGGAACCAAAACTTAATTAGAACAATGAGGTGTTTGAGTTGGCGATCATATGTTTGATAAGTTATTTCGTTTTCAATTTAAAATAAAAAATTGTTTTCGACTAAAGAAAAAAAAACTTATATGTGGAATTTGAGGATGCTAATGGAAAAAAACATTACATGAACACTATCCGAATAAAAGGAAACAAAAATTAATTAGAACATGAGGTGCCTTAGTTGGCGATCATATGTTTGATAAGTTATTTTGTTTTCAATTAAAATTAAAAAATTGTTTTCGGTTAACGAAAGAGAAAACTTATATGTGAAGTTTGGGCTTGCTAATGAAAGAAAATAACGATCACGATCGGAATAAAAGGAATCAAAAATTAATTAGAACAATGAGGTGCTTGAGTTGGAGATCATATGCTTGATAAGTTATTTTGTTTTCAATTTAAAATGAAAATTATTTTCGATTAAAGAAAGAGAAAACATATTTGTGAAGTCTGGGGCCGCTAATAAAAGAAAAAAAATACTACACGGACTCGGTCGGATTAAAAGGAACCAAAAATTAATTAGAACAATGAAGTGTTTGAGTTGGCGATTATATGTTTGATAAGTTATTTCGTTTTTAATTTAAAATAAAAAAATTTGTTTTCGATTGAAGAAATAGAAAACTTATATGTGAGGTTTGGGCTTGATAATGAAAAA
>JAHZTW010000001.1:359692116-359734428 GCA_020283515.1 Alliaria petiolata
TTTTTTTGTTTTGTTAAAAATCTCTTTTGAAAATATTTTAATATATATTATTAATCTAATTATAAAAGGCTCATTAAAACATATGTGTAATGTAAGAAAAATGTCCAAATTTAATTATATGCCAAATGCAAAGGAAGCTTCTACACCTTCTAAGTTCTAAAAAATTCTACATACTTCTTCTTTTTGTAAATCAATATTACTTCGCTAATGATAATAATAATCTATTAGTATATATAATTTTTTTTATTTGGAGTTGCTAATGAAAAAAAAACTCTACACGATTAGAATAAAAGGGAACAAAAACTAATTAGAACAATGAGGTGCTTGAGTTGGCGATCATATATTTGATAAATTATTTTGTTTTTAATTTAAAATGAAAAATTGATTTCTATTAAAAAAAGAGAAAACATATTTGTGAAGTGTGGGGCTCCTAATGAAAGAAAAAAAATACTACACGAACTTGATCAAATTAAAAGGAACCAAAACTTAATTAGAACAATGAGGTGTTTGAGGTGGCGATCATATGTTTGATAAGTTATTTCGTTTTGAATTTAAAATAAAAAATTATTTTCGACTAAAGAAAAAAAAACTCATATGTGGAATTTGAGGATGCTAATGGAAAAAAACATTACATGAACACTATCCGAATAAAAAGAAATAAAAATTAATTAGAACATGAGGTGCCTTAGTTGGCGATCATATGTTTGATAAGTTATTTTGTTTTCAATTAAAATTAAAAAATTGTTTTCGGTTAACGAAAGAGAAAACTTATATGTGAAGTTTGGGCTTGCTAATGAAAGAAAATAACGATCACGATCGGAATAAAAGGAATCAAAAATTAATTAGAACAATGAGGTGCTTGAGTTGGAGTTCATATGCTTGATAAGTTATTTTGTTTTCAATTTAAAATGAAAATTATTTTCGATTAAAGAAAGAAAATTAATTTTGACATATTCACATTGTAAAACTTTTTAGTTAAATCATAATATCTTTTTCGGACATATTAAAATATTCAAGATGTATAACTCACATGAAAACTATATTGTAAATAAAATATTATATTTAAAATATCAAATTAGAGTTAAAAATTATATAACTTAAATAATAATCTAATGTTAATAAAAACAATCCGCGCGTAACGCGGAAAAACCCCTAGTTAAACTAAATGAAAGGAACTATTTGGGGCTCTAGAAGCCAGCCACATCAGCAGAAAAAACTGGCCTAAAACGATGACACGTGGCACAGTAAAAATAAACCAAACCGTCTATATATTCTAATTCTCCGATTTTGTGCTTTAAAAAACTCTCATACGGCCAGCCCACTAAAATTGTCCCCTTATTGGGCTAAACCCATCTGCTAATCTATAATAATCAAACCCAAAAAACAATTAAAAAACCTTTCGTCACCTTCATCCCTTCAGCCCTAACAGTTACGACCATCAACCATCGACATCGACAGCCGTAACATCGATTGGTATCCTTTGCAATTTCAGTTCGTGGTAACTATGCCCTCACAAAGACATCTAATCGGCTACTGCCAGTTAGCACCTCAATCACTTAAACCATCCAATAACTCCTCTCAATAAAGATAATTAAATCGGCTACGTTTGACCTTAAGCATCCCCTCAAAGATGTCTATATAAAATAATAAAATGGACTATTTGGGGCTCCAGAGAGTTCCACCTCATCTCTTTAGAAAGTTCTCTCATTTTGCCATGTCAGCAAATGAGCCACGTGGCACACATACCCTTCTATTGGCGTAAGATTTTTTTTTGTAATAAAAAATACATTTACTGGACAATTAAATTTCCTTTCTATTTCTTATACTACGACGATCAACGCTGCAATTCCCTCAACATCTGGCAACCATATGGTGCGCCTCTCTCCTTTTTATCGCAAACTAAACCCTCCGATTTCCTCTTCTTTGTTAAAAGCTACTTTTCAATGGATCAAATATTACATATTTCTCATGCAGGAAAGGAAGTGGAAGAAAAACGCAAGCAATTGGAATTCCATACATCACTGCAAGGAACCCAACGATCCAGATTAAAGAGGTAAGGCTCTAGCCATCTTCTTCTTGGCTATAGATCCCTCGATTCCAATTAAATGACTATCTCTGAAACAGGCAAATAGTATTGTAATGATCGCAAAGAAAAAAATCATAAGAAAAAATATTAGCTGCGGCATAAGGAGAAAGAGAAGTTGGGAATATGAAGAGTAAGAAGAAGCAAGAAAAACATGCCAGGCACAATCACCAAGTCATGAGGAATCAAGGATCATAAGAGCATCTGCATTGGGGTCTCTAATCAAATCTCTCATATTAAAATACTAATAAAAGTAGAAAAGTAGAAGAGAGAAAATGGAGAGAGTTTGAGAGACCCATGAGAAACTGAATCTCATACTTGTTTTCATATCATTGGTTTAAATTTTATTTATAATTTAAAATTAAATAATATAAATAATTTATATTAAAAATATTGTTATTAAATTGATGAGAGACTCTGGTAAGTTTCCAATGCAGATGGTCTAAAAGTATAATTTCGAAAATCAATACCGAGGTGTAACTTAACATTTCAATTGTTAATGCAACTCTCAACAGTTGTAAGCTTTCTCCAAAATTATGTTGTGCGCTTTTGTCTCACTCATAAAAACTCCTCAATTTTTATGTATTCCATTTTTCTACCTGATTTTAAATTTCCAACCATTTCATAATATAGATGCATAAGAATTGATTTAAAGATATTCCTCGAAAGCATAATATGTTTGTAACATGTGATTTCCTTTTGGTGTATACATGATTCTTGATCTCCATCTCTTGAGGATTATGGGATATTATATTTTTAAAATATATGGTGGTATTTTCGCGAAAATATATATATATATGGTGGTATATATTATATGTATTGTAATTCTCAAAGTCTTGAAAAATTATCCATTATTCTTTTGCATAGTCAGGAGTAAAGAGTTTGTTTATTTGCATATGTTTGTTCAATTCTTCCATTGTTCAATCTCTATAAAATGCTCGAGGTTTCGAACGTTTCTTACAATTCTTTTACTAACGTTCATATGGATCTTGGTCTAAAACAAACATGTAAGTATGGTCTCTATGTATGTATGTATATTTGATTGAAATGCTTAATTATTATGTCCATATGGATCTTGGTCTGGCATAATAATTGAAGATCTCAACAATATAAATCCTCTGCGAAGCCACTAACAGAGGAGGAACAATAGCATATGAGTTTATTTTATTTACAATTAGTTTTAACATTTGCGCCAATATATACACAATACATTTTCGATGTTATTTTGATTAACTGAAAAATCTAGGACCATCTTTATTTGTCCTACTAATTGATGGTGGAGATATTTGATGCTTTCAATTGACAAGTTTGCTGATTACTATTGGTTTTCATTTTCAAAGTTGTTTGGGGTTTATAAATAAAATTTTGGGAGAATTATTTATCCAAATAGGAGTCGAGCAAATTATAATTTATATTACAGTTAATTATGTATCAGTATTTTATGGTGATTTAGGCTTGGCGATAAGCAACAAAAGCGGCCTATTTGTTTAATATTCTTACGGGAAGCTTGCTTCTGTGCTTGTGCAGAGAGATGGGCGAATGTGTGAGTTTGAGAAAACGGTGATAGTCTAAATTAAACACATTTGAGCATTGGTGATAACATTATATAAATGCAGACAAAAGTCTGAAAAAAAATTCACTTGAGGTACTTACATTTTATGATTATTAGTTGTATGTCACATAAGACTTCTTTTGTATTACAACAGAGTTTAATCGGAAAGATGGAGATCGAACCCCATCTCTCAATTAGAAAGATATAGAGAAGGGAATTGGAGAGATGGACCTATTCATACAGTTTAGACTATCCAATGTATACTTCTATAATTTGTATTCATACAGTTAAGACCATCTCCAATGAATACTTCCAAAATAGAGTTCGAGATCTGTTTTACAGTTTGGTTCATTTTATGCAGTTCTTAATTTCGTTCCCATTTCTCAAACTTGATTTTTTTTTTTTTTGTAATTGTATGGTTCATTCAGAAACAATTGAATCATTTGACTAAACATCTGTCTAAGAGCCAATTCTGAATGAAAAACAAAAGGTTGCCAACAAATCAGAGGAAGGAAAAACATATTCAACCCATAACGAACAACTGCTAACAAAAGAGCTTAAAGCAACAATGGAGATATATATTTTTGAACATATTATCGTTTTTAACCTTCATATATGTATCGACTAGATTGGTTATCACCTCCTTTGTACAATAACTGATTATGTACACTCTTTCAATATATTGTTGAAAAAAGCATGTACTATATATACATTCCATAACCAATTTGAAAGAAAAATCATCTTAATAACAAATTTATCGTTTTCTTCATATCAAAATACAAAAACATATACAGTAAAACCTCTATAAATTAATAATCTTGAGATTATGATATTTTATTAATTTATAGAGTTATTAATTTATAAGAAATATTCTGAAATAGCATCAAAATAAATTTTTAACAATAAATTCATAATCATTGTTTTAAAAGCACTATACAATATAACTAAACCGATGATAAAACAATTTATTAAATACAAATGGTTAAAAATACTAAAATATAATTTTTTTTTATTAAAAGTTAAAAACATAATATAATTTGAAACAAACTTTCTCCCTAAAACATTACTTATTGTAAATTGGAAGGAATATATACAAATTAATAATTTATGATATTAATGGGACCATATATTAACATAGGAGTTTCAAAAAAATTACTATATTATTATCTTATCGAATTTTGTTAATTTTTACACTTGTCCGACTCGGACCGGCAAAATTTATTAATTTATAGTGATTATTAATTTATCGAGTATTAATTTATAGAGGATTTACTGTATATACAATTACACGTGAGCTAAAAATCGAGCTCCCGAAAAACGCCACGTCAGCACATCTAAAATAAACCAAACCGTTTAGCCAAAACCAAAGTTCTCAAATGATGCCACATCATGCTCTTTCCTTGCGTTTCAAAAGTACTTGGTTCTCAGTAAAAAAACGGTTAATTAAAAAAAAAATCAATCCGAAACCCAAATACTAAATCTTAACTAATAAAATGGACAATTTGGGGTTCCTTTAGGGCTCCACATCAGCAAAACTATTAGTTCTAAAATGATGCCAGATAAGCAAAACTTTTTTCAGATTGCCATGTATCCCACATTCTAAAGTAAACGCGTTCAAAGCGTTGTGATTGGGAAAAAAACCTCTTCGGCCTTTCGTTTCCTCCTCCGTTTCACCTCCACCGTCTACGGTCTCCAATCTGATTCAGATCTTAATGGCTAATGCAAACCCTAACTAGCATAAATAGTCAAATCATCTAACTCTTAAAATCTCATATAAAATGAGGCGCTGATGCGTTTCATCGTCCCCTCCATCTCCTTCGCTAGAGTTCCATCATCCTCGCCTATTGATGATCTGTCTCCCTCTTGAATGCATATATATCCCACCCTTCAGGCCGTATCCGAATCATCGATTGGAGGGCTATTTCGATACAGTGGCATACCCGGCTATGCCGTATCAAAGAATGAATCGACATGGGCTTGGTGCAAGTCTATTTTAAAGTCTCACCATACAATAATGAACTGATCACGTTCTGGCAGAGATGACAATCTGACAACCATCCTCGCGAAATCAGCTCAGGAATCAAGCTTTCGAACAACAAAGATGTCGATTAATGTCAGCCGTTTATTCAATCTGCGCTTGAAATATGAATTTGATGCTGTATTACTTCACTCTTGATTCTCAGGTACGTTTATCAATATTACGAAAACTTTACATTTTATGCTATCTTTTCATCCATCGACTCATCATTCCTTTTACCAAACTTTGTTACTCGCTTTTTCTGCAAAGTCACAACTCTTACTGCTTAGAAGACGACTGGAGATGGTAGATGAGGAGTCAAACGAGACGAAGATGATGCAAAACGGTTAGTATGGTCACATACATTTGGTTTTCAAGTGTTGTGAGATATCAATACTGTTTTTGCAACCTTTTGTTTGTGGTTGGTCTTATTTTGTTTGGTCTTTCGTTTATTGTGTATTTACAATTCTTATTAGTTTATGTATAATCTGACTCTCCAGGTGACAAAATTACTACAAAAACTCTTTGCTTCAACTTCTATATAGGCCATTATAGTTTTCCCCCCTGATTAGTGTTGTTGGGTTGCTGATCTCTATAGAAGGAAAAAGGGTATTATTTCAATCAGCAAGTATTAGAGCAGTCGGGGTAGAAGAAAGTATTTTAGAACTGCTTCTGTGGAACATGATACCTTTTTCACTTCCTTCACCCAGCTTGCGTAAACCAGAGTTGAAGGAGGGAATGAAACCTATTTTCGATCTGATTATGAATTGAAAAATGGCGATATTAGCTAATGTATGATGTTTTCCATTTGATCTGATTTCTTCTCCCTTCTTTGTTATTTTGAGAAAATAATAATATATCTGTTTTCCTATTCTCTGTGGATTCCCATTATTTGCACATCCACTGAATACTCTTTTTCTAAAAATAATAAACTATCGTCTTTCCTGAATTTTGTTCTTTGTTATACTTTTTCCTGTCTAGAATAACTTTGATCATTGTTTAAATCCAAGATATTGGTCGTACTTCGGCTGTACCTCACTCTCTTGAGAAGATATCCTTATTAATGAACAATGATCACATTTGGAATAGAATGCAGTACTTTTCCTTACACACATTTTCTTTTGAGTTATAGCTTTCTAAGATTTGAAAGATTGTTGCTAACATTGGTTCTTGACATTTCTTTCAGAATGACATTCACGATTTGTTTACTTTGTGAGTAGTCTTTTAGTTGAACAGCTGAGGTATGGAACACAACACAAGCATGATTTCTTATATTCATCTGAGGTGAAGACTTTGAGTAAAACTGAAACTTACTTTAAGCTATATTAAAATGGTTAAAAAATGGCATCGATCATTTTCCAATCTGGCTTAGATCAAGAAAAGGGTTTATACGATATGTTACAAACAAAATAGGAGATGTTGAAGTCTGTAAGTACGATTGAAATTAGTAAAGACTTGCCTTACGTGAATTTGATTTGTAAATTATATGGTATATAAACACTACAAAATATGTACACGAACTACAAAACTAGAAGCTTATCTAATGGAAACCAATATTCTTAAAGAAAAAGAAAAGGAATTGAAACCACTAAGCTGTTTTGACTTTCAATGAAAGAAAATTATATAAATGCCGACAATGAATCACTTTGAAAAGTTTATAAGTTCAATTCTTTTTTGTGTTTGTTTACCAGCTTTCATGAATCATCCCAACAAGTTTGGTACTCTTATTAAGTTCTTTGCAGCTCAAAGGTAGAAAATGCTCACAGGTTAAGTACAAAAATAACTTACTGATTTTATTTTTCTGCATTTTCCCTCCTGTCATTTCCCATTAAATGTTTTTTATTACTCTCTCATGTTGTTCGAAATTTGTCTTACCATCAAGATTCTTAATTTAGTTTTGTCTTTGCTTTACAAAACCAGTGAGTTTCTTCTACCCCAATCCCATTTAGAGACTTTTATCAGAAAATCAAAAAATAAGTTTAATTAATTATGGCTCTCTTTCCAATATGTCTAAAGGTGTCAGAATGGTGCTTTAAATCTCGACTAACTTAGAAGACATCGAGCACCTATGATGAAATGCAAAAGAACAAATGTAGGTTGTACTCTTCTTTTCTTATACTCTCGAGTAAACTACTAATATAAATTTAGATGCTTATTTTTCCTTCATAGATTAAATTATGATATAATTAACATAAAGCGAAAGAAAGGCGTAAAGCCATCTCCAACGCTTAGTTTCTAAAAATGAGGTTCTCATTTTTAATTTATTAATATTTTAATATAATAATATTATTTATTTAATTTTTATTTTCTTTTTAAAAGGCAAACTAATCAGATAGTGACACATGGCTAAAGATAGTTTCTAAAAGCTTCTGCTCCCTCTCTCATCTTTTTGATTTTTTCGATTTTTTTATTGTTTAAAATTTGTGTTTAGAACCCTCTATTGGAAGTGGTCTAAAGTCTCTTAATTCTAGAATTTTAATCATGCATACCCACATTTTCCCTTGTTATGTTGATTTCTTAATGAAACTCAAACATGTGTCTCCTATATATCTTTGTTTTCTACAGTTGTAGAAGATTTTATGTACAGAGAAAATATACATGTGTAACCTGTTTTGATTCTTACAATGTAGTTAATATACCCTGAACATAATCATTTGCAACAAAAATGCAAGTAAGGTCCACGCCAAAAAAGGTGATGGATGTGCTGCAAAAGTAAGAAACGAGGCATTACAGAAGAAAAAATGACCAATAAAATATAATTCGTGTAGTAGTTATGGAAGAGTAAAGCATCCACCGGAACAGCGGTTCTAGAAGGATAATTGACGTCTTCTATGTTTTATTTGCTAAACTGACAACCATCCAAATTATTAGAATATTGGTGTGCGTCTGGAAATTCAAATACCTATAATTAGTTATATGCATGAGACGGATGAAAAAAATAATTAGAAGAACTCTCCTTACCATAAAATTGAGTAACAGAGATTGGTATAAATAGAGAACAATCATGTGCCATGAGCTGGTTATTTCACTTCCTATTAAAATATAAAACTTATTTTCTATATATGTTAAAAAAAAAACTTATTTTTTATATAAAAATATAGCAAACCAAACAATTTTTAAATGTTGTTTCCAAAGATGGTCGAAAATGATTGTATACTGTCATATTATAATGAATGAATTTATTCAATATCACTGGTTAACTAAAAATTATATTTGGCTTTTTGAGATCTCGGTAAACCAGCAATTAACTTCTTTTTTTAAACACAGTTTTCAAAATATTATGTTTTTTTTGTAAGTGGATAATCAAAATATTATGTTATAAGTATATTTTAGTTAAACTCAAAACGAAAATTATATTAAATTTGGAAAATAAAGCGGACATCATCTAGTACTAAATAATAACCAAACCCAATAAACAATTACATGAAAAAAGTAAAAACAAAAATCCTTCTTCCCCAGCCTCTCTTACGCCGTAACAGTCGCGACCATGCCCAATGTCGTTCACAATCCCTCACAATTTCATCGATTCCTCTCCCTTTCAAAGAAATCTAATCGACCCCTGGCAGTTACCAACTCATCACTCAAACCATTCTATAATTCTTCTCTATAATTAAGACAATTTATTGGCCACTATGTTTAAAGATGGCTATAAATTGTTGACTCCCACAACTCCACCATCTCACCATAACCGAAAATACCAATCAAATCATGTCACCACCAGCCTCTTCGAAGCCCCTCACCACCAAAACGCTTGATGCCCTCCAAGGAAGAAATTCTGGTTAGGTTCATTCATTTTTGGGAGGCTTGCAATATCAAGCAAGCCAATTCATTTTTGGGAGACTTGCAATATCAAGCAAGCCAATTTACTGATGGGTCTAGAACTACTCCTCATAAACAATAAGGTATGTAGACAATACTTCATAAACAGAATTACTTTCTAAACATGTCTTTCTGGGTTAGCTAAATCGGGAAGAAACCTCACCGTTTCCGTTTATTTGCCGGTTATTTAGTTTTCCTCTATATAGATTGAATCTTGCTATTTAATTACGATTGTAGAGTATCTCTTAATATATAATTAAATCTCTGCATGCAACAACAATGCAAGGATTTATATCTGCCAACCTACACAGACAAACTGAAATCTAACTCAATTTACAAGCTCAACAAGTTCATCACCAACCCTTCCAGAAGAAGCTGGTTGTGCTCTTGCTCACCATCGTTAACCCAAAGACAGTGGGAGGTGTGTAAGCTTCCATTCACTTAATCTCTTCTGTTAAATTGCTTTTCGTATTTCGCAAATTGCTTTTACTACTCAAACCTTTTCAATTCGAGACTATTGTGTAGTTAGCTTTAATCATCGTCACACTTAAATTTAACAACAATAGCTTCACTTTAGTCAAATATATATGATACTGCTGGACAGTATGCCATCTTCGTACTTCCATGATTTGCTTATGACCATCGCTATCTCTAATATATTGTACAGGTGTTGTAACCCTTAGCTCCACTGCTGGACAGTATGACATCTTCATACTTCCATGATTTGCTTATGACCATCGTGTTGTTTTTAATAATGCAGATGCAGATCAATCACAACGTAACCCAATACGTTTACTTTATTAATTAGATAATAGTATAAGTACAATAGATTACAAACAAAAAACTAACTTGATGATTTCTCCGTCTTGCTTGTTTAAAAAGAGAGACGTTTGACAGAGGCTTGCAGAAGCAATCTTCTAAGACAAAATTTCACCCCTACGGTGGTGTATGTAGCTTCAGTTTCTATCTTGCAGGATACAACTATCGATCTCTGAATTGACACCTTAAAGAGACCATTGCAAACTCTAGTTTGAGATTCTCAGATTCAGGTACAAAGAAGAAGAAGATTAGAATCAATTCCAATCTCTCTCGCCTTCGTCTCTCTTTTGGTAATGTTTCTCTGACTTTCGTCTCTCTTCTCTCCTTCTTCTCTTCGTCATGATGTCTTTATATATAGAATGATCCAAGTGATGCTTCTCATATATCAATCGGTGCCTTTGACAACCGATTCGTAATCCACACACATGTAAGTGATGAGATGTCTATATAATTATGTAAATTCTAATAATATTTACATAATCAAGACAATATGTTTATTTATTTATAAATAAACACCAACACATCGCTATCTCTTTCTAACAGGGTACACGTAAAAAATATTTCCACTTCATCCTATATTCATCCAAAAATAATAATAATCTAACTGCCTCCCACTTCATCATTTACACTATAGGCTAGGAGAAAATAGACAACACAGCTCCTCCTCTGCAGTCACAAAACCAACGGTTTTAACAGGTTTGCTAGGTTCTAAAAATAAGAGACACAAAATATATGTTAACTCAAAAGACATTACATAGCTTATTTTATATGTCAAGGTACCGTTTGCAACTTTCGTCATCTGGGACAAAGAAGGTATCAAACTGGTTGGAAAGACGGTGGCAGAAGTTATGAATGATATGGGAGAGGTACGATAAACTCTTTGAATCTATATCACTTTAAATAACCATCTTTCTCTTAATTTTAGGGTGGTGAAAATGCTCACAACGAAGACCTACCCACATAAACGCCCAGTGTCTCCATGATATTATTGGTCGCAAATGCAAATTTCAGGTGTAGCTAAATCCATATAATTTCAGTGCTCCTCTCCATACAATCTCAGTTTTACGTATAATTGAAACAACATGATTGGGAATTCAAAGCCAGACGAGGAAACCGTTCAAACCAATGAGCATGAGGACAAAAAGAAGAAAGAAAAGCGTCCACGCATCAACAACTAAATGTACCAGTACTGTCTCCTTTCGCTTATTTTCTAACAGTACTAAATTTTATTATATTACAAACCTTCATTGTTCCACTCATTCTCCCTTTTCATTTTTTTTGTCATGTGTTTGAACTTTTGTTCCTGACATATATCAATCTCTACCATTTCGAATATCACCTGACCTACGCACGCTTTATCTCATTTTCATTTAATGCAATTAAATTTTAATGACATATATATTTTACGTGTGATCATTAGACCTTATGGCTGCCAATATCAAAGAAGAATAATGAAAATGCTTGAAATTATTACCCCCAACTCACTGCTGCAACTACAAACATTCTCACTACAAAATTATTAAAAGACGAAATTACTAGAAAAATTTAATTTGGAAATGTTTTGTGTTTGCGTAAAAAGATATCGAATTTTTGGTGTTATCGTATTCCGAATAATATAATCTATGGTACTATCATTATTGATGTCTATCTTCTTGCTTTTATTTATAGCACGTAGCACATTGGTTTTTCTTTGAAATCATTGTACATACTCTAAAGAAATATTTTGTGTTTTACATATTTCTTTAGAAGCCATTGTACATACACAAAAAGAAGAAAGAAAACCGTTCACGTAGATCATCATGAAACCATTGTACATACTTTAAAGAAATATCTAGTAACCAATACCGAGAAACTATCAAAATAAAATAAGTTATTAATCTAACTTTTTTGCTTATGTAATATTTTATTTTAGTTAGATGTTATCTTAGAATTTCTCTTTTAGATTATTGTTATATATATATGCATCAAAACCTTTTGGTTTTAAATTATTGATTCATAAATATTGTACTGATTTTTCAATGTTGATATGAATGTATCAGAGTAGCCTCCTTGAAATCTCTATAATTTTTTTTTTTGCTCGAGGGTAAAATTTCTTGTAATTTCTCTCTCTAAAACATGAATTCATGTACTCTTTCTTTCAACTAAAGAGGTACAAACTTATCACATTGTTAAGGCATCTCGAAGCATCATCACCTAGATAGGGCAAGAGAGCATACGAAAAGTTCCAATATGTAAATCTGATACGATCCTGCAAGATCTTTCACTCAAAGTTGGTTTGGATAATCCTTGACGTTCTATGGAAGCGGAAACTCCAAAGAAACAAGGTGGTGGAACTTCGGTAGATAGAAAACGCGTGGTAGCAATATTAGGTATATGAAACCTAACACCTCACACCAACAATTTGAGAACGAATTCTAACACTTCAGTCGATAGAATGGCCACACAAGTGTGATGAAGAACACTTGATAAACCGGTTTGATCCCCTGGATATGACACACCAAGACAGATCGAAAGTTCACAAGGAACAAAGAGAATCCCTCCCGAAAGTTTTATAAAAAAAAAGGTTGTCTCTCAAAATGAGATTACATGAGTTTATAAAGAGAAAATGAGACTTGAAGAGTCAAGTCTAAGTTATTCTCGAAAACTAGAAAGAAATTAAAGATAGATTGACCAAAAATGACTTTTAGGCTTCATTTTCGTCAACAAGAAAAGTGGCATGTTTGCAGCCTGGCGGGTGCTCCAAACCGGCGGGTTTGTGCGAATTGGGGCCAGCCTGGAAGCATATGTTAGCCTGGCGGGTGCTCTAAACCGGCGGGTTTGTGCGAAAGAAGTATAACCTCAGTGTGTTTCACTTTTGCTCCCTCATTGCTTTCTTTGCCCATAACTTCTTGGATTAGTCCATTAAGTGCATTCCTTAACTTCTTAACTCTCGCCCGGGTCTTTGGTCCTTCAGGTACAAGGATTGCATGCTCAGGTTCAAGTTCAGCTTCCACTTGATTATCCTTGTTGCATTCCATGATCACATCATGCCCCTCTTCTTGAAAAGGATTTGACCTCAAATCCGGTTCATCTGCAGCAAAAGGAACTAAGTCAGAAACATTAAAGGTTGAACTCACATTGTACTTACCTTGCAAGTTAATTTGGTAAGCATTGTCACTGATTTTCTTCAAGACTTTGAATGGACCATCGATCCTTGGCATGAGTTTAGACTTTCTTTCAGCTGGAAAGCGTTCCTTTCTCAAGTGTACCCAAACCAGACCTCCAACTTCGAAGACCATCTTATTCCTCCCTTTGTTTGCTTGTTTTTCATACTGCTTTGTCTTTGCTTCAATGTTTAATTGTGTTTTCTCATGAATCTTCTTAACAAGTTCAGCTTTCTTTTTCCCATCCATACTAACTCTTTCACTCAAAGGCAAAGGAATTAGAACCAAAGGAGTTAGAGGATTGAAACCATAAACAATCTGAAAAGGAGAATACTTGGTAGCAGAATGAACTGAATGATTATATGCAAACTCAACATGAGGCAAACAATCTTCCCAATTTCTAATGTTTTTTTTAATGATTGCATGCAAGATTGTAGACAAAGTTCTATTGACAACTTCAGTTTGTCCATCAGTTTGAGGATGACAAGTAGTTGAAAACAACAACTTAGTCCTTAACTTAGACCACAAAGTTTTCCAGAAATAGCTTAAGAACTTAGTGTCTCTATCAGATACAATCGTTCTAGGCATGCCATGCAGTCGAACAACCTCTCTAAAGAACAACTCAGCAACAAGCGATGCATCATCAGTTTTATGACATGGGATAAAATGTGCCATCTTAGAGAATCTATCTACAACAACAAAGACAGAATCCCTTCCTTTCCTAGTTCTAGGCAATCCCAACACAAAATCCAAAGAGATATCAGTCCAAAGCTCAGTAGGAATGGGTAAAGGAGTATACAAACCGTGGGGTTGTACTTTAGATTTTGATTGCTTGCAAGTGACACATCTACCACAGATCCTTTCCACATCTCTCTTCATATGCGGCCAGTAGAAGTGATCCTGCATAACATCTAATGTTTTGGCAACTCCAAAATTTCCCATTAAGCCTCCGCCATGAGCTTCTCTAACAAACAAATCTCTCAAAGAGCAATTAGGCACACACAAACGATTTTCATAAAACAAAAATCCTACATGCCTAAAATACTTTCCATAAGCAAATTTTTTACAAGCTTGAAACACTTCTTTGAACTCAGAATCAGAATCATACATTTCCTTAAGTTGTTCAAATCCTAACAAATTGGCATCAAGAGTAGAAATGAGGACGTACCTTCTTGATAAGGCATCAGCAACAACGTTTTCTTTACCTTGTTTATCTGGCATGTCTTTTGTTTAGCTTTTGCTGGCCCTTTAGATGTTTTAGAGACTCGTGATCAATGTGAATCACAAACTCTTTTGGCCACAAGTAGTGCTGCCACGTTTGTAAGGCTCAGACCAAGGCATAGAGCTCCTTATCGTATGTTGGATAGTTTAAGGTGGCTCCTCCTAGTTTCTCACTGAAATAAGCAATGGGCCTCTTCTCTTGCATTCGCACTGCTCCAATACCTACACCACAAGCATCACATTCAATTTCAAAGGTCTTAAGAAAGTTAGGCAGGGACAAAAGAGGTGCGTTTGTAAGCTTCCCTTTCAAAGTCTGAAATGCCTCTTCTTGTGCTTCTTCCCATTTGAAACCAACGTCCTTTTTGATCACTTCAGTCAATGGTGCAGCAATGGTGCTAAAGTCTTTCACAAAACGTCTATAGAAACCTGCTAGTCCATGGAAACTTCTGACTTCTCCAACTGTCTTTGGACTAGGCCACTCACGAATTGCTTTGACCTTCTCCTCATCCACGCTAATGCCCTGTGCACTTACAACAAAGCCTAAAAAGACAAGATTATCTGTGCATAAAGTGCATTTCTTCAAGTTGGCAAATAGCTTTTCCTTTCTTAGAACATCCAAAACAGATTTCAAATGCTCTACATGCTCACTTAAACTTTTGCTATAAACCAGAATATCATCAAAGTATACCACCACAAAAACGCCTATGAATGTTCTCAAAACATGGTTCATTAATCTCATGAATGTACTAGGTGCATTAGTTAAACCAAAAGGCATTACTAACCATTCATACAATCCATGTTTATTTTTGAAAGCAGTTTTCCATTCATCTCCCTCTTTCATGCGAATTTGATGATATCCACTTTTCAGATCAATTTTAGAAAATACACTAGAACCATACAACTCATCTAGCATATCATCTAAACGTGGGATAGGATGGCGATACTTAACTGTTATGTTGTTGATGGCACGGCACTCAACACACATTCTCCAACTCCCATCCTTCTTTGGAACAAGTAACACTGGCACATCACAAAGGCTCATGCTCTCTCGAATGTATCCCTTTTCCATAAGCTCACTGACTTGTCTTTGCAGCTCCTTGGTCTCTATTGGATTAGTTCTGTAGGCTGGACGGTTAGGTAGAGAAACTCCAGGGACAAAGTCTATTTGATGCTCAATCCCACGAATTGGTGGTAAACCACTAGGGTTGTCTTCGGGGAATACATCTCCAAAATCCTGCAAAAGAGAAGTAACTTCACTCGGTAGCACCGGTTCAATATTAGTTAAACTCATTAGAGTTTCTTTGTAAACAAATAAAATCACGGGCTGTTTAGAGAAAAAAAACTCTTTTATCCTCACTAGACCTCCCAAAGAAGTTTGAATTTCTCACGGGTTTACTCTCAAAGGCCTTTTTCTTGGTTTTACTCAAACTCTCACTCTCTTTTTGCTGGATAGTGTTTGGGGGGTCACTCAGAGTGTTTTGCTCTTTTTCCTTCTTCTTGCTCAAGTGTTTTTGATCTTGATGTACCTCAGATGGTGTCAATGGAACTAGAGTGAACTTCTTTCCGTTAAACTCGAAAGTGTGCTTGTTTGAGAATCCATCATGTGTAACCTTGCGATCAAACTGCCACGGTCTCCCCAAAAGAATATGACCAGCTTCCATTGGCAAAACATCACACAGAATCTTATCTTTATACTTTCTAATAGAAAAAGGAACTCTTACTTGCTTTGTCACTACCATTTCTCCATTGTCATTCAACCATTGCAGGCTATAGGGTTTCAGATGTCTCTCAGTTTGTAGACCCAACTTCTGAACCATAGTCTGACTAGCAACATTCGTACAGCTTCCTCCATCAATGATGAGGCTGAAAACCTTCTCATGAACAAGACATCTTATGTGAAACAAGTTCTCTCGCTGTTCTGTTTCCTCAGACTTGGTTTGAACTCTCAAAGATCTCCTAGTGACAAGCAAATCACCTTTAAGTGGAAGTTCATCACGTTCTCTAGATGAATCTGAATCCTCTCATTCTTCTTCCTCAGTAATAATATCTCCATTGTCTAGAAGAAGCATAGTTCGTCGGTAAGAGCACTCATTGGCACAATGTCCCTTGCCATGACACTTAAAGCATTGAACATCACGGTTCTTTGGCTTCGTAGGATCGGTTCTCTCTTTGTTATCTTGAATAACAGCTGCTGGTTTAGCATAAAACCTTGGTTTTGGGGCTGTCTTTTCTTCTCTGGAATAAGTAGGTCTTGCATTAGAAGATCCAGCACCATAAGACTGTCGAGTTGTACCCCTCCTCTTGAGCTGTTGCTCCATCAAGATAGCTTTGTGTAACATCTCTTCCAAATCTACATAGTGTTGTAGCTCCATCCGTTCCTGAAGATCTATGTTCATACCACTCAAGAATCTTGCCATGGTGGCTTCTCGATCTTCATCAATACCAGCTCTTATCATAAGAGTCTCCATCTCTTGGTAGTAATCATCCACATTTCTGCTCCCTTGAGTTAATCTCCTTAACTTTTGGTGCAGCTCTATGTGGTAATGTCTTGGTACAAAGCGCTTCCTCATTATCGCTTTCATCTCATTCCATGTTTCAATGGGATGCTCTCCATTTCGTCTTCTGCTAGTAACAAACTGATCCCACCAATTAATAGCATAATCATAGAACTCAGTAGCTGCTACTCTAACCTTCTTGTTTCCTGAGTAGTTTTGGCAATCAAAGACAATCTCAATCTTCTTCTCCCACTCCAAGTAGGCATCTGGATCATTTTTCCCATGAAATGATGGAATTTTTAGCTTAAGACCACCCAAGTTGTCATCAGCCTGTCCTCTAGCGTCTCTAGCACGTCTACGTCTCCTTTGGCTTCCCTGAGATGAGTGATCATCACGACTATAGTAGTCATCATCTACTTCAACCCTCACTGGTCTATGTTGATTTCTTTCTCTCACAACAGGCACAGCTTGGGGTTGCCTCTGTATAGCCTCAGCACGCACTTCTTCTAGCCTCTCATACACACCATTCATCTCGATCCTCAGCATTCTTTGCATTTCTCTCATAATTGCTTGCAATTGCAAATTCGGCACTGCTTCTCTTTGTTCATTGTTGTTATCTCCATCGTGATTAGACATGATTAATTCTCCTGCAAAACTCAACAAACAAGTTAGAAGTAAAAGTTCTCACAAGTGTTTCTCTCAAGTGTTTTCCCTCAAAAGTGTTTAACTCTCAAAGTGTTTCACTCAAACAAATAGACACTCAGTGAATTCTCTTAGTTCCAATAGATCTAACAATCACAAGTTGCATTTTCCCCAAAGAATCAATTAGCAAATCAAACAACAACTAGTATAGAACAGAAGATAGATGGTATATAATAGAAGATAGATGGTTTCGTATAGAATAGAAGATAGATAGTTAAATATAGAATAGAAAATAGTCGATTGACCAGCCTGATCCGTCTTCTTTCTTCTTTTTTTTTTTTTTCTTTTTTGCTTTGTATTTTTTCTTTGGATCTTTTTTTTTTTTGCTGGCTCAACTAGTGATTACAGCAGATAGAAAGAAAAGAAGATAAAGAGTTGCAAAAAAAAAAATTGAAAATAAGAATATGAAAAGATGAGAAGATGAAAGATAGAATGATAACCGAACTTATGAGCGTTGCTCTGATACCACTTGATACGATCCTCCAAGATCTTTCACTCAAAGTTGGTTTGGATAATCCTTGACGTTCTATGGAAGCGGAAACTCCAAAGAAACAAGGCGGTGGAACTTCGGTAGATAGAAAACGCGTGGTAGCAATATTAGGTATATGAAACCTAACACCTCACACCAACAGTTTGAGAACGAATTCTAACACTTCAGTCGATAGAATGGCCACACAAGTGTGATGAAGAACACTTGATAAACCGGTTTGATCCCCTGGATATGACACACCAAGACAGATCGAAAGTTCACAAGGAACAAAGAGAATCCCTCCCGAAAGTTTTATAAAAAAAAAGGTTGTCTCTCAAAATGAGATTACATGAGTTTATAAAGAGAAAATGAGACTTGAAGAGTCAAGTCTAAGTTATTCTCGAAAACTAGAAAGAAATTAAAGATAGATTGACCAAAAATGACTTTTAGGCTTCATTTTCGTCAACCAGAAAAGTGGCCCATTTGCAGCTTGGCTGGTGCTCCAAACCGGCGGGTTTGTGCGAATTGGGGCCAGCCTGGAAGCATATGTTAGCCCGGCGGGTGCTCTAAACCGGCGGATTTATGCGAAAGAAGTATAACCCCTCATTGCTTTCTTTGCCTATAACTTCTTGGATTAGTCCATTAAGTGCATTCCTTAGCTTCTTAACTCTCGCCCGAGTCATTGGTCCTTCAAGTACAAGCATTGCATGGTCAGGTTCAAGTTCAGCTTCCACTTGATTATCCTTGTTGCATTCTATGATCACATCAAAATCTTAATTAGAGTATCTTATCTTCTCTAGGAGGCGATAATGATGCAGATTGGTCAACTGACATTGTAGTTGATATTATAGCTGAAAACAAGCATGGTCTTGTTGTTGGTGGGATTGTTTTCGGCGAACACCAACTTACCAGACTTGGTGACCGTATACGAAAAGCTTAACATGTCTGCTTCATTCGCCTCCACCGGTATTGGTGTAAACTATGTATCATTAATTCTTTGAGTAAACGTTGTCTTGTCTATAATCGTGGTAAACCTTGCTGGTATAAACGCTGACTCATAAGTCAATTGATTACCCATCAACCTAAAAGTCAACACGATCTTACATTTCTGGAAAACAACAAAGAAAGTACTTAGGAGTTTTAACAACCTGAACACGATATGACATTTTTGGAAAACAATGAAAACTTAAAAGAGTTTTGTAGACTTTATTAACCTTAGGGCATTCGATTTCAAATCTTTTGTTTTCAAGGGGATCGATAGGTATTGCGGATGAGCTATCATCTGAGGAGAAATCTTGAGGAGTTACACTCAATCCTCAATATCGAGTTAAAATTTGGTTGGGTTTAAAGTACCTAAATCCAAATAATATGAGAGGGAATTAGAAAACACTCCAAGAAATTAAACCAAAACCAAAAAAAAAGATAATCACAAAAATTGTTAGAACCAACCCACTTACTTTAAAAGCGTTTCAAATGATTTTGATCTAGATGGGGTAATGTGGCGGGAGTTTTGGTCTTCCACAAAACCAGTGTCGGTCGAACGTTTTATGATACCTATACAAATTTAAGCGTGCGTTTTTTTGTGTACGATACAAAATCACAAATAGTAATAATACTAGTGGTCCAATAAACTCTACGACATAGATATGATCAGATGATTTAGTTATGATCGTGAGACAAAGAATAAATGATTAAATTTAGGCGCGTAGATTGCGCTAAACTCAATTTGATGAACCAAAAAGGGCACTTTCGTTGATCATTAATCGCACTTGCGTTATTTAAAATATTGAATAAGAAAGGCCCAACCCATAAAAAGCTCAAGCCCAATCTTTCTTTCCACTTTCTTTTCTTCTTCTCATTCATCTTCTTCTTTTTACGACATCCGAGAGTATTAGATATTTGCAGCACACAAGATCCAATTTTCGACCATGAAGACAATTGGAAAGATAGTGATCCATATTTATCTACTTATTACAAAAATATACCTGTGTACAGTTGGGTAACTAAAATATACCAAATGTTTGGAAAAAGATTTCTAACCCATAAAAATTAAGGTATTTACTTTTTATACCATTATGATTCATTTTTCTTACAAAAAAATAAAATTATAAAAACACAAACTAAACCTAAATTCTAATTATTTTTCTTATCTCTTTATGTTTTGACCGCCATTCTCTCTTCCTCTTGTTTGTGTCTCTCCGACGAATTTCCCGAACGACCACAACTCTCCACCTCCCATCTCTGTCGCCCATCATCATCAAATATGCATTTGACTGATGTTTCTCTCGTTGTTGGACCTCTTTGCCAAGTTTTTTCTCTCTCTCTCTGTCTCTTCTTTTCTTTTTCTTTTTGTTTTGAACTTTATCATCACTAGATCCATCACTATGTTTCCTTTATTTCACATCTCTACCGCCATATATGAATTTCATGACCAATTAGTAATAAATTTATATTTTTAGATGTTAAGTGATCACAAATTCGTGTTATTTTAGCTATTTTTTTGTTTACATAGTTTGAAAAATATACATCAAAGGGGTTCGATAGAATGCTTGAATGAAAAATAAGTTTGCTAATCATAATTATGTTAATCAAATAAATCTACAAGATGTCACGTTGTTTGTAGTTGATAATAATATTATATTATAGATTTATGTACGTAATGCAGACTTATATTAGAAATTGATTTAAATATGTTTGATTTGATGGTAAACTTTTATTGTAGAATTTGAGATAGCAGTTATATTTGTTTAGATATGTTGGTAGATTTATTTACTTTTGTATGTATGTAATGGCAGATTTAAATTATACGAAGAAGAATAAATTGACGAGAACAAGCCGAAAAATAGAAAATTCAGACTTATATTATAAATGAAAGGTGTTCGATAAAAAAAAATAAGTCTATTTTGAAACAAATAAATTTGCAAATACATTTCATTTAATTTCTACTTATGTAAACTTATGTACATAATAATTTTATATTTTTGGTTTATTTTGTGTCATAATGGTAGATTTATGTACTACTAAATGTACAAGACAGTTGACATTCTTATAGTGTAATCATAAATTTATATTTATTACAATTGCAAGTTTATGTATCTTTCGTTGTACATGATGGTTGACATGTTTGCCGTGTAATCATAAATTTATTTGGTATCATAATCGTGAACTTATGTATCTCTATTATACTCGATAGTTGACATGTTTGTAGTGTAATCAATATATTTATTTTGTATCATAATTGCACACTTATTTATTTTTAATTGTAAACATTGGTTGACGAATTTGTAATGTTATCGTAGATGAATTTTATATCATAATAACGTACTTATTTCTAACACATCAAATACAATTTTCAAATTTTATATATGACAATTTGAGTCAATTTCACCAAGTCAGCAATCATACCTAGAGTCAGGTTTAATGTTGGGTGTGATGCAAAGTTTCAACGCTTGTAATTAATTGTAACTTTCAAGATCTCATCTATTTTAAAAAAACAATAGGTGTTAATGAGGTATGAGAAAATATCAAATGAGATAGATTGTGACATGAATTAATAACAAACTGACCAGGCTTATATCAATGTTTGCCACCAAATATCATCATGATCATGCTTCATTTAATTCTCCAAACGATCCCATGAAAAAGGTGCAGCGAAACTTGTTTTCTGGAAATCTCAAACTCGGATGATGCTGGACTAACTTGCAAGACTATTTGCTGATGACGTTTAAAAGAGATTGATGAAACATTGAATCCCTTGAATTTTACGAAGTGTGTTCTTTCCAGAGACGACACCCTCATGGTCTAAGTCTTTCTGGAATGGGTGAAATCCTCCTCCAAAGTAGCTTACACGCACACTGTTATTTATGTTATTGTATGTTGTTGCGTGATTTTTGGCAGTGAGTATCATTAGTGCATGACTAAGTCGGTGAGGTCAGATATGATCAGTCTAGCCTATATCCAAAATGCATGCTTATGGAATTTAGAAAATAAAATGGAACCGTCCATGTGTGTACACCAAATATATATGCATGACTAGACTAAGGGGTGAGTGATAATCGTGTATATAGGACCAAAGAAATTTTGGCTCAACTATTTTACTTCATGTCTCTATCATTATGTGACTGTTTTTACTAAACCATCAGAATTCCTAATTAGGGTCAATCTGGACATGCATTGGTAGAACATATATTAGTAGATGGTTTGTAAGAGATGCGATTGTGAGGCTAATCGGATAGGATGTAAGATTAGCAATGCTCGAACCTCTTTCTTTCTTCTTAAGAAGATGAGATTTATAGATTCACAAAAACAGCCACTTATTCTTCTGAAATCTCCAATCCCCACAAACAATAACTATTTGCTCGACTACCATCAAGTTTAATCACAGTTGAGATGATAACGAAGATGATTAGAACTAGATAAATTATCAGAACCAACTACAGTGAAATGAACGAATGAAGATGTTGAAAGTAAAGGAATGAAGATTTTGTACCAAAGAATAAGGTGTGCCTGTCAATGCCGTTTTTGATTTTTAGGTTAAAAGATGACATAACTCAACTTCTAACAAGAATTAATAACCTTCTAAACAAATCTGCAAGATAAATCTATGACCAAACAAAGAGTTAATTTAGTAAGACTTAAGTCTACCATAACGTACCTCCAATAAGTCTCGTGCCTCATTGATATAAAATTATAAATTACTGTAACTAAAAAATAAATCTGCATCAAACCGAGTTAGTATAGTAATTTTAGAAACATCCAAAATAAATCTGCTTTGTATCAACCCACATATTAAATCTACCACAACACAATAAATCTACATCAGTACTTTGTATGTCTACATTAAGGGACACAATAACTCAACGATTACAATATATATATACGAAATATATCTAACCTCCGAACTAACAAGTCTAAGTCGAACAATAAATCTACTGTCCGATGACATAAGTCTACAACAAAGCAAAGAACTCTACTAAATTTCTCCCCCAGCAAATAACTCTACTAAATTTGTCATCCGTTTACTAAATCTGCAAAACAACTCTACAATAATCAAATATATCTACATCATATAAACACAAATCTACCTAACGAATCTGCACAACCAAAAGTCTACCTTACAAATCTGCCAATCAATATAACTATACCAAACAATCTGCGAACAAATAAGTTTACCATCACTAAGTTAGTTGACTTATTGTGATAAAATAATGGTTTTCAAATAATACCAAAACTAAACATTAAAATAAATATCTATACCTTCAATTTAACTAATATTCAATCAAGTTATATAAATTATGTATATCAAACGATCCGCGCGTAGCGCGTAAGCAACCCAAGTTTTTTAAACAAAACTATTGTAGAATATATAAAATTGAATGGGTGTTAAATTATTAAGTGGAAAAGAGAGAATATGATGCGAAGTGTTGAAAGTTGAAACCATTGTACATACTCTAAAGAAATATCTAGTGACCAATACCGAGAAACTATCAAAATAAAATATGTTATTAATCTAACTTTTTTGCTTTTGTAATATTTTATTTTAGTTAGATGTTATCTTAGAATTTCTCTTTTAGATTATTGTTATATATATATATATATATATGTATCAAAACCTTTTGGTTTTAAATTATTGATTCATAAGTATTGTACTGATTTTTTAATGTTGGTATGAATGTATCAGAGTAGTCTCCTTGAAATCTCTATAATTTTTTTTTTGCTCGAAGGTAAAATTTCATGCAATTTCTCTCTCTAAAACCTGAATTCATGTACTTTTTCTTTCAACTAAAAAGGTACAAACTTATCGCGTTGTTAAGGCATCTCGAAGCATCATCACCTAGATAGGGCAAGAGAGCATACGAAAAGTTCCAATATGTTAATCTTAATTAGAGGATCTTATCTTCTCTAGGAGGCCATAATGATGCAGATTGGTCAATTGACATTGTAGTTGATATTGTAGCTGAAAACAAGCATGGTCTCGTTGTTGGTGGGATTGTTTTCGGCGAGCACCAACTTATCAGACTTGGTGACCGTGTACAAAAAGCTTAACATGTCTGCTTCATTCGCCTCCACCGGTATTGGTGTAAACTATGTATCATTAATTCTTTGAGTAAACGTTGTCTTTTCTATAATCGTTGTAAACCTTGCTGGTATAAGAAAATATAAAATGAGATAGATTGTGACATGAATTAATAACAATCTGACAAGGCTTATATCAATGTTTGCCACCAAATATCATCATGATCATGCTTCATTTAATTATCCAAACGATCCCATGAAAAAGATGCAGTGAAACTTGTTTTCTGGAAATCTCAAACTCGGATGATGCTGGGCTAACTTGCAAGACTATTTGCGGATGACGTTTAAAAGAGATTGATGAAACATTGAATCCCTTGAATTTTACGAAGTGTGTTCTTTCCAGAGACAACACGATCATGGTCTAAGTCTTTCTGGAATGGGCGAAAACCTCCTCCAAAGTAGCTTACACGCACACTGTTATTTATGTTATTGTATGTTGTTGCGTGATTTTTGGCAGTGAGTATCATTAGTGCATGACTAAGTCGGTGAGGTCAGATATGATCAGTCTAGCCTATATCCAAAATGCATGCTTATGGAATTTAGAAAATAAAATGGAACCGTCCATGTGTGTACACCAAAAATATATGCATGACTAGACTAAGGGGTGAGTGGTAATCGTGTATATAGGACCAAAGAAAATTTGGCTCAACTATTTTCCTTCATGTCTTTATCATTATGTGACTGTTTTATCTAAACCATTAAAATTCTAATTAGGGTCAATCTGGACATGCATTGGTAGAACATAAATTAGTAGATGGTTCGTAAGAGATGCGATTGTGAGGCTAATCGGATAGGATACAAGATTAGCATTGCTCGAACCTCTTTCTTTCTTCTTAAGAAGATGAGATTTATAGATTCACAAAAACAGCCACTTATTCTTCTGAAATCTCCAATCCCCACAAACAATAACTATTTGCTCGACTACCATCAAGTTTACTCACAGTTGAGATGATAACGAAGATGATTAGAACTAGATAAATTATCAGAACCAACTACAATGAAATGAACGAATGAAGATGTTGAAAGTAAAGGAATGAAGATTTTGTATCAAAGAATATGTTGTCCCTGTCAATGTCATTTTTGATTTTTAGGTTAAAAGATGACATAACTCAACTTCTAACAAGAATTAATAACCTTCTAAAAAAATCTGCAAGACAAATCTACGACCAAAAAAAGAGTTAATTTAGTAAGACTTAAGTCTACCATAACGTAGCTCGAATAAGCCTCCTGCCTCATTGATATAAAATTATAAATCACTCTAACTAAAAAATAAATCTGTTTCTAGCCTTCTTCTTCCTATCCAAATCTGCATTCTTGGTACTATTTCTAGATGCCAAGTTCTCTATAAGTATCACAGCATTCTCTGGATATTGGGTGTTGAAGTTCACATTACTTGCAGCGTCTAGAGCCATCTAGTACCTCCAATCAATTCCTCTGAAGAAAATTCCCAGCAGCTGAACCTCACTAAAACCATGGTGTGGGCAGTCTCTTTGATAAGCCTTGAATCTCACCCAAGCAGTCTTGAATGCTTCAGTTGGTCCTTGAGAAAATGTAGAAATATTCATCCTTAGCTCCTCAGATCTTGCATCATCAAAGAAATTGCACAGGAATGCATTCTTTGTGTCCTCCTAGGAAGTCAACGATCCTGGTTCCAACTGCTTCAGCCAATACGCAGCATCTCGAGCAAGTGAGTAAGGAAAAAGCTTACAGAAGAGATAGTCATTAGACACTCCATTAGCCTTAATGCTTGATGCCAAATCCTCAAATCTCTCTATGTGGTCCATGGGATGCTCATTAGGAAGACCATGGAAAGGGATGATGAGCCACAAGTGTGTAGAAAGCAGGCTTCAACTCAAAATCATTCATCTGAAAAGCAGGAGGACGAATCATAGCTCTGTTAGCATAGAACTGATCAAGCCTGTTGTAATCACCAAGTGTTCTTCCACGTCCATCTACTTGCACTGCTTGCTCGATGATTACAACTCCATTCTCATCAAGTCTCTGGCCTCGATTGTTCCTCCTATGCCCTTCTGCATCGAACAAATTGCCAGCTTCATCTCTTATCAAAATCACAGGCTCCGCCATCTGAGTCTGCGAAGGGTGTCGATCGACGCTAGTGTTGGTGTCGGCCGAGCTCCTGGTTGTTGAGTTTGATTAGTTCCTTTTCTTTGTTGCTCCTGGTACTGCGATTAGGCATGCACCTGAAAGCAAAAATAAGAAACTAAAAAAATTAGTAACCAAAAACAAAAATAAAAACCTAAACAAAATTCTAATACTAAAAATCTTTTAGGCAACTAATCTCCTTCCCCGGCAATGGCACCAAAATTTGATATGCTCAAATTTACCCTAGAGCTACTCTCTCAAATTAAGAGATCAGTCGCAGTACTTAGGGATCGAATCCACAGGGAATGAGATAATCACACAACAGACTTTTAATTTCGAATTATGCTAAAAAGAAAGTTGAAAGTAAAAACAGAAAGCAATTTAAAACTTAGTAAATTCAGGAGACGAAACGCTAGGCTCATGGAAATTCTCAGGTGAATCCAAATTGCAGATCTAGACAGAATGTTAGGAATTACGAGGAACTGTTCTTGAACTTGAAACACTAATGTAAAATCAACCAACTCTCGCTGCGAAGATTATCTATGTCTAAAACCTAGAATTCCAAATCTCTTTGCAAATTCAAACAATTTAGACAAGCATTAATAATAGGTTCATTTGTTCATAAAATCCTAAACCAAATCTCTTTGCGAATAGGTATTTTGTTCATCTAAGATTAGTTCAGGCAATCAATAATACTCCCACATCTATCAATTAACCTAAGATCAGATTCTAGGTCGCGAAGCTAGAATAAGCATTAAACACAAATCCAGATGAAGACCTCTAATGATTTTATCCTAACAATTCAATTCAACCTAACAATTCATCAATCACCTTTGAAAAACCCTAAACCTAACAAGCAAACTACTCAGACATGATCAATGAAACAAAAATCATAATTTGAATAGAAAGCATAAAAGAAATCAATAGAAGNAAAACCCTAAACCTAACAAGCAAACTACTCAGACATGATCAATGAAACAAAAATCATAATTTGAATAGAAAGCATAAAAAAAATCAATATAAGAAATAAGGGAGTTCCAAATCTGCTATAAAGGATTCTGATTTTTCTCTCCAAAAACTCTCTACAAATCTCTCTCTATAAAATAATGTATAGCCTAAACAATGGCTCTCAAATCCTTAAATAAGGGTAGAAACACGAGTTGTGGCACTTTTGCATATAAGGAAAACTTCTGGGCAATTTCCTTTTCCTTCAAGACTTGTAAAATCAGGCGGCTTTGTGAATCCACGATTGGTGTCGATCGACACCAAAGTAGTGTCGATCGACACTCCTTGTAAAATATGGCTCTTAACTTCATCACTTCGCAGCTTCTTCCACAATGCTTCAGAATGCTCCAAAATCTCCAATTATGCTCCAAACGTAGTCCAACCTGTAAAGACTCTAATAGGACTCTAAAAATACAAAAATACTCTATAAAATAGACTAATATCATGCTCAAAAACCGGTAAAAACCATGATATATCAACTTCTCCAGACTTAGCTTTTGCTTGCCCTCAAGCAAAATAGAAACTAAATATAGAGTCGAGGTTTGAAAACAGAAACAATCAGCTAATCTTAGGAATGCCACATTGAATAACCACCCTTGAATCCACATACCATAGAGCCAACCTCAGATAATATTTCAGTATACTTACCACAAGATTAGCAATCTCCCAAATCAAGTCCAGATCCCTTTCTTCTCAAAATTTCAAACTTTAAACAAACGGTATTGACCAAAGGACTTACATATTCTTTTCCTTCCTTAGCGCCTGAACAAGACATACAACTCTCCTATTTTCTCTTCTCTTAGTCAACTGCTGCCCATTTTCATGGTGTTCTACAGATCTTTTCATTGACTTTTTCATATTCTTTTGTAGTCTTAGAATAGTGCTGCTCTTTACTTGTGTTCCTTGTGAGGAGACAGGTTCATGAGCTCTCACTAATATTGTTCCTTGTGAGGAGACAGGCTCATGAGGATCTTTGCACTATTCCTTGACTTAGACTCTTTGTTTCTTTTCTTTTCTCAAAGGAAGATCAAGGAGAGACTGTAGTTTTCTTATCTTGTCAATGTTTAAAGAGGAATCAAGTCCAATGCATACCAAGCTCTAAACAGGAATCTGAACTCTCTCTGTTAGACCGATCTACTTGCAGCTTTCTACCTAATAAAGCCTGCAATCAACTACTATGGCAATGGTCCTTCAAGTATCAATATGTTGTGGTTTTGTTCCAAGAAAATCTGAAAATTTCAACTGATTTTGACTCAATAAAACAAAAACAACTGACTCAAAACAAAAGACAAAGCAAAATACATTAGTATTTTCCTCCCCCAGACTTAACCAACACTGTCCTCAATGAGATTAAATCTTAAAGTCAGAAACAAACCAAATCGAAAAGATAATAGACCGGATGGATAGAGGACGAAAATCTACACAACTTAGGCTCTTAAATCACTTAAAACTGTTAGGAATTGAGAGAGATATAAAGAAAACAAGTTGAGAAAACTTACCTCTGAGAGGGTGTCGATCGACACTGTTCATGTCGAGCTTTTGTGTCGACCACGGTCGACATCCGTCCGTCCGTCTGTATTTTTTTTTTTTTTTTTTTTGAAACACAAAAGAAAACCCAAAGTTAGTGAAAACAAAACGAATTTAAAGAGAAATCCTACCTAAAAGTGGGTTGCCTCTCACTCAGCGCTTGTTTTCAATCATTAGCTTGACCATGTCGGGGTTCAGACGTTTGGTGGATCAAATTCTGGCATCGAATGCTCCCCAGAAGAATGTCTACTCATCCATGGTGGTGTATAGGCGTTAGGTGCATGAGAGCGACCAAGGAAATGAGGAACAACAGCAGGGTGGGACATGAGTTCGGGTGGTGAAGGACACTTCTTTTTCCTGCAGAATCATCAAAACAAACTATATATTTATTGTATGTGTTTTGTTAAATGAAATTACGAAAACATTGAAGGTACACCAACTAACTCTTCTGATATATCATGGTTTTTACCGGTTTTTGACCATGATATAAATCCATTTTATAGAGTCTTTTTAGGGTCCTATTAAAGTCTTTGCAGGTTCAGGTACGTTTGGAGCATAATTGGAGATTTTGAAGCATTCTGGAGCATTGTGGAAGAAGGTGCTGAAAACATGAAGTCGGAGTGGAGCTGGTTGAACAGTTCATGGTGTCGAACGACACCCCTCAAAATCAGAAGACGGTCGTGACTTTACAAGTTTTGAAGAAAAAGAAAATTGCCCAGAAGTTTTCCTTATTTGCAAAAATGCCCCAATTCGTGTTTTAACCCTTATTTAACGATTTTAAAACCATTGTTTTAGGCTACAATTATTTTAGAGAGAGATTTGTAGAGAGTTTTTATAGAGAAAAATCAGACTCCTTCAGAGCAGATTTGGAACTCATTTAATTCTTCTATTGATTTCTTTTATGCTTTCTATTCAAATAATGATTTGTGTTTCATTGATCATGTGTGAGTAGTTTGCTTGTTAGGTTTACGGTTTTTCAAAGGTGATTGATGAATTTCTAGATTGAATTGATTAGTTAGGATAAAATTATTAGAGTTCTTCATCTGGATTGTGATTAATGCTTATTTTAGCTTCATGACCTAGAATCTGATCTTAGGTTAATTAATAGATGCGAGAGTATTATCGATTGTTTGAACTAATCTTAGATGAGAAAAATACATATTCGCAAAGAGATTTGGTTTAGGGATTTTGTGAACAATTGAACCAATTATTAATGCTTGTCAGAATTGTTTGAGTTTGCAAAGAGATTTCGAATTCTAGGGTTTAGACATAGATAATCTTCGCAGCGAGAGTTGGTTGATTTTACATTAGTGTTTCAAGTTCAAGAACAGTTCTTAATAAATTCCTAACATTCTATCTAGATCTGCAATTCGGATTCACCTGAGAATTTGATGCAGCGGCATAAGGATAACTTGGCCGACAAGTAACGTGTTTTATGATTTAATATGATTTAGGCTTTACGTTTGCTACTTTATGGATTTCATGTTAATTGGGCTTTTAGGTGTTAACATTTTCTCTTCTTAAGCTAGGGTTTCCGTTTACAAATCTCTTATATAAAGAGGCGTGAGTTGTAAGGTTGGAGACAGCTTTTGATAATTAATAAACAGAGATATTTCTCGTATACCTTGTTGTTAATTCGATTAAATTCATCAAAAAAGGAAGCCGGTCTCAAGCGATTCTTCGAATCCCTTGATTGAGCGAAGCGGTTCTCTAGAGATTCATCGAATCCCTAGATTGAGTTGATTATCAAGTTCGTATGCTGCGCCAGAATTTCCCTGAACCTAGCGTTTTGTCTCCTCAATTTACAAAGTTTTAATTGTCTGCTGTCTTTTAGTTTTACATTCTCATTTAGCTTAATTCGAAATTGAAACTCTGTTATGTGACTACCTCATTCCCTGTGGATTCGATCCCTAAATACTGCAGTGATCTCTTAATTTGAGAGAGTACCGCTAGGGTAAATTTGAGAGCATATCAAATTTTGGCGCCGTTGCTGGGGAAAGAGATTAGTTGCCTACAAATTTTTAGTATTAGAGTTTTGTCTAAGTTTTTATTTTTGTTTTTGTTTATTAATTTTCTGCAATTTTTTCTTGTGTCTGTTTCAGGTGTATGCTTAATCGCAGTACCAAAAGAAACAAGGAAAAGGAGCTTATGATTTTGAGCGTAGGCGAACTCACCAAATTGGAGAGGACCAACAGGAAAGCCAAGAAGAAATCTGCAATAGTTAATCCACTTGTCCTGATACGAGACGAAGAGGGTCAGTTGATAGATGCAGAAGGGCACATAAGGAATGCTCAGGGGCAGAGATTCGATAAGAACAGAATTGCTGTCATCGAACCAATTGGTATGCGCAGCAAGCGATACCAGGAAGGCTTGGAAGGACACTTGGGAATTACAGCAGGTCTGATCAGTTCTATGCAAATAGAGCTGCAATTTGCCCTCCTGCCTTCCAGAGAAATGACTTCGAGCTGAAGCCGGTCTTTACGTTATGTTACTTTATGGATTTCATGTTAATTCGGCTTTTAGGTGTTTACGTTTTATCTTCTTAAGCTAGGGTTTCCGTTTACAAATCTCTTATATAAAGAGGCGTGAGTTGTAAGGTTGGAGACATCTTTTGATAATTAATAAACAGAGAGATTTCTCGTATACCTTGTTCTTGATTCGATTAAATTCATCAAAACAGGAAGCCGGTCTCAAGCGATTCTTCGAATCCCTTGATTGAGCGAAGCGGTTCTCTAGAGATTCATCGAATCCCTAGGTTGAGCTGATTATCCAGTTCGTATGCTGCGCCAGAATTTCCCTGAACTTAGCGTTTTGTCTCCTGAATTTACAAAGTTTTAATTGTCTGCTGTCTTTTAGTTTTACATTCTCACTTAGCTTAATTCGAAATTGAAACTCTGTTGTGTGACTATCTCATTCCCTGTGGATTCGATCCCTAAATACTGCAATGATCTCTTAATTTGAGAGAGTAGCGTTAGGGTAAATTTGAGAGCATATCAAATTTTGGCGCCGTTGCCAGGGAAGGAGATTAGTTGCCTACAGATTTTTAGTATTAGAATTTTGTGTAAGTTTTTATTTTTGTTTTTGTTTATTGATTTTCTGCAATTTTTTCTTGTGTCTGTTTCAGGTGTATGCTTAATCGCAGTACAAGAAGCAACAAGGAAAAGGAGCTTGTGATTTTGAGTGTAGGCGAACTCGCCAAATAGGAGAGGACCAACAGGAAAGCCAAGAAGGAATCTGCAATGGTTAATCCACTTGTCTTGATACGAGACGAAGAGGGTCAGTTGGTAGATGCAGAAGGGCACAGAAGGAATGCTCAGGGGCAGAGACTCGATGAGAACGGAGTTGCTGTCATCGAACCAGTTGGTATGCGCAGCAAGCGACACCAGGAAGGCTTGGAAGGACACTTGGGAATTACAACAGGCCTGATCAGTTCTATGCAAATAGAGCTGCAATTCGCCCTCCTGCCTTCCAGAGAAATGACTTCGAGCTGAAGCCGGTCTTTATGTTATGTTACTTTATGGATTTCATGTTAATTCGGCTTTTAGGTGTTTACGTTTTATCTTCTTAAGCTAGGGTTTCCGTTTACAAATCTCTTATATAAAGAGGTGTGAGTTGTAAGGTTGGAGACAACTTTTGATAATTAATAAACAGAGAGATTTCTCGTATACCTTGTTCTTGATTCGATTAAATTCATCAAAACAGGAAGCCGGTCTCAAGTGATTCTTCGAATCCCTTTATTGAGCGAAGCGGTTCTCTAGAGATTCATCGAATCCCTAGATTGAGTTGATTATCAAGTTCGTATGCTGCGCCAGAATTTTCCTGAACCTAGCATTTTGTCTCGTGAATTTACAAAGTTTTAATTGTCTGCTGTCTTTTAGTTTTACATTCTCACTTAGCTTAATTTGAAATTGAAACTCTGTTGTGTGACTATCTCATTCCCTGTGGATTCGATCCCTAAATACTGCAGTGATCTCTTAATCTGAGAGAGTAGCTCTAGGGTAAATTTGAGAGCATATCAAATTTTGGCGCCGTTACCGGGGAAGGAGATTAATTGCCTACAGATTTTTAGTATTAGAATTTTGTGTAAGTTTTTATTTTTGTTTTTGTTTATTGATTTTCTGCAATTTTTTCTTGTGTCTGTTTCAGGTGTATGTTTAATCTCAGTACCAGAAGCAACAAGGAAAAGGAGCTTGTGATTTTGAGCGTAGGCGAACTCGCCAAATTGGAGAGGACCAACAGGAAAGCTAAGAAGGAATTTGCAATGGTTAATCCACTTATCCTGATACGAGACGAAGAGGGTCAGTTGGTAGATGCAGAAGGGCATAGAAGGAATGCTCAGGGGCAGAGACTCGATGAGAACGAAGTTGCTCATATCATTGCAATACTTGAGGTATCAATCCATCTTGGGAATTTGATTCACTAAAAATACAAAGTTTGGTTTAATCTAAGCTAAAATTGCAATTGAAGTGACAAGCAATAATTAAATGCAAACTACTAATTAAGAAAGATACTACAAGGGCAATTATATGAAACTAAGCTTTAATTATCACTAATCAAGTACTAATTAAGCAATTAACAACTAATCGAGATTAACAATTATCTAAAAACGAAACCTAAGGATGAAATCATTGATTTGGGAAACTAAATGGACAATCTTGCAATCATTTAAGCAACTAATCAAACCATCTCTATGCCTAGAACACTAATTAAAGACTAATCCATGATGTGTGGCAATAATCCCTTCACTAATCACCCTAATGAACTAATGATGTTTTAGCATTAAACTGATTAGCAAGCATTAATCACAAGTCTAAATAGCATGATAAACACCCTAGGCAACTAATGATGTTTTAGGCTAGGTATGTAAATCTCTTATAAAGTTGGTTCAAGCATTTCATCAAACACTTGGTGGGTGTATGAAATGCCTATGATCCAAAATAGCAAAGACTAGCTATTTGGCATTAGAAACTACTTTATAAGAAGAGAGATGAAAGAATCTATCATAGATTGCAAGATTGAACTATTAGAAATCCCTAAATCTAACCCATCCCCAAGTTCCTAAGGAACTACTCACTAATCATAGTTAAACCCATCAAATCAAAGATAAATGATAAGCTAAACATGATTAGAGAAGATGAAAATAAGAAATCTAAGAAAGATATTGCATTAAACTTAAAAATCCAAAGCAAATATAAGGTTTTCTCCCAAAGAGGCTAAAAAGTTTTGACAAGACAAGAGAGAATAAAAGTTCTCATAAAAATTAGGTCTAAAGAGTATTTATAGGAGGGATCCATCAAAGTGACAAAAGGGATTCGTCAGTGTAATGTTCGACCAACTCGTCGAACATCTTGGTCGAACATTGCTCCTGGAAATGTTGTTCGACCAGCTGGTCGAACATCTTCGTCGAACATGACCCCTGCTCGCTTGGCTTCTTCTCCTTGGCGTCTGTCTTCAGTTCGACCAACTCGTCGAACATCTTGGTCGAACCTGACCCCTGGAAGACATGTTCGACGTGCTCGTCGAACATCTTCGTCGAACTTGCTCCCTGGAAAACATGTTCGACCAGCTGGTCGAACAAACTGGTCGAACTTGTGCGAGAAAACTTCTGCTTCATCTTCTAAGTGACTCATTGCCCCTCCAAGTGCCATGCTATCTTTCTCCAACTCCATTCATGCCTGCATAGCATCCTTATCACCTGATCAAGACTCCAAATGCACCAAAACATGCAAAGACATCCTAGACTTTAAATGATCTAAATGCAATACAATGATGCTAAATATTGATCCTAAATGATGAAAAACTTACACTAAATGGAGAGAAATATGATGCAAAATATAGACATATCAACTCCCCCAAATTTGTCTTTTGCTTGTCCACAAGCAAATGAAACACAAGCTAAGGAGAGAGGGTTGAAAGTGGGAGCTCAATATCCAAGATAGTTAACAATAATAATCAACTCAATATCCTAGTTCTTAATTCTAGAATGGATGTGAATACTTTCTACTCCAAAAGAGTTAGCCATGCCCATCTCAACATTCAAGTGTACTAAGAATTTAATCAAAACAAGTCTCCCTATCAAACCAACTCTTTAACATTCATTAAGATCAAAACCGTGAATCATGACATTGCAAGGCTAGTGAATTCATTTGGTTTAAGGACTGGGTTTTGGATTTCTAGGTGGCCTTGCATACATATATATATATATTATTTTTATTTGGCCTTTTGCCTCTTTTGGTTTCTTAAGACCACCTAGCACTTTTTATTTACTTAGATCTATTCCTTTTTAAAACCCAAGACTCTCCATTTCAAACCATTCTTCCCCTTATTTTCCACCAACCCTTTTATCCATCACCTCTTTCATCCCAACTTTTCCACAACTCATCAAGTATTATCACAACCAATTAAACCCTCAAATCCTAAGCCTAAAGCTAACCTCAAAATGCAAGGTTAGAATCTACATGAAAGTCTATACTTGTCGTTTCAAACCTAACACTTTATGCTAAGTTCAATCGAAATAAAGACCTCACAAGTAGTCACACAAAAACAATTGGCTTCAAAGGAGGTAAGGTTTGGTAGGAGTTCTACTTGAGCTAGCAAGAGGGTGGCAAAGTGAGTAAGAAAGCTCAAGTATTTTCAATCCATGAATTCACTTTCAATGCAAGCATGATAATCAAATGTCCAAATTCGGTTTAAGTGAGTAGAGTTGGCTATCAAATTCAAGACCATATTTCAACCAAAAACTAGTGACAAATGAGGTGGTCCAAGCATGGTTCTTCCTTACTTTCAAATTCATTCACAAGTATTAAAGAACTACTAACTAGGGTATTGAATTGATTACAAGAGTTAAAAATTTACAAGGATAGGCTCATCATTGCTCCCAATGCATATGCAAACAACCTAAATGAAAAAAATTCTAGACTCAATCCTAAAATGTTAACAAGTGCAAATGCAAACTAAATGATCTTTTTTTTTGAAATTTTCGAAATTTTTTTCATTTTTTTTGTTTTTCTATGCCTTAGATGAAACTCAAATATGCATGCTAAAGAAAAAATAAGATCACAAAACACAAAGTCAAATACCATACTCCCCCAAACTTAAATTACACAGTCTCTTGTGTAATCCAAGCTTGGAGAAGATTTCAAAATGCAAAAAATAAAAACTAAGTGGTATTTACAATGGTTTTAGAGTGGTACCTTGATCAAAAACGCATGGAGGAGGAGGAGTATGAATCCATGGAGTATGAATCCATGGAGTATGATGGATTGCTTGATTGAGGAGTGGGGGATCGCATGACTCTCTTCTCACGCCTCCTTGTCTCATAGGAGGTGGGGCGTGGCTCATCTTCATGGCTTTGTGCACTTGGGGTTCCTTGAAAGGACTGGCGTCTCTCTACCATATGGTTGTCTCCTTCTTGATCCTCATGCTGCTCTTCTTGATGTCTTGAGTAGCGATCTCTTTCAACCTTGGTCGTGAGGTCTTTGATTTGCCTCTTCATCTCCTTGACAGTCTTCACAAGCTTCCTAATGGTCTTATCTTGCCATCTGTTCCATCTTTGGAGAAGCTTGGTGTGTTGGTGAGCTTGTCTAGAAGGCTCTCCTTGGTTACCTCCTTCATAAGGCTCAAAGTTGTACCTATCACTACCATAGACTGGAGGAGCTTGATAAGGCTCGTGGTAGTTGTCCCAAGAGCATACCGGTAAAGTCTCTATGTCGCCTAGATGCTCGTCGGATGGGGTGAAAGAGGCATTTGACCTTTCCCTAAGGCTTGTGAGGTGAATGCAAGGGAGTCGGATTGTAGCCTCTTTAAGCCTTTCCACATTGAACTTGTACTTGAAGCCATTTCCCTCCTTAATCAAAAAGTGACCCCTAAGGAGATAGATGGAGTCTAGGTGCTGCTGCTCGGCCGAGGGACGGCTTAATTTTACGCCAACCTCCTCGAGTATAGGCGTGATCATACCCCCAATGGCGAGTTGGTGTGAGCGATCCTTCTTGGCCGGTACTCGACCATACTAACTAGCCGCATGAGCTACCCAAATCTGCACCATACCATTACCAGTAGCATCACGTCTCATTTCCGAGTTGTCATCAAAGGAACGGATGATGTTCGTGAGCCCGACATCAAGCATCTCCCACTCTTCAGCGGTTACAACCACGGTTTCTTTCTTAGTAAAGAAAGTGTGAGCTAGCACCTTGTGAGCATAGCGAATCGCGGGGTGACGGATCATCTTGCCCTTAACTCTCGCGATCTTGTAACTCCCATTAGCAACCATCTCCCAAAGCTTTTTTAACTCCACCTTTCTAACATCCAAGTGTGAGCCCGCACCGGTTCCCTCATCAAAGCCAATCACCTTACTTAGCTTCTTGAAACCCATCTTGTAAGATTTGTTGTGAACTCGGAATTGGATGAAACCGAAGCCATCTCTTTCTTTATTAACCTCTCCCGAACTCAAAGTCGTCACCTTCAAAGTAGAGAGGAATTGGCATGTCTCCTCTTGGTAGCTTGGGTATGATTGGTTGAACCACCTCTCACACCCCAAATTCTTGAAAATAGCGGTCACATCCTCCAAGAGACCCAACTCCTCTAGCAATCCGTGATCCGGGTATGTGGTTCCCTTGAAAGGGATCTCCATAAGTGCCTTGTACACATCCGAGGGTGTTAGGGGTTCGGCCGTAGCTTTCTCGGCTCGCTTCTCCCTTGCTTTCTCTTTATCAACTCCTCTCTTTGAAGAAAACTTCCCTATGACCGGGGGACTCTCCTCGGGATCTTCTTCTTCCACTTCTACCGGCCTCTTGCCTTGCTTCTTGCTAGCTTCACTCCTTGTTCTTCCCATATTACCTACAAAATTCGAATACTTGGAAAAGAGTGAGTACAAGTTGAATTCTAACCCTTGAAATCAACAAACATGTAATCATAAGACTCCATGAAGGTTCCAACAAGTAAAATTCCATGGCAATTAATTAATAGCAAGAATAAATTTCATTTATCACCTCATTTATCACCCAAAGAAATCAACAAGGAATTTTTCAAGTTAAGCATCCTCTAATTGGTAACAAGTTAAAATTCAAGAGGATTCAAGCCTAATTACTTATGCAACATGGGAAAACAAGATTAAAGAAACCAATTTTGAAAATTTGAACATCAATTAGGCATAAACATGAATTTTCGCAACCCTTGAAAATCCTATATAAAAAGAGTTTAAAAATCAAAATGTTCCCATGTAATTCCTTGAAAATCTTCACTAATCATCACCCATAACAACATTCAACTATACCCAGCTTAATCAATCCATTAAAAGTCACTTATCAATTCAAATCTCTAATTCATTCTCAAAGAAAAATCAAAGATTAAAAGAGAGGATGAGAAGACAAACCTTGTTTCCACGCAAGTGCAAGGCCGAAATCAACTAGAAAATCAAGAGTGATACACAATTTCGGAAATATAGCACTTGAAATCAAAGGATTTGATGAAGAATTGAGAGAGAGGAGAGAAAAACAAGTTCCTATCCTTATGCTAGAGTGAAAATTGTGGATGATAAAAATTTTGGGGAAGAAGAAGTCCTTTAATCCCGTAAAATCGGTTTAATCTAAGTGGGGGAAGTCAACATTAAACCGGTCAAAGGAAGGGAGAAAAAGTCAAGCAAACCTGATTTTTAGAAGAAGTTCGACGAGTTCGTCGAACTTACACGTCGAACATTGCCCCTGGAATNGATTAAAGAAACCAATTTTGAAAATTTGAACATCAATTAGGCATAAACATGAATTTTCGCAACCCTTGAAAATCCTATATAAAAAGAGTTTAAAAATCAAAATGTTCCCATGTAATTCCTTGAAAATCTTCACTAATCATCACCCATAACAACATTCAACTATACCCAGCTTAATCAATCCATTAAAAGTCACTTATCAATTCAAATCTCTAATTCATTCTCAAAGAAAAATCAAAGATTAAAAGAGAGGATGAGAAGACAAACCTTGTTTCCACGCAAGTGCAAGGCCGAAATCAACTAGAAAATCAAGAGTGATACACAATTTCGGAAATATAGCACTTGAAATCAAAGGATTTGATGAAGAATTGAGAGAGAGGAGAGAAAAACAAGTTCCTATCCTTATGCTAGAGTGAAAATTGTGGATGATAAAAATTTTGGGGAAGAAGAAGTCCTTTAATCCCGTAAAATCGGTTTAATCTAAGTGGGGGAAGTCAACATTAAACCGGTCAAAGGAAGGGAGAAAAAGTCAAGCAAACCTGATTTTTAGAAGAAGTTCGACGAGTTCGTCGAACTTACACGTCGAACATTGCCCCTGGAATTGTTGTTCGACGTGTTGGTCGAACAATCTCGTCGAACATTGCCCCTGGAATTGTTGTTCGACGTGTTGGTCGAACAATCTCGTCGAACATTGCCCCTGGAATTGTTGTTCGACGTGCTGGTCAAACAATCTCGTCGAACAGTTTGTAAAACTTTTCTTTTTCACCCTTTTCTTCAAGTCAATGGCCTCCATACTCAACCTAAAACTTTCAAAACCTTAAAGAAACATGATCATAGAGCTAAATAAAGAATATATACAAGGATAACCATGTGAATGCCTCCCAAGAGCGCTTGTTTAACGTCATTAGCTCGACTTTTCAAACCTTTTTAGGCAAGAGTGGGATCTTGAAGAGAACATGAGCTTGCCTCTTCCTTAGACTCATTCACCAAGTATGGCTTGATCCTATGGCCATTGACTGTGAAACTCTCCCCATTCTTCCTAATCAAGGTGATGGCTCCATAAGGCAACACTTCTTGAATTTCAAAAGGGCCTCCCCACCTTGACTTGAGCTTACCCGGGAACAACTTCAATCTTGAATTGTAAAGAAGAACTTTGTCACCAACACTCAGCTCCTTCTTCACAATCCTCTTGTCATGGAAAGCCTTGGTTCTCTCCTTGTAGATCCTTGAGCTTTCATAAGACTCAAGCCTAATCTCTTCAAGCTCTTGGAGTTGAATCAATCTCCTCTCTTGGGCTGTCTTTATGTTGTAGTTGAGAAGCTTCACAGCCCACAAAGCCTTGTGTTCAATCTCCACTGGTAAATGGCAAGCTTTCCCATACACAAGGTTGAAAGGAGACCTCCCAATTGGTGTTTTGAAAGCTGTTCTATAAGCCCACAAAGCATCATCAAGCTTGATTGCCCAATCCTTTCTTGTTATACCCACAGTTTTCTCTAGAATAGCCTTGATCTCACGGTTTGAGACTTCCACTTGACCACTAGTTTGAGGATGGTAAGGAGTGGCTACCTTATGCTTGACACCATGCTTGCTCAATAACCCTTCAAAGACCTTGTTGATGAAATGGCTTCCCCCATCACTAATCACAACTCTTGGTACACCAAACCTTGGGAAGATTATACTCTTGAACATATTTACCACAACCTTGGAGTCATTAGTAGGACTAGCAATGGCTTCCACCCACTTGGAGACATAATCAACAGCTACCAAGATTTACTTTTTTCCATAAGAAGATGGGAATGGTCCCATGAAGTCTATGCCCCATACATCAAACAACTCCACTTCTAGGATTGGGTTTTGGGGCATCTCATCTCTCTTGCTTATGTTCCCTTTTCTTTTACAAGGTTCACATCTCTTGATGAAGTCATGAGTATCCTTGAACAATGTAGGCCACCAAAATTCACTTTGAAGAATCTTTGTAGCTGTCTTGAATGTGGCGAAATGACCTCCATACTTAGACCCATGGCAATGAAAAATCACACTCTCAACCTCTTCTTGTGCCAAGCACCTTCTATAGATCCCATCATTACATCTTTTGTAGAGATAAGGCTCATCCCAATAGAAGTGTGACACATCTCTCATAAACTTCTTCTTGTGATAGGTGTTGAGATGAGTGGGTTCTTCTTTGCACACCAAGTAATTAACAATGTCGGCATACCAAGGCAAAGCTTTATCCTCTAGGCCCTGAATCTCTTCAAGCTTCCTTCCAACTCCATGTGCACTAGCAATGCTCTTGATCATCATAATTTGCTCCTCTGGTAGGGAATCATTGATTGGCAAAGCATCCTCAATCCTCATCCTTGACAAATTATCAGCCACACCATTTTCTACACCCTTCTTGTCCACTATTTCCATGTCAAACTCTTGTAGAAGCAGAATCCATCTAAGGAGCCTTGGCTTAGTCTCCTTTTTAGCATAGATGTGGCGCAATGCAGCATGATCGGTGTAGACTATCACCTTTGAACCCACCAAATAGGATCTGAATTTCTCAAAAGCAAACACCACAGCCAAGAGTTCTTTTTCTGTTGTTGCATACTTGGTTTGAGCATCATCAAGTGTCCTACTAGCATAGTAGATCACATGTAGCTTCTTCTCTTTCCTTTGTCTAAGAATAGCCCCAACCGCATAATCACTAGCATCTGCCATGATCTCAAATGGTAGACTCCAATCCGGTGCTTGCACAATAGGAGCACTCACAAGGGCTTTCTTGATTGTCTCAAAGGCTTGCAAGCATTCCTCATCAAACTGAAATTCCACCTCCTTACAAAGGAGCCTTGTCATAGGCCTAGCAATCTTGGAGAAATCCTTGATGAATCTCCTATAGAACCCCGCATGCCCAAGGAAACTCCTTATGCCTTTCACATTGGTTGGTGGCGCCATCTTGACCATAACATCTATCTTGGCCTTGTCCACTTCTATACCATTTTCAGAAATTTTATGACCCAACACAATCCCTTGGTTGACCATGAAGTGGCACTTCTCCCAATTTATAACCAAGTGAGACTCTTCACATCTTTGTAGAACCCTGCAAAGATTAGTAAGACATGCAGAAAAAGAGGCACCATACACAGAAAAGTCATCCATAAAAACTTCTACCATTTCCTTATTAAGATCGGAGAAGATACTCATCATGCACCTTTGAAAGGTAGCTGGAGCATTACATAACCCAAATGGCATCCTTCGATATGCAAAGGTACCATAAGGGCATGTGAAAGTGGTCTTCTCTTGATCATTAGGATGAATGGGTATTTGAAAGAATCTACTATATCCATCAAGGAAACAATAGAAGGGATGGTTAGCCAATCTCTCAAGCATTTGGTCAATAAAGGGAAGGGGAAAATGATCTTTTCTAGTAGAAGCATTAAGTTTTCGGTAATCAATGCACATTCTATGGCCTGTGATAGTTCTAGTTGGTATCAATTCATCATTTTCATTCTTAATCACAGTGATTCCACCCTTCTTAGGGACAACATGCACCGGGGAAACCCAAGTGCTGTCACTAATAGGATAGATCACATTAGC
>JAHZTW010000001.1:359748833-359788415 GCA_020283515.1 Alliaria petiolata
TCGATCTGTCTCGTCGATCCATGTCTTTTTAAGGACGGATCGACGACTCGTCGATCTAATACGTCGATCCATGCCTTTTTAAGGACGGATCGACGACTCGTCGATCTAATACGTCGATCCATGCTCAAGATCTTCGCTTCTGGATCGACGTGGTTCATCGATCTGCTTCGCCGATCTGCGCTCCTGGAAATATGGATCGATGAGCTTACGTCGATCTGCTTGGTCGATCCGTCGTTCTGGAAATGTGGTTCGGTGAGCCTTCGTCGATCTGCTTCGCCGATCTGCGCTCCTGGAAATCTGGATCGACGAGCTTCACCGATCTGGTTCGTCGATCTGCTGCCAGAAGCCTTCTTCTTCATCTTTTTGTTGCTTCTTGTCCCTCCAAGTGATATGCATCATTCTCCAAGTGCATCCTCAACTCCCAATCGTCCTTTTCACCTAATAAGGTCCCAAAACATGCAAAGAACATGCAAAACATGCAAGAACCATGCAAGAACACTCTAGGACTCTAAATGATAAAATGCAACACTATAATGCTATATTAGACTCTAAAATGATGATAAACCTACACTATATGGATGCCAAAATGATGCAAAATATAGACATATCAAATACTAATGTATTTTGCTTTGTCTTTTATTTTGAGTCAGTTGTGTCAGTGCAAAGTGTTTTATTGAATCAAAATTTAGTTGAAATTTTCAGTTTTTCTTGAAACTAACCACAACACATTGACACTTGAAGGACCATTTCCATAGTAGTTGATTGCAGGTTTTACTAGGTACAAAGCTGCAAGTGGATCAATTTACCAAGGAGAGTTCAAATTTCTGGAGAGTTCAGAAACTTTGCTGTTAACTCCGCCCTAATGAACTTCAACTTCTCATATTGGGGCTTGGTATGCATTGAACTTGATTCCTCTTCCAGCATTTTTAAGATAAGTTTGCCATGATCTCTCTTTGATCTTCCCTAGAGAAAAAGAAAAAAATATAAGTCTAAGAAAGGCAGCCTGAGTTCCGTGAAAAGGACGATGAAGGTGCGCCTTTACTCATGAACATGTCTCCTCACAAGGAACACAATTAGTGAGTGACAGCGTTCTTGAGCTATAAAGAGAAAATAAAGTCGATAGAAAAAATATAATGATACCCTAGAAAGGTAGGGAGAAATCGACTTAGGGAAGAGAAAATAAGAGAGATTGTGCAAAGACTGTCTATGCGTTTATGAGCTTGGAAGGGAAAGAGTCTATGTTTTTTGATCGATACTCCCTCGATGAGACCTCACTTAATTAAATGAAGGGGTTAACAGTGAAGAATCTGGATTTCTCTAAGGGGTTTGGACTTGATTTGAGAGATTGCTAACCTTGTGGTAAGTACACTGAAATACTATCTGAGGTTGGTTCTATGGTATGTGGATTCAAGAGTGTTGGTTCAATGTGGAATTCCTAAAGATTACTGATTGTTTCCGTTTTCAAATCTCGACTCTATATTTAGTTTCTGTTTTGCTTGAGGGCAAGCAAAATCTAAGTCTGGAGGAGTTGATATATCATGGTTTTTACCGGTTTTTGACCATGATATAAGTCCGTTTTATAGAGTCTTTTGGTCTTTTTAGAGTCCTATTAAAGTCTTTGCAGGTTCAGGTACGTTTGAATCTGATCTTAGGTTGATTAATAGATGCGAGAGTATTATTCATTGCCTGAACTAATGTTAGATGAGCAAAATACCTATTCGCAAAGAGATTAGGTTTAGGGATTTTGTGAACAATTGAACCTATTATTAATGCTTGTCTGAATTGTTTGAATTTTCAAAGAGATTTGGATTTCTAGGGTTTAGACATAGATAATCTTCGCAGCGAGAGTTTGTTGATTTTACATTAGTGTTTCAAGTTGAAGAACAGTTCTTAATAAATTCCTAACATTATATCTAGATCTGCAATTTGGATTCACCTGAGAATTTCCCTGAACCTAGCGTTTGTCTCCTGAATTTACAAAGTTTTAATTGCCTACTGTCTTTTAGTTTTACATTCTCACTTAGCTTAATTCGAAATTGAGACTCTGTTGTGTGACTATCTCATTCCCTAGTGATCTCTTAATTTGAGAAGTAGCTCTAGGGTAAATTTGAGAGCATATCAAAATACACTGCCCAATCTGGTCAATCATTGAAATTGATTCTTGCTGATGAAACTGTAAGGAAAACAAACTGTAGATTTATTGTATGTGTCTTGTTAAATCAAATTACAAAAACATTGAAGGTACGCCAACTAACTCACTATATTCTCAAACTTGCAGGGTTCCATGATACATGCTTCGTGTAAAATGAACTATATTCAGCATGTTGAACGTTTGGTTCCAGTTGGAGAATGGAAAGTTATTGAAAACTTTTCATTAACTTCTGCATCTGGCCAGTATCATCCAAAACGCAACAATTACAAGATGGCTTTTACTGATAACACATCTATCACTAAATATAATATCAAAAGAATCGATGAGTTTATCAAACTCGTGGATTTTGATACGATTTTAGGTGGTACCCTTAACCACAGTATTATGGTTGGTAAGTATTTTTATTATTATCAGTTCTAATCGGTATTAACATATTACGTTTTAATCTGATGTATCTCTTACAACTGATTTTGTGATTAAAATATCAGATGTAAATGGCCAAGTAGTTGATGTTAAAGATCTCAAAGGAGTTCAAGTCCGTGGAAAAGAGAAAAAAAAAGATTGAGTTCGAGCTCAGAGATTCAAAGTAATATCTTTTTATCATCTTCTGTATTTTACTTGAACTAAAACAATGTTTTAAAGATTATTAAATTATTTATTATATGCAGTGATGAATGTATGTCATGTTATATGCTGATCAACTTTTTACCAGTTGCCAAGAAGCAAATGGTAAAATAGTGATATGTCTAATCAAATTTGCTAAAATTGGTTCCTATCGAGGTAAGTAATTAGATAAATGTGTTTTTCTCAAATTTATTTCTTAATTTGAGGTAATTGGTTGATTATCTTCTTTCTACAAGAAAGCTTCAGATCACAAATGCATTTGTTACATCTAAACTAATGATCAATCCTGCTTTACTTGAGGTTGAAGAATTTCAGAGAGCGTAAATAGTTACCTCAAATAATAATGTACATATTAAATAAAAGAAAATGGAAAGCATTATTCAGATCTTATATCAGAAATTAATAAAATGCATGTTTGGTATTATTCAGGTTGTAAGAAGAAAGAATATTGGGCTAATTTGCCACAAAAGACCATCCAAGAGTTACTCAATTCCATTGAGGTAAATTGAAAACAAATATGTCATATATATTAAACTACATAATCTCTTCCATAATTATTATGTGGACTAAATTTTTTTGTTTTGACAGATTAGAAAATGCAAGATCATGTGTTCGATATGTGCCATTGATATCGATTGGGGTTGGTATTATTTTGGTTGTGTTAAATGCAACAGAAAGGTTGAAAAATGTTCTAAGGAACAAGCAGAATCTACAGTGCGGATTAATGCACGGACTTGGTGGTGTAAAACATGCAAAGAAGTTGTCACAAAAGTGCCAGCAAGGTTATATCGAAATCTATCTAACTAATTATATATATTAGTCTTATGTTTATTATAAATAACATTTATGATGATTGTAATTAAGGTTTAAGCTGCAAAAACAAAGGTGATGCTTCTTGACACTATTAGCCAGGTCGTGCCACAATGAGCTACTGGCCAACTTGGTGGTTCTTTTGAAGAGGTTATTTTCTAATAACTTAAATTTCAAAAGTTTAAACTTTAGAGATTTTTACACGACTATTCTATCTTACAAACATATGGTGGATCCGGAAAATATCTCTCAGCCTATAAAGGATTGTGTGGGCAAGACATGTCAGTTTTCTGTATGTGTCGAGAAAAAAAACATGTACTACGGTTTAGAGACTTATAAGGTTTTAAATGTTTGGTCTGGAAAAGATATCATCGTACCATCAGACTTTTCTGCGGATCAGGTTACTCAACTCGACAATTAATCAACAATTGTCTCAGGTGATAAAGTATTATTCATCTACTTTTTTTTATCTTGGTCCTTATTTTTTATTATCTATCTATAATAGCAATCTGAATAAATGTCAATTGCCTTTCAATAAGTTGTGCCTTTTCTAAATTGTAATATGTATTTTTTTTTATATTCCAATAATAATCCAATAAATGTTATTTGTGGTTGCGTCTTTTCAATTATCAAAATTTTTGCTTCTTTTCACTTATGTCTTTTGAAGATTATTTATATTGTTCAAAACCGCCTAAAAAATATCATTTAATAATGATTCTTGCTATAATGGTGAATCTAAAAAAGTATGTTATCTAGATGGTTTGCTATAAATAAATAAATAAAAATTTCAAAATCCAACTTATGATCGTTTTCCAACAAAATATGTATGGAACAAAAGTTTAAAAACTTAGATAAAAGTTAAGATTATAAATCGACTTGGGAAAAAATATAATATTTATCCTTCTTATGATGAATTATATTATCTTCAAACGTTAATGAAATTTTTTGAAGGAAACAAGTTGTTTAAAGATATTTTTGCAGATTATTGTAAAATTCAGTGTACTTTTGAAGATACATCTGCAATGAGTGGTTCAATAGAAAGTGCTGAGGAATGCTATGCAACAATGAAATAAGCTTTTTTTTTGGTATTACAAATCTATTATCGTTATGGAGTACACCAAATCAGTTTTGTAATTTGTTTTTCATATTAGTAAATCATTGTGGTGTTACAAATCTATTACCATTATGGAGTACATTATATTAATCACCCACCGATCAGATCACCCAAATTATTCATCTCTTTATACAATTGACTTAGAAATTATTTAGCTTTCACCATACAATTAGAATTTGGTGAGAAGCAGAAATTCACCATGCTGTGCAAACACGATATTGGAACCAAGTGGATAAATCAATATACGTAACCCAACCTTCGTTTCCATAGAGACAACCAAAATTTTGTTTCAATCCAAATCATGTACATTTAATTACCCAAAATGAGAATCCTCCATAGTGTAGAAATTGAAACATACACTTCTCCAACAGGATACAGAAAGTTATACAATTACCAATCAACTACAGCAAAAAAAATTTACAAGCACTCTCGCTGGTGAAGCTGGATCTGAGAAGCGCCATAGATGGAATCTGTGAAGCAAGGCCGCTCATTAGAGATACGTAAGTCAGTTTAGCCGATCGGCGTTTTACGTGCATAAAATACATAACACACTCGAATAAGGTCACTTTGTGTTTGAATTGGGATCATGAATGATTAAAAAGTGTAGCCTCGATATAGACTCTCTTTTTAAGAAGGTATTTTTATTTTCGTATTAAATTAGATACATCAAAAACCAAACCAAATTATATCTAAAGTCTACACTCTAGAATCCAGTTCAGGTTATCTTAAAAGCACTAAGTTGATATGGCAACAAGTGCTCTTTCGTGCTAGGACATATCCAATTGACGTGGCAATATTTTGCTTTAGTTAGACAAATTATTCTATAAGATGTTGAAAAAAAAAATCTTCTTCAAACTAATAGATATCTTTTAGAGAGATGTGACTCTTTTTTTTTAATGAACAGTTGTTTAATTTATTTAAAGAGACACTTATACTTTATATATATATATATATATATATATATATAGATGAGTGAAGCGAGCAAATAAAAATCAATGGAAATCTTACATGACAATCTTTTCAGATATAAATTTCAAATATTCTAATTAGTTTAATCTGATAGCTATCGTTTCATGTAAACTAATAGATACTTATAGCTATTATTCCATTGTTAAAAACATTTTTTGTCAATAGATACTATTAAAAACTTCAAAGGATACATGTTGAGATACAGCGAAAAATACAGAGAAAAAATGCAGTTCTTTCCAGCAATTTCACAAAGGAAAGGATATCACCGAAACTAAAACCTGAAACAATCGGGAACACAGACTAATACAATAAAAAACCAAGGAACTAAAAGCGAAAATTATACAAGATTGAAGCCAAACAAACTGATAGGAATGAAGCATATCAACAGTTGATGAAATTGAATAGGAAAAACTTCCTCTCTATTAATAAGCATAAGCAAATTGAGATCTTTCAGTGCCTCAAAAAAGTTATGAATCTATTGAAACCATGAGAACACAAATCCACAACACCACTCGGAAATCGCTCTGACCCAGGATTGGGTTTCGAAATCCGCCTTCGAGGACGCAAGACCAATCAAAGATAACAACAACCAACCTCGTAGGCGACAAGAGATTAACGGCAACAAATCCCTGCTCCTCACCGATGCCGCAGATCCGTCGAAACAGAACCCGCACACACTTCGGAAAAACCAGATCTGACAAACCACCACCGAAACCGGAGTCGCACCTCCACCTAGCCACACCTCTGCAGGCCACCGCTGAAACCGGAGCCGCCGAAGAGAAACACCAGATCGAAGATGAAACCTCTTGTTACCTTCTCGCCGAGAAAAAACCCACTAACCATACAAAAACAAAGACAGATCCTAACAAAGAAAGGCAAAAACAAGTGGAAACACCCTCTCACAGTACCGAACCACCGGACACCGAAGAGGCACACCAAGAATCGCTCTTTTTCTCCTTCCCTCTCTAGCGGCTAGAGAGAACTCTGAATTGTTAATTATCTATTCAAAACATTTTTTTCTATTTAAGATAATTTTTTATAATTTTTTACTAGTTTGTGTTTCTCTTATATTCTTCTAATAAAAACAACTTCTTTTGTAGAGTGCCAGATGTTATATTTCCATCGTTCGGTTACAAAGTTGAAGAACATCCAGAAAGTGGTTGGGAAGGATTGATCAAAGTGGATGCTGATATTATCCGAGAAGGAGAGACAGCGTCTGTAAGATTTTCTTATGGTTTTACAATTGAAGAAATTCTTTCTGAAGATATATCAACAAAAGAAAAAAGAATTGTTATATTTATTTATTTAAGGGGGTATTGGCAAAATACCTTAATTAAGATTTAAAATTTGAAAAACATACTTTTTTTTAATTTTTTTGATAACTATACTTATTGATATGTAAAAAAAACTATTTTCACTAGATTTTAATTAGAAGATACATATTTTAGAAGGAAAAAAATCGAAAATTATAAAAATTATGATTTTAATTGAAGATAAAGATATATAATTATTTTATTTTAAAATTTTATAATTAGATAAATCTTCATATTTGAGAATTTATCTCTACAAACAAAAAATTAGTTTTCTAAATTTTATTAATCTATATATAATAGCAAAACCAATTTTGGTATTTGATGATGTCATCATTTTTTTTTAGGAAAAAAAAATCTGACGGTTGAGGTTGTTTTTGTTTTGTAATCTAATGGACAAGATTTTCATGGTGCTTTAATATCTGACATCATCAATTTGCTAAAAGAAACAACATCGTTTATGCTTCATTCCCCCCCCCCCCCAATCAACGCTTCTCAAAAAGTTGCAAACGGTTTTGTCCCCTCATACACTCTCAACCATCGATGTGGTTGTTCTTTCGATATTTAATACTCTCATAAGGGAAGTGTTTCAATTAGAATTTGAGTATCAGGTTCTCTCTTTAGATTCCATAAATTAACCATGGAGTTTAATTATTTTGGTGAATTTAAAATGTTTAATTAATTTAACATTTTATTAATGTTATTGGACACCTTATGTGACATGCCCCATCCGCATTTTCCCCCAAAAACCTAAAAGCCACGTCTAAGGCCTAACCTAAACTTTTGTGTACCCTTTCCCTCCCCCTATATAAGACTTTCGTCCGGAAGAAGAGAGAGCACGAAAATCACCTAAAGTGAAGCCATGCCGGAATTTATGTAGCCCAGTCGCAAACCCTCCGATCAGTCACCTTACGGGGCGTTTTCCCGTCGAGTCAGGAATAATCAGCGGCAAATCTTGGTACCTTTGGAAAGAGGACACACCAAGGTTTCCAGAAAGCCTAAGATCTCGCGATGCAGATCGGTATTCACATATTCGATAAGATATAGTGGTTTCTTGTCGAATAAGCAGTTCTGTTAAATCTGTAATTGAGAACCCTAGTGTTATATAAAGTGAACATGTACAAAAGTTAGAATTATTATTAAATCAAAATAAAATTATTATAGATACCATTCAGTTCTAAAAATATTAATTTTTTAATTTTCTTAAAATTATTATAAACTCAAAATAAGGTTTATTTATTCATTTTATATAAAATTAAATATATTTTTAATTTTTTTAATAATGGTATAGTTTTCAAATTAAAATCTTGTTTTGATGTAGTTTCCCAAATTTTATCTTATTTTTTTTCGGAAATCAATTTTGATTTATCGGTAAGAATGATAAACAATGCCGTTATTATTGCTAGAGATGTAACTTCATCTCCTGAATATAGTCCAAGGAATCTTCCTATTGTTGAAGAAATTAATCAACAAAATAATCAAGTTTTAGACGAAATTTTGTATCGACTCTCTCTCGTTCTTGAAGAAAATAATCAACTAAATGAAGTAATACAACGATCATTGGAAGTAGAAGATATAAATTTCATACCAACAAGTAATTCTACAATAAATTATTTGGCCGTTGATATCTATATATGATGCAGATGTTTGTTTAGAAGATTATGTTGTAGGAGCTGAAGTCGTAAAACTATGTTGTGGTCATAGGTTTGATCGTGAATATATTCTTCTAAAAAAAAGGTTGTATCAATTACATGTCTATATGCTTGGTAATTATCCAATTATCCCTTACATGAGGTTTTTTTTGTTTTGTTTTTGGATCCAATTCCTCACATGAAGTACTTAACCCGCAATTTACATTGATTGAGAATCTTACGAATCTGATACCACCGTGCAGATGTTTCAAAGTTCTATAAGATCATTTTTTTTAGATGATATGGCGATTATGGAAATCCATAAATCAGTTACTCTTTAAAAGAAAGAAGGAAACCATGACTTAACTGTTTAAATTTTCTAAGCGAGATACAAAACAATGGATTTACTTGAATCGAATGTTTGCAACCCTTCTTAATCATCACCTCTTTTCTTTACACCTCTATCTCGTGCTTCTTCAATTTGATAAATTTTTGAACTGTAATTTTAAACTCTCAATTATCTCTAAAAGTTTGTTTCTCTCTCTCACTTTTTATTTCACGCTACTACCATACTATTCGACTATAGTCATTATTCTTCGCTTAATTCCTTCGGTAAGTTATGTTTTGCTTTCATTAATTATATTTTTGTTTCTCTCTAAACTCTGTTTCGATCATCAAGCGATCCTATCTGTTGTTTTTTTTCTGGACTATAAAGCTTTATTTAAATCTCTTTGTATTATGTATTATCATCGCTCTCTAACACTATCATTATAGAAGAGTCTCATTTTGTATTGTGTGTGTACGTCTTGATTACTTTCTCATCTCTTCTATTAGGTACATAAAATAGTATAGTGTTCTTAATTAAACATAAATTATATATTGTGTTCGCTCTTTTAATGGCAATTCTTTTATTTTTGGTTTTAGAGATCATAAATTTATAAGTTGGTATGGAGAGTGGGACTACTTCCTCCTATATTGTTAGCGTTGACGAACCATTAGAAGATGCTTGCGGGGGTACAATTATTATAATTGTGAAGTTGTACAACATCTTTGCTTCGTTTCTAATATTAAAGTCGTTTATATTTAATGATGCTAATTTCATTTCAGAAGATGAGTTTATAGATAAAGAAGATTTCTATAATTCTTTGGTTGATGAAGGGATTGAAGTGGAAGAGGCAAACACGATTTTAATGAATCTTATACTTATAGCTTCTGAGGTGACTGAGTCTAATGATTACTCGCCTTCAAAAATCGTGACATTATTCTTAACATTACATATCCATCACGATGTCACGTATGAGGATATTTTGGAGCACCAAGCAATTGAATATTCTTTTCATTCATGGAATGTCATAAAGAAGCCTCCTACTCATTATGCAATTAACTTTTTGGAAAGGTTAACTTTTATGATAAATACAAAGAAAGAAGGAGATGGCACTAAGATGTGTGTAATTTGCCAAGAAGAGTATGTTAATGGACAAACTCTTTTGAAGCAACCATGCAGTCATATGTTCAAAGTTGATTGTCTTCTTAGATGGTTTGAAACAAGTCATGAGTGCTTTTGTTGCCGATATAAGTTACTTTCTTAAATCATTAAAAAAAATTATTTCAATATGTATTTTTTTATTTTGATGTAATAGTTGTAGATGTATTAAGTGTTTGTAATTTAAAAATGAGTGAGCGGATTCGGGACCTAGTGTTGATAATATACTAATTAATAATTATTTTAGGTTTCTATTATTCATAGTAACAATGATGAATTATTGATGGTTACCACAACCCCTTCTTCTAAGCGTTCATCAGAAGAGTAGGGAGATTTACTTGATCTTTCTTCAACATCAAAGAAGTTGTGCACCAAGACTATCAAGGTGGAAAAGGTAGATGATGATAATGTTAAACAGTTTTGCGATGATGTGATCAATCTGAAAGATATGAATGATGAAAAGTCAACATAAAGTAATGGGAAGAACAATTTTGAGAAATCCAAAGACATTGCAGGCGAAACAAAAGAAGAGCTTTGCACCAACGAGATAAATTTGGAAAAGATGAATGGTTAAATGCCAGCAATGGGAAAAACAATGTTGAGAAAGACAAGGACATTTCGGCCGAAAATAAAGAAGAAGACAAGAAGAATGGTTTTTTTTTTGGTCAACAAGAATAATGATTAAAAGAAACATTCTAAACACATTGCGCCTTTGGATCCTTTCCATGATGCTTGCTATTTATTTATAAGTTAAAGACATTCTCAAGCTTTTAGTTATTTGTTTTTTTGGGTTTTCTATGGTGTTTTGATATTTTATTATTTATTTATTATCTGTTATGTTTATATAAATAGAAAAAATTTCTGCTATAGTTCAAAACCGATAAAATTTGAAGTACTAACCTTTTACCCTAAGACTCATTCTCTATTTCAATGGGTCTTCTTTCTTCTTGTAAAATAAACCCACTAAGAAAAACAAACATGAAAAACATATTTTAAAATATTATAATTTTTAAAACGTATTTTAACATTCTAATTCTTAAAAGATTACATATCTAAAGATTTTGGATTACAATGGTAAACAGAATTTTTAGATAGTATTATATTAGATACATCAAATGGTTTAATATAAAAGTACTAGACATATTATGTACTATATACGAGGCTAAAAAGAATATTTAAAAATATCTATAACCGAAATAGGATATTTAAAAACATTTATAATCGGTTGCAAATATTTCATTAAGATTTCATTCAATTAATTATAGATTTTCTCATAAGAAGATTAGAAAACAAGTTAAATCGTATCTATCTCTAAAATACGATCGGTTGGTGATAAACCAAACTAGATGCTTAGTGTTTCAACTAAATTATAAGTTGTTGACTTCATGAAGTAAGCTTACTTCATGAATTAAGCTTTTTGATAATATAAACATTCGTTCATTCTTTCAATTAAAATTTCATGATGAAGAAGAGTAACAGAACTAGCTCAGAGAACATTTCTTCTGATATTCAGTCAAACATATGTCCTAATTCAATAGGAGATGCAATATTTTTGAGGAACAAAAAAAAAAGATCAAATATACCTAATTCATGTAAGTTGTCGAGTTGAACCTATTGTGGACTTCTGAAATTCTGCATATGCACAAAAAATATTGTTTACATTTGCTATTAGAATAACAATGAAATCTTTTTTGGTTAGCATTTGAGAATAACTTATCGCAACTTGCATCTACAACCGCAAATGGGAGTACATGTTACTCAACATGAAATAGAAATGTGTTTGAAGATAATTCAAACTCACATTATTCGACCGATAGAATTTTTCAACACATCTTCTTCAAAGACACATGATCCATTTCATGATTTGCGCCTGGAAGACCTACAATCGGATATCACACAAACTTATCAGACACCACATCATTATTCATCAGAAGGTTTATCTATCTTATTGTAAAATACATCATGGAATACATTAAGAATCTGCTTATTTGATCAATAGCTTCGAACAATAATAATCTTAACCAATTATTATTTGAACATGATCTGATGAAGATGAAGAAGATTATAAATAGGTTTTTGATTGTAGTAGCCAAGAAGATACAGATCCAGACAAATCTGTTGAAGATTTGGGATTGCCAATTTCTAACGAAACAAAATCAAAACGTTCACGAGTTTTGGAAATGGCAGAAATGCTTAAAACCATTTTTTCGAAGCCGTAAATTACTGGTACATTACTCTCTTTCTCATAGTATATTCAATAGATATTAAAGCTTTCAGTTACTAACATGTTCTTATTAATTTATTTTACATTGTCAAAATTAGAATACAATGACGAGGGTGATCTTACGTACAATTATCAACATTGTGGTGCTATATTCTAGTATGGAGAGCGCATCAACAAATAAGAAGATCCAGAAACCCAACATTTACATTGTGTTGTTTGCAAGGACAAGTGGTTTTGCCGGAACTGAAGAAATTTCCTCCTTTGTTGAAACATTTGCTTACATCTGATGATGAAATAAGCAAATATTTTCAAAAGAATCTTAGGGCTTATAACATAGCTTTCTCTATGACATCTACTGGTGGTAAAGTAGATCGCTCAGTTAAAAAAGGAAAAGGACCTCAAATGTTTCAACTACAAGGTGAAAACTACCACTTAATGGGTAGTATGCTTCCTAAACATGGTGATTATGCTAAATTCTACCAGCTTTATATAGTTGATATTGAAAATGAGGTGGATAACAGAACCAATGTTCTTAGATAACTTCTCAATTTCGAAAAATATAATTTTTATATTTGTACGAACTAAAATTTCATTGCATTCAATAACAAAAGGTTTTGTTTTTATATACTGTTGCAGCAAATCTAAGAATGCAACAAGGCCGACTACAAACAATCAGCTCAGGAAGAAAATCATTGAGCAGCTAATCAAGATGTTAAATGACTTAAACCCAATATGTAGCTAAATTTAGGATTGCAAAAGATTGTTACTGAGCGCCCAACCAATGCCAGAACATACAACAACCAACAACTTCTGAAGTAGCTGCAATCATTCCAGGTGATTTTAATATGGAAATAGATAAAAGAGATATTGTTCTGCAAAAATAACCTGGGAGGCTAAAACGGATAAGTTAAATCCATCCTTCATATCTAGCACTTCAATATCCTTTGATATTTCTGTATGGAGAGGATGGTTTTAGGTTTACAATTAAAAAAGGTTCTACAAAAGCTTCTAACAAATCTAGGAAGGTAAATATTAGTATGCTGCAATTTTTTGCATTCCGTTTTCAGGAAAAACCGAATGAGTCACCAATTCTGCTCAGTTCACGAAGATTATTTCAACAATTTATGGTTGATAGCTACACTATGATAAAGTCTAACATGTTATCTTATTTGAGACTGAACCAGTCCAGTATAAGATCTGATAGTTATGATTTTCTCAAACAAGCATAAGAAATGGAGTTACTGATTTAAGTGAGCAAGAAAATTGGTTTTATTTACCTTCAACTTTCACAGGCGGAACTCAATACATGAAAAATAATTACCTAGACGCCATGGTTATATGCAGATATTTTAGATTTCCGGATTTGTTCATAACATTTACAAGTAATCCTAAATAGCCTGAAATCACAAGGTATCTAGAAAAGCGTAATCTCAAATTTGAGGATAGGCCAGAAATCATTTGCAGGATTTTCAAGATGAAGCGTGATTCTTTAATGAGTGATTTGACTGACAAGGCAATATTAGGAAAAACGGTTTCATGTAAGTTATTCATTCCTAATCTTTTGTTTTATTTTGTTTTATATTGACATTTATATCCTAAAGCTATCATTCTTGAATTTGCAGCAATGTATAAGATAGAATTTCAGAAATGAGATCTACCTCATGCTCATATTCTTTTGTACATGCATCCTAAATGAAAATTCCCTACTACTAATGATATTGATAAGATTATTTCTGCCGAGGTTCCTGATAAATTCGAGGCGTCCGTGAAGTTATTAAAGACATGATGATTCATGGTCCTTGCGGATATGTTAACTTGAATTCACCATGTATGAAGAATGAAAATGTACTAAGTTATACCCTAAACCACATGAAGAAAAAACGACAGTCAACATAGAAGGGTTTCATGTATATAGAAGGCGTGAACAACCTAATAAGTTTGTTAAGAAGAATGGTTTTAAGTGTGATAACAGATATGTCATTCCATATAGCATAGAATTATCACTTCGTTACCGAGCGCACATTAACGTGAAATGGTACAATCAATATGGATCTATCAAGTATTTATTTAAATACATCACTAAAGGAGTTGATCGTGTACCTGTTGCTGTTGAGCCATTAGAGAAGGTTGTAAATGAAGAGGGAAAAACTGACCCACAAAATCCACATGTTGAAAAACACAATGTTTCTGGTAAAAAAAAATGTTTCAAGAGAAAATAAAGATGAGATTAAAAATTTCTTCGATTACAGGTTATTTTTTTGTTCTCTTTTTGTAATTTTGTTCATCATATATTTCTGATTGATTCTATTTTAATAGTAGAGATCTATGTTGCTATGTAATGCTTTTAGGTATGTTTCTGCGTGTGAAGCCGCTTCTATCCATTATCGATCTACAGCAGTTGAGAAACTTATTTGGCATCTACCAGGAAAACAGAATGTGATATTCAAAGATGGTGATGAAGTGGAAGAAGTCATCAGCCGAAAACTTATTGAAAATACCATGTTCTTGGCATGTTTTAAATTGAACGAGGTAGATTCTGATGCCGCAAAACACCTATGCTCAAATCACGACTAAGTTTACATATAATGCAAAGCACAAATGTTTTAAAGTCTGGGAGAAAGGCTTTAGTATTGGTAGAATTAATTATGTGCCACGCCAGATTGAACAAGCATATTATATTTGAGTGTTGTTAAACATTGTTAGAGGTCCAACTTCTTATGAGGATATTAAAACATTCAATAAAGTTGTGTATCATTCATACAAAGATGCATGCTATGAAAGAGGTTTGCTTGAAGATGACCAAGAGTATATTGATGATATTGTAAGAAGGAGTTTTATGTGTACTCCATCAGATCTTCGTCAGATTTTTGGTATTATGCTTAGTTCTGATAGTTTATCTAGGCCTGAGTTGTATGGAATAATACTTGAGAATTTCTTTCTGATAACATTAAGTACAAAAAAGACAAAAAATAAATATACAAGGTTAGTACTTATTTTTCGTTTTTCAAAATAATTCTACATATATTTCAATAATACCGTCTTAATATTTCTTCGTAATTCTAGTTTTTTAACTTACATCAGCTTCTAATACAGGAATGATTTTTAAGTGATGATGACAAGAAAAAGTTTTGTTTTCAAGAGATTGAGAGGATTCTGAAAAGTAATGGGACTTCACTGGCAAGATTTGAATCTATGCTTAAGGTGCATCTAGATGTTAGAAAAAGTTCTAATGTTTTGATAATTGATGAGTTTACAACCAAGAAGAATTTAGAACAAACCACGACAGAGATTTCAGAAAGCTTACAAATGAGCAAAAAAGAATACAATGAGATTATTGGAGCTGTTTTAGGTAATTCTAGTGGAGTTTTCTTTGTTTATGGATTTGGTGGAACTAGAAAAACTTTTATCTGGAGAATTATATCTTCTGCGATCAGATGTAGAGGAGATATTGTTCTCAATGTGGCTTCTAGAGGTATAGCTTCTCTGTTGTTACAAGGTGGCAGGACTGCTCATTTAAGGTTTGGCATTCCTATAAGTCCTGATGAGTTCTCTACATGTACAATTAAAGCAGGTTCAGATCTTGAAAATTTAGTTAAGCAGGCATCTCTTATAATCTGGGATGAAGAACCAATGATGAGTAAACATTGTTATGAATCTTTGGATCGAAGTTTAGAAGACACTATTGGGAAGAAGGAGAAACCTTTTGGTGGAAAAGTTGTGGTTTTTGGAGGTGATTTTAGACAACTACTTCATGTTATTCATGGTGCTAGTAGGGCAAGCATCACTTAATCATTCATATCTTTGGGATCATTGTAAAGTGCTTAAGCTAACAAAGAATATGCGTTTGATTTCTGAGAATCTAACTGTTCAAGAAGCAAATGACCTTAAAGAATTTTCTGAGTGGATATTAGCGGTTGGTGATGGAAAGATTGCTGAGCCTAATGATGGTGAAACTCTAATTGACATTCCAAAAGAGTTTCTTATTCTAAATTCAGAAGATCCAATAGAATGTATAAGCATAAAGATATATGGAGATACTGCTTCCTTGCAAGAGAATAAAGATCCTAAGTTTTTCCAAGGAAGAGAAATTCTTTGTCCTACCAAAGAAGATGTCAACATGATTAATGAGAATATGCTCGATAAACTCAAGGGTTAGTTAATATTTATTCATCGCTGTTGATTTGGGTTGGATTTTTGAATTAATTTATGTATTTAACCTGCGTTTTTTATTGTTTAAACCAGGTGAGGAAAAGATCTATCTAAGTCCAGACTCTTTAGACCCTTTTTATACTAACGCAGCTACGAATGAAGCCCTTACTCCAAAGTTTCTAAACAGTATTAAAGCATCTGGATTACCTAATCACAGTCTTTGTTTGAAGATTGGTTGTCATGTTATGTTGCTTAGAAATATTGATCCTATGGGAGGATTGATGAATGGAGCTAGGTTGCAGATTACTCAACTAGCTGATTTTATGGTAGAAGCTAAGGTCATTACGGGAGAGAAAATTGGATAGAAAGTTCTTATTCCTAGAGTTTTGATTACTCCGTCACATGCCAAATTGCCATTTAAAATGATAAGAAGACAGCTGTCCTTAGTTGTTGCTTTTTCTATTACAATCAACAAAAGCCAAGGTCAGTCTCTTTCTGAGGTTGGTCTCTTTTTACCGAGACCAATTTTTTTTCTCATGGACAATTTTATGTTGCCATATCTAGGGTGACATCGAAAAAGGTTTGAAAATATTGATTGTTGATAAGGGGGAATTCGGCCAATTCATACCTGAACATATCGTCACGGTCCCAATCCGGACCTACATTGTTAACATGTGCTAAAACATACCTTAACACATAATAATTTTAGATTGCATACCCAAACTTCCAAAAACCGGCTAAATCATACATTGACCGCGAATTTGTTAGTCAATCGTTTATTAAGTCTGAGTTGTCCGTTACGGATTATGACGTGGCAATCCAGTCGCAAAGTAAACTAAAAAAAATCGATTAAACAAAACGACGTCGTTTTGATAAAAAAAATTGTTAAAAAAAATTGGACATAACGACGTCGTTTTTTGTTTATGTGTGAATTTAGAAAACAAGCTCGTCCTCTTCGTGACATGAAGACACAATCAAACAAAAGGATCTGATGGAATTTATCAGATCTCGTTTCGGATCAAATCAGCTTGAAGGAGATTTCCAAAATTGCTAAATTAGATGAACTCAATTCGTCCTTGATCAGTTTCACACAGGCTATGACCGTCGGAGTACTTCGAGGATACCGATTGAATTCCGGTGATGATAAATCCAGATCGAGTTTCACGGATCGAATCATATAGATAATATGTTCACAAAATCCAGATCGGGTTTTACTTCAGGGAACGTCAGTAGCGTTTCTAGAAACTTAGTCGCCATGCCCTATATATTCCTCCTCCGGCGAATCTCCGATCTTCTCTAATTCGAGATTGCTCGACGTGATATGCTTTGATGACAGGATCAATTGAGTTTCATCGTCGTTATCTGTATTGAGTAACCAAAAATTTGAGGTTGATTTAATCGGGAGAATAACGTTTAAGACCTGTTAGTTCGTTGTTAGTGGTGTTAGTCGAGAGAGCAAAGTGGAAAGTTACGTTGAGAAAGTTAGCGAGAGAGGAAATAAAACGAGGAGACTTGTTAGAGTTAAATCATCTCTTCTTCATAATTTATGTCTCTGTGTGTGTTTACAGATTTTTGAAACTCCATGGATGTTGATTCTAAGAACCGATACTCACACGAAGAAGAAGACTTTTTTTTGTAATTTCATACAAAACGGTGTCGTTTTATCTTTTTTTTTAATTAAAAAATTATTAAAACGACGTCGTTTTGTTTAAACGATTTTTTTTTTAATTTACTATGTGACTGGATTGCCACGTCATAATCCGTAACGGACAACTCAGACTTAATAACCGATTGACTAACGAATTCGCGGTCAATGTATGATTTAACCGGTTTTTGGAAGTTCGGGTATGCAATCTAAAATTATTATGTGTTAGGGTATGTTTTAGCACATGTTAATAATGTAGGTTCGGATCGGGACCGCGAAGATATGTTGAGGTATGAATTGGCCGAATTCCGTTGATAAGGAAGGAAAACCTCAAAGAAAGACGATGAATGTCGTTTTTAAAGATATTTCCAAAAACTGGAAAAACGGGTAACTCATAATTTTACTATGAGTCATATATAAATGTATTTTTTCATAAACAGTTCGTTTATTTTTTGTAATTGCATTCAATTTTCACAATAACTTCTTCTTTATATTATATATATTCAATATTTTACCATGAGACACTTTTTTATGCACAAAATGGATGTTGTACTTACTTATAGAAAAGTTGGGATGACGTGTTTGAATGATGCAATCCTCATATGCAAAATTCCAAAAGTCCATTGTAATAGTTTTTCGCCCTAAATTAACAATAACATCATTAGACTCAAAATTATAATCTACATATATATATTGAAAATTTGCAAATGGTACTTATCTTTATATAATCATTCTATTATTGGATTCTCGTGGAGCTTCCTTGCTTCAGGCTTATATCATTAATAGATTCTCGTGGAGCTTCTTTGCTTCAGACTTAGATCATTAATAGATTCTCCTGGAAGCAATATAATTCACCATGAATCCATTCATGTCAAAGCATTAAGTATCCACAACTTGAATAAATTAATTCTTACAAGTAAATAAAAGAAAGAGAACAAAATTATTGTTATTTTTTAGTTCCACTAGATTTTAATCCGCTATGAGAATACTAGATAGGAACCAGTCCACAATTTAGAAGAGAACAAAATCGTTGCATAAAATTAAGTATCGATACTATGCAGGAACTAAGAAATCTCGAGGTCAAGACGCATAAATTCACTTTACGAGATAAATGATCCATTTACCCATGCAAACCAACCAAATTCACAAGTTGTTGGGCCAAATATCGACTCGATTTTGTTGATCTTAAACTGAAGATTATTATGGTTTATATTTACCAAAAGAAAACGATTGATTTTGCTGTATTTATAAAGAATTCTGAGATAATCTCATAAATAGAAAATAACAAAAAACAAATTCCTTACCTTAATCGTAGGATCATCAACGATCAAATTTCTTCTTCTCAATTCATCATTTGTATACTATGAGCTTCTACCAAAGATTCTTGAATCGAGACAGTCAAGATTCACATATTTCTTTTGCAAAAATTTGAAGATAAAAAACGTGGCAAGACGAATCGAGAATTGTTAGGGTTAGAAAAATGTCGACCAAACTTTCCCAAATTCAGAAAAAAATGAATAGTAATTATCCAATCACTATTGCGATACAAACTCCATATACCAAAAGTTACATAAATTTGCAACATATTGATCTGTAACATTTAAGATTTTATCAAGTTATACATATCGTTCAATATTATAGGTAGAACACATATTCCATATTGCATAAGGTAGAAGACAAATTCTAAAGTACATACATGCTAGATTGTGTAATTTGAAAAACAAATTCTAACTTACGTAATACGAATTATGGATTGCATAATTCGAAATACGAATTCTAACTCACGTAATACAAATTCTAGATTGCCCATCTAGATTGAGTCTTTTGAAACACGATTCTAACTTACGTAATACATATTCTGGATTGCGCATCTAGATTGCGTAATTCGAAACACGATTCTAACTTACGTAATACATATTCTGGATTGTGTAAAGTAAAAATTTAAATCTACACAATGTAAAACGAATTCTGAATTACGTATTCTAAATTAGGTATATTATGGATTACGTATAGCAGAAGACATAATCTAGAGTAAAACATAATAGTAAACTAAGTAGAACTAATATTGTATAGAATGTTAGGATTAACTAGCCTTTTTATCTAGTTTCGGATGATCAAAGATGAATATGTCTCCTACGTAGAGTGATAGATCTCTGTCGAGATAATAATAACAAAGTTAAGAAATTCTAAATAAGATTGCAATAAGCGATAGAAATATATGAATGGAACAAATATAAAAGCGAATAACTTGTAAACTAATATCTGACTAAAGAGAATATGTTGTCGTTGTTAAACTTTTGGAAAAGAAGAGGAGTATGATGATGATTAAAAGAGGTGTGTGTTTGAGAAAAGAACATGATACAAACTGTTAACGTGTTTTAGAAAGTAGGAAGAATAAGAATATTTTTTTATATCTTACTTATATTTAATTGTAAAAATAATAAAATATAAAATATGGTAAATAAAGGTTAATTTAGTCATTATAAATGGTTAATTTACCAAAAGATCCACAAAGATATGAAAAACCATCTTTTATTTTCAATTCCATTTAAAATTTCGATAAGATTCAAATTTTTTTAAATGGACCAAACTTTTTTTAAATATAAAATCCGCGCACCAAAATCTAGTATAATATAAGGGAAGTGGAACTTTTCAATATCAGCCCATCAATCTTTTTTCCGGCCACGAACTACAGTAACTTTTACTTCTAGTATTATTAAAAGAAAAAAATAACTCACTTGTATTTATTTAATTAAGGGATGATCTAGTGAATAATCATAATAAAAAAAAAATTATAAAGTAACCAAAAAGGTAGAGAGATAGAAAGAGTTAGAGAGATAAAATAGTTAGTTTGTAAATTAAATTTTTTTATGCTTTTTTGGGTTCAAACGTTTGATTCTCATTACTTTAAAACGTCCGCATACATGGATAAGATGAAGTTAATAAAAACTTCATGAATAGAACAACAAATCTTAAAAGCAATTAAAATTAAAGAAGATAAATCTTTTAGAAGATAGCTCGTCAGCGAACCCAAGGTCGGATGCGTCGACAAGGCATTCACGGCATGGCCGGAAAGCTGAGAGATGGTCACCTTACCTTGTGACTTTGAAACGCAATCTACACCTCGGAAACTCGTCGAAACAAGATCTGTTGTATCTTCTGGTCCCGACCGCTTCACAAGATAACAATACCGTTGAAAATCGCCAATGTTTTCTAGGTTTTTTTATGCTTATTCACCAAAAAAATCGTTTTAATTAAACTGATGACGTGGCGGCTAGCTTGGTGTGGTCGTGTGGATAACTCGTAAAAAGCAAAAAAAGAGGCCAGAAAATTAGGAGAGAAGCCTTTACCAGAGAATGTCCATGGAGGTCAGCGTTCTCCGACCTATCGCCATCGCCGGAAAATCTGTGCTCTCGCTTCATCGACCAAAAACTCTCCCTCTTCTTCGTCTCTCACTTCCGCTTTCTCTTCCCCATCTCTCTTCTTCTTCGACCTGTCGTCTCATTTCTCCAAGTCTGTTTCTTCTCTCTCTCTCTCTCTCTCTCTATATATATATATATATCGCTACAATTTCAAATTTTTGTTCTTCATCTTCGGAAATCGCCATCGGGTTAACAAATTTTCTTCTAATTTTGTTTATTTCAGTATCACTCGCTTCACAAGATAGTAACCTGAGTGTGTCGAATGAAAGTGATACGAGTGAATGGGTGATGCAAGGTATCTTCTTTTAACCTTTTCAATCCCCAATAATTTGAGATTCTTGGTTGCAAAATTGATCAATTTTACAGTTGTAAGATAATGGGTTTTGCTTTCTTCTTTTTTTATTGGTGATAGATTTTTATACATTGAGGAAAGATGTTGAAGTAGCATCAGCTCGTATTGAAGAGATTAGAGCTTCTGCTGGTTTGCAGCAACTTGAACAAGAAATTGCACATTTGGAGTCAAAAGCTACTGATAGCTCTTTTTGGGACGATCGTGCTAAAGCTCAAGAAACGCTCTCGGCTTTGAATGATCTCAAAGATCGCTTGCGGTTGCTTTCCGAGTTCAAATCCATGGTGTGTGTTTCTCATATCTGACTCAGTGCCATCACTTTTGAATTTGCGTTTTCCTTATATTTGGTTTCTAGGCTTTATGTACTTGAGTGACTTTTTCGAGATAATTTATAGGTTGAAGATGCGGAGACGATTGTTAAACTAACGGAAGAGATGGACTCTACTGATGTTAGCCTACTTGAAGAGGCAATGGGGATCATCAAAGAGTTGAATAAATCTCTGGATCGATTTGAGCTAACACAGCTTCTATCAGGACCTTATGACAAAGAAGGTGCTGTTGTCTACATCACGGCTGGAGCTGGAGGAACAGATGCTCAGGTGATTACTGTTTACGCAATTCGGCTTCTTATACAATTTTGAGTTTTTAGTGAATTCAGATATATACTTGCAGACTACTTTTATGAGTTTATAAGCATATGTACTGACTTCAATATCAAAGAAATGATCATGAGTGTTTGTGTGCTCAAGTTATGCCGACGTTTTTAATCTTTTACGAGGAAGAGAACCAAGAATGCATTTCATTTTGTATAGAAGGCCATGACAATGTAGTATTATCTTTCATATCCTATTGTTTTTTGCCTTGGTATATGAATTTTTGTTAGAGGCTTCTATGTTTTGCGATGTTTATTGAACTCCTACGGTAATTACTGTTTACGCAATTCGGCTTTTTGTTCTTTCTAGAGGTCTAAATGAATTCAGATATACTCTTGGAGACTCCTTTTATGATTTTATAAGCATATGGACTGACTTCATATCTTAGAAATGATCACGAGTTGTGTGCTCAAGTTATCTCAGGTTTTTTATTTTTTATTTACGAAGAAGAGAACTAGTACCGAAAAATGCATTTCATTTTGTATGCAAGGCCATGACAATGTAGTATTATCTCTCATTTCCTGTTGTTTTCCTTGGTATATGAAACTTTCTTAGAGGCTTGTATGTTTTGCGATGTTAATTGAGCTCCTGCGATAACTTCCAGTGCAGGATTGGGCCGATATGCTGCTTAGGATGTATATGAGATGGGGAGAGAAGCAGCGTTACAAGACAAAAGTTGTTGAAATGTCTGCTGGAGAGGAAGCCGGGATCAAGTCAGCGACCCTTGAGATAGACGGGAGTTATGCATATGGTTACCTCTCAGGGGAAAAAGGAACTCATAGGATCGTACGACAATCACCATTCAATTCCAAAGGCCTTCGCCAGGTAAAACTAAGCTGCTCCATACACGAAAAATTCCGTACTAAAAAGTTTTGACATGCATCGCTTCATGATATCTATGCTAGTAGAAACTTGGTATTTGGTTAATGAACTCAAAAAGCGTATGTGGTTGTTTGCTATACACTTATATATTGATATTTGCCCGCAGACGAGTTTTTCTGGCGTGGAAGTGATGCCGCTTCTGCCTGATGAAGCAGTAGGAGTTGAAATACCAGAGGAGGACCTTGAGATTACTTTCACGAGAGCAGGTGGAAAAGGAGGACAGAATGTCAACAAGGTTGAAACCGCTGTTCGAATCACTCACATCCCTACTGGTGTTGCTGTCCGTTGTTCAGGTTCTTCTTTCATCTCCACAAATCTACTCTAACTTGGTCTAGTAGAGATATTCTCCATTTGATTCTGTTCTTCCAGATGCTAAATGTGATATTTTGCAGAGGAGAGAAGTCAATCGGCGAACAAGACGAGAGGTCTGAGCCGGCTAAAAGCGAAGCTGCTGGTGATTGCGGAGGAGCAACGTGCGACTGAAATCAAGGAAATAAGAGGAGATGTGGTTAAAGCTGAGTGGGGACAGCAGATAAGGAACTACGTGTTTCATCCGTACAAACTGGTTAAGGATGTCCGAACAAGTCATGAAACTTCTGATATCACATCTGTAATGGATGGTGACTTGGACCCTTTCATCAAAGCTTACCTTAAGCATAAATACACTTTAGCCATGGCTTCTGCTATAGCCAATTAGAAATGCTTATAGGCTTCTTCCCTTTTTTTTTTTTTTCTCTCATTAGATAGAATCATTTTCTCCTGAATTCTTCTATTTTCAACAAAAATCTTAGAATCCTAATGCGAGTCAAATATGTTTGCGTTACAAATGTAATTCCAAATGTAAACAAAGTAATTAGTATCTCCTCCTAATCAGTTTCACAAAGCTTTAGCTTGAAAGTTGAAACTGATCCATCTCTCATTTGATAATGTTTTACCAATGCTGATCACACTGCAAATTCTTATTCTTCCTCTTCAATCTTCAGAAATTTATACAACATTACTATAAGAGTTGGGTGATATGAGGCTCTCTAAGTAAGTTAGAATTCGTGTTTCGAATTACTCAATCTAGAATATATGTACTTTAGAATTCGTTTCTTGTAATATTGAATGATATGTCTAACTTGATGAAATCTTACATGTTACAGATCAATATGTTGCAAATTTAAGTAACTTGTGGTGTATGGAGTTTGTACTCCAATAGCGATTGGATATTCACTGTTCATAAAGAAAAGCGGGTTAGATTATTTACTTTAGAATCTAATACGAGTCTTGAAGAGATAAAATTGATGGGTTCCGAAGACTATGGCATAAAGCTTAGTATGACTGATGTGGAAATCAGTTATTTGACTGCTGAATTGGTTGGTAACTCTAAATGTTCTCCAGTTATTGTCGCAAATGATCGGCTAGTGAAATAATTGTTTGGATATCTTAGTAAGAAGACATCGATACAGTTGTGTGTGACATTTAATGTTGCTGTTGAGGATCAAAAGAGTAAGTTAAGATTGATTTGAATAAGAAGCCACAAGATTCAAGTAATGAAGAGGAAGAAAATGATCATCATAAGGTTTGTGAGGATGATGCTCATATGCATAAATCATCTAAAGGATGTGTGAATAAGGCGAAATGGAATGATGATTTCAGAAGCGATCATCTTGATGCTGAAGTACGTCTAAAAGTAATGCTGATAGTGGAAAGAAAAATCGTCGGTTAGTAGACTATTTAAAAGAGGAGCAACATTACAAAAACAAAGACGATTTAAAGTCTGCTTTGGAAATTTGTGCAGTGAAGTATAATTTTGACTACAAGGTCACAAAATCAAATAAGAGATGGTGGTGTGTACGTTTCACATATAAAGTATGCAATTGGAGAGTTCGTGCGGAGTGTTTAGAGAGGTCTACATGTTTTCGCATCAATAAGAATGTGGTTGAACATACATGTTCTCCTTCAAATAAAAGCAAATTCTCTAGGAAACCCTCAACAAAAACGATTGGTGATCTTATTGTGAACAAATATAAGGGTGTGAAAGAAGGGCCTATACCGAATGATATCATAAACATTATGCGTACAAAGCATTGATCAGAGCTCTCTTATTCGCAAGTATGGGAGTCTCGTGAGTATGATGTTAATGTTGTTAGAGGTATACCGGGGAAAAGTTTTATTAAAATACCAAGATACATGCACATGCTACGGGAAGCTAATCCTGGTACGCATACTAGTTATGAATATGATGCTGACGGAGATTTAAATATCTTTTTATATCGTTTGGTCAAAGTATTAGAGGGTTCTACAAGATCATTCAGAGGGTCATTGTGGTTGATGGAATGTTTTTGAAGAGTAATTACAAAGGAGTTCTACTTGTTGCCACAGCCGTAGATGGTAACTCTAATATATATATCCAATTGCATTCGGGGTTGTTGATTCTGAGAATGATTGTGCATAGGAATAGTTTTTTTAGGCAATTAAAGATTGTTATAGTAGACGAGGAAGGTTTGTCTTTTGTGTCTGATAGACATGCCTCCTTTTCTAAGTTACTTGGTATAGTTTACCCACTGGCTAAGCATGGATTTTGCATCCACCACTTGTTGAATAATGTGGCAACATGTTTTAAGGCAGAAGGGTTGAAGGGTTTGGTTGCATTGGCTTCAAAAGCATATACAGTTGCTGATTTTGAGGAGAAGTTTGAGCAAAATTGAGAATTAATCCGCTTGTTGGAAAACATCTAGAGAATGCTGATATAAGAAAGTGGGCTCGTTGTCATTTTCCAGGATACATGTTTGATATTAACACCACTAACCCCGCTGAATCGATAAATTCAGCATTAGAATCACCCAGAGAGTATCCAATAATTCCTTTGTTGGACAACATTAGAGAAATGTTAACACAATAGTTTTATGAGCGTAGAGCATTGAGTTCAATGCATGATGACCCTTTAACCATTAAGGTGGAGATAAAGATTGATAGAAGGATTGAGAAAGCTAAAACATTGATAGCTCTTCTTACTACCATCGATCGATTTCTATTTAAAGGTGACAAGTTCGACTACGTTGTTGACTTGAAAAAGAAAACTTGTTTATGTGAGAAGTTTGACATAGGAAAAATTCTTTATAGACACGCCATAAAAGTGGCTTATTCTAGAGGCAAGAAACCACACTCACCGATGAAGTGTATAGCACTAATGCATGGAGAACGACTTATGAGGAAAGCATTATCCAATAGCTGTTCATGAAACATGTTTTTTTTATAAATAATTATATATAAATATATAGTTTTAGCGTAGGGACTGAGGTAAAACTATTGAGTGAAGATTTCAAGTTAGTGAGATATGACATAGCGTAGGGACTGAGGTAAATTATCTTAAGCAAATCAAATTCTTATATGCATAAATTGAATGAAAAAGCAATGTTTTGAAACCCGACCCGTACAGCAAATCGAAATGTCTATCAGGTCTTTAGGTTTCCGAGTTTGTCTGAATCGATCCGGATCAAATGTGGATCAGCTAATTAATATAAATTTATATAATATATATGTATACTATATAGTTTTGACAGTATAAAAATAAATTAAATATAAGAAAACATCAATACCATGTTTAACAAAACATACGATGTCCGATAACAATAATAAAATACTAAAATACTAAAATAATTAAACATTTTAAATTCAAATTTAACCAAAATAAATAGTGAAAATCATTAACAAAGTAAAAAATAACAACAACCAATTTAGATTATCTCCATTGCCATTCCTCTCATGTTCTTCAAATGGCATAGTGAAAGTCTTCATCAAAATCTAAAGGAAAAAAATAAAATAGTTTAGTCAATATATTATATACAACTAAAAGATAAATCGTAAAATCTACCATTATAATTTTTTGGGTTTGTCTCTTCATCATCTTTGAGATATTCTTGAGCAAGATTCTTGTCAATTCATAATAATTAAGTAAATCTTCTGACCTTCTCCTACGATCCAAAACTATGTTTTATCAATAGATTCGTAACAATCAACAAGATCATACGATTTTATTTTTATATTTGTCATGTACATTATAAATCATGTAAGAAACTTGTTACAATTTAAACTAAATAAAGAGACATAACTTCATACTATACTCACATATCTTGCAAATGTAAGTAGTGAACAAATATGAGGTCAGCAATTTAACCGGGCGGTCCAGGCCAGCGGTTAGCGGGTTGCTCGCGGTTTTTTTTCAGATTTTCTGGAATTTATAAATAATAGATTTTAACGTGGGAACCGGCCCGTGATACTAGAATAGTGACCGGGTCCCGGATTAACCTGGCAAAACGAACTATCCGGGTCGGATTTCAAAATATTGGATATGAGAAAGAAAAGCCAAAAGATAAAAAAATAAAGAAAGGAAAAAGATGAAAAAGGACAAAAGATATTATCTAATATGATAAAGATTTTTATGGGATTTTATTTCCATTTAATATATACATATTTTAAACTTCGTAAAATATGTGCAAAGTGCATAATACATATTTTAAACTTCATAAAACATGTATGCAGTTTAGAACATATATTCTAAACTTCGTAGAACAATAAAAAATATTTATTTTTATTTATTTTTCAAAAATAAGATCAAGAATTTTTTATTATAATTTTTTTGATTTTTCTATATTTTTGTTATGAAAATATATTTTTAAAGATATATTTGATAGTTTCTATTAATTGATTAAGGTTAATTTAATTAAAATATGGACAAAAAATTTAAAGGTATATTTTTTCAAACTCATAGTAAATTATCTTTTTTTTTTCAATTTCCCCATATATTAATAGGATCATTGACAATTGGCAAAGGAAAAAAAAAAGATGAATGAAACAACAAAGAAGACGAAGAAGTATAAAATCTTTATTTGAAAGTTTCAATCTGAATGAGAAGTTTATCATTTAACACAAAACTAAATTATTATTAATATGCATATTTTAATTGAATTTTCTGTTTTTAATTATTAGGGGGGAATTGTGATTAACATTAATCTTAGGTATAATTTTTTAATGTTTAAAGTTAAATGTATTACAAACCTATACTCAAACTGTCATTTTATTCGAGTTTTCCCTATTATCAATTTCCCCAGAAGAAAAACAAAATATATTTGATTTGTCATTTTCTTAATCTAGTGTTATGATACTGCTAGGGACCATTTTCTAAAAGAGGAAATTATAGAAAATTAGACACGTGAAGGTTTTTTGTTTTTGCTTTTTTCAGTTTGTAGCAAGGGAAATTGTAATGTTTCAGTCAATGCCAAAGAGGAAAAAGGCAACAACCACTACCGAACTCACACAAATCACAAACCAAAATGTCATCTTCATCGGTTTCTGTGCTTTCGTCTCTCAGCCAAAAAATGGACAAAACCGGATCCAAGAAGCGATGGAACTTCGGAGCCAATGAGGTCGTCGTACGATCTTTCTCCCTGAGCATTCGTGAGTATCTTAATACCTTAATGAGTAACCTCGACGCCGGCGACGCCAGAACCGTCATCCCCCTCGGACACGGCGATCCTTCTCCGTTCCCGAGTTTCAGCACCGATCCTTCCGCCGTCGAAGCAATCTGCGATTCTGTCCGCTCTGCCAAGTTTAACAATTATTCTTCTGCTTCTGGTATTCCTGTCGCTAGGAAGTAAGAACCTCTTCTTCTTCTTCGTCGTTTCTGTTTGATTGCTTCTGTGAAATCATAAACCATCTATTTCGGTTTTGGGGGCTTCTGAATAAATCTGCTCCATTTTGCTGTTTAATTTTTGAGTATCGGTTGCTTTTTTCTTTTCTTTTGATCTCCTGCTTTTGGGAATATTCAGGATTCATACTTTTTTTTTTCTTTTTTTTCATCTAAAGCTTGTTTGAATTTTATTTTTGTTCAGTGAGTGGACGATTAACAAGAAACAGCCGAAAGATAACAATTCTGAAACGTTTAATTGAAAATTATTGAGAATGTTGTGATTAGTGCTTACATGATTATAATCTGTAGAAAATTAGTCTTTTTTGTAGAGTCTTTCTTCATATTCAGACTATATTTTACAATGTGTATGATGACTTGTTTATTTGGTGACTTGCTTTAAAGCTACTCCTTAGTAAGTTCTGAAAAAAAATCTGCTCCATTTTGTTGTTAAATTTTGAGAATCGATGACGATGACTGTTTGTTGGAATCTTGAGGGTCTGTTCTTGCTTCCCGAGTACTCAGGGTTCATATTCTTGCCTGATTTTTGTTTTTTCATCCAAATCTTGTTTGCATTTTTGTTGTTCAATGAGTGGATAATTCTGAAAACGTTTCATTGGTTGAATTGTTGAGATCTTGGGATGTTGTGATTAATGCTTACATTATTCCAATCTGTACAAACTAGTCTCTCTCTCTAATCTTTCTTCATGTTCGGACGCTTTTGGATAAAGGTTTTGATGACTTCTTGTTTCTTTTGCACACTCACTCACTAGGGCAGTGGCAGAGTACCTCTCACGCGATCTCTCTTACCAGATATCTCCAAACGATGTTCATATCACATCTGGTTGTTTGCAAGCCATCGAGATTCTGATCTCCGCGCTCGCGATTCCCAGGGCCAACATTCTGCTGCCTAGGCCTAGTTACCCCATGTATGATTCCTGAGCGTCTTTCAGCCAGCTAGAGGTCCGTTATTTCGACCTCCTACCAGAAAATGGTTGGGATGTTGATCTCCAAGCAGTTGAAGCTCTTACAGATGACAGAACTGTGGCTATAGTTGTCGTCAACCCGTGCAATCCTTGTGGAAACGTTTTCTCTCGCTAACATCTTCAAAAGGTGTTTACTTTGCTTCTTAGTTTTTCGTTTCGGATACTTGCAGTTGTTCTCATTTGCAGACTTTGGTATGAAGATTGCAGAGACGGCTTGCAAGCTTGGAATACTTGTGATCGCGGATGAAGTCTACGACCATTATGCATTTGGGGACAAACCATTTGTATCCATGGCTGAGTTTGCAGAGATAGTGCCTGTAGTTTTGTTAGGCGCCATATCGAAAAGATGGTTTGTTCCTGGCTGGAGACTTGGCTGGATGGTGACTCTTGACCCTCATAGCATCATGGAAGATTCTGGGGTTTGTTGCTTAGCAAATTGAGTTACATTTTGGTTTACTCAATTAATCTCTCCTGTGATCAATCATTCTCTGTTTCTTTATCTATTCAGTTTGTTCAGACTCTTACCAACGTCATCAGCATGTCGACAGATGCTGCAACACTCATTCAGGTGTGTTGATGGGATGCATTGGTGTTGAATACATATGTCTGTTAAGAAGATTGATTTTCTTTGGTTTCCGTCCGAGCCAGGGCGCAATTCCTGATATCATTGGGAACACGAAAGAAGAATTCTTCTCATCGAAACTCGGAATGGTGAGAGAATGTGCAGAGATTTGTTACGAGGAGATTATGAAGATCCCTTGCATCACTTGCCCCTGCAAACCCGAGGGATCAATGTTCACGATGGTAATGAAACGACATGAATCATCTGTTAAGCTCAAGCTCAAGCTCAGAGGTTAATCTGTTTGTTGGTGCAGGTGAAGTTAAACCTTTCGCTTCTTGAAGATATCAGTGATGATTTGGACTTCTGCTGCAAGCTGGCTAAAGAGGAATCCATGATCATCCTACCAGGTTAAATATAGTCTTGTTGACGAGCTTTATTGACAGTTACGGTCAGTCAAAATGATCGATGCGGTTCTTGCAGGACGAGCTGTTGGGCTAAAGAACTGGCTGCGTATCACCTTTGCGGTTGAGGTCGAGCTCCTTATAGATGGGTTTTCGAGGCTAAAGAAGTTTGCCCAGAGACACTCCAAGAAGCAGCCATGAGTATTAAGTCTTTCTCTGTCATTCTCAATAGCCAAAGCAAATAAGATTTTGCTTAAAGGCTTCTAAAATAACAGTGTTAGAAACATTGTATGCAGTAACTAATAAGCTTTAATTCTCTTTGAACAAAGATATAAACCAGTGATGCCAAGAAGCAGCTATGACCATGAGATTCTAACATAACATTGTGAACTTTGTAAAACATTTAATTGCTTTGAGCTATAGCTTTCAATTCTATTTGCAAAAAAAAAATTAAAAAAAATGAATCAATACTTCCAAAAAGCAGCCATGACCATTGAGATGTCTAACATTCTCCACAGCCAAAGCAAATTAGATTTTACTAAAGAGGCTTCTAAAACAATATTGTAGGCTTTCTAATATGACCAAGAACGGGCAAGTATTAATCGGCTCGCAGTCTCAGTATCTCATTTGCTGTTCTTAATCTGAAGTATGGCATGTCCTTCTGCAAAGATAGAATTAAGACAAAATGAAAACACAAACATGTTCTGTGTTAGTTCTCAATCTTAATACATGTTTCACCACTGCCTATTAATTCCATAACTATTTCAAATGCAGTATTCATATGAATCCAGAGGCAAATGCAAATCTAGATGATATATACTGTATTACCTGGTTAAAATGTAGCGTAAGTCCTCTACTGTAAAAATCTATGTATTTAAGCATAAACATCCCACAGTCGTACCTGGGAAAATTGCAAAAGAGCACTGTCAGTATATTACTGCATAACGCAAAGTGCTATAACAGAGCGGTTTGCATTTAGCTACAGTTGATCATAAACTACAAGGAACGAAATAAGCTTGTAATTAGAAATAATACTACCAACTGAAAGAAGATGTTATCACAGAAGCAATCGCGGTAGCAAACTATTAGAAACATCGGTTATTTTATAGTGAACACTTACTGTAAGGTTGTCCTTTACTGAACAGAACTCATATCAAGATATTCACATAAACAAAGAAAGTTTGGATGATTCTACAAAGAAGGGTTTGCTAATAAGATAAAGTTCCTTTCACTTGATCAAATAACATAGCAAAATAAGAATAACGTACCCGTTCTGTTGCCGAGGGAGGTCTTTAACGTATTCTTTGTCCCATGAACTAACGTCAATATTTTTTCCACTCTTGTCCTTGACTTCATCCACAAAGTACTTTGCCTGAAGCAAATACCGGTTACAACCATCAGGTAGAAACAGTAGGTTCAGATTTATTACACAGTCATAGCATCGCATCTCCAATATGAAAATGGATAAAAATTATGATCAAGCAATTATACCAGAGTATTCAAAATTCTAGGATCAGATCCATTTAGTGAATCAAGATACAGGAACTTGCATTCCCTTTTGTTGATCACTGCCAGGGTCCAATGTACACCTCCGTGGATTGGAACAAATATCTGCACAGGTTCATCATCAATCAAATTGGATTATGTTTGTAAAATATACAAAAGTAAAATATACATAGAAGCTCACTATGTCACAGTCAATAAGATTATATCCCAGCTTTCTTTGGGTAGTCCATCTCCTGACAGCTTCGTAGTTGTAACCGGAGGCGCTTACTAGCTGAACAAATGTAATTAGAGGGAATAAACATAAGCCTGTGTACATTCATAAACATTATTAATAACTTTCACAGGCATTCATGGGACTCAAGCCATAAAAACTTTTATGGAAGCAAGTCATGGCGAATGATCTGACATTAGGTAACGTAACCTGTAATTTTTTGAAGCATGAGAGCTAAAACAGAGAGCAAACCTTGATGTAAAAAAAAGTATTGAAGAAATGACACTTGAAGTACTTTTGAGGATCTCTACTTTCTCTCTCTTTCAGCAATTCGAGATAGACATTGATGACCTATAAAACAGAACAAATTACAACACCATACATCAATGCAAAACTGGAAAATGCAACAAAAGGAGTTTGAACCAAAATTTGAAAGAACAAAAAAAACAGATATCGGAAGAAAGTACCTCGTCGTTAAGCCAAGCACACGGTTTTAAGCATTGTAAAGTTTCTCCATGAATATCAATGTTGGAGTTTTTATGCGAAGCCAATACCTTGTTTCTGAGATAAGCAATACAATTGGTTAAAATTACTAAATCAATCAATCACATGACATTCTCGGAGCTTAAACAAATACCTATTCCTCACAGAGAATGCACCATTGACTAGAGTTTCTTCTTCCTTTTTGAGCGGTAGAAAAGGTTCATGAGATACCTTCAACAAATCCATAAAACATCTATCAATAACAACGGTTCTAAACAATGCGCTTCGTCACTATGTAGAAACAAGTCAACAACCTCATAACTCGAAGAACTCTAACTACAAGTCATCATGATTGCAGCTAATTGAATCTCTGGAATGTACAAACCATATGCTATTGAATCAAATTCTTAAAGGTACATAGATACTCTAGTACGGTTTCTTGCATCAACTATAATCAGACAACCATAAGCAACAACATCGCGTGCATATAAGAGAACATTGGAGCAAGGAAAGTATATAAATCACCTCAACATGCTTATTCTTCAAACGCGGAGATCTGCGGGGAAATGAAACGCTCAAGTTGTTCCAATTTTTACTATTTAGAACACCCCAAGTAGAAGAACGTTCCTCAACCAAAACTTGCTTATCATCTTCAACGCTTGATTCGTCATCATCAACCAAATCAATCACAATCTTCTCCTTTTCACCGAATCTCAAAAAGGGTTTGTTTGAATCATACTTGCGACCAAACAAATCGCTAGTTTCGCTACTAATCTCTACATCGCCACAGCAATCTCTAGGTTTTGGCTTCTTCTTTTTAGCAGCACGAACCAATGACCTGAATCTAAGAAATCCTCTGCGACTGGCGTGAAATTCTCGGACTTTCGTGGCTGGGTAGCTAGAAAGTCTCGAGATTGTGGCATTCGAAGACGAAACTGGCTTCTCCGAGAAGAATCTGCGTTTTCCGGGGATGATTATCTGTTGACTCGAGCTGAAGCATCCGACGCCGCGCTTGCGCTTGCGTTTGCGTTTGGTGGCGTCATTAGCCATGAGAGATCGAATTTGGGCGAGGCCGTTGTTCGTGTTTCTTAGCCAAGCCACTAGGATTTTATGAATCGCCGAGCGTCACGCGAGTTCGAGTCATGTTCGAGTTTCAAAGTAACTCATTCAAGTCGTTTTGACGAGAAGTACTTTTTCAAAGTAACTCATTCAAGTCGTTTTGACGAGTCGTTCGAGTTTCAAAAAATAAGGACAAGGCACCAGGGGATCCAAGTACGGCTGCAGTAGATATTGTGAACCAAGGCGTTACTCCAGTCGGTCCAGTGACTGGGCAAATCGGATCAACGCCTGTGGCCGCGACTACGCAAACCCAGACTCGGGTTCCCAATACCAATGTCCATGATGGTGAGAATAGAGAGAAAGTGGTTGAGTCATCAAACGTGGCTCGGCAATCAAACTCGGACATGGGGAATGATGGTAATGCGGCTGGTGGAAAATAACCAGACCGTGATACCTTTTGCAAGGGAAATCTGGGTGGCGCTGCAGACAGTCATGACGCAACTAGCCATCTTGACCCAGACAGTCACGCCAACCGAGAATCTTACCGTGGGGAAGACGACCAGGATTTGTGCAACTGTGCTGTTGTAAGGCGAACGGGTTGGAAGTTTAGCTGATGCTGTTGAGATTGACCCACTGCCGGCTAGGACTATCCGAAAGGTGGATTACCTAAGTTTATTGGAACACATCTCACGGCTCGGGACAAGGCATTTCAAGGGTAGTTCCGATCCAATTGAGGCGGACGAATGAGAAGTCGGCTGGTAAGGAACTTTAGTTCCACACGCTACCCATAAGATTAGAAGAAGGATATTACGGTTCACTTTCTAGAAGGTGACACACATAACTGGTAGCTCGCAGTTGATAAGCGCACGTAGGCGCATTGTGACCTTTGAGGATTTCGAGATTGAGTTCAACCTGAAGTTATTTCCATCTGAGACTTGTAATAGACTTAAGAGTGATTTCCTTGATATAGTCCAATGCCACAGATCGGTTCGAGAGTATGAGGAAGAATTCAACCGGCTCAGACTCTACATGGGAAGGAAACTTGAGGACGAGTCAGTGCAGGTTTACCGTTTCCTCTGTGGCTTAAGAGTGGAACTGCGCACTCACTGCTCTGTCTGCACCTTCAACAGTGTCTAGGAGTTGGTCGAGAGGACTGCAGTGGTCAAGTCAAACCTGGCTGAAGAAAATAAGGCAAGGACACCGCCCCGGTCAGGCACGACTGCAAAACCGGGTGATCGAAAAAGGAAATGGGATCTGGTGGACGGTCGGCTAAAGTCAATTGCAAGAAGCGGTGAATGCACAACTTGCAGGAAAAAGGCACAGTGGAGATTATTGGAATGCAATGGGAGCGTGTGCTGGATGCGGCAGTCGAGACCATGGGATCCAATACTGTCTACGAAGGGATCAAGGGAAAGTGACTAATGACGAGGAAAGGACTTGTTAGCACTGTGGGAAAGCTGGGTATTACAAGAGAGAATGCCTGAAGCTGCAAGTGCAAAGTCAAGTGGAATCAGGAGAAAACCATAGAAGGGGTGACCAGTCGGCTCAAGCCAAGAGGCTAGATGTGGCACCGCGGGTGTATGATCTGTCAAAAAAAACTAGCGAGGTCGGTAACTTTAGCGCGACCACTGGTACATCACTAAGCCTATCCTAGTCAATACGAGCATTGCATTGCATCGGGTTAAAAGGTTGGGACTTAGCATTCTAAGCGAATTTTTAGGGACCTTAGATATTTGTGGTGTTGCGACTCACACCTTGTTTGATTCCCGGGCCACACATAGTTTTCTGAGCCCATATATGATTGTAAAAGGATCAGTATAGTCAATGCTGGTGGTGGTCAGGCCATGTCCTCCTTGGAAATGGTTTGCGACATTCCTGTAAGCATTGTGGAAGTGATCATGCCGGTTGATTTAGTCATTGTCCAATCAAGAGTCATGAAGTGATCTTGGGTATGGATTGGTTGAGAAAGTATAAGGCGATCCTTGACTGTCACGGGGGTAGAGTGCGATTTGAAAGAGAATGAATGAAGTTAGAATCCAAGGGATTAGACCAACTTCTGGAAGTTTGGTGGTCTCGGCAATCCAGGTAGAACAGATGCTCGAGAAGGGATGCGAAGCCTACAGAAGTCGGGAGAAGTGTTGAGATAAAGGACATTCTGGTGGTAAGAGACTTCGCAGATGTGTTCGAGTCCTTATCAAGTTTACCTACGACAGGTCCAATCCATTCATGACAGAACTCGAGCCAGGGACATCTCCACTCTCTAAAGCACCTTACCGGATGGCTCCAACCAAAGTCGCCGAGCTAAAGAAGCAACAGGAAGAATTGCTGGAAAAGAGATTCATCTGGCCGAGTGGTTCACTGTGTGGTGCACCCGTTCTGTTTGTGAAGAAGAAGGATGGTAGCTTTAAGCTATGCATCGACTATAAGGGCTTGAATCGGGTTACGGTCAAGAACAATTACCCTTTACCACGAATAGACGAGTTGCTGGATCAACTTAAAGGAGTGACTTGGTTTTCCAAGATTGACTTGGCTTCGGGATATCATCAAATCATGATAGAGCCAACCGATGCCAGAAGACAACGTTTAGGACAAGATATGGCCACTAAGAGTTCGTGGTTATGCCCTTTGGTATAACCAATGCACCGCGACATTCATGAAGATGATGAATGGGATTTTTCATGATTTTTCTGGACGTGTTTGTGATCATTTTCATAGATGACATACTCGTTTATTCAAAAGGTCGTGAAACCCATCAAGGCCATTTGAGGGCAGTTCTAGAACGGATAAGGGAACAAAAACTCTATGCTAAGATCAGCAAATGTAGTTTCTGGTAAAGGCAGATTGGATTCTTTGGACACATTGTGTCGGATCAGGGTGTCTCAGTGGATCAAGAGTAGATTAAGTCCATCAAGGAATGGCCATTGCCAATGAATACCACCGAAGTAAGGAGTTTTCTCGGATTGGCCAGTTATTATAGAAAATTTGTGAACGGGTTCGCGAGTATGGCTCAAGCCATGACTCGGCTAACTGGGAAGGATACAAAGTTCACATGGTCGGAAGAATGCGAGAAGAGTTTCTCCGGATTGAAGAACATGCTCATAAGTGCACCAGTCTTAGCCTTGCCGGAGACGGATGAACCGTATGTGGTCTATACAGACGCATCTATATCCGGGCTTGACTGTGTTCTGAGGAAAAAGGGCATGGTAATAGCCTATGCATCAAGGCAGTTACAGAAGTATGAAGGGAACTATCCGACTTATTATTTAGAAATGACTGCGGTGGTGTTTGCACTTAAGATATGGCGATCATATCTTTACAGAGCAAAAGTGCAAATCTTCACCGATCACAAGAGTTTGAAGTACATCTTCACTCAACCAGAACTAAACTTGAGGCAAAAGAGATGGATGAAATTCGTGGCTGACAATGACTTAGATATTGCCTACCATCCGTGAAAACCAAATCTGGTCGTGAATGCCTTGAGTAGGAGACGGTCGGATGTGGATGCGGGGAAGGATGCAGAAGTGCTCGTGAATATGATCGGGGCATTGCACTTAAATGCTATGTCAATCGGTCTGGAACCATTGGGTTTAGGTGTGGCTGATCATGCTGACTTACTTACCAGGCTAACTTGCTTGGACGAGATTATAAGGCATGCACATCAGTCCAAGTTCTAAATTCATCCATGAATGAGTAAGATGTACCATGATCTCAAACGGTACTACTATTGGGTTGGGATGAAAGATGATGTAGCTGACTGGGTTTCTACGTGTCGGACGTGCCAACTAGTCAAGATCGAGCATTAAGTTCCCAGTGGACTGTTGCAAAGCTTGCCCATTCCAGAGTGAAAATAGGATAATGTTACGATGAATTCGGTGACTGGCTTGCCAAGGACAAAGACACAGAAGGATGCAGTTTGGGTGGTAGTCGATAAGCTGACTAAATCGGCCCACTTCATCGCGATAAAGAAAGCGGACGGAGCTGATGTGATCGCAGTCAAGTACATTGATGAAATTGTCTGGTTGCATGGTGTTCCAGCAAACATTGTACGATTCACGTATATTTTCTGGAAGACTTTCCAAAAAGCCTTAGGTACCAGGTGATGGGGTCGAAATAATCGTCCGAAATTGGATGATTTCTTTGGGGAATCATCAAGTTTTTAATTTGTAGGACCCTAAGATGCAAGTGCACATCGTGCATTGTAGTACTTAGGGTATCAATCCACAGGGAGGAGGTCAACTGCAAAACAGAGAATCAGGGCAAGCAAAGACGCAAAGAATTGGGGGTTTATAGGATTGTGTCACGGTTTTGCAGAAAAGAAAGAAGGGAGAGCAGTGTCTTATATAGAGAAGGGTGTCAACCAATACTATATCAAACATGAAAAGGAAAATCAACTTAAGTGCTTGTAAAAAGGAAATCAGGTGAGCAATATTGCAGAAAAAAGTAAATATTGAAAAACATAAATCTCGAGTTGTAAAGCAGATGGGGAAAATACGTTGGGGATCTTCTTGGAAAATTTATGGGGTTCTAACTAGAAATCAAACTCACAAAAGTTCAGACAAACGAGATTAGGTGATTTTTCCTAAACTGGAATCACTGGTTTTAACAACCTAACTGTGACAAGCTAGATCGATCTATGTTATGCAAACTTCACAGGTATACTATCGTATCCTGCGTCCTAGGCAAACACGCAGTAATGATCAGGACAATAAACGTTCACGACTTCCTCTTAGGTATGCGTGAGCATCCCAGAAGCGTTGCGCTCCACCAAACTAAGTTTGGATCTGAAATTCAGCACGTTAATGGTTTTCAAAGATCCTAAGATCAGACATCTTGTTCATGACGCTAGACTCATGCATTAAGAACAAGTTTGGTTAAGAAAGAAAACCCTAATCTACAGCCTAAACGATCGGTTCAAGAACAGTTAATGAAATTCTCCACAGATCCCCTTAAAGAACACCCAACGAAAATAAACGACTTAGACATGAAAGAAGGAGTAGAAAACGTGATAGATGAATGCATGCTTGTATAAATCAATGAGAAGTACCAAAGGTTTCATGATATCTCTGTAAATTGCATGTTTTTAGTACATGTTTCATGATATGTTAGGACTTCATTCTTGCACTTTAGTCTTAGTTTTCATCACGTTTTCACTCATGTTAGGATAGATGCATTAGGTTAGGTTTTTGCATAGTCTTGCATGTTTGGAGTGTTTTCTCAGGTGCTTAGGATGGTCCGAAGAAGAAACCAAGGAAGGAGATCTCGAATGGAGGACAAGTGGGCAATATC
>JAHZTW010000001.1:359793634-359922752 GCA_020283515.1 Alliaria petiolata
TGCCATTTCATGGTCAGAGAAGGGATAGTGCTTGGTCACAGAATATCGGGGAGAGGTATCGAGGTTGATAAGGCGAAAATAGAGGTCATGGTGCATTTGAAGCCACCTACCACAGTGAAAGAAATCCGTAGCTTCCTTGGGCATGCAGGCTTCTACAGGAGGTTCATCCGTGATTTCTCCAAGATCGCTAGGCCACTCACAAGGCTATTATGCAAAGAAGCCGAGTTTATCTTCGACGAAGATTGCCTCCAAGCGTTCAACACAATCAAGGACGCACTCGTGAGTGCCCCCATAGTCCAAGCTCCTGATTGGGGCCTTCCACTCGAGATTATGTGCGATGCGAGCGATTACGCCGTGGGAGCTGTTCTCGGGCAAAGGAAAGACATGAAGTTACACGTGATCTACTACGCAAGCCGGACGCTAGATGATACCCAAGTAAAATACGCCACGACCGAGAAAGAGTTATTGGCAGTTGTGTTTGCCTTTGAGAAATTCAGGAGCTACTTGGTGGGACCAAAAGTGATTGTTTACACGGATCATGCTGCCCTAAGGTACATCTATGCGAAAAAGGACACCAAGCCGAGACTGTTAAGGTGGATTCTCTTGCTACAAGAGTTTGATATGGAGATCCTAGACAAAAGAGGAGTAGAGAATGGTGTAGCCGATCACCTGTCCCGGATGAAGATAGATGATTTGGTTCCTATCAATGATGCCTTACCGGAGGAACAACTCATGATAGTGGATGTTCTTGGGGGAATGTATCAAGTGAATCAAAGTCTAGAAACGGTAGCCAGCATGGAAGAAAACACCATTCCTTGGTACGCAGATTACATCAATTACTTGGTAAGCGGATATGTGCCAAAAGACCTTGATGTTCATCGAAGAAAGAAGTTTTTCAAAGAAATTAACTACTTCTTCTATGACGAGCCATATCTTTTCAAAAGAGGGATAGATGGGGTCTACAGAAGGTGTGTATCAGAGGGAGAAGCGAAAAGAATCATGTTCCATTGCCACGGTTCAGCCTATGGTGGTCACTTTGCCACGTTTAAGACCGCAACAAAGATCCTACATGAGGATTCTGGTGGCCAAGTTTATTCAGAGACACTCACGAATATATCTCCTCTTGCGAAGCGTGCCAAAGAAAGGGGAACATCAGCAAGCGAGACGAAATGCCGCAGAGCCCGATATTGGAAGTCGATATCTTTAACGTTTGGGGGATAGACTTCATGGGACCATTTCCGTCCTCTTACGGGAATAAGTATATACTAGTCGCGGTTGATTACGTCTCAAAATGGGTGGAAGCAGTTGCCAGTCCTACCAATGATGCAAAGGTGGTACTAAAACTATTCAAGTCGACCATCTTCCCAATATACGGGATTCCAAGAGTAGTGATAAGTGACGGTGGTAGTCATTTTATCAACAAACTGTTCGAAAACCTCCTGAAGAAGCACGGGGTCAAGCATAAGGTAGCTACACCATACCATCCGCAAACAAACGGGCAAGTCGAGGTATCTAATCTCGAGATCAAGGCGATATTGGAAAAAACGGTTGGAGCAACAAGAAAAGACTGGTAAGCCAAATTGGATGACGCTCTGTGAGCATACCGAACTGCTTTCAAAACGCCCATAGGAAGATCTCCATACGCACTTCTATACGGCAAGGCATGTCACCTGCCCGTGGAACTTGAGTACAAGGCTCTATGGGCCATCAAACTTTTGAATTTTGACATCAAGACAGCTCAAGAGAAGAGGCTAGTAAACCTACCCGAGCTAGAAGAAATCCGTTTAGAGGCATTCGAGAGCTCGCAGATCTACAAGGAGAAAACAAAAGTCCTCCATGACAAGAAAATCAAACCGAAAGAGTTCGCACCAGGGAATCAAGTGCTGCTGTACAACTCAAGACTGAGACTGTTCCCTGGGAAGTTAAAATTGCGATGGTCCGGACCATACACGATCAAGGAAGTATTGCCGTATGGAGCTGTGACACTGGTTGGAAAGGATGAAGCGGATTACACAGTAAACGGGCATAGACTGAAGCCGTATTTGGGGAATGAAGAATACCAAGTTTTAGAGGCAACCGTGGTCCGTCTTCAAGACCCTAACATGGCCTAAACGACTTGGAAAAGTCAATCTAAGAGACTTTAAACAAAGCGCTCTTGGGAGGCACCCCAAGCTTATCCTTTTACCTTATTTTGCTGTTTTTCCCTTTACTTTGCAATTCACAGGAATAATTACTAGTAGAATCGGCTATTTAGATATCAGGACACGAGATATCGGGGAACCATAACGGGAAGAAGACTGGGAAAACTGGTCATTACGGACATGAAACCCGTGTACCGGCTAATGTGGATGACGAACCCTCAGATATCTGGTGGAAGCCACGGTCCAAAGCCGATATGGAAATACGACCTGGCTAGTACAAACGGGTTTACCCCGTAACGAACTAAGCGACATAACCAGAGGTACCACTCCAAAACTCTTGTATACAAGCATTTTTTTTTTCTTTCTAAGTATAAAATTATGGCATCCATTAGGACTGTATTCTTCCTCTCTTCTATCACACCGGGACTGTGTGATTTAAGTTTGGGGGAGTACGTAGTTATGCATCATTTTAGATTAACCATTGCATTCGTAAAACTTGCATAGAAAAACACAAATTTTTTTTTTTGAAACATTTGTTCCACAAAAATATTCATGTTGCTACATTTCCATATTAGGATTGAGTCTAGATGCATTCATTTAGGATTCATAAGCATTCGCATAGGGTGATAAGTATGATGAATCCTTGTAAATAGTCATTTTTAAGTCATGAACTCAATGCCTTAGTTCTTGTTTGTTTGATGCATTTTGAATTAGACTGAGGTTAAGGCAGAACCACATTTGGAATTTGTCTTGTGAAATTCGGTTTTAGCTTGATGCATTGCGACTTGAACCATTTCCCTAATGAACTTGAACCATTAATTTGAAAATTTTAATTATCTCGTTTGTGTTTGTCAAATAACTCATGGATTTCACTTGGACTTTCTTTTCCTTTTTACCACTCTTCTGCTAGTCCAAGTACCGGACCACACCCAAAGCCTTAACCTTTGTTTTAAAGCCATAAACACTTTTGTGAGAGCATGTGAGGCCTTTGCACCATTTTCGAATCTTCTTAGGAAAAAAGTGTTGGGTTTAGGCCGACAAGGTTAGATTTCCATGTAGACGTTGGCTCACATCTCGAGTCAACACTAGGATAGGTGGTTTAGACACTGAAATCGGCTTGATACCGAAATTTGAAGCCGATATTGCTGGTTAGACTAGGAAAAGGGGGTGGGTTTGGATTGGTGATACATTTACAGAAAAGGAAAGAAAAGAAAATCACTGAGTCAGACGGGGACACATATAAGGGAGATGGCGGCACCAAAAAGGCTTGAAAACAAAAGAAGAAAAAGGCGATTCCTAAAGAAAGCAAAAGAAGGCCAATCAACAAAGTCCAAATCCGGCCAAAAACACCAAAGGTGAAACACAAGGGAACGCAACAAAGAAGCCAGGAAGCCGAAACCGATCTCCAACAAAGAAGAAGTCCCCCGAAATGACCAGGAAAGGTAATAGCGAGAAGTCATAACGGGAATAAGGCGAAATGCCAAGAAGAAAGGTAGCTTAGGAGGGAGCAATATAGACTAGGGTATGAAACAAAATAGATGTTCTGGGTAGATGGTAGTCTAACCTTGTATGCATCCATTGGTTTTTACCCTTAGCATTTTGCATTAAGAAGATTCCTTTCAAGAGTGATCCCATTAAACACTTAACCCGTTCGCATTACGAGTTCATGTTTAGCTCGTGACCTTATCCTGAACTAAGTGAGTTAGTTGACAGACATGAATGAGATCCACGTTTTAAATTTCATAATGAATGTGAAAGGGAGTTGGGAATTTGAATGTGCATCTAAGTTGGGATTGATTTTACTTGATAATTGTGATGAATGTGGCTAACGCTTTCTGGATAGGTAGAATTCAACTTGCATCCTAGAAACCTGAACTTAGACATTGAGTTGATTTCCTTTAAGTGGCGTTTTGGATTCAAACTTACACCTTTTATTTTAAAACCTCACCCCTCCGGTTGGCTTTTGCTTGAGGACAAAGAAAAAAGCAAGTTTGGGGGTGTTGATATCTCTGTAAATTGCATGTTTTTAGTACATGTTTCATGATAGTTAGGACTTCATTCTTGCACTTTAGTCTTAGTTTTCATCACGTTTTCACTCATGTTAGGATAGATGCATTAGGTTAAGTTTTTGCATAGTCTTGCATGTTTGGAGTGTTTTCTCAGGTGCTTAGGATGGTCCGAAGAAGAAACCAAGGAAGGAGATCTCGAATGGAGGACATGTGGGCAATATCGAGCATGGATCACGACCTCTAGCCAATATGGACAAGCGCAAGATGAACCTCGACGAGTAGCAGCGACTTAGTCCCGAAAGAAGCACCCCGGAAGGAAGATCCAGCAAAAGAGTTCCATGAAGACGGATATCGGAGCAAGGCAACGTGGATTACCTGTTTCAAGTACCAAGGAAGGCAAGCCTTCACTACATGATCCCGAAACACTTGCCCGATATGGAGCCTGCCCGAAGAATCAGAAGAGTTAGCGTTTCGGCTTGTTCATCACGACGTAAGCCCGAAACGCTAAAAGCCAAAATAGTACTATTTTGGGAAAGTGGTCCCAACGTTTTAGGTTTTTCCTCTTTTATGTATAAATACTCTCTCCTCCACTCTTATCCTTATCATCACGCTTTCTAGTTTTGCTTTTCTTTCTTCTCTTTCAAACCGAGAACTATTTTGTATTTTTCACCATTGAAGCTTGTTTCAAAGCTTTGATTTTTATGCAATCTTAAAGTTTTAAGTATTATTACTTAGTGTATTTCAAGAAAGCTTATTCATTTTCTTATTTTCGACTATCTTGCAAGCCATGAGTCACCTTCTTATCCTTATGGATCTTGAGGTTTCTCAAATGGTGAGTGAGTAGTCTACATCGGTTTTAGGATGAGGGTAGGGAAAATGAGTTAAGATTCGATTCTTTGACGCAGATCTATGCTTAATCCATCTTAATCCTTTCTTATTTGATACTGTTAATGCTTAGTCATCTTCGCTATTTGACCTTTGCCAATGAGCTTCTTCAAATAAACGCCATGTTTGAATGTTTGCAAGGACCAATCTCATAAGAGATTCGCTCATCCTAGCCTAAGGTATTAGATGCCTAGGGAGCGTTTTGGCTTTAGTAGAGTTGTTTATTCAAGCTTGCTTCTTTCATGGATCACTACGTGATATCGAGGTTAGGTCGTGAGACGGCAAAAAGACTTATACCACGAGAGTGGGTTGGTCCAGATCCTGAACTCTACGCTAAAGGATTAGCCTCATAGGAAGTAATCTAACGTCAAAGGAAAGATCTTTAACGCATTAGACCCGGAAAAACCCCTTGTCCCTTGAACCGATTCTTACTTTCCCTAGCAAGTTCGTTTCTTTAGCTACAATATCTTCAATTCCTTAGCAATATTAGTTTCAATACCTGTCTTTCTGTTTTTGTCATAGGATTGGTGATAAATCCTTGTCATTTCAACCATTTAATTTCACTTAGCTTGTAAAAGAATACCATGAATGCAGTACCTTGAATTCTCCCATCGGATTGATAAGACCCATAACCTATGCTACATTCGGTTATAAGTAGTGGGTCATTGACTGAGTAGAACCTATACAAAAACCTACTTATCATTTCAGCAGAAATCGATCTACCTCGAAGAACATCGAGAGAGAAAGAGATATGTGGCCGTCAGAACCAAAACAATGAAACTGTGAAAAGAAAACTTCGAGCTCCCTAAAAGAAACCATAAACATCGAGTATATATAGGTCTTCAAGTCCACTTGGTCGTTAATTAGGTCTTGGGTTTAAGTTGGGTTTCAAATGGGCTCGGGAATCGTCAAGTGGCTGGCCGGCCAAGCGACTGGCCGTGGCACGGCCACTGGTCATCCGGTCTGGCCGTGGCGCGGCCAGCTGGATCTTCTGGGTGCTTGACGAACCTTCTTGCTTCCTTCATAACTTGAGATCCAACCGTGAGATTGTTCTCAAACCACTTCGAGGTGAAAGACAGTTGATAAGACTACCTTGTTTCCAAATATGAGTTTGATATTGTGGTGGGAAAGCCTTCGTCTGATGTTGAACTTATGTCCTCGAGCACTGTTTCCGGGGATGTCCATTTTGCTTCAAAATATGTGTCTTTTGCTAAGTTTACGTGAAAAGAGTCTTTGAACAACCAAATACTCGAAATCTAGTGTTTATGCATTAAAACCTTAGTGAAATGCTTATTAAAGCACTCACTTATTATAGTAAAAATGGGTAAAATATACATGTTATCAACTCCCCCAGATGTAAACCTTTGTTTGTCCTCAAACAAAACAATAATGTAAGTAAGGAAAAGAGGTTTGAAAACGTAGAAACTCACCAATACTTGGGAACTCATCAAATCTAGCAATCGACCTATTTGAGCCACATAACTCGGAATCTAGCCTCAAAGCCTTAGTTCTTGTTTGTTTGATGCATTTTGAATTAGACTGAGCTTAAGGCAGCACCACATTTGGAATTTGTCTTGTGAAATTCGGTTTTACCTTGATGCATTGCGACTTGAACCATTTCCCTAATGAACTTGAACCGTTAATTTGAAAATTTTAATTATCTCGTTTGTGTTTGTCAAATAACTCATGGATTTCATTTGGACTTTCTTTTCCTTTTTACCACTCTTTTGCTAGTCCAAGTACCAGACCACACCCAAAGCCTTAACCTTTGTTTTAAAGCCATAAACACTTTTGTGAGAGCATGTGAGGCCTTTGCACCATTTTCGAATCTTCTTAGGAAAAAAGTGTTGGGTTTAGGCCGACAAGGTTAGATTTCCATGTAGACGTTGGCTCACATCTCGAGTCAACACTAGGATAGGTGGTTTAGACACTGAAATCGGCTTGATACCAAAATTTGAAGCCGATATTGCTGGTTAGACTAGGAAAAGGGGGTGGGTTTGGATTGGTGATACATTTACAAAAAAGGAAAGAAAAGAAAACCACTGAGTCAGACGGGGACACATATAAGGGAGATGGCGACACCAAAAAGGCTTGAAAACAAAAGAGCAAAAAGGCGATTCCAAAAGAAAGCAAAAGAAGGCCAATCAACAAAGTCCAAATCCGGCCAAAAACACCAAAGGTGAAACACAACGGAACGCAACAAAGAAGCCAGGTCTATTTACCTTGAGCTTTTCACCCTTCCCGGATAAGCTTCATGGTCCCTTTGAGTATTTCGAGCTCTCTCTTTCTTGACTCATTTATTCATTTAGGCGTGTGGTCTCATTCGAGGGAGTATTGGTCGACGAGACATTATACTCTTCTCTCCTAAATATCTAGACAAAGACATTTCAGACACAACTCTCCTATTTTCTCTTTCCTTATTCGATTTCTCCCTACTTATCCTATTTTTTTTTTCTTTTCTTTTCTTCTTAGCTTAAGAATGATCACTTCTTCGAAGCTTTCATGATGTCTGCGAACCGTCATTGTCCTTTGATGAACTCGGGTTGCCATTCTCAAACTAAGACTTTTCTTTCTATATATATATTTTGTTCCTTTTCTGTAATAAGGGAAGATCAAGGAGAGGTTGCATTGCATCTACTTAGTCATGCTATAGTTTAAAAGAGGAGCAAAGTTTGAAGTACATCAAGCCCCTTGACGAGAAGTTTTGATTCATTAGGTGCGGAGTCAACGCAAGATCCTTCGAGTACTCTAGAGATTTGAACTTTCTCCGTTGGAATGATCCACTCGCAGTGTTCAACTTAGTAAACCTTGCTTCTAAATCCGTGAGAATGGTCATTATGGTTGAGCTAAGGACTTAATCATTCTCCTTATGTCCCTGCTTAGAATCGATTTAAGTGAACAAAAGAAATCGAAAACTTAGCTCGAAAGGAAATGTGATGTGTGGTTTGAGCTTCCTTGCTTCGTTTGGTGGTTGATATACTCATATATTTCATACATTTAGCTTGCATTTAGGACATAATTGCATTCATATTGCATTTATACTTAATGAAATTGTAACTTTTGTCTCATTTTAGGTCCTAGAGCACTTTGCATTAGCATTTGCATATTTCTTGCATTCTTGCATCATATTCAGGTTGTTTTGGATACACTGGAGCTATGGAGGGTGCGTGGATATGCTAATGATCGAAAAGGAGCCTGTGGATACTTGGAAGAACTCGACCGTTCTGCAAAGGAACAGAGACCGAGAGGGAGATCGAGCTAGGCAGGTCGATCGAGATGAGATCAACCAGAAGATCGAGACACTCGGGTCGTTTCAAGGAAGAGGATAGAGCTCAAGATCGACCAAGAAGATCGAACGTGAGTACGGACACAGAAACTGAACCCGGGAAGAACAAGAGCCATATCAAGGTCACGACTCGATCATCCAAGGATCTACTAGACGATTGATAGAAGCACTCGATCCGCCTGACTGGATCGACCCGACGATCGAGTAAAGGAGGGCGTTCTACGCGAGAGATCGAGCTAGAGATCGACGTCTGAGCTCGATCTCTAACCTTATCTGGACAGCTCATGTTTTGGAGTTTAGTGAGGGGACCATTTCCTCTTTAGTATAAAAGCATCTTGACCTATTTTTGGGTCAGACATCCGTTGTTACAATTTGTCTCCTCCTTCTTTTAGCGAAAAACACCATTGTTAGTTTTCAAGCTTTTCACATTTTGTAAACCTTAATCTTTTCTTAATCTTAAGCACTTTTCTTAATCTCTTTTGCTTAGTCGCTTAATCTACGTTTTCATATGCATTAATCATGTTTAGTGAGTAATCCTCCAAGGGTTTACGGTTGGGGTGATTAAGGGGGTTTAAGAGTTTAAGCTTTGGTCTTTTCTTGCTCTTAACTTAATCTCTTCTTGGATTTGGGCGTTTAAAGCCTAGGGATTCTTGAGAAAGATCCCTTTGATCTCATGGATTTCCTTGTCCTAGAAAGATTGAGGAGATCCCTTAAATCCAAATCCAAGAGGCTAGCTCATCCTTTCCCAAACGCCATTGATGCTTAGGGAGCTAGTGAGGCCACTTTTTGAGATTTATGCTTCATGTTCTTCATCCTTTCTTTCCACCACGAACCATGGGTTAGGAGGAAAGGGTGAGGAAATGATTAATTCCAAACACCATGGATGATTCTAGATTTACCTTCTCAAGGCTTAAAGATAGCACAAAACGTGTGGATCTATATTTTCAAAACACAAAGTTTAAATCTTGAACCTCCTTAAGCGTGATCCCCAACCTTGAATCCATTATTAGCCTTTGAAAACTTAAAATCATCATTCTCTAGTTCTAAAGTTTGCATCTTTTTTTCTTAGCTTCTTAAAAGTCATCTTTTAGCTTAATGCTTTCATTGGCATCTTTAAATTCATAAAGCTGAGTTCTTGGTCTTGCTAGTATTTTGATAATTCCCTAGTATCTTATTTCGCACCCTCGTAATTAGTTAGAAGTCAGTAGAATTTTATTTCTAGTTTTAAAAAAAAATCATTTCGTTAGCTAGAAATCGCCTAGTTATTCTGTCTTTAGATTTTGATTTTATGAAATTAGTAACTGAGCCATTTAAATTCCTTGAAGTTTTCTTCTAGTTAGTTAACATCCCAGTAGGGGTTTTAAAATAGTTTTCGTAGTCATTTAGCAACTGCACTTAGGTTTTACCGAATTTCTCCCCAAATTATCTGGTTTTCACTTTGATTTACAAAAGCTCTTGTATTCTTAATACTTTTCAAACAATGCAAGTTGGATTGATTCCTGAAGTATTGCATTGACATGACTATGCTTTAGGGTTTGATAATCACTAAAAACCTAGTTTTCAAATGGCGCCGTTGCCAAATTGGGTTTAGTTTGAAATTACTAGGATTTGGAGCTCAGTAGAGCCTAAGTCTTTATTTTTACTTTGGTTATTAATCTATCTACCTTCTTACTTATATTCTTAGCTACATGAACTTGCGTTCTAGAGGTGACAACAACCTAATACAACCTCTAGACTACATTCATAAACTTGGAAGTGCAAGGTTAAGAAGGCAAAGAGAAAAAACATAAGACTTTGAGGAGTTAGTGCAACATGGTATTGTTGAGCAAGAGGTCATGGCTGACCACGACCAAGCCGAGATACCACCTCACCATGCTTCTGCTGGTAGGGGCAATGGAAACCCCTACCATGCTCCGAGGGTACCACGAATCATTGGTGCAGGTGATGCACCTAACACCCACACCAATAGGTTCAGTATCACTCCTCCACCGGTGCAAAATAACAACTTCGAGATCAAACCAGGCTTTGTCTCAATGGTGCAGAATAGAAAATTCCATGGGCTGGCAATGGAGGACTGATAACACTCATATTTTACCCATTTTTACTATCATAAGTGAGTGCTTTAATAAGCATTTCACTAAGGTTTTGATGCATAAACACTAGATTTCGAGTATTTGGTTGTTCAAGACTCTTTTCAGGAAATCTTAGGAAAAAGGATGCAAAACGAAGCAAAATGGACATTTTCGGAACATGAGCTTTTTGACAGAAGTTTAGCACAATACGGAGACCTTCCCACCATGGGATCGAGCTGAATTTTGGTGACAATATAACCTGAACTACTACCTTACACCTCGAAGTGGTTTGAGTCCAATCCCATGGTTAGATCTCAGGATATGAAGGAAGCAAGAAGGCCCGTCAGACACATCACCAGAAGAAGCCTGGCCGCGCCAGGAAAGTTCAGAAGACCAATGGCCGGCCCATGAACCATCGGTGGCGCGGCCACAACACTTGAAGAACCCCGAGCCCGTTTTCAAGCCCAAATCAAGCCCGATAGCCACCAAACTTTGTGGAACCCTAAGTGACGCCTAAGAAGACCTGAAGACCTATAAATACTCATCTCTACTCATTGTTTTCGTCAGTTTTGAGTTTTATCTTTGTAGCCACCAAAAACCTAGCCGCATAAGGCTTCCCTCGAGGGGGAGAGAGATCTTCTCTCGAACCCTCGAGCTTTCGTTGTTTAATTCTAGTATGCATTCATTAATTTCGTCTCTACTCGCCCCAATCATGCTAGGGTAGTTTCGTTGGTTGTGTTCAATGGTTTTCAAGGGGATTCATGGATTGATTGCTAGGTTTTTAGATCGAAGTTTGTCCTTAGGTGTTTTGAGGTTAACTCTCGGGTATACACGTGGGTTGGTTGAATATCATCATCGATTCTCTTTTGTTTAATTATCTTGTTCTCGATCTCTTGATTTGAATAAGTAGCTTATCAACTGCTTAGCCATATTAGGGTTTTCTGTCTCACCATATTCGTTCTTATTGCATGAGTCTAGCGTCATGAACTGGTATTCTGATCGCAGGATCTTGAGAGCGGCTAACGCCCTGAATCTCGGATCCAGACCTAGTAGGGTAGAGAGCATCGTTTCTGGGGCGCTTATGCGTATTCAGGAAGGTGTCTGAATGTTTATTGTCCTGATCTTATTGCGTGTTTGTCTAGGACGCAGGATACGAGAGTATACCTGCGAAATAGATGTTCACAGATCGACCTTGCTTGATAGAGTTAGGTTGTTAAAACCAGTGAATCAGTTTAGGGAAATTCGCCTAGTACCCCAGAGAACAACCTTGAGCACAACGCCTTGTTTGCATGTTTGTTATCACTTTGTTCCGTATGTAGGGTTGATTGATAACCAGCCCTATATAAACTTGCTTGACGATTCCTGCATTCATTAGCCACCGTCCGCGAAACACCCTTCTCCAAACCCCCTTTCTTGTCTTAGGAACGTTTTCTAACCGTCACTGATTCTGTAGTTAATCATACACTCCCTGTGGTTCGACACCTTAAGTACTACAATGCACATCTGTGCACTTGCAGGCATTAGGGTTTATAAATTTAAAACTTGAAGAACTGAAGCTCTAAATCCTACCGCATCAAGTTTTTGGCGCCGTTGCCGGGGAGTGTTTTTGATCTAGCTGCAGAATCAAAGGTAAGAAAATCCGGTTCTAAGACATTTTCTTTAGTTTCGTTTCGCTTCTTTGCCTTTGCAGGAACCATTCGAGACGAGGAGTGAAGGCTTGTTTCTTTTGATTAATGGGCGTCTTCTATGATGGCTCAAGCGTCGAGTGACAAGTGCGTGGAGATTAAAGGAACCACGTTTTCCTTTAGTTGATGCTCATCACATCTTAATCCATACAAGTCTAGCTAAAAGACTCTAAACAAGAGCGGCTGAATGGGAGGCAACCCATTAGGTATTTCTTTTTCCTTTTTCTTTTGAGGTTTCTAATACTCACTTTTGGTTTTAGTTTCCTCTTATTTTCAGTTTCATAAACAACACAAAAGCACAAAAAATTCAGAAAACCAAGAAAAGCACAAAAAATCAGAAAAACTAGAAAAGACCAAAAATATGAAGAAGGAGTTTCGAAGAACACTCACCGGGCGACAAACCGCCCGTGGGCCGGCCAGAAGGAGCCTGGCCGCGCCATGAACCACGATGGCGAGGAGGCAGGACGCTAGGCCGCGGCCGCGACAACCCGTCGCGCGGCCGGCCTTCTTCTGCAACGTTTTCCATCCCGAACTTCACCAAACCGGATATCCTTCAACCTGTTTCAAGCCTTTCAAGCTTCCTCCTTGATTCAATGGCTTGAACACGTCCTAAAGACCGCAAAGATCACTTCCACAACCGCGGCACATTGCTGTTGCATCGAAGACGGCGAGACAAGACAAGACTCCATCCAAGTCAAGTTAAGTCAATGATCCATCTCTCCACTTACTTCGTTCGGCACGTTCAACGGACCTGTATCCACGAAGACGAAGAAGAACACCACGGTTCCAGAGGATGAAAACCGCAGTGCAAGCTCCAGAAGGAAGAAGATGCAACTTCCTTCACCAAACCGCGAAGAGGAAAGTTCCCGAAGACTAGCTTCTCTCTTCCGCGACCGAGACCTTTACCGAAGCCAAGTAAGGATTTCATATGGCATTGAAGTTCATACTAGCAACACCTGTCTTCTAGGATCCCGAACAGATCACTGGATAGGCCAGCATAGACCCAAACTTCAAGTCAAGTTTCTGAGGTGACGTAATCTTCAAGACGCAAGGAAGGAAGATTTTCCATCTCTCATTCACGGTGTTTCACAAAGGTCAAGGAACCAGGACGAGTACTCAACAACCAGAGTACCTGTTCTTCTCAACAAAGGCGTGCCCCAATCATCACCATCACCAGCCGCCAACATCACCACCACACGCCCACCACCACCATCCGAAGCAAGGAAGCTCAAGCGCGCAACACATTTCCTTTCGAGCTAAGTTTTCGATTTCTTTTGTTCAATCAAATCGATTCTAAGCAGGGACATAAGGATAATGATCAAGTCCTTAGCTCAATCATACCACACGCCCATACCAAACCCAACGCCACTTTCAAGTAAGTCTTCACAAGCTTGTACTTGAATTTACCTATCTTTTTCACCTCACTCGATTTAAACAAACTGGGGACAGTTTGATTTAAGTCTGGGGGGGGTTTCTTATATTACTAATCATACTTTTATTTGATAAGTCTTATGCATACTTGCATCATTTATCGAGTCGTTTTATAGAGTCAAAACTTTTTTTCTTTTAGTCGGAAACTATGAATTTTGCTAGGTACAAGTCACTTCGAAACAAGGAACCTTAATGACCATTCTCACGGATTTGGAAGCAAGGTTTACTAAGTCGAACACGGCGAGTGGATCATTACAGCGGAGAAAGTTCTAATCTCTAGAGTACTCGAAGGATCTTGCGTTGACTCCGCACCTAATGAATCAAAACTTCTCGTCAAGGGGCTTGAGGTACTTCGATCTGTGCTCCTCTTTTAGACTCTAACGTGACTAAGTAGATGCAATGCAACCTCTCCTTGATCTTCCCTTGTTATAGAAAAGAAAAAAGAAAAAAATAGAAAGAAAAGTTTTAGTTTGAGAATGGCAACCAGAGTTCCTTAAAGGACAATGACGGTTCGCAGCAATCATGCAAACTTCAAAGAAGTGATCATTCTCAAGCTAAGAAGAAAAGAAAAAAAAAATGGAATAAGAAAGTCGATAGAAAAAATAAAATGATACCCTAGAAAAGTAGGGAGAAATCGACTAAGGGAAGAGAAAATAGGAGAGTTGTGTCTGAAATGTCTATGTCTAGATGTTTGGAAGAGAAAGTATAGTGTCTCGTCGACCAATACTCCCTCGACAGAGACCGCACGCCTAAATGAATAAAGGAGTCAACAAGGAAAAGCTCGAAATACTCAAAGAGACCGTGAAGCGTATCCGGGAAGGGTGAAAAGCTCAAGGTAACTAGACCCAAACGCCTTGAAGCTGAATTCCGAGTTATGTGGCTCAACAGGTCGATTGCTAGACTTGATTGGTTCCCAAGTATTGGTGAGTTTCCACGTTTTCAAACCTCTTTTCCTTACTTAGATTTCTGTTTTGTTTGAGGACAAACAAAGGTTTAAGTCTGGGGGAGTTGATAACATGCATATTTTACCCATTTTTACTATCATAAGTGAGTGCTTTAATAAGCATTTCACTAAGGTTTTGATGCATAAACACTAGATTTCGAGTATTTGGTTGTTCAAGACTCTTTTCAGGTAATCTTAGCAAAAGACGCATATTTTGGAGCAAAATGGACAATTCCGGAAACAGTGCCCGAGGACAGAAGTTCAACACCAAATGAAGGCCTTCCCACCACGAGATCAAGCTCATATTTGGAGACAAGGTAGCCTTATCAGCTGTCTTTCACCTCGAAGTGGTTTGAGAGCAATCCCACGGTTGGATCTCAAGTTATGAAGGAAGCAAGAAGGTCCGTCAAGCACCCGGAAGGACGAGCTGGCCGCGCCACGGCCGAACCAGACGACCAGTGGCCGCGCCACGGCCAGTCGCTCGCGCGGCCAGGCCACTCACGGATTCCCGAGCCCATTTGAAGCCCAACTTAAACCCGCAGCCGTCTTATGCAAGCCAAGACCTAATCCACGACCTAGGGCACTTGAAGACCTATATATACTCGACCTTTAGGGTTTTTTAGGGCATCACCACTTAGCATCACGAAATTCTCTTGTTACAAACTTCTCTTGGCGGCCGCGAATCTTTGATTCGTGGTTTCCACTTTGTTCTTTGAGGGAGATTGATTTGTTCTTGAACCCTCTTTTATTTTAATCGATTTATACAAGTTATGCATTCATCAATCACGTTTTCTACTTCTTCTTTTATGTCTGAGTAGTTTACTTTCGTTGGGTGTTCTTTAAGGGGATCTATGGGGAATTTCATTAACTGTTGTTGAACCGATTGTTTAGGCCGAAGATTAGGATTTTCTGTCTCACCTTATTCGTTCTTATTGCATGAGTCTGGCGTCATGAACTATATTCTGATCGCAGGGTCTTGAGAACGACGAATGTCCTGAATCTCAGATCTAGACCAAAATAGGGTAGAGAGCATCCTTTAAAAGATGTCTGAATGTTTATTGTCCCGATCCTATTGCGTGTTCGTCTAGGACGCAGGATATGAAAGTATACCTGTGGAATGGAAGTTCGCAGATCGACCTAGTTTGATAAAGTTAGGTTGTTAAAACCAGTGAATCAGTTTAGGGAAATTCGCCTAGTACCCCAGAGAACAACCTTGAGCACAACACCTTGTTTGCATGTTTGTTATTACTTTGTTCCGTATGTAGGGTTGATTGATAACCAGCCCTATATAAACTTGCTTCACGATTCCTGTATCCATTAGCCACCGTCCGCGAAACACCCTTCTCCAAACCCCCTTTCTTGTCTTAGGAACGTTTTCTAACCATCACTGATTCTGTAGTTAATCATACACTCCCTGTGTTTCGACACCTTAAGTACTACAATGCACATATGTACACTTGCAGGCATTAGGGTTTATAAATTTAAAACTTGAAGAACTGAAGCTCTAAATCCTACCGCATCAAGGACCCATTAGAGCATCTTGACAATTTCGAGCAAGTCTGCGGAATGATAAAGATCAATGGTATCTCCGAAGACCACTTCAAGCTAAGGTTGTTCCCATTTTCTCTAGGGGACAAGGCTAGGCATTGGGAGAAGACACTCCCTCAGGGAACCATCACGTCATGGGCTGATTGCAAGAAAGCCTTCTTGTCAAAATTCTTCTCAAGTACAAGGACATCTCGCCTAAGGAGTGAAATTAGCGGTTTTACTCAAAGACAGAATGATACCTTTAGTGAAGCAATGGAGAGGTTCAAGTACTACACCATTGCATGTGCTCACCATGGCTTCACTGAGGAGACACTCTTGAGCACAATATATCGTGGAGCCTTGCCAAAAATTTGCATGTTACTTGACACAGCAAGCAAAGGAAAATTTCTTGGACAAGAAGTTCAAGCTGGTATGGAGTTGATAGAGAACTTGGCCTTAAGTGATGGTAATTATTCTGAAGACTATGATAGAGCACCTAGAGGGTCTGACCTTGAGACACACAAGAAGGAGATGAAATCCCTTCATGACAAGATTGACAAATTGGTACTTGCAAATCAAAGGCAAGTACACTTTGTGGGAGAGGCTACAAATGTGCTAGATGAGTTGGAGCAGTACCAAGAGGAAGCGAATTGGGTAGGAGGACAAGACTACACTAAGCCACAGGGCTATGTTCAGAGGTACCAAGGCAACAACAATCTCTCATACCGAAGCACCAATGTGGAAAACCCCAAGGATCAAGTATACCCTCCACAACAAGGAAAACCTTTTGTTCCTTACAACAAAAGTGGGTTTACACAAAACAGTGAGTATCAAGGGCAGAGAAAAGGCAACTATCAAGGATAACAACAGCAAGGGAACAAGAGTTACCCTCCTGGTTTCGTGCCACAGCAGCAACAAGTGCAAGCTCCACTTCAAGATCCGGTACAAGGTATGTTCCAACAATTATTTCAAGGGCAAGCATCTACAAATCAAAAATTTGTGGATATGAACAATAGGCTGGACTCTTCTCTTACTGAGGTATCTACACAAATCACCAACATGAACAACAAGATTCGCCAGCTAGAGAAAAGAATGGCCAGTTCAAGCGGTCAAGGTAGCTTACCCGGTAAGTGTGAGACAAACCCTAAGGAGTATGCAAACGCGATCACTTTGAGAAGTGGGAAAGAACTCCAAGCACGGTCTATACTTGAAAACAATGAAGACATTCACTACAAGAAAATGAAGTCATTATGACAAAATTTTGAAACGTAAATTATTCGCCATAATTTTGTGACTTATCAGAGACGATATTGTGACTAATTTTTTATATCACAAATTGGTAGCAGTTTCATCACAATATTGTGACGATTTAAGTCGTAACCAATTTTTATCACTATTAATGACATAAACGTGACGAAAATAGATGTAGTAGCAACTATGACATAATTGTGACTATATTTTTCGCAGCAACACTGACAAACTCGTAACAGAATTGTAAGTCTTAATTTGTGACGATATAGTGACTAAATGTCAGTCTTTAATTAGTACAAACAAAATGATTAAAAAATCGTTATAAATTCGAACAGAAAATGTAGGAAGTACATTGCTTTGTTGGATTGAATTGCCAATGTTTTATATAATTATTATTTTATATGAAATTGTAGCCAAAATTAGTCACAAACCATAACAAAATAAAACTATATATGTATTTTTAAAATGTTTTGAATTTATTTTGTAGTTTGTCTTATCTTTTCTTCGTTTATGTCCAAAAACAGAAAGATTTAAAGACATCAGACCTTGAAAGAATGATGCTCCAGTTCAGGTAAATTTGAGATTTTTCTAATTTATAAAATATGTTGGTAAATGGTCACAAATAATTCCACGATCGGTTATATATATCTTGTGTAAGGAATGGTATGAAGAGTACAAGTAAGCCTATCAGCGCCACTTTTACACAAAATGATTTATGATTGTAGATACAGGAATTTTAGTTAAACTGGTTTGCTATATATAACCTGTAAAAGTAAATAGATTCAACTGAATTCTGAACTTTGTGGTCGCCAAAAATATACTGGCTGAACTGATCTTAAAATTTTAAGGTACTTGTCGTGATTCTTTAAAATATTTGGTAGAGTTTAGTGCTAAATGATAGAGTGTTGGTGTAAGTGTGTGCTGTTTAAAAAAAAATATTATTAGTTATATATATTGTCATTCTGATTGATGGTACACATTTAGGCTTGGGAAATTTTAAATTGGTAATTATTTTTTTTAGTTTTTCAGTTTTGAGGGAGAATAACAAATTTAGTGGTCAAAAATAAAGAGAATGAAATCAAAAGAAAATTTAAAGAATTTTTAAAAAAAAAAATAAATGATAAGAATAACACAAGAGAAGAATATACTATCAATTTTTCATTAGGAAATTGATGTGTGGGAATATTTCCGATTAAAAGCATTAAAAAATTTCTTCCCTGATTAATTTCTTTTAAATTTTATTTGTCAATTATAGATACATCCTCTAATTGCCTTGTGTAAAAGAGGATCAAACCTGTAATATACGGTTTCAAAAAAAAAAAAATCAAACCTGTAATATCCCAAACCAACCTAATCCTATTGTCTTGGCCCACTTGGAATTTGGCCCATTTCTCTTTTGCGTTTTTAATTCTGTCTATATATATACATACCAGCGTATGTATCTCCATCTACGCTTCAACCCTAAAGCGAGCCGCCAGTGTCAAGAAATAAGGAGTGAGAAAGAAGGATCGGATAGAGAAAGAGAGAGGAGAATAGCCATAGCCGATCATCACCACCTTCTTGTTGGTCACATACGTGAGAGAGGAGAGACGACGGAGCCGATCCACCTCCGTTGATCACCACGACGCCGCCACCACCGTTTCTCATCACCATCATTGTCGTTCAACAACGTCGAGCCACCACAATATCATCAGAGACGAAACGAAGCCAAGCTGTGAACGTTTTAGACCAAACCATAACCGTTCCTTGCGTAGCAAGTCATCTTATGAGATCCGTGTGTTCTCTTTCTCCCTATCGTAAATCCGTTGTTCCCCAATCTGTTGATTCCGGAAGACTTTTTTCTCGTGGATTTTGAATTCACAGCCTTCGAACTCTGAATCAACTAAACAGAGGGAAGAAATTGCACCTGTATTACCTAATATAAAAACAATTTTATTTTTAATATTGTCTTTTAGATGAAAATTGTTTCATTTACATAAAACAATTTTGTAATTGTGTATTGTTTTTTTCCGACTTTTTTTGTTTCCGACTGTAGTTGTGTATCTTTACTGGCAATTTATGTACTCGACAAAACTGTACTTAAGGAAGTAGAGAATAATGACAATTCATAAACGGCAAAACTATAGTTAGTTAAACTAAATTGCGATAAAGTTTTAGTGATAAAAATGACGAAAGACTATAAAACAGTCCCAAATGACAACACGATGTTTTGAGTCACTAATTGTGATGAATTGAGATTAAAGTTTCGTTAAAATGAGTAACAGAATTGAGACATTATAAGAGTCACAAAACATAATGTTTGTGAGACGATGTTTTTAGTCACTAATTGTGATGATTTTGAGACTTAAGTTTCGTTAAAATGAGTGATAAAATTAAGACATTATAAGAGTCACGAAACTTACGCTTTTGAGACAATGTTTTAGTCACTAACAGTGACGATTTTGTTACTTTTATTTTTCGTCATCATCACTTACGAAATAGTTACTATAAATATTTGTAACAAAATATGACATTTTTGTTACGGAATAAAATTTGTGACGACTTTATTGTGACCGTCTACAAATCGTCACAATTTCGTCATAATGATCATATTGTGACAAAAAAATTCGTCACAATAACTTTATTTTTTTTGTAGTGATTGTGGTTTAAGAGGGGGAGAGTAATCTCTCAAATGATCAAGAGATCACATTTGACAATGTCTACATTGCAAGGCCAAAGAAAGGGGGTGAAGCGGTTTTGGAGAAAAAAGTGGAGAAGGTTAGCAAGGAGAAAGAAGTTTTCGTGCCTCCACCTTACATACCTAAGCTCCCCTTCCCTGGACGCTTCAAGAAGCAGTTGGTTGAGAAGCATAGAGCCTTATTCGAGAAGCATTTGAGGAATGTTGAGCTTAAACTACCATTTCTTGATTGTTTGGCCATGGTGCCTAAATACGCGAAGTTCCTGAAGGATACTCTTGCTAAGAGGGTGAAAGAGAGTGAAGAGGTCTTGGTATTAAGTCAAGAATGTAGTGCAATCATTCACAAGGAGATAGCTCCAAAGAAGCTTGGAGATCCGGGGTCATTCACTATCCCTTGCGCTCTAGGCCCCTTGAAGTTTGAAAGTTGTTTGTGTGATCTTGGGGCAAGCATTAATCTTATGCCTCACTCCGTGGCTAAGAAGCTAGGCTTTACCAAGTTTAAGGAATGCAGAATCTCACTCATTCTTGCTGATCGAAGTATAAGACTCCCGGTAGGCATGCTTGAAGATCTACCCGTGAGGATTAGCAACGTGAATGTGCCCACAGATTTTGTAGTTCTTGAAATGGATGAGGAACCAAGAGACCCTCTACTCCTTGGTAGACCCTTTCTAGCAACTGCTGGTGCCATCATAGACGTGAAGAATGGCAAGATTTCTCTGCACCTGGGCAAGGACATCAAGCTGAACTTTGACATCAACGAGGTCTTGAAGAAGCCAATGATTGGTGGGTAAGTGTTCTACATAGAAGCTTTGGCCGATGAGTTGCTTGAGGAGTTGGGACAAGAGGATCACCTACAGCTGGCATTGAAAAACGAGTGTGGAGAGACGGTTACCTAAGTGAACAGACTCAAGAGTATGTTCATATGCATGATACTCGCAAGATTGTGAAAGAAGGTGAAGGGCAGAGCCTAGAGATCGACCTGGATATCGATCAAATTTCTCGATCTAAGCATGAGATCGATGAGACGATCGATCGAGACAACTCGATCTGTTCAGAGAAAGACTTGGTGAATCGATCCCTTACTCGATCCATATCAGATCGACCAAGTCAATCGAGTGAGAGCACTCGATCCGGGCTAGATCGACAGGGAGATCGATTGTGTGACTCGATCTCTGCAGTAGGAACGGTTGAAGAAGGTAGCATGAAAGTGCATGACTCGGGGTCAAGGGAGGCAATTGAGGACAGCAACCTCAACAGAAGTCTAGAGGAGGACTGGAGCGAGCTGCTAGCCCCAAAGGTGGACCTCAAGCAGCTTCCAATTGGGCTAAGGTACGCTTTCTTAGGACCTAATGAAACCTACCCGGTAATTGTAAATGAGAACCTAAATGATGATGAGTTGAACTCACTCCTTAAGGAGTTGAGAAAGTATAGGAGAGCCATTGGGTACTCCTTAGGGGATATAAAAGGCATTTCTCATATGCTTTGTACTCATAGGATTCATTTGAAAGATGAAAACACCTCATCAATTGAACAGCAAAGACGTTTAAACCCGAATTTGAAAGAGGTTGTCAAAAAGGAAATCCTAAAATTCATAGAGGCTAACGTGATATACCCTATAAGTGACAGCACGTGGATCTCCCCGGTTCATGTGGTGCCTAAAAAGGGTGGTATCACGGTTATAAGAAATGAAAATGATGAACTAATACCATCTAGGACCGTCACGGGTCATAGGATGTGTATAGATTATCGAAAACTGAACAAAGCCACAAGAAAGGATCACTTTCCCCTACCCTTTATTGACCAAATGCTTGAAAGACTAGCTAATCACCCCTTATACTGTTTCCTAGATGGGTATAGTGGGTTCTTTCAAATACCCATTCACCCTAATGACCAAGAGAAAACCACATTCACATGCCCTTATGGTACCTTTGCATATTGAAGGATGTCATTTGGGCTATGTAATGCACCATCAACCTCCAAAGGTGTATGATGTCTATTTTCTCTGACCTTCTAGAGGAAATGTGATATATCATGGTTTTTACCCGTTTTTGGACCATGATATAAGTGTTTTTATAGAGTATTTTGTTAGTTTTAGAGTCCTATTAGAATCTTTACAGGATGGAGAGCATTTGGAGCTTAATGAGAGATTCTGGAACATTTTGGAGCATTTTGGAGAAGCAGCCGAAGTGATGAAGTCAGGAGCAGATTTACACGCAAGGTGTCGATCGACACCACCTAGTGTCGATCGACACCAATGAAGACCGACGCATTGATCGGATTTCCATCAGAAAAAGGAAATCGTCTCAAGTTTGAAGAAATTTACAAATCTGCCCCCGAAGAAAATTCTCTTCTATAAATAGTTTACAGGCATTGTTTAGCCTAATACATTTTCATAATTTTCTGTTTTTGAGACTTAGAGAGAGATTGATCCTGAGCTTTTGGGGAGACAATTCTATCTCATCTGAGCCAGATTTCGAACCCCTGTATCATTCTCTATTCTTTTTATGCAATTTATTTCAGTCATGATTTGTGTTTTCATCTCTATGTCTGAGTAGTTTGCTAGTTAGGTTAGGGTGATTTAGGGTTGATGATGAGTTTGTAGAATTATTATCTTGTTAGGAAAATCACTTGGATCTTCATCTTGATTTGTGCTTAACTTGATTTCTGAAACTGATCACTTAGAAATCAAACCTTAGGTTGTTTAATAGATGCGAGAGCATTATTGATAATCTGACCTAATCATAGATGAGCAAAATATCTATTCGCAAAGAGATTTGGTTTAGNGTGGAGGAACAAAGAAGATCACTGGGTTCAGTGACAGCAGCCACAACATAGACCCGGATGATGGAAGAAGTACAACAAGACACATCTTCTACTTCGGCTCCTCACCTATAACATGGTGTTCACAGAAGCAAGACACAGTCGCCTTTTCTTCATGTGAAGCCGAGTTCATGGCAGCAACAGAAGCAGCAAGACAAGCTATGTGGCTTCAAGATCTCTTAAGCGAGATTACAGGTTGGAACACAAAGCAAGTTCTCATCAAGATTGATAACATGTCCGCAATAGCACTCACTCGGAATCCGGTGTTTCATGGCAAAAGTAAACACATTCATAAGCGCTGCCACTTCATTCGTGAATGCATTGAGAGGGAGCTCGTTGATGTGGAACATGTGCCCGGAACGGAACAGAAAGCGGACATCTTAACGAAGGCCTTGGCGCGGATCAAATTTGCAGAAATGAGAAGCTTGATAGGTGTTCTAATCATGTCCAAGACAAAGCCAACAAAGCTTATGAGGGAGAATGTTGGATAAGCTTTGACAAGCTTTGACAGGCTTTGACAACAAACAACCTAAGTTGCCAAAACCAAGTTAGTTTAGGATAAGAAAGGTTGTTGTAATCCTAATAGATTTAGGAGTTATCTATTTTTATTTGGAATAGAATTAGCTATGTTGTGCTAAGCCTATAAATAAACATCTATGTCGAGTTATGACAAAGGTGTGAGAGAAGAGGTGTTTAGTTTTGAGTTAGTTTCTAAACATAATAAAGAGAGATATTCTTTATATTTTGATCTTGCAAACCTTTAAACCTTGCTCACAGAGTTCTCAGCTCTATTATCATAATTCTCATAGAAACAAGTTGCAGACCCTATGCGTCATCTCTAATGTTCCCCTATGACCCACTGCATCTTGTTTTGTTTTTGTTCTTTTTGAACAATTTTTTTGTCTGTTTGTTGGATCGTTACTTTTGGATTCATTTATCGTAGACAAGTGTTGATCTAATTTTATTCAATCTATTCTTCACAAAAGCATCTTAGACTAGCTTACACCTCTAATTTCATCGCTCGAGCATATCTAACTTTTTATTGGTTATATTAGAGCATATGTAGTCTTTCAAAGAGTCTCTTAAAAATAATAAAAAAATAATAATACTATTATATTAAGTAAAAGTTATTTTTAATAATTTAAAAATAAGTGGATCTCTCAAAACTTCAGAGACTCCTTTCAAAGTTGAAAGTCTCTCATATGAGAGATTTTGGAAAAACTCTCTTATTATTATATTATTTTTATTTTTTAATTTTTTTTAAAGACTCATTGAGAGACCATTGATACTAAGAGCAAGTTCAATAGAGAACTCATGTTAAGTGTTTTAAATTTATTTTAATATTAAATATAATATTAATTTAAGTTAGAAATTAAGACACCAAAAAAAAATGTCTTATTTTAGACATTATTCTTAAAAATAAGACATCCAAATCATTTGTTTATTCAACTTTATTATTAAGAACTTTATTTAAGACACCCAAAGATCACCATTGGGGTTGACCTAAGAGCAGCTCCATCAGCGTTTTTCTTTTCTCCTCGATTCGCAATCAGGATCAAGATGTCTAGCCTCTTCTCTATCTGGGGTAACGAGTTCTTCTTGAACATCTCCGACCTTCTTCTTCTTCCTCACACAGTTTCGAGGGCTCTCTCTACCTCTCTCTCTCTCTCGATCTATCGCCATCTCTAGGCTTGGGGATTCCGGATTGTTCTCGATCTAGATTCCTTGTATGGAATTTTAGATTTTAGATTATGATTTTGATATTGAATTGTAGTTTGATTCGATGCACACTGCCTATGAGCTGAAAATAATTATGGTTTCAGCTCGATTGAGATTCGAATTTAAGACTTGAATTTATTTTTGTCTCTGCATTGTTGTTAGGTTTTAGTGTCAGTGGTTATAGCCTGTTCTTTGATCTTTCATGGCTAGGTAACTCTGATAAAAGTAGAAGAGGGAGTAGTTTGAATATAGAGAAGTTGTTCTGCTACTCTAAGTCGTAAGCAAGTTAGACAATGAATTCGAATGTGTGACGGCTAGAATTTTTCTGGTATCTACTATCCTACTATAGCTATTATAGACCTCTGCATATAATTATGGCTGAATCCCCCAAGCTCAGCATAACTAACCTAGTGTGTGGAGGTCAAATAGAGGACCAGCAGAATTTGGTAAGCCTTCTGGATGTTGTTTGCATATGTGCCTGATTTGCTTGCTCTCTTGATGCTTAGGAGGAGGAGAAGCAAGTAATCGAGGATTACGAAATCACACACAGAGTATTTCTCGATGTTGATATCGATGGCCAACGCTTAGGTAAATGGACTGATATATTCTTTCTTTTTCTGTCAAAAAACAGGCGGTTAAAGGGAGAGGAAAAAAAATCCTTCTCCACCTTTCTTGAAGAGAAACAGTTTTTTGAATTGGCGTTATGTACATGAGTTCTGGGGTTGTATTCTTCGCCATTTGCTTCCTTCAACTTCTGATGATTTCGCTTTCTGTGATATAATACATTGGAGGCAGGATCGTTATTGGACTATATGGCACTGTTGTACCCAAAACTGTTGGTATGTCTTTGACATCTTGAATGCAAACCTCAGGATTCGGTGAATTTGTTCAAGTAGTTTCTAATGTTAGATTTCTTTTTTTATGCAGAAAATTTCAGGGCCTTATGCACAGGTTTGTACTTTGAATGATTTGGTTTATCTTGGATTGGGTACTTGAGAAACTGATCAAATATCTTTGAATATAAACTTAGGAGAGAAAGAAAAATCTTCAAGCGGGAAGCCTCTACATTATAAAGGAACACCGTTTCATCGCATAATATCTGGATTTGTAATCCAAAGAGGAGACATTATCCATGGCGATGGAAAAGGGAGTGAGTCAATTTATGGCGGTACCTTTCCTGATGAAAATTTCAAGATAAAGCATTCACACGCAGTTACGATAATTCTCTTCACCAACTTAGGAAATTTGAAGGATTTCTTGGGAAAAAATGAGTTTTATGTATTCTTGTAATTTATCATGTCCTGACATAGGAAAACGAATTTGCATGTGTAGGTGTTGTAGCGATGGCTAATACATGACCCGATTCTAATGGCTCACAGTTCTTTATCACTACTGTCAAAGCTAGTTGGTAAGCTCTCCTCTCATACTCACTTCCGACACAATGAAAAAATGCTTTTTCTTACGCAGAGCATACTAGAAATGAGACCAAGAACTCAAGCATACCAAGAACTTGTGTTATTGTATTTTGTTTAAAATAATATAATTTTATAATTTTTTTTTTAAGAACCCCCTAATGGATTCAACCAATGGAAGAGCTAAAAATGAAAATCAAATATAAGAGTTCTTAAAAGAAGAAAGAAGCAAAAATTATATTAAAAAATGTTTAAGAAACCCATATGGGTATCTACCAATGGAGATGGTCTAATGGTCTTAGTTATTCTAGTTGCCTTAAACCAATGTATGTTACGCCTTTTAGCTTTGTCCAGCCCAATTGCAAATATTCTAGTGAACATGAAGTTACTTGAAGTATTGTATGGATGATTGAATTGAGCATAAATTGAGATGAACAAGAAATTGAGATGAGAAAAAAAAGCCAACAAAGAAGAAAACAGAGAAAGAAAGAAGATAAGAAAAAAGATAAAAGATATCACCTAATACATGATAGAGATTTTTATGGAATTTTTTTTCCTTTTAAGATATACAGAATTTTAAATTTCGTAAAATACGTATTCTAAACTTTGTAGAACATGTATAAAGTGCAGAATACATATTCTAAACTTCGTAGAACATGTACAAAGTGCAGAATACATATTCTAGACTTCGTAGAACATGTACAAAGTGCAGAATACGTATTCTAAACTTCATATAACATGTACGAAGTGCAGAATATGTATTATAATCTCCGTAGAACATGTACAAAGTGCAGAATACGTATTCTAAACTTCGTAAAACATATACGAAGGTTAGAAGATGTATTCAATTCGTAGAACAGAAAAATATATTTATTTTTATGTTTTTTTCAAAAAACTTAAGATCAAAAAAATTTTATTATGGTGTTTTTGATTTTTTTATATTTCTTTTTCTATAAACATTTTTATAATTTATTTGATATTTTCTATTAATTAATTAATGTTAATTTTGTCAAAATATGGACAGAAAAACCAAATGTATAGTTTCACAAGCCCATAGTAAAAGTATCTTTTTTTTTAATTTCCCCAATAAATTTTGTCTACAAGTCTACTTCTAGTATTAGAATAAAAAACTGCATAAAAATTATAAGCCCTAACAAAAATTCAAACATTGTTTTTGTATGAATTTAAGACATGTAAAAAAAAAAAAAAAACTCACTAAATTATTGATGTGTTATTAGATTAAAACCAAAAACGTGTCTATTAGATTAAAAAACAATGTTAAACATCCTATAATATTGAGAAAATGACATTTAAATGTTGAACTTTCAAATTTTAGCCATTTTAATCATTACTTTTTGTGTGATCCATTTAAATAACAAACTTTTTGTTGATCGATCTTTAAATCAGAAACTTATGTTGACTCGGCCATATTAGGTACAACGTTAATTTCACTAACAGATTGCCTAAACGCCGTCTAATCCTCGTTTGGTGAGGAAGTTAACGTTGTGCCTAATATGGCAGAGTCAACATAAGTTCATGATTTAAAAAATAGTCAACGTAAAAGTTTGTTATTTAAACCATCAACGCGAAACGTGGTGCATATAATGGCCGAAATTTAAAAGTTAGGCATTTAAATGGCATTTTTAACGACACTAATAAGTTCTATTTCTTCGGATTACATAATATTACGTGATTGCTAACCCAAATAAAGCAAAACTAATTTTAAAAGATATTTAAACATAATTAAATTTACATTACACAAAAAAAAATATTGGGTTTAGCCTTAAAACATCAATTTAACCACATCTAATGATTATCTAACAATCTGCAAATCTTACGAAACCCTAAATCTACGTACAGAAGTTGAGAACCTTCGAGAAACTTGTTCTACCTCGCTGGTGCTATCATAACAAGGATTTATTTCGGTTTGCGTTCAGTAAATGGAAGAATCTTAAAACACTGATCATTCATCGCTCATGATTACAGTTTCACTAGAACATTCGAGTTTCAAGTTGTGGGAGAGAACTCTAGTAACCTCACAAGCTTGAAGTATTTGGGTTTTCTTTGGAAAATTACTTTGCTAAACAAATCTTGTGTTACCTCAAGAACCTCAATAGGTTGAGTTTAAGATGCTCTTTCATCAGCTATACATGAGTTTTATTGCTAATCACATACCTTAAAAACCTTGAGATCTTTAATCTTTCACATTGCAAAACTTTTTCATCAGAAATAGAAGTTATCGATCAGTAGAAAAATGATATTACTAGGGTTAAGTCAAAATTTCGTTTGAGATAACAAACTAAAACGTATTTAAAATCACAACTTTCTTTTATAGCCATGTGTATTGCCAATGTTGTTTAACTGTGATAGATCTTAAACTGAAATTTAGACTTAACTGTAACGACCCGGGTCCGGTCCATTTGAATAAGTTTAAATGGATTGATTTGGCTACCTATGTCATCAAAGTGCACTTACCTTTTCCGGTCACTTACCCTAAGAGAACTCCAGAGTTAAGCGTGCTTATGCTGGAGTACGACTAGGATGGGTGATCTTCCGGGAAGTCCTCTGCGGAACCGTGTGAGTGAGGTCAAAACACGGGAAAAGGTCACGTGGTGATTGCAGGGACGAGTAAATCAGTCGGTCGGGCCACCGAGAAAAATAACGCACCGACCGTCGGACAGGGGCGAGGCCCACGAGCCCGACGGAGGGATGGGTGACTCGCCTGTAGGGGCGGTCGGGGTGTTACAAGTAGTATCAGAGCCTAGGATTGCCAAACCGGTCCTGACCCGGAAGGCGGATTGTGAAAGGAAAAAGTGTTTTCAGAACGACTTTCAAGTTATTGTTTAAAAACAAAAAAAAAGATTTACTTTCGGATTTTTAAAAAATATTTTCGGATTTATTAAAAAAAAAATAATATATATATATATATATTTTCGAAATATTTTTGTAGTCTGAAAAAAAAAAACTTTTCGGGAAGTGGGGTGTTTGAAAATGAAAAGTGCAAAACATCACCTAGCTTGACTTAATCTCGGTATTCTTCGTGTGTTAGGTTTTTTCGGCTTTGGGAAAGAGTTTGACCGTTGCTTCTTCTGTCTTCAGGATGCCGTCAAAGAGAGCACGTGTTGCGCGTGGCGCGAGAGTTGTTCAACCAGCAGCTAGGACAGAAAGTCAAGCTGCCTCGACCGAAAGTGTTCAGGGGAACCACACTGAGAATGAGACAGTGGGTACAAACCCAGCAGCCGCAGCTCCAGGAGCTAACCAAGCTGTTGTGCTTGCAGCCGTGATGGAGGAGTTGCAGAGGTACCGCGACCGTTTTGGGGATCAGATGCGGAATGACCCGGGAGTGAGAAATGTGCATCAGCAGGCAGCGCCGTTGAATGGCCAGAATGGGGGAGCACAGTATCCGCCGCCACCTCCACCACATGCTGTGCAAGTGCAAGTTCAAGGACCTTCGTACTGGGAAATGATGAGACTCATGAGGGATATGCAGATGGATCACTTTGACGGGAAAGCGAGTGCTATAACTGCTGATAATTGGAGGAAAAAGTTGGAGGAGAAAGTTGGAGGAGAACCTTGATGCAATCAGGTGCCCGCAGGAGTACCGCAGAGACTTTGCTGTACAATATCTGAAAGATGATGCCATGATTTGGTGGAAAGGTATGGTAGAGTCAACGCAAGGACGATATGAGTTGACTTGGGCCGATTTCAGGGACGAGTTCACTCGGGAGTATTTTCCGCCAGAGACCATGGACCAGATGCAGAGTGCTTTCGACGATCTTCGTCAGGGTAACCGAACTGTCCGAGAATACAAGGAAGAGTTCAACCGTCTGAGGAGGTTCACCACCAGGCACTTGAACGAGGCAGACCAGATTCGTAAGTTCATGAGTGGATTGAGAATCGACCTCAAGAACCGATGCACTATCAGGAAGTATGTCAGTATGGTGGATCTGGTAGAAACCGCTGCTGTGCAGGAAATTGGGCTGCAAGAAGAGCTTAAGTTGTCCAAGAATGCTCAAGCTAAGAGTGGAAAAGGTGCTGAGAGCCATAAGAGGAGTTGGGACACTGCTAACTCGGGAACAGCTCCTAGGGGTGTCGTATGCTACAAGTGTCATCAACCGGGGCACGTGAAGAGGGATTGTACTGCAGGTCATGCGCCGAGAGAGATCCAACCGCTGAGGAGTACTTGTCATCGTTGTGGTCAGATCGAACACCTTGCTAGGCAGTGTATGGTTCCGCTTCAAGGGCAGCAGCTAGGAGGGCAGAACCGTGAGTAACTTCAGTTGCCGCCGCCACCAGCAGGGCAAGCAGGACAACCTCAAGTCTTTGTTGCGGGAGAACACGGTGGAATGGAGCCGAACACGGGTATGCCATTTCTCTAGACTTTTGTGTGTGTTCATTGAGAGTCTTGTGTGAAATTTGAATAGCATGCCTAGTGTAGTACCAACCGTGTAGGATCGGTTTTGGTCGGGGGAATCGCCGCCCATTCTTTGTTTAACTCAGGAGCTACGTGTAGCTTTGTGTGTCCGGCACTGTCAAAGTGCGGGACTTTCGAGGGCGTGTTCATCTCGAGGGCGAAGTAGATCGAGTTAGCGAGAGTTGAGTTTGTGAAGTCTATCAGAGGTTACGAAGAAGTATTCATAGTGCTGGAAGGAGTGAAGATGCACGAGAATCTTGTGAAAATGGAGTTGGACCATTCCGAAGTATTTTTGGAAAGGAACTGTTTGACTGAGCGTCTAACGTCGGAAAAGTTATGCGGTCCCGCATAGGAAGGATTGGAGTTCGTAGTGGGTGATACTGCGTACCTAAAGTTGAGGATGTTCTGAGAAACCGATAAGAATCGAAAGTTGAAAAAGTTGAGATCAAGGTTCATGGGGCCATATAAGATCATCGAGAGGATAGGGAAAGATACCTATCGGTTGGACTTACCACAAGAGTTGTTAGACTTTCATGATGTGTTTCATGGGTAAGTTTGAGGAAAGTGGTTCGGGAACTAGGGATGATCTTTGCGGAGCCGCCAGTGGACATGGGTCAAAACTTGACAATTACGAGTAAACCGGTGGAATCTTAGACTATCAAGAGTCAGGAGTTCAAGAGTTGAAAGTTCAAGAGAAAAAGAGCAAGTTGGTTCGTGTTTCTAGGAAAGGGGCGGGATCCTGGGAGAGACTTAAGAACCTGAGGATGTTGTGCGGGTGTGTTATCCGAAAATCTTTGGGGGTGATGGTGTTCCGCAGGATGTCGATTCGAATTCGGGGGCGAATTCCCGTTAAGTGGGGGAGAGTTGTGACATCCTGGGCTGGGCCCAAAATGATTTTTGGAGGAAAAGCCCAATAGCCCAAGGCCCATCCGAATTTAGACCTAGGGTTTCCTCCCTTCTCCTATAAATAGAGGTGCTCCCCTTCTCTTTTCTTCATTCAGAAATTCACAGCGAAGCTCTGCCTTATTTTCTGCGAGAGCATCTCGCCGGAGATGTCGCCGGAGCAACCGCCGGACCGCCGCCGACCACCGTCCACCGCCGTCAGAGTTAACCGTTGACCGGCGTTGACTTTCCGTTGACCGGCGTTGACCGTTGACCGTTGACCGGCGTTGACTTCTGTTGACCGTTGAATTTTCGTTGACCGTTGACCTCCGCTGCCTGTTGACCGTTTTTCGTCGTTCGAAGGGCGTTCTGACTCGTTTGTCGTGCCGACTTCAGATCTGAGACTAAGGTGAGGACCGGTCGTGATTTATCTCTCGTATATTCATATTCGTTTCGGTCTGAGTAGTCTTTTGTTAATGCGCGCATACCTGCGCTGTATCTATATGAATACACGTATTTGTTTGTTGTCTGAATCTGACTATTAAGCGCTGTAATAACCATATAATATTAATTGATGTTCTGGTGTTGTTGATTGTTGAACTTAGTAACGTAGGTTGTTAAACGGAAAATGGTTGAATGATTTATGAATAGTGTTTGCGGGTGTTTGCATTGTGTGAGGGAAATCACTTGTGCGGGTTTTGGGATAAGCTGTAGGCTTGTGAGGCGGTTTTGCCTGTGTGATGTCATAAGTAAGATAGAGGATTCTCTTACGTTATGAGTCTGTGCTGGATATGGAAGGCGTGTGGCGCACCATAGTCCATCGTTGGAGGCTTGACGAGCCCTGCGTCGTGAGGACGGACAGCGTGTTGTGCCGCTATATGCCACGGGGTGTGCGCTGGTAAAGGGCGTGGATGTACCAGTAGGTCTAGATGTCATTTCTTGATCTATGAGTGTCTTCGGACGTGTTTGTTTGTGTGTATTAGCTTAAGACTTTCGTCTGGAATGGTTATGCATGTGCGAGATGTATATCGTGGGTCCCTAGGACCTGCACTCACTGGGTAATCCAAATTACTCATCCCTCTCTTCTTGCAGGTGAGCGCGCTGGCATACATGAGTAGTGATCGGCTTGGTGATGGTTTTGGGAAGACACGGATTTTTATTTTATTATTCGTTATTTATTTTTAAAAACATTATTTTATTTTTGGATTTAATGTTTAAGTTAAAAATGGTTTTGTAAGACATTTTAAATACTATCCTTGGGAATAAATTGGCATTGAACTAGCAAGTGGTTTCTTGTGGTGAAAGTTAATGCACTTGGACATGCCTTCTTGGTTACGTAAGAAGCGGGTGTTACAATAATTAACGCACCGACCGTCGGACAGGGGCGGGGCCCACGAGCCCGACGGAGGGATGGGTGACTCGCCGGTAGGGGCGGTCGGGGTGTTACATTAACCCTTGAAGAGTTTTGGAGCATCTCCATTAATGGTCTCTATGAGAATATCTATCTCATCAATACTTTCATCTATGTTCAGAAGAAGAGTTTTGGAGCATCTCCATTAAGAGGTGGTTTGAGGGAAAATAGATTGAATCTTCCGAGGGAAGAGAATGGAGAAAGGAAGAGACGGTGAGCGTAAGAGGAGAAGGAAGAAGAAGAAAAGGTAGAAGGGAGCGAGTGAGTGAGACAAAGTGATTGAGTGAGGTCGAGACTGCCAATTTATTTACTCATTATCGTCTCTAGTTTCTTCTCCTTTTGTCTCTCTTTTTATATTTTAAGGTGACGTTTGGTTTGACACAAAATAAACAAAAGAGACGTTTGGTTTATTCATTGGCCACAATCACAAAGTCATATCTTTCTTGCTTAAGGACACTAGAGTCTAAGACACAGAAAAAATACAAAACCTAGTTATGCCCCCAACAAATTGTGAATTGTAGGAGAGAATGATGAAAAGAAATAATAACTTTCTTTTATATCCATGTGTATTACTAAGGTTGTTTAACCATGATAGATCCTAAACCAAAATTTAGACTTAACCCTTGAAATCTCTAAAGTCGGATATTTTGTCATTTGAAAACATGGGCCCTTAAAACATCTATGGTGTGCAAAGAAAACTTTTAGTGCTGATGTGGTGAGATTTGGTTCCTTGTTCTGGTTTTCGGGGTTGTTCACGGTACATAGGACCAGTTCTGGGATTTATGGGGTTAGAAACAATTACTGTTTAATCCATACATATTTTTTTACGCGATTTGGGAGCCATATAATCTATATATATTAACCATGTAAAATTTGGGTGTCAAAGCGAATGTTTAGTCTCGATCTCCTCAGGGCCGGCCATGGTAGCTAATCCATTTTCCATTTGTCAAACTCAAAGTAATGTCCATTCTGAGTCTATTGGAGATGTAGATGTTTTGTTGTTATTTGTTACCATGTTCATGAGCAAGGAGAAACAAAGTTGGAAACTTTTGGATTTGAGCGATCAACTCTTTGATACCATATATTAAGTAGTTGTGAAAGATTATATGTTGATGATTACATACACAAATCTATATATAAATACATAGATAATCATATCTAGATCTCGTGAGATCAATACTGCAAGAATCATAAAATTGCACATATTCTATAACATGTCACATTGTCACACATCTTTTATTCGTTACCTTCAGAAAAACTTAAGAGAGAATCTTATGTAAAAATGGACGAGCTTTGCAAACGGCTTGCAACGGAATCGCTTTAGGTACTGTATTACCACCAACTCCTTCCTTCATATCCACTTCTTCTTCTCCAACTCTCTCCCACTCAAAACATTGTATCAATGACCCAAGAGCAAGCCCCATGATCCGTTGGGCCAGACCCGATCCAGGACACGCTCTTCTCCCTAATCCAAACGCCAAAAGCTTTTGTGTTTCCTCTTCTTTCTCAAACCGCTCCGGTTTAAAGCTATCAGGATCATCCCACGTGTTTGGATCCATATGTATGGCCCAAGCATTCACCAACAACGTTGTGCCACGTGGCATATCGTAGGACCCCACCTTGCAATCTTCTGATGCCATGTGTGGGACTAGCAATGGATTTGCCGGGTGTAGCCGGAGAGTCTCAAGGACGATGTTCTTGAGATACGGTAGCTCTTTAAGATCTGATTCTTCAATAAACCGGTCTAAACCAACCCGGTTATCAATTTCGGTTCTCGCTTTGAGTATTACGTCGGGATGGTTTAGCAAATTGGACAGTGCCCATTCTAGAGGGACAGCTGATGTGATAGTCCCTCCTATTACCATAATCTACATTAACATAAAAATAGTTCTAATTTAGTCATAATATCAAACAATTTAACAAAAAATATCATAATTAATTGACAAAAATAGAAGAAGAAAGAAGTAAACCAGTATGATGCCTTTGATGATTTGATCGGTGTAATACTCAGTATCAGATTTTTGGAGAACAAGCAGATGATCGATCATTGTATTACCGGTTTCTTGTTGTCCACGTTTATCGTCGATAAGACCTTGTAAAAACTTATCTGTCTCTTGCCCAAATTTTTTAACCCTTTTTTCATAACTTGAAAATAGTCTCAAGATAGGAACGTAGTCAACGGCGTTGCCTGAACTCGTGATGGCTCCAATATCTGCCACTAACTTTTGGACACGTTTTGCTTCTTCCTCGTCCGTTGTTTCTTCTCCGTAGTATCGTTTTCCTGTCATCATTCTCATTATGTTGTTGAATGTCAAGTCGATAAGCATTGGTTTCATTTCCACAACGGATTTTTCAGTTCCTGCAGATAAATGAAAAGAAAAATGAGAACACAAAATATATAGAGTAGACAAACCTTTTTCTTCATGTAAGATGGATACATTGATATATTAATATGCCTAATGTTTTAAGATATCTTTATTCTAACAGTATATATTATAGTTTTAACTTTAGAAAACCAACTCATTATAATCAGTTGAATGGCTATCTCATCAATGCTTTCATATATGTCCGGTCCGACGCATAGATAAAAGAAGTGTTTTGGAGAATCTCCATTAACGGTCTCTATAATAATATCTACCTCAAAAATCTCATACGAAATAATTTTTTGAGAAAATTTTGAAATATTCATCTAATATTATATTAATATATTACATTTTTATTTTTATTTTGTAAAAGACCGTACGGATGACCCATTGATATAGATAATAGATGTTCTTAATTACCAATATTTGTGGGAAATTTAATTTTGATATTATCCACATGTGTCATTTTTGCATACATTCATATTTCATTTTATATGTTCAGATCAACATATGTAGTGCATATACCTGCGGCACGGAAGAGACGGCTTATGAGGCGGCGTACTTCGTCGGTACGGACAGAAAGAAAGCAATTAAGGCGGTGTGTTGAGAAGATTTCGATGGTGCAGAGGCGACGGAGGTTGCGCCAGTGATCACCGTAAGGTGCGCCGACCATGTTCGTGTTGTTGTACCCAACGTGTTTTCCAATTATCGCCTGAGGCCGGTTGGCTAGAACGACATCGTTCTTCCCGAAGCACTCCTCCGCCGCGATCTTATGTGAAGACACCACGTAGACTAGGCGGGATCCAAGTCGGAGAGCCATCACGTCGCTGTCAAGGGACTCGGAGAGGGAGCGGAGGGTGCGGTGGATAGGCGGCTTCAGGAGGCGGAGGTGGCCTATCACCGGCAACCATCCCGGCGGAGATGGAGGAAGATTCTGCTTGTTTGGTTTCAAGAACTTGAGAGAGATAATCAAGAAGGTGAGAGAGAAAATGGAGTAGAGAACAACTCCGATGAAATTTTCTTCCATCGTTTGGGTTTTTTTCTTCTTTAGTTATTTGTCTTTTAGACAAGTTGCTGCTATATGGAGTGTTGAAAAAGTATAAAGTGGTTAGAGCATTGGTTTTGAGTATCTCATATATATAATACTAATATTTTTAATGTAGTTTTATGATATAATTAAGTTTTTATTTAGAAATAATAATTAAGTGAATCATATAATGACATGTGTGAAATGGGTATCAAGAATATATCTTTAAGTTTATCAAATGAGATACACTTCCTATTTTTTCTCTTCTCTTTTAAGTTTTTAATAACATTTTATTGTGAAAATCCCATTGAAAATATTTCAATAGGATGCTCTTACATTGGTGAGATAGACATAATATTAATATTTTTAGTATATTTTATTTTGAGAACTTCATTATAATTTGTTTTTCTTTACTCAACATAAGTATAAAGTGATTAGAGCATTGGTGAGATACTCTTTTGGGTATCTCATCTATATAATACTAATATTTTTAGGAGGTGTATTGGATTATAAATTTTAAAAGATTTGATTGTTCTTTTAAATCCCCTGTTATTGAACTAATGATTTTTAATTGTCTTACCAAATCATATGTTATTCAATCAAGAATTTATAAAAAGTAAATAAAATCCACTGTTATTGGAAATATTTTAATTAGTGGATTTTAAGATATTTAGAATGATTTTAAGATAGAGTTTCCTAGTTAAAAATATAAAATTTCAAATCTCATGGTTTTAGGTGGGATTTGATATAACTTCAATAACAAATCATAACAACTTCTATAATTCAACCAAATCATATAAAAACTCATTAAAATTCAAATCATTACAAATTACTTATGCTAAGTTAAATACACTCCCTTCATGTAGTTTTACGATATAATTAAGTATTTATTTAGAAAGGAAAATTAAGTGAATGTGTGAAATGGGTATCAAAGGGTATATCTTAAAGTTTCTCAAACCAGATATCCTTCCTATTTTTTCTCTTCTCTTTTCAAGTTTTTAATAATATTTTATTGTGAGAATCCCAGAATTATCTAATGAGACACATGTCTGTTTATTAGTGGCTCAAGTTTATTTGCAATAAATCAAATACATATTAGTTTAGAATGTTGACTAAATAGTTTATATATTGTTATTTTATAATTTTTAATTTTTTAATAAATCATAAGATAAATTTATCTTTGTTTAAGTTTCATTACGCATAATTTTAAATTATATATTAATATTATTATAAATTACTATTAATTAAAATTAATAAAATAATATTAATATTAGTTAATGAAAGATTTTATAATTTAAGATAAAAAAATTAAGATAAAATTTCTCAAATTAAATTACACTAAAAGTATAAAACTATATTAATATGAGACACATGTCTGTTGACGGTGGTGGTCTAATGAGATTGGAGTTGAGGAATGCTTTTATGCTATGTGATGTGATGGGATGAGAGCAAATAAGATGTATGCGTTTGGAAAAATTATACAAGACATACAATATTATATGGGAAAGATGACATTTAAATGTCAGAACTTTTAAAATTCAGCAATTCTAAATACCATCTTTCGCATGATCCGTTTAAATAACACTTTTTTTGTTGACCACTTTAAATCACGAATTTATGTTGACTCTGCTATATTATGCACGGTGTTAACTTCATTAACAGATTGACTAAAAGTTGTTTAATCCTCGTCTAGTAGTGAAGTTAACGTCATGTCCAATATGATCGAGTCAACATAAGTACGCAATTTAAAAGATAGTCAACGTAAAAGCTGTTATTTAAACCGTGCAAGTAAAACGTATCTCAAACTCAACCCCAGTAAGTCTAAATTTTGAGGGTTAAGTCTAAATTTCGGTTTACAATCTATCACGGTTAAACAACCTTAGTAATAAACATGGATATAAAAGAAAGTTATTATTTCTCTTCATTATTCTCTCCTACAATTCACAATTTGTCGGGGCATAACTAGGCTATGTATTTTTGAATGAATTTAATATTTTTAACATATATTTTTCCAGTTAAATATGACTAACTCATATTTTACAGCAAATCAAAAATATTTATTTTTTCACTAAAAACAAAACAATTATAATTTCAGTAGATTTGAATCACTAACACTTAAATTATTAGCTTTAATTTCTCATTTCACATTTCTTTATTTAAAAAAAAATATTGAAATTCCTCATTTTATATAAAATTTTGTCTATAAAAATATTTGCTCCGATAGGATCTAGTCTGCATTAATTTGAAAGAGTGATTACAGAGACATTATATAGAATTACTGAAACACAAATTATTACATACGTATAAGTATGTGCCATACACTGATAAAGATATAGCAAAAACGAGTTTAATGATACTTTTCGAAGAGTATACTTACTCGCTAATCGATTATTAAATTGGTTATTATCCAACTTTATATTTAATATTTCTCTGATGTGATTTGTATGCAGCATCTCTTGGCTGAACGTTTTTGCAAACCGTATCTTAAAATCTGATGTGTACAAAATGTAATTATGAATGGTAGATATTGTGATACCAAACATTATGTACAAGGTTCCATCTAAAATATTGTGACTCTGAATCTGAGCCATTCTACAAAAAAATGACTTTGACTTCCTCTCTATCAAACCAACAATAATTATATCTTTTCTGGTTATAGTAATCACTTTCTTCCCGTTAATACTGCAAAAACTTGTCCAGAAAATTGTAATGTACCTTGTCCTCCATATTGAATGTTGTAAAAATTCTCGCAAAGCCACATTCGTCTATGTTGAAGCACCATCTTCCAATTGATGAGTGAGATAATGAAATCCCATTGATGTCGTAAGAAAATCTTATATTGCACCCTTTGGTAATTCCAGAAATTGACATTGAGATCCATTGCTCCATCTAATATGCGATGACAAATTCTTCTCTGATCCCATATCCAATTGTGAAGTATCTTTCCGGATTGAGAAAGAAATGATTCAAACACAATCTGAATTTGGCTATGGATTGAAGAAAACGATTCAGTTATGAATCGACAAAAACCGAATGAAGAAAAATTCAACAGAGGGAGACCGACACAATTGTTTATGAACATGCGCTGGAATTTGGGCAGAAAAACACTCTCTCGTAGAGAGAGAAATAGAAAGAAAGGTATTGAAGATGATTCATAAAAAACCGATAAGATAATTGATGTGATAAACATTATTCAATGGTTTTTATTATGATAAAGCCTTAGATCTATGAACAAATGAAAAGAAAGGGAAGAGTACAGCCAACTTCGGAGTCGACGCCGGCCGAAAAGCATAGAAACTGTTGGTTTGTGAAAATTGCAACAAAATATTTATTTAATGATTTTTTTGTTTAATTTTCTATGTAGATAATGACGACATATCATAATATGATTTTTTTTAATGATTCTTGTTTTATTTTTCATCAATGGCATTGTTTGTAATATTTTCCTCATCTAATATCTTTTTTATCTCAGATAATATTGTAAAGATATGTTGTACCAATTATATTTTGTACTACTGTATTTTATACCATCTCAAAATTTTGTAACACGCACCTTTCATCAATCGGACCGTCATGTATCTTAGTTGTACTGGCATTCCATAACTTTAAGATTCTTCTGATTCGAGTCCTACCAAGTTTTTTACCTTGTGTGTTCTCGTTATTTCTCCAAAGTCCAATGATGATGCTTATAAATGCTGAATGTGTTAACTTTATTAGAATAGATTGTACACTATTTATACTAATACAAACGACAGACCTAGGGTAAGACTAATGATATTTAAACCCTTAATGCACATATTTACATAGACCCTTAATACGCCCCTTCAAGATGGAGGGACTCTAATCACACCAATCTTGGAACACGCATCCTGAAAACGAGCTCGAGCAAGTGGTTTGGTGAGTGCGTCGGCGAGCTGGTCATGTGTGGTGACATGTGATACCCGGAGCATACCGCTTGGATGAGATTGCAGATGAAATGGTAATCCAGGGCAATGTGTTTCATCCGGGAATGAAACACCGGATTAGCACATAAGTATGTTGCCCCTATATTATCGCAATATATGACCGGTGCTGCGGGAAGAGTTATGCCAAGTTCAGAGAGTAAAGAGCAGATCCATCGTACCTCAGACGCCTTGTTAGCGACAGACCTGTATTCAGCCTCCGTTGACGAGCGAGCGACTCCTTTTTGTTTATTTGAAGACCATGAAATCCGATTCTGAACAATGTAGACGACAAAAGACATTGGTGGACACATAATCATCAGTGTCGCCTGTCCAATCTGCATCGGAATAACCATGAAGCGTGAGTGGTGAGTGTTTATGAAGAAAAATACCATGGCTGGAAGTTCTCGCGAGGTAGCAAAGAACATGTTTGGCTGCAGTCCAATGATCTGTGGTGGGACGGTGCATGAATTGGGACATCCAATTTACTGCATAAGATATATCAGGCCTCGTGAAATCCAGATATTGAAGACTGCCTACCCCTGATCTATATTGGGAGCCATCATCTAGATGTGTTCCCGAGTGAAGGGTGAGCTTCGGTAAGGATGATAACGGTGTGAAATCAGGTTTGACGTCAAACATGTTGTTACTGGCCAGTAGATCATGGATATATTTGCGTTGCATTAAGTGTAGACCATTGTTTCTTCTTATAGCTTCAATACCAAGAAAGTAGTGGAGATCGACGGGTCTTTAATTGAAAAGAGTTCTGCAAAATTCTGAAGTACACTTGCAACAAACGACGGATCATTAACAGTAACTATGATGTCGTCTACATAGACAAGAACGTACGTGAGGGTGGAGCCACGTGAGTGCACAAACAAAGACGTATCAGCAAGCGAGTTCATGAAACCCGATAAAAGAAAATGGCGCTTGAGAGACGTATACCAGGCTCTTGGAGCCTATTTAAGGTCGTATATAGGTTTTCTAAGTCGGCAAACATTATGTGTTTTATCTCGATCAACAAACCCAGGGGGCTGAGAAATATAAACTTCTTCCGTAAGTTCACCTTGTAGAACGCATTGTTGACATTTAGTTGTTTTATTTGCCATGACTTTGCAACTGTGACATCGAAGACAAGACGAATGGTAGTTAATTTAATAACCGGACCGAATGTCTCTGAGCAGTCGATGTCATATTGTTGTGTAGATGTGCTTTGTATCAATCAAGATCACCATTCGGATGGAACTTTGTGGTGAATATCCATTTACATCGGATGACATTTTGTGCTGAATTTGGAGGCTCCATATCCCATGAGTGATTAACAACATGAGAATCGTATTCAACCGACATTTCACCCGCCACCTTTTTTTCTTCCATGGCTTGGTTGACAATCGTTGGCTCGGTGTGTGTAGCAAGTGTAGTGACAGCAGTAATGCCATACTTTTTGTTTCGTTTAACAATGTGATTTTTGGCTCGAGTTCGCATATTGTGGTCATTTTGTGGTGCTACAATTTGTTGTGGATTTTCTGGTTCATTGGGCTGTAAAATAGGGTTTGTTTGGGTAATAGATGTATCTAATGATGTGGTTTCTGTCTGGGTCGTGGGTGGCGACCCATGTATATGTGGAACAGTGGGCTTAGTAGACAAGGGATTGGTCTGACCCGAGGATTGTGACTCATTTTCAGAGAGCAATGGGCTCATGGGGATGTGAATAAAAGGAAGAAGAGGAATGTTGAGACTTAGAGGGCGATACATGTGCAATTGGTGACGGCGAATGTTGTGGCAGAGACGTTGGTGTAGGGTGAGGGATCATGATCGGGCGTCCATTGCAGGCTGGTGATGGTGGAGCTGGAAGTCGTAGACGAGTTACTGGAGGAGCCACGATAGCCGATTCACCCTCATAAATTTTGACGGTTGTCTTTTTGGTTGCAGAGAAAGGGAACACAGTTTCATCAAATTGTACATGCCGAGAGGTATATATCCGACCACTAGGAGCATGGAGGCAGAGGTAAGCACTTTGAGACACTGAATACCCAATGAAAACACAACGTTGAGAACGATCATCGAGCTTGTGGCGGGTTTATGGGCGTAACCATGTAAAACAAAGATACCCAAACACTCTGAGTTTGTCGTAGTTCGGTGTTGTGCCAAAAAGACGGTGGAACGGAGATTGTAGAGCAAGAACAGGTGTTGGCATTTGATTGATGAGGTATACGGCCGTAGAGAATGCATATGTCCAATACTCCTTTGGAATTGAGGTTGTGGAGAGAAGAGTGAGGCATGTGATGCTTTCTCTCGGATAATCCGTTGTGTTCTGGAGTATGTGGTGGAGAAGTAAGGTGAGAGATGTCGTTGCTTGAAAGAAAGCTTCTTAACGCGATAGCCGCCACCATGTTGACCTTACCATCGGCAAACTCCTCCCCCAAAAGACCATAATGCTCAACAAAGTCTTATGTGTGCCGAATATAGATAAGAATCTTATTTTTGTCTATCGATTATGCAACACTAACCAAGTCTCGGTTAAATTTTTCTCGGCTTCCTTTCAGGGGAAAGATATGAGCACGTGGTCCCATTGCTCCAAGGTCAAACTAAAAACGAGTTGTATGAATGGTCAGTGTCGTTGTCTCAAGCTGCAGCGTTTGTTACTTCCTTTAATCTGAAGACATTGGTCGTCTCATGGCACCACCGCCTTGGTCATCCATCTTCTTCGATTCTAAAAATAATTGTTTCCAAGTTTTCTTTACCTATTTCTTCTTCCGACCAAAAACGTTTGTCTTGTTCTAATTGTTTACTTAATAAAAGTCATAAACTCCCATTCTCGCAATCCTCTATTGTCTCAACCCGACCTCTTGAATATGTTTTTATTGACCTCTGGTCCTCACCAATAATTTCCATTGATCAGTTCAACTGTTATCTAGTTCTTGTTGACCACTACTCTCGATACACTTGGATTTACCCACTCAAACAAAAATCCCACGTCAAAGATGTCTTCATCACTTTCAAATCTTTGGTTGAAAACAAATTTCAGACGAGACTTGGAATACTATTTTCAGATAACGGGGGCGAGTTTGCACCTAATGCCTAAGACTGGGTGGTGAGACTCAAGCACTCTTGTGATGATTGACCAAGTCTAGTTATGTAACTTCTACTTCTACTATTTGCCTTGTTCGTTTGTTTTTTTTTTCCGGAGTCCTAAGAGCACCTCCATTAGCGTTCCTTAGGGGTTTGTTAATGGGTTTCTAAAGTAAAAAAAAAATGATTAATTGGTTATTAGATTAGCGAACGTATCTTAGGTAAGAGTTTTCAGAAAATATTAAAAACCCATACGTGTCAACGAATTGTTGGATGGGTCTAAAGATTAAAAAACCAAAATTTTTTCATTCTTTGTTTCTTCTGTTCTTCCTCTCTATTATCCTATTCTCCTATATGCAAATCCCGATTCTAGCCAACCAGAATTGATTTCATCTCTTTCTCGCCTCGAACAGCTCTCTCGGTTGTCTCGCCGGCGATTCTTTCCCTCTCCGTAAAGCGGAATTGCCAGAGAAACTCGCTTCAAGGTTCGAATTTTCAGAAATTTCCTGATCGAAATGTGGAATTAAGTATTCGAGGGATTGAACAGCTATTCCTTTGATTTGTGGGTTCAGTGAAATCAGTAGCTAGTCCAATGGAGACGGCGTCGGAATTCGATGAGATGGTCTCAGGCACGAAACGAAAGTATTACATGCTCGGAGGGAAAGGAGAAGTGGGCAAAACCAGTTGCGCTGCTTCTTTAGCTGTGAGATTCGCCAAAAAGGGACACCCAACTCTTGTTGTGTCCACAGATCCAGCACATTCTTTGAGCGATTCCTTTGCTCAGGTAAACGAGAACGTTCTGTAAAAAAATTTGACTTTTTTTTTGTCTTTGTTTGATGAAAGATATAGTATATGATTGGGTGTGTCTCTATTGTTTTTGTTGATTTCTAAGACTTGACTGGAGGAATGCTTGTGCCCGTTGAAGGACCTGAATCTCCTTTATTTGCTCTGGAACTAGTATGTGGAAAACCGATGTTCTTTTTCTTGGAGTTATGTTTGGGGTATTTTTTTGGTCTCTGTGGTGATGATCATACACTCAAAACGAGTTTTAATTTATAGCTCTGCAACAGATTAATCCATAGAAGGCTAGGGAATAGTTTCGTAGTGCGTCCCAGATGAATGGAGGAACTGGGATGAAAGATTTCATGGATGGTATGGGACTTGGGATGCTTGTAGAACATGTATGTTGTAGCTTCGTGTGTACCTACTTTCTGGTGGAATTTCGTTGCTAAAAGTTGTTTCAAATGGATATTCAATCATAATGTATTCCTCTATGGCTTATGATACTGACTCGTTTGTTTTGGTTGATGAAGTTGGGGGAACTTAAACTTGGAGAATTGCTAGACACACCGCCTCCTGGATTGGATGAAGCCATTGCCATTTCTAAGGTAATTCTATCTCATCCTTCTTTCTTTCGTATTGGTTTTGTGTCTTGCTGATGGTCAAGGGTGTTCACAGGTCATTCAATTTTTGGAATCACCCGAGTATAACATGTTCACCAGAATCGTGTTTGATACTGCACCAACGGTGAGCAACCTTTACTGAAATATTTGCCTCTATTTTTTTTATAGTAAAATCACTGTTAAGACAAATTTGGTTGCTATTTGCAGGGCCACACGGTAAGGCTACTCTCCTTACCCGACTTCCTGGACGCGTCCATAGGTAAAATCTTGAAGGTGGGAAATTGTCGAGAAATCATTTCTTCTACGTTTGTTGTGTTAGTTTGTTTACCAAAGTGCCTATCACTTTCTGAGATTTTGTCTTGTTAAATATCTCGTATGCATCTTCAGCTAAGGCAGAAAATAACCTCGGCTACTTCAGCAATCAAATCAGTCTTTGGGAAAGAAGAAAACCAGCCTGATGATGTAAGTCTTTGTGTATATGGTAGCGTGATGCTGATGAAACCTGTTTCTGTTTCATTCCTTTTAGTGTTTGATACTTCTGTTGACTAGATGTCCACTAGATGTCCACCTTGATTGCGCGAAACCTGTTTCTGTTTCATTCAAAAGGATTTCTTAGTGTTTGATACTTCTGTTGACTAGATGTCCACCTTGATTGCGCGAAACCAAAATATCAAAAAATTTGGGTACTCCTCATACAATCCTCTATTCTTATGGACTTTCCACGATGTTCAGCACAATTCCTTGTTTCTGTAAGAAAGGCGATATCATTGTTGCTTAAGTACACAATTGTTTGATGGTTTGTGTTATAACTTTACTAGATCAGGGTTCGATCATTTTTATCTTGTAATGATGATCAATGTATCTTTTGTTGCAGATTCGTAATGAAAAGGCAAGGAGATATCTCGACAACATGAGGAGAAAACCGCCGGTTCCACACACTCACAAAGCTCTCTCGAAATCACTCTCTTCGTCCATCGATTTCAGAAGCTCTGTGGTTAACCCCGAAACCACCTGAAGCCCTGTGCTTCGGTATCGCTCCACTGATTGTGGACTTGAATCTTAGTTGCTATCGTCTGTTTTAACGCTCGAGAAGCTTCGGCTTGAGCTCTGAAGGCGCAGAGCACGAACGCCTTCGGAACGAATGATCTCAAGAACAACGAAGTGTAAGAGTGAATATCAAGAGCAAGCTGCATCATATGTAATTTCTCTGTTTCTCTCATTTTTTCTACACATTTCTTATGTTATAATATAATATTTTTTTGTTAAAAACCCCATTAGAGTTTTACCAATGGAAGAAAAAAAAATCAAAATCAAATCTAAAGTTCTTAAAACAAGAAAGAAAAAAAATAATATTAAAAAATGTTTAAAAACCCCATATAGATATCAACCAATGGAGATGGTCTAAGAGTGCTTGCAAGCTTTGTTTATTTACTTTAATAACATAAATCAAGCCAACTTTTTTTTTACCTAATTTTATTTATTTTGAAATTTCAGAGTATCCAGATCCAAAAATCTGTATTGGGATTTGAATCTGCCAATAACCGTGGATATCCAGATCCAATCCAGATATGCCCAAAATAGTTTAAAATGTTTAAACATAAATAAATTTTGTCTACAAAGCCTACTTCTAGTATTAGGAAATAACCGCATAAAAAAGAATGAAAAAAATATATATGAAAATACATAGTGGATTCTTTGAAGTTAAAAATTATATATAGCCGTAACAAAATTCAAATCTTGTTTTTGTATGGATTTAAGACGTTAAAAAAATTATTTTAAAACTCACTAAATTATTGCTGTGTTATTAGATTAAACCAAAAAACCATAATATTTGTCTTTAATTTATCTACGACTGTTTGTAATATTTAACAACGTTATACATAATCCATCCTATAATAATATTGTATGTCTTGTATAATTTTTCCAAACGCATACATCTTATTTGGTCTCATCCCATCACATCACATAGCTTAAAGCATTTCTCAACTCCAATCTCATTAGACCACAACCGTCAACATTCCTTTCAGATTATTAAATCCTAATTCCCAACGTGCTGAAATTCAAACCATATAACCACTTTATACTTTTTCAACACTTCATATAGCAACTTGTACTAATGACAAATAACTAAAGAAGAAAAAGACCCATACAATGGAAGAAAATTACATCGGAGTTGTTCTCTACTCCATTTTCTCTCTCACCTTCTTGATTATCTCTATCAAGTTCTTGAAACCAAACAAGCAGAATCTTCCTCCATCTCCACCGGGATGGTTGCCGGTGATAGGCCACCTCCGCCTCCTGAAGCCGCCTATCCACCGCACCCTCCGCTCCCTCTCCGAGTCCCTCGACAGCGGCGTGATGGCCCTCCGACTTGGATCCCGCCTAGTCTACGTGGTGTCCTCAAATAAGATCGCGGCGGAGGAGTGCTTCGGGAAGAACGACGTAGTTCTAGCCAACCGGCCTCAGGTGATAATTGGGAAACACGTTGGGTACAACAACACGAACATGATCGCCGCACCTTACGGTGATCACTGGCGCAACCTACGTCGCCTCTGCACCATCGAAATCTTCTCCACACACCGCCTTAACTGCTTTATTTATGTCCGTACCGACGAAGTACGCCGCCTCGTAAGCCGCCTCTTCCGTGCCGCAGGTATATGCACCATAAGAAAATTTTGTTGATTTAGTCAACTTTTCAATTATTTTGATATGAGTGGTATGTTGACCAGGAACATATAAAATGAAATATGAATGTATGCAAACATTTCACATGTGGATAATATCAAACCAAGTCCGGTCCAAAGTTTTATTACAAAATCGAGTTATTTTTTAAAAGTACTTAAATTTCCCACAAATATTAGTAATCAAGAGGATCTTTATCAATGATCTCTAGTAAATTCTCTTAATATATATATATATATATATATATATATATATATATATATATATATATATAATATTAGATGGATATTTCAAAATTCTCTCAAAAGTCTCTCATTTCTCATATAAACCATTGATGGAGATCATGGAGATGCTCCAAAACTCTTCTTTTACCTATGTTTTGGACCGGACATGTATCATGTATGAAAGCATTGATGATATAGCCATTTAACTGATTAGAATGAGTTGGTTTTCAAAAGTTAAAATTATAATATATTAATATATATTGTTAGAATAAAGATGTCCTAAAACATTAGACATAATTGTTCCAAAAAAAAACACATTAGGCATGGTAATATATCATCTTACATAAAGAAAAAGGTTTGTCTACTCTATATATTTTCTGTTCTCATTTTTCTTTTTATTTATGTGCAGGAACTGAAAAAACCGTAGTGGAAATGAAACCAATGCTTACCGACTTGACATTCAACAACATAATGAGAATGATGACAGGAAAACGATACTACGGAGAAGAAACAACGGACGAGGAAGAAGCAAAACGTGTCCGAAAGTTAGTGGCAGATGTTGGAGCCAATACGAGTTCAGGCAACGCCGTTGACTACGTTCCGATCTTGAGACTATTCTCAAGTTATGAGAAAAGGGTTAAGAAATTAGGGCAAGAGACAAATAAGTTTTTACAAGGTCTTATCGACGATAAACGTGGCCAACAAGAAACCGGTAATACAATGATCGATCATTTGCTTGTTCTACAAAAGTCTGATACTGAGTATTACACCGATCAAATCATCAAAGGCATCATACTGGTTTACTTCTTACTTCTTCTATTATTGTCAATTAATTATGATATATTTTGTTAAATTGTTTGATTTTATGACTAAATTAGAAATATTTTTATGTTAATGTAGATTATGGTAATAGCAGGGACTAACACATCAGCTGTAACTCTAGAATGGGCACTGTCCAATTTGCTAAACCATCCCGACGTAATACGCAAAGCTAGAACCGAAATCGATAACCGGGTTGGTTTAGACCGGTTTATCGAAGAATCAGATCTCAACGAGCTACCTTATCTCAAGAACATCGTCCTCGAGACTCTCAGGCTACATCCGGCAACACCATTGCTAGTCCCACACATGGCATCAGAAGATTGCAAGGTGGGATCCTACGATATGCCACGTGGCACAACATTGCTGGTGAATGCTTGGGCCATACATAGGGATCCAAACACGTGGGATGATCCGGATAGCTTTAAACCGGAGCGGTTTGAGAAAGAAGAGGAAGCACAAAAGCTTTTGGCGTTTGGATTAGGGAGAAGAGCGTGTCCTGGATCGGGTCTGGCCCAACGGATCATGGGGCTTGCTCTAGGATCATTGATACAATGATTTGAGTGGGAGAGAGTTGGAGAAGAAGAAGTGGATATGAAGGAAGGAGTTGGTAATACAGTACCTAAAGCGATTCCGTTGCAAGCCGTTTGCAAAGCTCGTCCATTTTTACATAAGATTCTCTCTTAAGTTTTTCTGAACGTAACGAATAAAAGATGTGTGACATGTTATAGAATATGTGCAATTTTATGATTCTATGCATGTTAATTATTGATCTCACGAGATCTAGATATGATTCTCTATGTATTTACATATAATTTTGTGTATGTAATCATTAACACATACTCTTTCACAACTACTTACTACAAGGTATCAAAGACTTCAAAGCCTTGTTCGCTCAAATCCAATAATCTCAAACTTTATTGTTAAGCAACAAAATCACCCACATCTTCAATATAATGGACCTTATTTTGAGTTTGACAAATGAAAAAAAATGGATTACCCACCGTGGCCGGCCCTAATGAGAGCGAGACGAAACATTCCCCATGACCCTCAAATTTTATATGGTTGATATATATAGATTATCTAGCCCGTTCACAAAAAAATATGTATATATTATCTAGTTTTCAAATCGAAATTATTTCTATCTTCATAAATCTCATAGCCGACCATCTTGCGAACAACCCGAAAACTAGAACAAGGAACCAAATCTCACCATCACTGAAATTTCTCTTTGCATACTATAGATGTCTTAAATAACAAAATACCCGACTTTACATGTTTCAAGGGTTAAGTCTAAATTTCGGTTTAGGAATCTATCACGATTAAACAACCTTAGTTGTAATTGTGACATCCCGGATCTTAGATTTAGGGCCTAATTTTTTTCTAGGTTTTCAGATTAAGTAAAATAGGATTAGAGTTAACTAAATAGCTCCATTTCTTTCAAAACCCAAGTAAAAGTTCTCTAAATTCCAAACCCATCATTTTGGCCCATTTTTCTTTCTTTGAAATCTGTAAAACCTAACCTCTCCTTCCCCTATATAAGGAGCTCGTGGTGATGGAGAAAGGCAGAGAGAAACCACCTCGGCGAAGCCCTGCCAAAACCGAGCCACAGCCGCCACCTTTAAGGAGGAGCAACCCAGAAGGCCAAAGGAGGCAGTTCTGACCTATTTTGGTGCAGTAGAGAAACGGCTGGTCAGATCGGATTTGTTTGGCGTGAAATTATGAGGGTAAGTACTCCATTTCCAGATAGATATATAGCAGAAAACGGTTCATCATTTGGAGTTTTATACTGAGAGTTATGCATGTTTTCCCGAGACAAACTTTCGTAGATCGAACTTCCGAGCCGCCAACTTTGGAAGCATTTTCCCGACGATCCAGAGAGCTTCAGGAGCCGATCTAGATACCGTTGGAAAGCCCTTGCTGTCATCTTTCCTGATCATCTTTCCGATCGTGATTATCAGGTGTATCTAGATAGTTATCGCCGTTTATTTCCCGCATGTCAACATGTCCTAAAGCAAAGGTGAGGATTGGTTTATGATTCCTAAAGATATATTAGGTGAAATAGTAATATTTGCTTACTGGTTATAGAGATTAGATCTGATTGATGCTTGATGCTGAAGAATGTGGTAATTATTGTATGATTGGTATTTGAAGTATTGTTTAGTTGGAAATTATATGATATGAAAGTATTAATGTGGGTGGCTTAGTTGCCGATGTTTGTACCGCTGATCGGTCGGATTAGTGTTGATTGACGGCCTACAACGAGGGACAATTGTGAAGTTGTAGTGATCGGGAAAGGGCTGACGAGCCGTTGTCAAACCCTGTATTGGGCAGTGGCACTGTGACCTGTCAAACCCAATTTGGGCAGTGGCAAAGAATGAGTACCTTGGACGGTTGATCCTTGGGAATGTGATATAAACTTGCTAGGTTGATTGATGTGTTTCAAATGGTTTAGTATGGAAATGATTGAACTTGTTAAGTAGAAATGTTAGAAATTCTATGCAGGTTGTTTGCTTGCGTTTATTGTCTATATATAGTATACTTGTATTGCTGGTTCAAATGGTGTATCTGAAGGATCTCGCGGGCTCTTTAGCGCGCCATCACTGAGTATGGTTGGAATACTCACCCCTCCTTTCTCTTTTCAGGTGACTTGATTTAAAGTCGGAGCGGTGCTATTTGCGGGAACAAAAAGGGTGTTTCAGTTTTATTTAAAGTCTTTGAAAGATTATTCGAGTTATTTTTATCTTTAAATTTAAACGTTAATTTTATTGTTATAAATCTTCGAGTTTTTGGTTCGATTTTAAGAAAAGAATTTTTACTCAATAAAAGCGTATTTAATAAGTTCCTTTTATTATTTATTATCTATTTAAAAAAAAAACGATTTAACGCGTGAGAACCATTCTCGGCTAAAACAGCGGGATTGGGTCTCTCACTAATACACATGAATACAAAAGAGGAAAGTTATCATTTTCTTCATCATTCTCTCATACAATTCACAATTTGTTGGGAGCATAACTAGTTATGACTTTGCGATTGTGGCCAAATGAACAATAATACCAAACGTTTCTTTTGTTTATTTTTTGTCAAACCAAACGTCACTTTAAAAATATAAAAAGAGCCAAAAGGAGAAGAAATTAGAGACGATGACAAGTAAATAAAATGGCAGTCTCGACCTCACTCAATCACTTTGTCTCACTCACTCGTCTCCCTTCTTCTTTTTCTTCTTCTTCCTTCTCCTCTTACGCTCACCGTCTCTTCCTTTCTCCATCCTCTTCCATCAGAAGATTCAATCTCTTTTCCCTCAAACCACCTCGCTCTTCCGCAGCCATGTCGTCTTCTTCCCCTGAGACTCCTCAAACCACCGCTCCTTACGGCTCCTGGAAGTCCCCGATCACCGCCGACGTCGTTTCCGGCTCTTCAAAGCGTCTCGGCGGCACATCCGTCGATTCTCGCGGCCGTCTCGTCTGGCTCGAGTCTCGCCCCAACGAATCCGGGTATTCTCAAATTGATTCTCATATTTTCGAAAGCAGATTGAGCGAAAACCTAATTTGATGCGAGCTTCGTGTTTTCGTTTATCGAAGGAGAGGGGTTTTGGTGGTGGAAGGAGAAAAACCTGGAGATGAACCAACTGATATCACACCAAAGGACTTCGCTGTGAGGACTTTAACTCAAGAATACGGTGGTGGTGCTTTCCGGATTTCGTCAGAGGATAAACTTGTTTTCTCCAATTACAAAGATCAACGGCTTTACAAGCAAGACATCACTGACAAAGGTGATATAATCATATAATCAACAACCTTTTCCACTGATGATTCTTCTATCACGAAAGTTTTGTTGATTCCAGTTTCTCTGAAGTTACCTATTGCAAGTTCTGATGTTGTTCTACTGGATTGTTGAAAATATCAGATTCATCTCCGAGGCCAATTACTCCGGATTATGGTTCACCAGCTGTTACTTATGCAGATGGAGTCTTTGATTCACGCTTTAACCGTTACATCACTGTTAGGGAAGGTTCGTTGGTCTCTTCTGTTTAGTATTGTGTGGTTGTCTGATGTTTAGTAACTAATTTAATTACCTCGAGTTTATAGATGGTCGCCAGGACAGATCAAACCCGATTACGACGATTGTGGAGGTTAATCTAAGTGGAGAGACACTTGAAGGTAGATTATATTAATATCGAACTTTGTAACGAATGTAGTATTCTTTACTTGCGTTGAATGTGGTGGTTTATGTTAAAGCGCGCGTTATGTAGTCTGTGTTTCCAACTTTCTATTGATGTTCTTTCTGATATTTTTTGTGATCCAGAACCAAAAGTACTTGTGAGTGGCAATGATTTCTATGCATTTCCACGGTTGGACCCAAAATGTGAGAGACTGGCATGGATTGAATGGAGTCACCCTAATATGCCTTGGGATAAAGCAGAGTTGTGGGTTGGGTACATTTCTGAGGGAGGGTGAGCATGTTCTAGCTTTTTTTTTTTTTTTTTAAATGCACTGCTTATCGCGATTAGTTCATAATTATTGCTACTGAGACTCTAAGAGTCTTAATATGGATCTTGAAGCGGTGGTTTCCATGCTTTATAGGTTGTTTTTATCCCTTTCCCGCTTGCATTGTATTAATCAGTGTTACACCTTTCTGCAGAAATATTGATAAACGTGTATGTGTTGCTGGTTGTGATCCCAAATATATCGAATCACCCACTGAACCGAAGTGGTCACCAAGAGGTATGTGCCAAATATATACAGAAAATCACTCTAGTCAGTTACAATGATTGTGAAAGCCTCTGGAAAAAGATTGATATGCAATTTCTAGAGGTGGACTTTGGGTTTCTGACTTTCCATTTGTTTCTCGCTTTTAGCAGTTGAACTTTTCGTCACTAGTTTTAGCTGTTTTAGACTAAACTAGGGTCTTTTAGATAAAAGGATTCCGTTTTCTAGCTGCTCTCTTGTCGTTTCCACTCGTTGCATTCATCATTTTTCTTCTAACCAAGTAACAAAGATTGTGAATTATACTGGGTAAAGGTTGATCGACAATTTTCTTGCATGTGCTTTGGATTTACTATCTTTACTATTTTTATCAATTAATTAATCCTTAAAAGTATTAGCTGAAACTAGAGTCTTTCATGGATGTCATCATGGTTATTCTCGAAACCATTTTATGTTTTATTGGAGCTTTAATAATGGTGAATCAGCTACATTTCTCATATCGTAATTAAGTCTGCCAGTCTTTGGTATTGCTCATAGCCCCACTGACTCTCAACTTTATTATGCAGGGGAACTCTTTTTTGTAACTGATAGAAAGAACGGATTTTGGAATATTCATAAATGGGTAAGGAACTCTTCCATTTGCTAGTGATAGACTTATAGTTACATTTATTGTTTTATTTTTAGTCATCAATAAAAACGTGGAGGAAATTTTTGTTCTTGGCTTTTTACAAAGCTGACTCAGGACTCTGAAATTGGATTCTTTGTTCTCGAAAAAGATTACTACCTTGCACCTTATATTTTTCTTTCCTGTTTCTATTCGTGTCACAGATTGAAAGTACCAATGAAGTTGTTTCTGTATATCCTCTCGATGGTGAGTTTGCAAAACCACTATGGGTTTTCGGTACAAACTCCTATGAAATAATCGAGTGCTCTGAAGAGAAGAACATAATTGCATGTAGCTATAGGTAATGCCGAGCAGAACAAAATTCAAATGCTTTCTACCATCCTCTTATATTCCATTTATATTTGCGCTGGAAAAAAATGTGTTTCTGTTCTTGATAGCAATTTATTGTTCCTGAATGCAGGCAGAAAGGGAAGTCATATCTTGGCATTTTGGATGATTCGAAGAGTTCATGTTCGCTGCTCGACACTCCTCTAACCGATTTTGATAGCATTGTAATATAGATTTTCTGTTATTCTTTTGAAATTTGTGACTTCGATTCCCAGTTGAATCCGACAGTAATGAAAAAGTTGTGCTTCCATTTTCAGACATTGGGGAATCAATGCCTTTATGTTGAGGGAGCATCCGCTGTTCTTCCCCCATCAGTTGCCAGGGTGAAAATGATACTCATTTTAGGATTTAACTGAGAATAAGTTGTCTCTGATGAACAGCGGTATATTTACAGTTTCTCTTATTAACAGGTGACACTGGATCAGCATAAGATGAGAGCAATCAATTCTGAGATTGTTTGGTCTTCTTCACCCGATGTTTTGAAGTACACGGATTTCTTCAGCGTGCCAGAGTTGATAGAGTTTCCAACAGAGGTTCCTGGTCAGAACGCTTATGCTTACTATTATCCACCAACCAATCCTCTCTACCATGGTAGCATGGAAGAGAAACCTCCGTTGCTAGTGAAGAGTCATGGTAATGGAAAAATTACCACTTCCCTATTCTGTTAAAGTTAAACCAAATGCTTCCTCAATTTCAAACTCGTTCGTCGTCGTAAGATCATGTTTTTTTTTGTTTCAAGTATGTGATTTAGCCACACTAATCATTTTTGTTGACGATGGATCTGTAGGAGGACCTACTGCTGAATCACGTGGATCCTTAAATCTGAATATCCAGTTCTGGACAAGTCGAGGGTGGGCATATGTTGATGTCAATTATGGTGGAAGCACAGGTTCGTTGTTTCTTCCACTACCCCAATGTTATTTTAGCTAGTCTTGTTAAAGTATTTTGTGTTAAGACATCCTGTTTTCGATGTCTTACTCTCACCATGTCTGCACACGAACTTTTGGTTTATTGTGACAAAATGTAACATGATTTTGAAGGTTACGGTCGAGAGTATCGAGAGCGGTTGTTACGGCGGTGGGGGATTGTCGACGTTGATGACTGTTGTGGCTGTGCTAAATATTTGGTATGTTGTTATCTTTGCTCTATTTTATGTGAAACAAATTTAAAAGCAATCACAAAACATTTTTGGTTTTGGCAGGTATCTTCTGGAAAGGCAGATGTTAAGCGGCTATGTATATCTGGAGGTTCTGCAGGAGGTTACACAACTCTTGCAGCATTGGCGTTCAGAGACGTATTCAAGGCTGGAGCGTCCTTATACGGAGTAAGTACAGAACCATTGCATTTGAGGAAACATTTTGCTAAATTACTTTTCTTTGACTATCCCCATTTTGTGTTATTAATTGGAATAAATTCATTATAAGTCTTCAAATATAGAAATATCAGCAAAGAGAATACAAATATTTTGAGCTTATTGAAATTGAGAGATACCCAAAAGCCTTTGATCAAATATAAGTTTAGAGTAGTTTGTAGTGCTTAAGGCTTATTTTCTGAATCAAGGAGGTCATTTTATACCACACTTTTGCATATTTATATTTTACCGACTATTTATATATTGTGACAGGATTTCATACTATAAACCGAAATTTATCTTCAACTACAGGTTGTTGTATTATAAACAACTGATAATTGATATTAGTTTGGATTTTCTTGATGCAGGTGGCCGACTTAAAAATGTTGAAAGAAGAAGGTCATAAGTTTGAATCCCGCTATATGGACAATCTTGTTGGTGAGTCAAACGCATTGAAGCAAAAAGCAATTTATCTTTGCTTTAGTTTTTTTTTGGATCGGCTACCAAAATTCATTAGCACACAATTGCAGGAGATGAAAAGGATTTCTACGAGAGATCACCAATCAACTTTGTCGATAAGTTCTCTTGCCCCATCATCCTCTTCCAAGGACTCGAAGACAAGGTTCTTAAAATTTACCACTCTTTGTTTTCTCTCTTTTGAAACTTTTTACGCCTCTTCCTCAAATCGAAAATTGCATTTTCAGTTGGATACGATCTGTGTTAATGCTGGCTTAAAATGCTGTTTACGTTGCAGGTTGTAACACCGGATCAATCTCGTAAAATCTATCAAGCGTTGAAGGGAAAAGGTCTGCCTGTTGCTCTTGTCGAGTACGAAGGAGAACAACACGGTTTTCGCAAGGTAAAAAGGCTTTGATGACCTCTTTGCATTTACCGATAACAAAGTCTTGAGGATCTTATAATAGTGAACTTATAATTAATTTAACAGGCGGAGAACATAAAATACACCTTGGAGCAACAGATGGTGTTCTTTGCCCGAGTCGTCGGAGGGTTCAAAGTTGCAGATGAAATCATTCCTCTGAGAATTGACAACTTCGACTCTTCCGATGATGCTTAGATAGAGACGTTTTAGTTGCAGGTCGTTTTTTTTTTCCGAGTCGCATTTTAATTCTAAAAACAGTTTATTTTATATTATCAACACTATAATAAGAGAAGAGACTCTCCATGGCAACACTATAATAAGAGAAGAGACTCTCCATGGCTTGACACCTCAACTTTTTCAGCCGGTGATGCCATGTCAATAAATGAAAAAAGTGTAAGGACCAATCAAAACATTTCAATTATACACATCATATGCTAATTTTGGTTATTTTTTTTACTAAATTCATTAATCAAAACCCAAACAAATGACATTCTTTAAAAGCCCAAAACAAGTAATATTTTTTTCGTTCAAAACAAATAGATACTTTTAAAAATTGTAAATTACCGAAAACAATATATATAATTGAAGGTTTGCATATTATATTTTTTGTTGTTGCAAAATAACTGAAACGTAGATATTTTTTGTTATTATATATATCTTTTAATTTTTTTTTTGATTAAACGACAAACTATTTCATGTTTGTCGCTTATGCTTATTGAAAACATCATTTTTTAATATAGAGCTAGAATTGAATTATTGAATTTAAATTAGGTAGGCGTTTCTTTAACTATTTCGTTAAAAAGATAATTTTTCAACTTTGAAATATATGAAGTATTTTTATGTGAGTGCTGAATTGGTTTGTTATTCTGGATAAAATAAAACCAATCTCAAACTTCTTTCTTATCTTCTATTATTTCCCTTTACTAGAGTTTCCTGCTCCTAAAAACAAATCAACCTTGAATAATGCTATCTTGAAAACTATCTTCAGTTTTTTTTGGTGAAAACTTTTGGATCTTTAATTTACAACAAATTATAGAAAAACAAATCAACCTTAAATAATGCTATCTTGAAAACTATCTTCAGTTTTTTTTGTGAAAACTTTTGGATCTTTAATTTACAACAAATTGTAGAATCAAATATGAATGATATTTAGTTCAGAAATGTAAAACAAATATGTGCAAATGAATCTGGTAAATAATAATTATAAGTTTCCCAACCTCAACAACAACTGTAAAAAAAAAGATAGGCTTTAGTTAATCTATAAGCTATTGACTATTATAGAAATTAAAGTTCATATTTGATCCGTTTTATATTCTCCTTTCTTATCAATTTAATACTCCCTCTGTTTTTTATATGATGTTTTAAAGATTTTTTGTTTTAAATTATATGATGTTTTCAGAAATTTATGAAAAAATTGATGCTAAATAACTTTTTTTATCCTTATATTAATTAATAAATAAAAACTTAATTGATAATAAATTAGGTTATAAATTTCTTATACTAGATTTTTTAATTTGTGTATAATCTTAAAATATTCTATACAAAAATGGAGAAAGTGTATTTTTCAAGATATTTTTTTTTCAATTTTGGGTTTTTAATATTTTTTTCATCAAATAAATTTTACACTATGTTAGAAGGCGAGAAATTGAAGGAGAAATTGTAGAAAAGAAACTCAGTTTGCTTCAAACCGATGCAGCTAATCAAAGCTAAGGATTGAGTTCAGATGATAGCATCTTGAAATAAAAGGTGTATGATCAGTCAAAATTTAAGGTCATCTTGATTCATTTGAGCCAAGAGAACATGTTAATATGTTAGCAATATACTTGAATTTGATTTGATTAGTTAATAGAAACTTACGTTAATTTGTATTTACAGTTTTATGCTTTGCATATAATCACAAAAAGGTAAAAAAGTTGAGTTTTAGTAAAAAATTCATTAAACTGAACCAAAATAATATAATTATAATTAAGATAAGGAATTATACAAGAACCATATCGCATTTTTTCTTAGTTACGCCTAATTATAATAGATATAAAAAAGTGTTCAAAAACCAAACAAAAATTTTGGACAGATTTTGAATTCTCGTAGTATACAACTTCAAAATTCTCGTAAAACAAATTTTGGACAGATTTTGAAAAAAATAAATTTATCATGATGACAAAGCATAAATGCCTTGTTAAAACATTGGTTGAATTGAAGATCAGAAGTTTAGTTGAAGATTATTGGTTAAGTAGAAGATTTGAGGTAAAAACGTTAGATGTTGATATTTTAAAAAAATATGTTAGAACATTTTTGTAAATAACCCTAACTTTTGGTTTTGTAAGCTTTTAATATTGATTTTCTAGTTTTGTAAGCTTTTAATATTGATTTTTTTAGTTTTGTAATCTTTTGTCTTGTTTTCGTAATATTTTCGGTTCTACTATAACAATTTCAACCATGATTCCAACGCCTTTAATAACATAAAAAAAATAATTAAAATTTGATAAACTATGAATTGCTGAATATCAACTTGTATTCCTTAGACCATAAGGTCGATGTATTTATACAATAGAAGTAAAACCCTAAACCTTATTCTACAAGTAAACCATACGAATAGGAAACTTAGATAGTCGGTAATTATCTACAAAATGGAAAATATACAAATAGATATATAGAATATATCTCAATACCCCTCCTCAAGTTGGAGCGTGAAGATCGCAAATGCCCAACTTGGAAATAAATGCATCAAACTCCTTTCGCCCCAATGCCTTCGTAAGAATATCAGCCAATTGTTCTTTAGTAGAGACATGAAACGGTTTAAGAACCCCTCGAACAATTTCGTCACGAATGAAATGGCAATCCGACTCGATGTGTTTGGTGCGTTCATGGAAGACTGGATTATTAATAATGTGTATAGTCGGTTGACTATCACAAAACATTGTCATTGGTTTTTCATGAACGAAACCAATCTCCCGAAGTAATGATCGAATCCATAACAATTCTTTAGTAAGCTCGGACATAGCTCTATATTCAGCCTCTGCAGACGAACATGAAACTGTATCCTGTTTGCGAGTTTTCCAGGAGATCGGAGAAGAGCCTAACTGAACAATCCAACCGGTGAGAGACCATCGAGTGAGAGGACATGCTGCCCAATCAGAATCACACCAACCATTAACATGTAATGGTGAATCAGCACGTAATAACACGCCTTGGCCTAGCGTTCCTTTGAGATATCGAACAACTTTTAATGCAGCGAGCCAATGTTCTTCACGAGGACAGTGCATAAATTGAGATAAAATATGCACTGCATATGTGAGATCCGGTCTTGTAGCAAGGAGATATATGAGACGGCCAACTAGGCGACGATAGCATTCAGGATCAGTTAGAACAGAACCATTTGCAAGAGCTAGACGATGATTCTGGTCAACCGGAGATCCAACGGGTTTACATCCAAGAAGACCGGCCTCCGTGACAATATCAGTAGCGTACTTCCGTTGACAAATATAGAACCCTGTGGAATTGCGAGCAACCTCTATACCCAAAAAATATTTAAGAAACCCAAGGTCTTTCATGAAGAAACACGTTGATAAATAGTCCTTGAAAGACTGGATCGACGACGATGAATTTCCGGATATGATTAGATCATCAACATATACCAAGATACGCAAGGAGACTCCGCGTTTGCTATAAACGAAGAGAGAGTAGTCAGAACGAGTTTGAGTAAAACCATACTTGAGAAGAGCATCAGCCAATTTTGCAAACCAGCACCGGGGAGCTTGTTTCAAGCCGTATAGTGATTTTCTTAAGCGACAAACGCGAGTCTCATTCGGAGCATGTAATCCCTGTGGTAGCTTCATGTAAACTTCTTCAGTGAGATCACCATGTAGAAAAGCATTATGAACATCCATTTGATGAACCTCATGATTCTTTTTAGCCGCATAATCCAAGAAAATTCTTACTGTGGTCATCTTTGCAACAGGGGAAAACGTATATGTATAGTCAACCCCCTCTTTCTGATGATTGCCTAAGACAACAAGACGAGCCTTATGCCTTTCAATCGTACCATCGGATCGATACTTGATCGTGAATACCCACTTACATCCAAGTGCCTTTTTGTTAGCCGGTAAAGCTTCAAGATCCCAAGTATGTTGGCGTTGGAGAGCAGATATTTCAGTGCCTACAGCATTCGTCCAAACTTCATCTTGCATTGCTTCTTGAAATGTACGAGGTTCAACATGAGCTGTAATGGATGCGAGAAAGCTGCGATGGTTAGGAGAAAACTTATCGCAAGAGATAAAATCTGAGATTGGATATAACGAACCTGAGGACGGCTGAAGAGAGGGTGAATTGATGGGGAGAGAGAGAGGACTAGGAATGGAGACACAACCAACAACATAGTCACGCAGGCGAAAAGACTGAGTTTTTGGCCGAAGACCTCGACCTAAAGGTTCGTCCATAGTATGTTCTGCCATTGGAGAAGCTAAGGTAGATTCTGTTACCACTAAATCAGGTAAAACTTCATTACCAGCAGTAGGTACAAGCGAAGCAGCTGGTGGAACATCAAGTATAGCAGGGGACACATCATCATCATGAGCAGAAGTAGATGATACCGGAGGAGATGACAAAGCAAGCGCAGATTCATTGGTTGGACTACTTGAGCTTTGAGTAGCAAATGGAAATTGATTTTCAGAAAATACAACATCACGAGAAGAGAACACGATGTCTTTCTCGAGATCATATAGCAGCAAACCTTTCTATCCCGAAGGATACCCGAGAAGCACACAACGACGACTGCGGGCAGAGAATTTATCCCCTCTATGTTTTAAGTTGTGCGCATAAGCTAAGCATCCAAGGACTCTAATATGATTAAGAGATGGAGCACGACCATACAACTTTTCGTAAGGAGTTTTACCCAACAAGAGCTGAGACGGAGTGCGATTCATAAGATAAACCGCTGTCTTAACACATTCACCCCAATACTCAATAGGAAATGATGCTTGAAACCGCAATGCTCGAGCAACATTCAAGATGTGTCGATGCTTACGCTCTACACGACCATTCTGTTATGGAGAATGAACACATGAAGTCTCATGTAGAATATCTTTTTCTTGAAAGAATTGTGTAAGACACAAGAATTCTGTTCCATTATCGCTTCGTAAGGTTTTGACGCATTTAGAGAATTGTGTTTCAACCAAAGCCAAAAAATCTTTAATACGTCGTGACACATTCGCCTTGTCAGGTAAGAGATAGATCCAAACGGCACGTGAGCAATCATCCACAATGGTTAAGAAATATCTTGAACCACAAAATGCCGTAGTACGATAAGGACCCCATAAATCACAATGGATTAAATCAAAAATCGATTTCGCATTATTCAAACTTTCCGGAAAATATTGTCGAGTTTGTTTAGCTCTTAAGCAAACATCACAACTAGATAAAAGCTCATTACTACTACTAACACTATGGACTCCCGGAATCATGCCAACCACACGAGAAGATGGATGCCCCAAACGTTTGTGCCACAAGACTGAATCATCGTGAACACTAGTCTTCAAAGCTGTCAAACTTCCCATGCTGCAAAACCGGTAGAGTCCCTCTCTCTCTCTTTCACCCGCTCCAATCAGCGTCCTCGTAGTGCGGTCCTGTAGAATCAACAAGCGATCAGTTATTTGTCCCACCAGATTATTATCCGTGACTAACTGTCCAAACGAAATTAAATTTGTATCAAATCCATCAACTAGGTAGACATTAATCAAAGACAATCGTGAAGTAAGATGAACAGTTCCTTGCTTAGAAGCAAGAACATTCGAACCCGCTGGCAGTTTCACCGAAACGGGGCTTATTGTTCTTATATCCTCCAATAAATCAGCTTGGCCAGTCATATGATGTGTTGCACCAGTATCCATAATCCACACAGGGTTAGTAACCTTACCGCGGAGAGGATCAGATGGATTTGATGCACCAACCATTTTTTGAATGATATTCCATTGGTCATCCGTAATACCAGAGAGACCTTGACGATCAGTCTCCGAGAGTGCAACAGAAGAAGCCGTATTTGCCGTGATGATCTGTGTGCTATTTGCCCTTGGAGTGAAACCACGTCCCCTGCCTGAAGGGCTCATTGCACCATCTCGGTTATCAGATCGATTGCGTGGTCTGTCTCCCCACCATTCAGGAAAACCCACGATTTTGAAGCAAGAACTGGCTTCATGACCCATACGGCCACAAGCCGTACACTGGCGAGAGGGATCTTTGTTAATAGGACGGAAATTATCTGTAGAAACCCCAGCTTGTCTAGATACCTCGCGTGTCGAGATAGTATTTTGTGGTCGTGAGTAATTTGATGAAGATAGCCTAGAAGCAAAGCTCATCACCGTGGAGCGAAGAGTTTCATTCTGGACGATCGTTTGATAAACGCTGTCAAGGTCCGGAAGTGGGGAGATAGCACAGATTTGAGATCGAACCACACCATGAACAGAATCATCAAGACCCGAGAGAAAATCATGAATTCGGAGAGTCTCGCGTTGCTGCTCATGAGCTGTGTTAAGATCACAATCGCATTGTCCACAGGTGCATTGCTTCCATGGCATACACTCTGCAATACCATCCCAAATCTTAGTCAATCTACCAAAGTAGTCATCCACAGTGGAGCCGTTTTGTTTACACGTAGCTAGCGAGTTCCGAAGCTGTTGCAGACGTGCTCCACTTTTAACAGAAAATCGCCGTTTGATTATGTCCCACAACTCTTTTGTCACTTCACGTGTAGAGATGGAAGACCTAATCTTTGGTTCGATGGTTTGTTTGATCCATCCAACCAACAGATGATTATTTGCCACCCAATCTTCATGAGTTGGAGAATTCGCCGGAGGTCGCGGAATGCTACCATCAATGAAGCCAAACTTTTTCCGCGAGCTAAGTGTCATACGGAAATTAATGGCCCATTCATCATAGTTAGTTCCCGTGAGCAAGGGGGAGGAAATAATCGCTCCCGGATTGTCATTCGATGTGAGATCGTACGGTGAGATAGTCTTCGGTTTCGGAGCTGACGTTGGACCCGACATCGTGATAAGAAGATGATGGAAAACTTAGATGAGAGAACTCTGTTTTCGTGAATGAAAAACAGAGGTAGAACTTCAACGTTGCGGTTTGGCGTTCGTGAATGAAAACCAAAGTCAGCAACAAAATAGAAAATCGATTCCAAGAAGAAAAACGGATACATGAAAGGTCAAGAAAGGATCGGAGAAAAAAAAAAATCAAAGGTTGAATATTAAGCAATCGATGATTCAGAGATTTATTTCGTACTCTGATACCATAATAAACTATGAATTGCTGAATATCAACTTGTATTCCTTAGACCATAAGGTCGATGTATTTATACAATAGAAGTAAAACCTTAAACCTTATTCTACAAGTAAACCATACGAATAGGAAACTTAGATAGTCGGTAATTATCTACAAAATGGAAAATATACAAATAGATATATAGAATATATCCCAATAAAATTATTGAATTATCATGATTAAAAAAAACTAAAAATATGATAACCATAAAAAAAGATCATACCAGCTTAGAAGTAACATGCATTTTATCATAATTGAATCCTTTAACCATAATTGATAATTTCTGACTAAAAAGTTTAAGGGTTAAATTATTATAAATAATCAGTGAAATAACAAATTTTTCATAATAATTAATATTTACTATTATAATTGACAACTTTTGAATATCGACACATTAGTCTCTTTTCCGGCCACGACGAGCTAACTTTTCAGTTCTAGTATTATTAAAAGAAAAATAACTCACTTGTATTTATTTAATTTAAACTGATGACGTGGCGGCTAGCTTGGTGTGGTCGTGTGGATAACTCGTAAAAAGCAAAAAAAGAGGCCAGAAAAGTAGGAGAGAAGCCTTTACCAGAGAATGTCCATGGAGGTCAGCGTTCTCCGACATATCGCCATCGCCGGAAAACCTGCGCTCTCGCTTCTCCGACCAAAAACTCTCCCTCTTCTTCGTCTCTCACTTCCGATTTCTCTTCCCCATCTTTCTTCTTCTTCTTCTTCTTCTTCTTCGACCTGTCGTCTCATTTCTCCAAGTCAGCTTCTTCTTCTCTCTCTCTATCGCTACAATTTCAAATTTTTGTTCTTCATCTTCGGAATTCGCCATCGGGTTAACAAATTTTCTTCTAATTTTGTTGTTTTTTCCAGTATCATTCGCTGCACAAGATAGTAACCTGAGTGTGTCGAATGAAAGTGATACGAGTGAGTGGGTGATGCAAGGTACCTTCTTTTTACCTTTTAAACCCCCAATAATTTGAGATTCTTGGTTGAAAATTGTTCAATTTACAATTGCAAGATAATGGTTTTGATTTCGTCTTTTTTTGTTGCTGGTAGATTTTTATACATTGAGGAAAGATGTTGAAGTAGCATCATCTCGTGTTGAAGAGATTAGAGCTTCTGCTGGTTTGCAGCAACTTGAGCAAGAAATTGCACATTTGGAGTCAAAAGCTACTGATACCTCTTTTTGGGATGATCGTGCTAAAGCTCAAGAAACGCTCTCGGCTTTGAATGATCTCAAAGATCGCTTGCGGTTGCTTTCCGAGTTCAAATCCATGGTGTGTTTTCTCATAACTCAGTGCCCATCACTTTTGAATTTGCATTTTCCTTATATTTGGTCTCTATACATGTTACACCTTTATGGTGTATGACGACTCTTAAGCTTGAGTGACTATATGGAGATAATTTATAGGTTGAAGATGCGGAAACGATTGTTAAACTAACAGAAGAGATGGACTCTACTGATGTTAGCCTACTTGAAGAGGCAATGGGGATCATCAAGGAGTTGAATAAATCTCTGGATCGATTTGAGCTAACACAGCTTCTATCAGGACCTTATGACAAAGAAGGCGCTGTTGTCTACATTACGGCTGGAGCTGGAGGAACAGATGCTCAGGTGATTACTGTTTTCGCAATTCGGCTTCTTATACAATTTTGAGTTTTTAATTAATTCAGATATATATACTGGGAGACTATTTTTATGAGTTTATAAGCATATGGACTGATGACTTCATATCAAAGAAATGATCATGAGTGTTTGTGAAAGTTTTACGAGGAAGAGAACCAACCAAGAATGCAATTCATCTTGTATAGAAGGCCATGACAATGTAGTATTTATCTTTCATATCCTATTGTTTTTTGCCTTGGTGTATGAAATTTTTCTTAGAGGCTTGTATGTTTTGCGATGTTAATTGAACTCCTGCGATAACTTCCAGTGCAGGATTGGGCCGATATGCTGCTTAGGATGTATATGAGATGGGGAGAGAAACAGCGTTACAAGACAAAAGTTGTTGAAATGTCAGCTGGAGAGGAAGCCGGGATCAAGTCAGCGACCCTTGAGATCGACGGGCGTTATGCATATGGTTACCTCTCAGGGGAGAAAGGAACTCACAGGATCGTACGACAATCACCATTCAATTCCAAAGGCCTTCGCCAGGTAAAACTAAGCTGCTCCATACACGAAAAATTCCGTACTAAAAAGTTTTGACATGCATCGCTTCATGATATCTATGCTAGTAGAAACTTGGTATGTGGTTAATGAACTCAAAAAGCGTATGTGGTTGTTTGCTATACACCTATATATTGATATTTGCGCGCAGACGAGTTTTTCTGGCGTGGAAGTGATGCCGCTTCTGCCTGAAGAAGCAGTAGGAGTTGAAATACCAGAGGAGGACCTTGAGATTACTTTCACGAGAGCAGGTGGAAAAGGAGGACAGAATGTCAACAAGGTTGAAACCGCTGTTCGAATCACTCACATCCCTACTGGTGTTGCTGTCCGTTGTTCAGGTTCTTCTTTCATCTCCACAAATCTACTCTAACTTGGTCTAGTAGAGATATTCTCCATTTGATTCTGTTCTTCCAGATGCTAAATGTGATATATTGCAGAGGAGAGAAGTCAATCGGCGAACAAGACGAGAGGTCTGAGCCGGCTAAAAGCGAAGCTGCTGGTGATTGCGGAGGAGCAACGTGCGACTGAAATCAAGGAAATAAGAGGAGATGTGGTAAAAGCTGAGTGGGGACAGCAGATAAGGAACTACGTGTTTCATCCGTACAAACTGGTTAAGGATGTCCGAACAAGTCATGAAACTTCTGATATCACATCTGTAATGGATGGTGACTTGGACCCTTTCATCAAAGCTTACCTTAAGCATAAATACACTTTAGCCATGGCTTCTGCTATAGCCAATTAGAAATGCTTATAGGCTTCTTCCCTCTTTTTTTTATTTCTCTCATTAGATAGAATCATTTTCTCCTGAACTCTTCTATTTACAACAAAAATCTTAGAATCCTAATGCGAGTCAAATATGTTTGCGTTACAAATGTAATTCCAAATGTAAACAAAGTAATTAGTATCTCCTCCTAATCAGTTTCACAAAGCTTTAGCTTGAAAGTTGAAACTGATCCAGCTCTCATTTGATAATGTTTTACCAATGCTGATCACACTGCAAATTCTTATTCTTCCTCTTCAATCTTCAGAAATTTATACAACATTACTATAAGAGTTGGGTGATATGAGGCTCTCTAAGTAAGTTAGAATTCGTGTTTCGAATTACTCAATCTAGAATATATGTACTTTAGAATTCGTTTCTTGTAATATTGAATGATATGTCTAACTTGATGAAATCTTACATGTTACAGATCAATATGTTGCAAATTTAAGTAACTTGTGGTGTATGGAGTTTGTACTCCAATAGCGATTGGATATTCACTGTTCATAAAGAAAAGCGGGTTAGATTATTTACTTTAGAATCTAATACGAGTCTTGAAGAGATAAAATTGATGGGTTCCGAAGACTATGGCATAAAGCTTAGTATGACTGATGTGGAAATCAGTTATTTGACTGCTGAATTGGTTGGTAACTCTAAATGTTCTCCAGTTATTGTCGCAAATGATCGGCTAGTGAAATAATTGTTTGGATATCTTAGTAAGAAGACATCGATACAGTTGTGTGTGACATTTAATGTTGCTGTTGAGGATCAAAAGAGTAAGTTAAGATTGATTTGAATAAGAAGCCACAAGATTCAAGTAATGAAGAGGAAGAAAATGATCATCATAAGGTTTGTGAGGATGATGCTCATATGCATAAATCATCTAAAGGATGTGTGAATAAGGCGAAATGGAATGATGATTTCAGAAGCGATCATCTTGATGCTGAAGTACGTCTAAAAGTAATGCTGATAGTGGAAAGAAAAATCGTCGGTTAGTAGACTATTTAAAAGAGGAGCAACATTACAAAAACAAAGACGATTTAAAGTCTGCTTTGGAAATTTGTGCAGTGAAGTATAATTTTGACTACAAGGTCACAAAATCAAATAAGAGATGGTGGTGTGTACGTTTCACATATAAAGTATGCAATTGGAGAGTTCGTGCGGAGTGTTTAGAGAGGTCTACATGTTTTCGCATCAATAAGAATGTGGTTGAACATACATGTTCTCCTTCAAATAAAAGCAAATTCTCTAGGAAACCCTCAACAAAAACGATTGGTGATCTTATTGTGAACAAATATAAGGGTGTGAAAGAAGGGCCTATACCGAATGATATCATAAACATTATGCGTACAAAGCATTGATCAGAGCTCTCTTATTCGCAAGTATGGGAGTCTCGTGAGTATGATGTTAATGTTGTTAGAGGTATACCGGGGAAAAGTTTTATTAAAATACCAAGATACATGCACATGCTACGGGAAGCTAATCCTGGTACGCATACTAGTTATGAATATGATGCTGACGGAGATTTAAATATCTTTTTATATCGTTTGGTCAAAGTATTAGAGGGTTCTACAAGATCATTCAGAGGGTCATTGTGGTTGATGGAATGTTTTTGAAGAGTAATTACAAAGGAGTTCTACTTGTTGCCACAGCCGTAGATGGTAACTCTAATATATATATCCAATTGCATTCGGGGTTGTTGATTCTGAGAATGATTGTGCATAGGAATAGTTTTTTTAGGCAATTAAAGATTGTTATAGTAGACGAGGAAGGTTTGTCTTTTGTGTCTGATAGACATGCCTCCTTTTCTAAGTTACTTGGTATAGTTTACCCACTGGCTAAGCATGGATTTTGCATCCACCACTTGTTGAATAATGTGGCAACATGTTTTAAGGCAGAAGGGTTGAAGGGTTTGGTTGCATTGGCTTCAAAAACATATGCAGTTGCTGATTTTGAGGAGAAGTTTGAGCAAAATTGAGAATTAATCCGCTTGTTGGAAAACATCTAGAGAATGCTGATATAAGAAAGTGGGCTCGTTGTCATTTTCCAGGATACATGTTTGATATTAACACCACTAACCCCGCTGAATCGATAAATTCAGCATTAGAATCACCCAGAGAGTATCCAATAATTCCTTTGTTGGACAACATTAGAGAAATGTTAACACAATAGTTTTATGAGCGTAGAGCATTGAGTTCAATGCATGATGACCCTTTAACCATTAAGGTGGAGATAAAGATTGATAGAAGGATTGAGAAAGCTAAAACATTGATAGCTCTTCTTACTACCATCGATCGATTTCTATTTAAAGGTGACAAGTTCGACTACGTTGTTGACTTGAAAAAGAAAACTTGTTTATGTGAGAAGTTTGACATAGGAAAAATTCTTTATAGACACGCCATAAAAGAGGCTTATTCTAGAGGCAAGAAACCACACTCACCGATGAAGTGTATAGCACTAATGCATGGAGAACGACTTATGAGGAAAGCATTATCCAATAGCTGTTCATGAAACATGTTTTTTTTATAAATAATTATATATAAATATATAGTTTTAGCGTAGGGACTGAGGTAAAACTATTGAGTGAAGATTTCAAGTTAGTGAGATATGACATAGCGTAGGGACTGAGGTAAATTATCTTAAGCAAATCAAATTCTTATATGCATAAATTGAATGAAAAAGCAATGTTTTGAAACCCGACCCGTACAGCAAATCGAAATGTCTATCAGGTCTTTAGGTTTCCGAGTTTGTCTGAATCGATCCGGATCAAATGTGGATCAGCTAATTAATATAAATTTATATAATATATATGTATACTATATAGTTTTGACAGTATAAAAATAAATTAAATATAAGAAAACATCAATACCATGTTTAACAAAACATACGATGTCCGATAACAATAATAAAATACTAAAATACTAAAATAATTAAACATTTTAAATTCAAATTTAACCAAAATAAATAGTGAAAATCATTAACAAAGTAAAAAATAACAACAACCAATTTAGATTATCTCCATTGCCATTCCTCTCATGTTCTTCAAATGGCATAGTGAAAGTCTTCATCAAAATCTAAAGGAAAAAAATAAAATAGTTTAGTCAATATATTATATACAACTAAAAGATAAATCGTAAAATCTACCATTATAATTTTTTGGGTTTGTCTCTTCATCATCTTTGAGATATTCTTGAGCAAGATTCTTGTCAATTCATAATAATTAAGTAAATCTTCTGACCTTCTCCTACGATCCAAAACTATGTTTTATCAATAGATTCGTAACAATCAACAAGATCATACGATTTTATTTTTATATTTGTCATGTACATTATAAATCATGTAAGAAACTTGTTACAATTTAAACTAAATAAAGAGACATAACTTCATACTATACTCACATATCTTGCAAATGTAAGTAGTGAACAAATATGAGGTCAGCAATTTAACCGGGCGGTCCAGGCCAGCGGTTAGCGGGTTGCTCGCGGTTTTTTTTCAGATTTTCTGGAATTTATAAATAATAGATTTTAACGTGGGAACCGGCCCGTGATACTAGAATAGTGACCGGGTCCCGGATTAACCTGGCAAAACGAACTATCCGGGTCGGATTTCAAAATATTGGATATGAGAAAGAAAAGCCAAAAGATAAAAAAATAAAGAAAGGAAAAAGATGAAAAAGGACAAAAGATATTATCTAATATGATAAAGATTTTTATGGGATTTTATTTCCATTTAATATATACATATTTTAAACTTCGTAAAATATGTGCAAAGTGCATAATACATATTTTAAACTTCATAAAACATGTATGCAGTTTAGAACATATATTCTAAACTTCGTAGAACAATAAAAAATATTTATTTTTATTTATTTTTCAAAAATAAGATCAAGAATTTTTTATTATAATTTTTTTGATTTTTCTATATTTTTGTTATGAAAATATATTTTTAAAGATATATTTGATAGTTTCTATTAATTGATTAAGGTTAATTTAATTAAAATATGGACAAAAAATTTAAAGGTATATTTTTTCAAACTCATAGTAAATTATCTTTTTTTTTTCAATTTCCCCATATATTAATAGGATCATTGACAATTGGCAAAGGAAAAAAAAAAGATGAATGAAACAACAAAGAAGACGAAGAAGTATAAAATCTTTATTTGAAAGTTTCAATCTGAATGAGAAGTTTATCATTTAACACAAAACCAAATTATTATTAATATGCATATTTTAATTGAATTTTCTGTTTTTAATTATTAGGGGGGAATTGTGATTAACATTAATCTTAGGTATAATTTTTTAATGTTTAAAGTTAAATGTATTACAAACCTATACTCAAACTGTCATTTTATTCGAGTTTTCCCTATTATCAATTTCCCCAGAAGAAAAACAAAATATATTTGATTTGTCATTTTCTTAATCTAGTGTTAAGATACTGCTAGGGACCATTTTCTAAAAGAGGAAATTATAGAAAATTAGACACGTGAAGGTTTTTTGTTTTTGCTTTTTTCAGTTTGTAGCAAGGGAAATTGTAATGTTTCAGTCAATGCCAAAGAGGAAAAAGGCAACAACCACTACCGAACTCACACAAATCACAAACCAAAATGTCATCTTCATCGGTTTCTGTGCTTTCGTCTCTCAGCCAAAAAATGGACAAAACCGGAACCAAGAAGCGATGGAACTTCGGAGCCAATGAGGTCGTCGTACGATCTTTCTCCCTGAGCATTCGTGAGTATCTTAATACCTTAATGAGTAACCTCGACGCCGGCGACGCCAGAACCGTCATCCCCCTCGGACACGGCGATCCTTCTCCGTTCCCGAGTTTCAGCACCGATCCTTCCGCCGTCGAAGCAATCTGCGATTCTGTCCGCTCTGCCAAGTTTAACAATTATTCTTCTGCTTCTGGTATTCCTGTCGCTAGGAAGTAAGAACCTCTTCTTCTTCTTCTTCGTCTCTGTTTGATTGCTTCTGTGAAATCATAAACCATCTATTTCGGTTGTGGGGCTTCTGAATAATTCTGCTCCATTTTGCTGTTTATTTTTGAGTATCGATTGCTTTTTTTTTCTTTTGGGAATATTCAGGATTCGTACTTTTTCTTGATTTTTTTTTTTCATTTAAAGAATGTTTGAATTTTATTTTTGTTCAATGAGTGGACAATTAACAAGAAACAGCCGAAAGATAAAAATTCTGAAACGTTTAATTGAAAATTATTGAGAATGTTTGTGATTAGTGCTTACATGATTATAATCTGTAGAAACTTAATCTTTTTGTACAGTCTTTCATTCATATTCAGACTACATTCTACAATGCGTATGATGATGACTTGTTTATTTGGTGACTTGTTTTAAAGCTACTTCTTAGTAAGTTCTGAAAAATCTTTCTCCATTTTGCTGTTTAATTTTGAGAATCGATGACGATGACTGTTTGTTGGAATCTTAAGGGTCTGTTCTTGCTTCCTGAGTACTCAGGGTTCATATTCTTGCCTGATTTTTGTTTTTTCATCCAAATCTTGTTTGCATTTTTGTTGTTCAATGAGTGGATAATTCTGAAAACGTTTCATTGGTTGAATTGTTGAGATCTTGGGATGTTGTGATTAATGCTTACATTATTCCAATCTGTACAAACTAGTCTCTCTCTCTAATCTTTCTTCATGTTCGGACGCTTTTGGAAAAAGGTTTTGATGACTTCTTGTTTCTTTTGCACACTCACTCACTAGGGCAGTGGCAGAGTACCTCTCACGCGATCTCTCTTACCAGATATCTCCAAACGATGTTCATATCACATCTGGTTGTTTGCAAGCCATCGAGATTCTGATCTCCGCGCTCGCGATTCCCGGGGCCAACATTCTGCTGCCTAGGCCTAGTTACCCCATGTATGATTCCCGAGCGTCTTTCAGCCAGCTAGAGGTCCGTTATTTCGACCTCCTACCAGAAAATGGTTGGGATGTTGATCTCCAAGCAGTTCAAGCTCTTGCAGATGACAAAACCGTGGCTATAGTTGTCGTCAACCCTTGCAATCCTTGTGGAAACGTTTTCTCTCGCCAACATCTTCAAAAGGTGTCCACTTTGCTTCTTACTTTTCGTTTCGCATACTTGCAGTTGTTCTCATTTTGCAGACTTTGGTATGAAGATTGCAGAGACGGCTTGCAAGCTTGGAATACTTGTGATCGCGGACGAAATCTACGACCACTATGCATTTGGGGACAAACCATTTGTGTCCATGGCTGAGTTTGCAGAGATAGTGCCTGTAGTTTTGTTAGGCGCCATATCGAAAAGATGGTTTGTTCCTGGCTGGAGACTTGGCTGGATGGTGACTCTAGACCCTCATAGCATCATGGAAGAGTCTGGGGTTTGTTGCTTAGCAAATTGAGTTACATTTTGGTTTACTCAATTAATCTCTCATGTGATCAATCATTCTCTGTTTCTTTATCTATTCAGTTTGTTCAGACTCTTACCAACGTCATCAGCATGTCGACAGATGCTGCAACACTCATTCAGGTGTGTTGATGGGATGCATTGGTGTTGAATACATATGTCTGTTAAGAAGATTGATTTTCTTTGGTTTCCGTCCGAGCCAGGGCGCAATTCCTGATATCATTGGGAACACGAAAGAAGAATTCTTCTCATCGAAACTCGGAATGGTGAGAGAATGTGCAGAGATTTGTTACGAGGAGATTATGAAGATCCCTTGCATCACTTGCCCCTGCAAACCCGAGGGATCAATGTTCACGATGGTAATGAAACGACATGAATCATCTGTTAAGCTCAAGCTCAAGCTCAGAGGTTAATCTGTTTGTTGGTGCAGGTGAAGTTAAACCTTTCGCTTCTTGAAGATATCAGTGATGATTTGGACTTCTGCTGCAAGCTGGCTAAAGAGGAATCCATGATCATCCTACCAGGTTAAATATAGTCTTGTTGACGAGCTTTGTTGACAGTTACGGTCAGTCAAAATGATCAATGCGGTTCTTGCAGGACGAGCTGTTGGGCTAAAGAACTGGCTGCGTATCACCTTTGCGGTTGAAGTCGAGCTCCTTAAAGACGGGTTTTCCAGGCTAAAGAAGTTTGCCCAGAGACATTCCAAGAAGCAGCCATGAGTATTAACTCTTTCTCTGTCATTCTCAATAGCCAAAGCAAATTAGATTTTGCTTAGAGGCTTCTAAAATAACAGTGTTAGAAACATTGTATGCAGTAACTAATAAGCTTTAATTCTCTTTGAACAAAGACATCAACCAGTGATGCCAAGAAGCAGCTATGACCATGAGATTCTCTTTGAGTCTACACAGGGAAAGCAAATTAAAAATTTTGCTCAGAGGTTTCTAACATAACATTGTTATAAGCTATATAGCCATCAATTCTATTTGCAAAAAAAAAAAAAAAAAGAAAGAATCAATACTTCCAAAAAGCAGCCATGACCATTGAGATGTCTAACATTCTCCACAGCCAAAGCAAATTAGATTTTACTAAAGAGGCTTCTAAAACAATATTGTAGGCTTTCTAATATCACCAAGAACGGGCAAGTACTACTCGGCTCGCAGTCTCAGTATCTCATTTGCTGTTCTTAACCTGAAGTATGGCATGTCCTTCTGCAAAAGATAGAATTAAGACAAAATGAAAACACAAACATGTTCTGTGTTAGTTCTTAATCTTAATACATGTTTCACCACTGCTTATTAATTCCATAACTATTTCAAATGCAGTATTGATATGAATCCAGGGGCAAATGCAAATCTTGATGATATATACTGCATTACCTGGTTAAAATGTAGCGTAAGTCCTCTACTGTAAAAATCTATGTATTTAAGCATAAACATCCCACAGTCGTACCTGGGAAAATTTGCAAAGGAGGAGTGTCAGTATATTACTGCATAACGCAAAGTGCTATAACAGAGCGGTTTGCATTTAGCTACGGTTGATCATAAACTACAAGGAACGAAATAAGCTTGTAATTAGAAATCATACTACCAACTGAAAGAAGATGTTATCACAGAAGCAACCGCGGTAGCAAACTATTAGAAACAACGGTTATTTTATAGTGAACACTTTCTGTAAGGTTGTCCTTTACAGAATATATGTTCTCCTGCTTATCTGAACAGAACTCATATCAAGATATTCAAATAGACAAAGAAAGTTTGGATGATTCTACAAAGGAGGGTTTGCTAATAAGATAAGGTTCCTTTCACTTGATCAAATAACATAGCAAAATAAGAATAACGTACCCGTTATGTTGCCTAGGGAGGTCTTTAACGTATTCTTTGTCCCATGAACTAACGTCAATATTTTTTCCACTCTTGTCCTTGACTTCATCCACAAAGTACTTTGCCTGAAGCAAATACCGGTTACAACCATCAGGTAGAAACAGTAGGTTCAGATTTATTACACAGTCATAGCATCGCATCTCCAATATGAAAATGGATAAAAATTATGATCAAGCAATTATACCAGAGTATTCAAAATTCTAGGATCAGATCCATTTAGTGAATCAAGATACAGGAACTTGCATTCCCTTTTGTTGATCACTGCCAGGGTCCAATGTACACCTCCGTGGATTGGGACAAATATCTGCACAGGTTCATCATCAATCAAATTGGATTATGTTTGTAAAATATACAAAAGTAAACCAAAACTTTTAAGTTGTGGGAGAAGCTCACTATGTCACAGTCAATAAGATTATATCCCAGCTTTCTCTGGGTAGTCCATCTCCTGACAGCTTCGTAATTGTAACCGGAAGCGCTTACTAGCTGAACAAATGTAATTAGAGGGAATAAACATAAGCCTGTGAACATTAGTTAACATAATAACAACTTTTTATGGAAGCAAGTCATGGCGAATGATCTGACACTAGGTAACGTAAAACTGTAATTTTTTGAAGCATGAGAGCTAAAACAGAGAGCAAACCTTGATGTAAAAAAAAGTATTGAAGAAATGACACTTGAAGTACTTTTGAGGATCTCTACTTTCTCTCTCTTTCAGCAATTCGAGATAGACATTGATGACCTATAAAACAGAACAAAATAAAAATACCATACATCAATGCAAAACTGGAAAATGCAACAAAAGGAGTTTAAAGCAAAATTTGAAAGAACAAAAAAAAAACAGATGTAAGAACAGATATCGGAAGAAGTACCTCGTCGTTAAGCCAAGCACACGGTTTTAAGCATTGTAAAGTTTCTCCCTGAATATCAATGTTGGAGTTTTTATGCGAAGCCAAGACCTTGTTTCTGAGATAAGCAATACAATTGGTTAAAATTACTAAATCAGTCAATCACATGACATTCTCGAAGGTTAAACAAATACCTATTTCTCACAGAGAATGCACTATTGACTTCAGTTTCTTCTTCCTTTTTGAGTGGTAGAAAAGGTTCATGAGACACCTTCAACAAATCCATAAAACATCTTTCAATGACAACGGTTCTCACTATGTAGAAACAAGTCAATAACCACATAACTCGAAGAACTCTAACTACAAGTCATGATTGCAGCTAATTGAATCTCTGGAATGTACAAACCATATACTATTAAGCAGCTTAGGTATCACTCGAGATACTTAAAGGTAATATAGATACTCTAGTACGGTTTTTTGCATCAACTATAATCAGACAACCATAAGCAACAACATCGCATGCATTTAAGAGAACATTGGAGCAAGAAGAGTATATAAATCACCTCAACATGCTTATTCTTCAAACGAGGAGATCTGCGGAGAATTGAAACTCTCAAGTTGTTCCTAATTTTACAATTTTCAACAACACCCCAAGTAGAAGAACGTTCCTCAACCAAAACTTGCTTATTATCTTCAACGCTTGATTCGTCATCATCAACCAAATCAATCACAATCTTCTCCTTTTCACCGAATCTCAAAAAGGGTTTGTTCGAATCATACTTGCGACCAAACAAATCGCTAGTTTCGCTACTAATCTCTACATCGCCACAGAAATCTCTAGGTTTTGGCTTCTTCTTTTTAGCACCACGAACCAGTGACCAGAATCTAAGAAATCCTCTGCGACTGGCGTGAAATTCTCGGGCTTTCGTGGCTGGGTACCTAGAAAGACTCGAGATTGTCGCATTCGAAGACGAAACTGGCTTCTCCGAGAAGAATCTGCGTTTTCCGGGGATGATTATCTGCTGACTCGAGCTGAAGCATCCGACGCCGCGCTTACGCTTGCGTTTGCGTTTGGTGGCTTCATGAGCCATGAGAGGTCGAATTTGGGCGAGACCGTTGTTCGTGTTCTTAGCCAAGCCACTAGGATTTTATGAATCGCCGAGTCTCACGCGAATTCTAGTCATTTTCGAGTTTCAAATTAACTCATCCAAGTCGTTTTGACGAGAAGTAAGTACTTTTTAATTCAATTCATCACCCACCCGAGCGATCACCGAGTCAAAGTACAATGTTACAAGTGTCTTTCTAAGACCCACATTTAGGGGTAATTGGGAGTTAGATTTTAAATTTTTTTTTAAAATTTTAAGAATCCATCGTTATTAGTTTATAGATTCATAAAATCCTAATAGAATCTATTGTTATTGGTTTAAAGATTTTAAAATTATATCCAAAATCTTTTGTTATTCAAAAAGTTTGCTTTTTAAAGATTTTATGATTTTATTAAAATCTTCTGTTATTGGGAAAAGGATTCTAAACATTTTAACTCATAAAACAAGATTTAACAAGACTTTCAAAATACTACTTATATGGCTTGGATTCTCAAAGTAATTATAACAAAACTATTTGAGAGATTTTTTAAATACACAAACTCTTTTCAAATCTAACAAAATTTTCAACAAATTTAACAAATCTCTCAACTCTTAAAATCAATCAAAATTTTATAAATCCATCTCCCAATAACCCCCCCCCCCCCTAGTATTCTTTTAAATAAGAGACCACTATATGCAACAGAAGTAAAACGATGATTTAGTGGTGGTTTAAAATCTAATATATATCACTAAAATGCTTAGAGTTGATATTAGCGCTCTAAGAACCTAGCCTATCAATTCTATAGACGATATCCCAAACCGCTCGGCTATCCGAAAATAGAATTGATATGCTAGGTTATCGATATCCCAAACCGCTCGACTATCCAAACCACGACTTAAACTAGCGAAACTCTCGGCGATAGTCGAGCGGTTTGGGATATCGTCGGATCGCGTGGGATAATCTCCGAGAGATAGTCGACCGAGAGAATCAGATCGAGGATGGATTCTTCTGCAACTAAAGAACGAGCCAAAATCGTCAACACACTGGAACGTACAACAAAGGTGAGTGCTATGGCTATGACTTAGTCGTGGAATTCATGACTATCGGTTCGCCGAGTCAGTTTATAGAACAATTACACGGTGAATCGGTTAAAACTCTCATTGCTTGGTTATTGTTCTTATTTCTGCATAACCAATTGTGGTTAGATAGATTGTAGTCGATCGGATTCGTAAACGCGTGACTACGGCCAGTTGGCCAGTCACGGCTATTCCCGCTAGTCACGGCTATTCCCGCTAGTCTCGGCTATTTACCAAATAGTCGCGGTTATCAGTGAACGGTTATGACTATGAGCTATAAGTCATGAAATGACTAGAATTGGTTTAGCTATTTTGGGGCTTAAGTGATCGTGGGTTAGTGAGCGGCTTGGGGATCGGATCAAATCCGCCAAGACTGGGCTATGGCCGTGAGAATTACTTAAGTCACAGGATAACCGAAGGTTTAAAAGAATTATATGGTAAAATGCTAAGTAATGGGATCATATAGTCATTGATAGTCGATTATCCGCATCACTAAGTTATGCCTCTTTGATTTCAAGAAAGGATGGTGATCGTGGGAATGACTTGACCTAGGCGAGCGAGACAAGGACTAGGAAGGATGGGTGGTGTAATAGACTGTATAGACTAGGATCGAACACTTGTAATAGCCTATAGTGCAAACTCTTAAGTTGTATTCAATCCTTTGTTTAATAAATAAAAATCCAGTTTGTTGTCTATCTCTTGCATATTGACTCTACTATTTATGAATCTCAGAATGACCGTTAAAAATGAATATTGCCTAAGGAATAAACTCGAAAAAAGGATTGAATGGCTCGGAAATACTTAGTATTTCGCGTGTGAACAATCTCTCGGACTTAGAGTTCGGGATGGGGTGTTTCAAGTTGGTATCAGAGCATGCTTGTTCATAGGACAGTCACGTGTTGAGTTTGGGAATGCCATTCATCCGGCTATAGAGTCTCGCGCTAGGTTAACTTAGGTTTTACTTAGTCTCGCTGGGATTTTTGTATGGTTAGATGGTTCTAACATGTTTGAATCTCAGACGGGAAAAAGTAAGAAAGACAAGGCACTGGCGGATCCAAGTACGGTTGCAGTAGATGGTGTGAACCAAGGCGTTACTGTCGATCATGTGACTTGGAAATCGGATCAACGCCTGTGGCCGCGACTATGCAAGCCCAGACTCGGGTTCCTGATACCAATGTCCGTGATGGTGAGAATCGAGAGAAAGTGGTTGAGTTATCAAACATGGCCGACAATCAGTGATGGTGAGAATCGAGAGAAAGTGGCTGAGTTATCAAACATGGCCGACAATCAAACTCAGACATGGAGAACGATGGTAATGCGGCTGGTGGAAATAACCAGACCGTGATGCCTTATGCAAGAGAAATATAGGTGGTGTTGCAGACGGTCATGACGCAACTAGCGGTCTTGACCCAGACAGTTATGCCAGCCGAGAATCTGACCGTGGGGCAGATGACCATGATTCGTGTAACAGTGTCGTTGGAAGGCGAACGAGTTGGAAATCCGGCTGATGTTGTTGAGATTGACCCATCGCCGGCTAGGACTATCCGAAAGGTGGATTACATGAGTTTATTGGAACACATCTCACGGCTCGGGACAAGGTATTTCAAGGGCAGTTCTAATCCGATTGAGGCGGACGAATGGAGAAGTCGGCTGGTAAGGAACTTTAGTTCCACACGCTGCCCAGAAGATTACAAGAAGGATATTGCGGTTCACTTCCTAGAAGGTGACACACATAACTGGTGGCCGGCTGAGAACGTTAGCTAGTCGATTGTCTTACTAGTTGGGCTGAGAACGTTAGCTAGTCGATTGTCGTGCTAACTGACAAGCTAGTGAAGCTTGCTAGACGACTTACATGGCTAGCTGGTTGGTTGGTAAGATAGGCCTCCGGATAAGGTTGTTCCACACACGTACCAAGTGTGCGGGACGGTTTGGGCAGTTGTGGGGCAAAAGGACTTGGCACCCATTCATTCAAAGGAGCGGTTACAAGCCATTGCCAACCACAAATACTATATATAGGATACTTATGCGATTTTCTTCGTCTACGACGCATACAAGGGAAAATTCCAAATAAATCACAGAGATAGCTGAGAGAAAAGAAAGTTATGTGGGAGAACAGAAGAGATCGCTGGACGTCTATCGGCGATAGTGGAGCGATTTGAGATATCGTCAGATCGCGTGGGATGGTCTCCGAGAGATAGTCGACCGAGAGAATCAGATCGAAGATGGATCCTTCTGCGACTAAAGAACGAGATAAAACCGTCAACACATCGGGACATACGGCATAGGTGAGTGCTATGGCCATGACTTAGTCGTGGAATCCATGACTATCGGTTCGCCGAGTCAGTTTATGGAACGGTTACACGGTTAATCGGTCAAAACTCTTATTTCTTGGTTATTATTCTTATTTATGCATGACCAACCGTGGTTATATAGATCGAAGTCGAACGGATTTGTAAAAGCGTGACTACGGCAAGTCAGCCAATCACAGCCCGTCACGGCCATTCTCGCTAGTCTCGGCTATTTACCAAATAGTCACGATTATCGGTGAACGGTTATGACTATAGGCTATAAGTCGTGAAATGACTGAAAATTGTTCGACTATTTTGGGGTAGGTCTGGGCATCCGATCCGGACCCGCCGGATCCGAATAGACCCGACCCGAAAAACCCGGTTCGGTTCGGTTTCGGGTTTTGCCAATAACCCGATTGGATCTTGATCAATTTCAGTTCGGTTCTCGGTTCGGTTCGGGTAAAACCCGAGAACCGATCGGTTACCCGAATTACCGAACCAAACCATAAAATATTTGATTTTTTTTTTCATTCTATTTAATTCGCAAACCCATGAACATCTTCTTCTTCTCCAACTTAAACCGAATCAGATCGCCGACAAAAAAAAAATCGAATCAGATCTGAGCCTCCAACGAGCAAGGAAGATGAAGATGGATTACCCCAACCCGCAAACCAAACGACGGAAGCCAAACACAGGTCTGAATATTGCGATCTACATCTGAAATTCCGAATCATTTTTTATGTTCAGATTCTGTAACTCAAAAAAGTGGACTCATATGAGAAATAGAAATGAAGGTGAGAGATAGAAGAAATAGAAGAAGAAGAGAGTCATACCAGAGAAAAAAAAAAAGAAGAAGAGAGGAAGAAGACGAGATAGAGAAAAGAGATTGATTTTGATTAATTGTTTTTTTTTTTTCGTTCACCTTAACAAAAAAAAGTTTGATTAATTGTTTGATAATCGATTTAAGAAGGGAAAGTTAAATATTATGATACATATAGCCCAACAATACCCAAATAAGCAATCCCAACAATACCCAATAAATCAGAAAATCGATTTTGGAGATGTCAAAAATCGTTTGACCAGAAAAAAAAAAAATCTCAAAAATCAAATCAGACCCACCCGGACCCGAACAAGACCCGAACCGAACCGACCCGATTTTAGGCCGGGTCCAAAACAGGTCCTAACTACCTCTACCCGAACTACCCGAAACCCGAACTACCCGACCCGACCCGACCCGAAGACCCTAATGCCCAGGGCTATTTTGGGGCTTAAGTTATCGCGAGTTAGCGAGCGGCTTAAGGATCGGATCGAATCCGCCAACACTCGGCTATGGCCATGAGAATTACCTAAGTCACGAGATAGCCGAAGGATTATAGGAATTCTATGGGAAATTACTAAGTAACAGGATCATATAGTCATTGATCGATTATCCGCATCACTAAGTAAATAAGATTACTTACGCCTCTTTGATTTCAGGAAAGGATGGTGATCGTGAGAATGACTCAGACTACAAAAAAAATGTATATTGTTACTATTTTTTTTGACCCAATACATAAATTTTTTTGTCTCAAAAATTATATTGTGACGAAAGTGTCACAAATTTTAGAAAATAACAATAAAGTCGCCACAATATATAAATTTTAGATGTCTCAAAAAACGGTCACAAATTTTTTTGACAATCAACAAGAGTAACAATTAGTCACTACTTGTGACGATATTAAAACAATCACGAAATATACACAATTAGTGACGAAAAATATCGTTACAACTAGATCATAAATTGTGACAAAAAGGTCATATTTTTATAACAAATTATTATTATATTTAGGTCACCAATCTATTATAAATTATGACTATGATAATGTTATAAAAACCAATCACAATTAGTGATTACATTATAGTCAAATAATTGTCACAATTTGATCTGTATTGTGATGTTTTTTCTTAGTGAAATCGTTATAAATTGTTATAATATTTAAAATGTAAAAAATCATTAAAATTTAGTCACAAACATTACCAAATATCTTCAAATATTTGTATTACGATTTTCTTAAAAAATAAATAATTATACAATAAAACATTAAAAATATATATAATAAGCAAACAATTAGACCTAGGCGCGCGAGACAAGGACTATGAAGGATGGGTGGCATAATAGACTGGATAGTTTAGGATCGAACACTTGTAATAGCCTATAGTGCAAACTCTTAAGTTGTATCGAATCCTTTGTTTAATAAATAAAAATCAAGTTTGTTGTCTATCTCTTGCATATTGACTCTACTATTTATGAATCTCTGAATGACCGTTAAAAATGAATATTGCCTAAGAAATGAACTCTAAAAATGGACTGAATAGCTCGGAAATACTTAGTGTTTCGAGTGTTAACAACTTCTTGGACTTAGAGTTCAGTGATGAGGACCTCAATCCACTAGACCAGATTCCTACAATGAGGCTGCCACCAAGAACAAGGTCTGATACTAAAGCATTGCGTGAGGACTTCAACAAAGCTGTAGAGAACTTAATGAATCAAAGGGAGCTTGAAGACATCACGGATCAGCTCAACAAGCTAGTCATCTCGCCAAAACAAGAAGATCAAGTCAAGCAAGCTGAGGATACAAGCCAAGAAGAGCTTACAAGCGACAGTCTAAGTTCATATCAAGGCTGGCCCCTTATAACTGCAAAACAAGGACTTTCCTTGTTTACCATTACGCCTACCATCTAAAGCCAAGGTAAGTCCATTTATATTCATTTCCATATGATTATTGGCTAATAAAAAACTTTGCTTTATGTCTGTTTTGAGTTTATTTACATTTCTTAGTAGTAAGGCATATGTTGGCCATTTTTATTTCATTCTTAGCATAGCTTATTTTTAATGTAATCTGTTTCAAAGACCCCTAGAAGGGCACAGCTGTTTGAACCATATATAAGGTTCCCTCACAGCCTTGTATCATTTTTTAACCTATCAATAAAGCAGAACTTTCTTGTGTTCATAAGAACCCTAGCAGCCGAATTCTGAGATTGTGTGAGAAGCCTATCTCTTGAGTTCTTCAGACTTATCATTGCTTAATCCATAAAGCTTTGTGGCGTCTATCAATCCCCCCTTCTATTCCATCTCATAAACTGATCCAATCTGAGAGAGTTACACAGCCAACAGATCGGATCCCACAAACCTATTCACTTCGATCATAAACAGATCAAACAGAGAGAGTTGCACAGCCAACTGTTTGATCCCATTGATTCACCATTCTGTAAGAACATACCCCCTTGTTCTTACATCATTCAGGATGGGGTGTTTCAAGTTGGTATCAGAGCATGCTTGTTCCTACGACAGTCACGTGTTGGGTTTGGGAATTGTGGCTCCTCTGATGGCGATTTGATGGTGATTATCAATTTCATGGCTCTTTGGTGTTTATATATGTGAAGAGGTCGGCTAGGATGATTTTTTTTTTGGTTTAAGACAAAATTTCTCAAGAAATGTTAACTTTCCATTTTCTCTGCATCATCGATCATCGAACCAAGGAGTGGTTCGATCTATTGACTTCACTAATCGATCGAACCAAATAGTGTCAGGTCGATTCAGATATTCTTGGGGATCCTGCTCGGCTTGGATCGATCCACCGTTCGACCCAATCAGGTCTACTGAGCTGGGTCGATGCAAGACCAAATTTTTCTGCTTGCTCCAATTCGTCACCAGACAGAGCAATATTCAGTATTTTAAGCATAACTTTTGATCCAACCATCGTATTGCCTTCAAACTACTTGGAGATGAAAGATAACATCTATGTATATCTTGTATCCAAAATTGGGGATGATCTTATGGTGGTAAGTCCTCCATTTAACATCAAACTTCTGATGCTCAGAAACTGTCCAATTTTCAAAATGTCCAAAACGTCTCTTTTTGCTCAAATACTCCAGATTTAATGTCAAACCTTCATAAACTCCAAAAAGACTGAAAACTTTAGTTTATAACCAAATATCAACCATTTCTTTATTAAAAACACATAAAATACTATGTAAAAGTAGTGAAATACGTAGTATATCACATACCTTCGTTATTATATGATGACGTTCAGATTGTTATGAGGAAGAGTACGTAGCCCACATCATGTATTAATTTGGTGTCTATTATGTCTTGTTACATTATTTATCTCTTTCACTTTGTTACGGTTCCCGCTACACGCATCAACAAAGATCATGCTCGACCAAACGCAACATCCTCACTATGACGCTTATGTTATGTATAAAGGTCTTCAGATTGGTAATATTGATCTTCTTCCTTACAAAGAATGGGAGATTGATCTCGAAGGCATGGAAGTCATTGCATAAAATAACAATAACTTGTTCTTTACATCTACACTAATCCTCATAGCAATCCCCCAATTGTTATAATTTGTTCCATCCAAAGTGTGAGAAACATGTTGGAACTCAATTTTAAGACATGTTGCGCCGATTCACTTTCTGACAACTATCTGACATACTTATGAGAGAATGGCCAGAAAATGAGAGCGATGAATGCATCGCGGCAAACACTATAATGATGTATACTCATATGTCAATATTGAAGTTTGTTTGAATGAGAAATGTTTGTCCCAAGTTTATTTCTTGAAAGGCATAATATGTGCATAGTGGATATTGTGGAGAAGTTCTATCAAGGTTAAAGAAACATTAGAATGATCGGAGAGAATAGTGAATTCATGCTAAACCACATGTGTGCGCACTGGGACGAGTCGTGATGGGCTTGGGCACGGGTTTGGGTTTAGGTGTGGATTCGGGTATATGGGCATTGGTCAAATAACCTTTTTTGCATCAAATATTTATTTGTATTGATCACTACATAAATTTATATTTGGTCAAAATATGAATAATTCTGCTAGTCAATGGAGAAATGAAGTTGGTAAAAAAATCAAGTATTCTCTTCAATTGAATAATTGATTTTCATAAATCAATTTTATAACCCCACTTTTTCCTATTTTCTTTTCTATGGTTTTCTCCACAAGAATATAACACATCGAAAGCTTATGATTTGGGTGATGCGAATCATAAGAATTATGCAGTTGTATCCTGTAATTTGGAACATCATGCAACCGATACATGGCAGTTACAGAATTATAAAAAGAGCGTCTCGCCTCTACAAATCCGTTTTTCCTAAATTCTTGTTTTTTGGTATCACTTTAATATTATGTTTATTAGATTTATCTATGTATTTTACTTTGAAATTATCAGTTTGCCATATTGTAGAATTTTCTTTCCTACATAGCAATCAACAAACCTGGATGATCAATGAAGAAATAATGGATGGTATGTACTATCGTATGACTCCTTCACCATCATCGACATTGATATATGTCCGTTGTAAAAAACCGATCGGTGAAAATATTGTTGTTTTGCAACTGCAATCTCAAGTCCTTCTAGAATTGGGTATTTTGATCGTGTTCTAATTGAAGAAGTTTGATCTTCAATGTTGAGCTTCGAGTCTTCATTTTTCCTACTTGCTTCACTATCACAATTCAAATGAATTTAAAAAACTGATTAATCAGTGAATTTGAGCAAAAACTAAAAGAAAAAAGAAAATCAAAGAAAAAATCAGAAAGATGAACATAAGAATTGCTCTGATACTATATATGTAGAACAAAATCAAGATATTTTGTGAAACATTTACCGATTCTTATTGTTGAAGAAGAAGAAGTTACATTTGGTACATATACACTAGGCTTGGACAAATTATCCAGAACCAAAAACAAAACCGAACCGAATTATAACTACTGAACCGAATCAAAACCGACATAAATACCCAATGGATCATATACTTCTATATCCAAAGAACCTAAACCGAATGGGTATCCAAAATACCCAAAATACAATTATATACCTAAAAATATTAGTTATATTTTAGATATGAAATAACTAAAATATCCAAAATTATTATTATAAACCGAGTATATTAATTATATTTGTCAAAATTAAATTACTTTTTTGCAAAATTTAACCAAATGTTATATAAATTGAACCCTTTTTAGATTTTTCGGGTGTTTCAAATAAATTTTAGATTATTCGGGTATCCGTAACCGATCTGAACCCGAATAAAACCGAACTGAACATGACCAAAAACAAAAAATACGTGAATGAGTCTTAAATCTCTAATACCGAAATACCCGAAATCTGAAACAACCGAACCAAACTCATTCAGATATCCGAATGCAGCAGGCCACTTGACTAAACCAAAGTAAATCAAAGTAAACCAAAACAATTCACAATTAATTTAGAGTATACTAAACCAGACTAAACCAGTATTGAAGCAGCCTATTATATACACTCAGTTTCTAATTTTCATATTCCATGTCAGCACGTTCGCATTATCAGATTATCTTCGAGAACCCAATTTTGTGTGTGTTGCATTCTTAACCACAAAACAGAGACAAAAATCGACATTTTTGTTCACAAAGCATAGAGATTGTGATGACAACAGTATCCTTTTTCTCGCCGGCGTTACTCCTGGTGAGAGAAATTGAGAGCAAGATTCATCACTCTCTCGATTCCATAACCTGTTTTTTCTCTCTCTAACATCTCTCAAATTCATGGTTTTTTCAGGCGAAATCTCGACGGTCATGTCCGAATATACGAAATCGATCAGCGTCACTTCCCGTGGTTTATGCATCGTTAAGCCAAATCGAACCAGACACAACAACAGCAACAATCCTCAATTCAAGTATTGTCTCATCACAACCGATTTCAAAGGCTTTACATAGCATCTCTATAGCAGATCTGGATCCAGGAACCGCGAAGCTTGCGATTGGTGTCTTAGGCCCTGCGTTATCAGGTTTTGGGTTTCTCTTTATCTTGAGAATTGTCATGTCTTGGTACCCAAAACTTCCCGTTGAGAAGTTCCCTTACGTTTTGGCTTACGCTCCGACCGAACCAATACTTGTCCAGACGAGAAAANATTCATCACTCTCTCGATTCCATAACCTGTTTTTTCTCTCTCTAACATCTCTCAAATTCATGGTTTTTTCAGGCGAAATCTCGACGGTCATGTCCGAATATTCGAAATCGATCAGCGTCACTTCCCGTGGTTTCAGCATCGTTAAGCCAAATCGAACCAGACACAACAACAACAATCCTCAATTCCAGTATTGTCTCATCACAGCCGATTTCAAAGGCTTTACATAACATCTCTATAGCAGATCTGGATCCAGGAACCGCGAAGCTTGCGATTGGTATCTTAGGCCCTGCGTTATCAGCTTTTGGGTTTCTCTTTATCTTGAGAATTGTCATGTCTTGGTACCCAAAACTTCCCGTTGAGAAGTTCCCTTACGTTTTGGCTTACGCTCCGACCGAACCAATACTTGTTCAGACGAGGAAAGTGATTCCGCCACTTGCAGGAGTCGATGTGACTCCAGTGGTTTGGTTCGGGCTTGTGAGTTTCCTTAGTGAGATTTTGGTTGGTCCACAGGGACTTCTTGTTCTTGTTTCTCAACAACAAGTTAACTAGAAATGAAATGATTTAAATATAACTACATGATTCCAACATTCAAGTTTCAATTATTTTTTTTCGCATTCTATCTCAGTGTGCTTGTTGTCGTTTCTCTTTGAACTCGGCATCGATGTTTGAGACTTGGGCGGATTAGAGATGAAGTCTCCTTGTGTAATGTCATAACAAACAATATATAATCAAGTCTTCTTGGAAGTTATATATTTGATGGCAAAGTTATTGTCAAGAAAATGGAAGAGAGTTTAGCAAACTCTTCCATGGAGGAGGAATCTTGATTCTACTACGAATGGTTTTTATACCATATATGATATAACACAACATGATCTCAATCAATTACAGGAGCGAGACATAAGAACATGTACAAAATAAGAGAATTAGAATGACACACTTTGATAGACGACGAGCAATATATATATTTATTGGCTATAGATTGCGTACACAAGATCATTGTAGTGGTTGTAGTTAATTGCACCAGGTCTAGGTATGTACCGCACTTCATGATTGAAAGGTAGAATAAAAGTCTCGAAAAGTCTCCTATAGCATATGCGACTCCAGTTTTAGAATCTGTTACCACTTCAAGTATTTGCGGATTTATGGTTACCAGCTGGTACGGGCGTTCGGAATTCTAGTAGACCCTCCAGGCCAGATGATTGTCTCAAGTGCATAGGCAGAAGAAACTACTAGAATTCCATAGTCCTACATTTCATGATATCCATGATCAATTGCATAGGCAAATGATTCGAAATCCATCTGCCTATGCACTTGATCAGAATTCAGATGAAACTACTAGAGTTCCATAGTCCTACATTTCTAATGAAGAAATTAGTTCGGAATTGAAGTGCGTAGACAGAAGAAATTAGTTCTATTGCTAATGAAACTACCAGAATTCCGTAGTCCAACATTTCTCTCACATCTTCATATCATATTCACAATCTCAAACTTGTGTAAGATCAAAATTTTATCGATGAATTTGATGTCACATGCTTGGACCTCTCTATAATTGCATCAAGTAGATCATGGATATCTAAACTTGGCTGCCTTGCTATTTCCACTCCTCTTGCACGACACCAAGCTATATCATGAGCCCAAATGCTACTAATGCTCATCCTCGTAACTTCTTTTTCGAGTAGTAAAGATTTCTTCCATCTCAAAGTAAAGTTTTGAAGCTCTTCAGTCACTGGAGAATAAGACTTGAAACCAATCACACCTTCCATTGACTCAATTGCTAAATAGTTAGTCTTCAAAATTGTTCATGCTTCTCGCTATGAGGATCCATGCATGACCTCCCTCCATCATGTTGGAACTCAATTTTAAGACATTACGCGGTATATTTCGGGGCAACTTTCCAATAAATTCCTTTGACAGAATGACCATAAAATGACAGCAATGAACGCATCGCCGCGAACACTATAATGGAGTGTATTTATATGTTAAAATTAGAATTTATTTGAATGAGAAATGCACAACATGGGTTAGTGGATATTGTGGAGAATTCCTAACAAGGTTAAAGACCTTAGGACATTTGGAGAGAAGAGTGATTCCATGCTAAATGCTAAACCACATGCGCGCGCACCAAGACGAGTCGGGACAAACCCGGGCTCGGGTTTGAGTTTAGGTGTGAGTTCGGATAGATGGATTTTGTCCAATAACTTATTATTTTACAGCAAGTTTTTATTTGTGTAATTGATCACTATATAGATTTAAATTTGATCAAAAAGTGAATAATTTTCCAAATCAAACGGAAAATTAATCTAATTGGTCAAAAAGTAAATAATTTTGGTCAAGAAATTGAAAAATCCTATTTTCAATTTTATGATTAATTCTATGGTAAATGCCATAACTAATACAATGATCAAGTCTCCATTGACAAAAAATAAGTTTTTGGTTTTTCAATGAGATATACTCCCTCCGTTTTTTATTTGATGTTTTAGAATTTTGCATATAAATTAAGGCAGTTTGTAAATTATCTATTGTAACCTTTTTTTATTATTGTTCAGTTTTTAATTCATTAATTAATACTCCCCCTGTCCCATTTTAATCGATGTTCAAGAGTTTTTTTTTTCAATTTATTTGATTTTCTCACATATATCTATATAAATTTTTAATTTATTTTAATTTAACTTTGATTAAAAAAATATTACTACTTGAATTTACCAAAAAATACTTTTACTTTTGGCTCTTTGCCATTCACTTTTAAATAATATTTTTAAAAGTGAATTACTTTTCTTAATATGCTTGCCTTTTTATCTAAAACATCAATTAAAATGGGACACAGGGAGTATAAGGGTAAAATAAGTGTTAAATTTTTCATTGCTTTGTGAGAACATCATTTATTTTCAAGAAAAAAAAAATCCTAAAACATCATCTATTACAAATTAGAGGGAGTATTTGTGTGTGTCATTCATTTTGATAGACAACAATTTTCACATCCCTTTGATTTTTCTCTCTTCATGTTTTTATTATTTTATGAGAGTACAACACATAAAATAGGTTCGAAAGCTTATGATTTTAGGTGATGCGAATCATAAGAATTATGCTGTTGTATCTTGGGATTCAGAACGCCATGCAACTGTGTCACACTATGTAGCGTTTTCAGAATTAAGGAAAAATCGTCTCGACTCTAGAAATCCATTATTCTTCCTAAATTCTTGTTTTTGGTATCATTTTAATATTATTTTTATCGATTTATTTATGTATTTTACTTTGCAAATATCAGTTTCACCTATTGTAAAATTTGCGTTCCTACACATCATTCCTAACTTCCGAGCCCATGGAAAGAGACGAGCTGCAATGCGCTCAGAGATGTACGCAGCAAAAATCGTTACCATTGAGTTCTTAAACTTTTGTAGCTGCTTTGTGATACATTCATTCCTCGTTGGATGAGACAAAAAAAATCAGACTTGTACATAATGTGAATGGCGTTCTTTTGAAAATGTCCAACTAGAGGTACGAACAACGAAAACACTCTAAGAAAGAATAATATACCATGAAAATTCAACATCCACCTAGTTATATTTTGTTCGCTATCATTAAAATGATACTAAACAAAGGCACCCAAAGAATGAATAATATACGAAGTATATACTGTAAAGAGAAGTCTAGCCCAAACCCAATGTGATTCCAACAATTAAGAAAGTGTTAAAAGAAGGTTCATGTGTTTAGGGTTTGCTCTCTAGTGGTTTCTTATAACTTTGGCTGCCATTGAGCAGCTTCTCTTTCCCTTTTATGAAACAATCGAACCTATATTCATCTCGGTGAAAATCTAAATCTTCTTCCTCTCCTTTCTATATGCACATAATAAAGCTTAATGAGCTACTTATATTTTGTTAAATTACATAGGCTTCCAACTCAAAATCAATTGCTATGAGTGCATTGATCTATGTCTCTTATATATTAGTTAAGATCCCTTTCAACTTCAGATATGAAATATTATTCTTTAATACACCCCCTCGAGATGATGGTTCTTTTGACCATTGACCTCTGTATGTTTGAGCATGGATCGACGGACAAGGTTTAGATTGGATCGATTATATTGGATTGCGTGGATTGGACTCTGATACAATGTTAAGTTACATTAGCTTTACACTCAAAACTAATTTGCTATGAGTTATTGACACATGTCTCTTATATATTAGTTAAGATCCTTTCGAACTTCCGATATGAGATATTATTCTCTAATACTCCATCCGTTTCAAAAAAGTGTCACTTTGACATATTTCATACAAATTAAAAAAACTATTAAAAGTTCTATTTTACCATTTGTTCACACATTAAATAAAATCATCTATCTAATTACTACATTAAATTAGTAGGGTTAAAACGGATTTTTATTTAAAATTCTGCATTGAAAATATAAAACGACATTTTTTATGAAAAAAAAATAATTTCGTAAAACGACACTCTTTATGAAACGAAGGGAGTATATTTTACGTCAATAAAAGTCTTATGAACTTAAATCACACTTGTTTTGAATCTGCTCACATCATTTAACATTTTTGGGGAAAAGGGCCTCGTGGCTCCTACTATCCATTTTTTTGGCATTGGATTCATAACCAAGTACTCCACAATATATATGATTATTGATTGAGATTAATTTCCCATAAAACCATTAATTATGTTGTCCTATATTGTCATCGAAAATTATGTAAATAGAAAAAAAAACATTGCCTTGGAAATTTAATGAAAAATAACTTTCAACTAACCAAATGTTTTGGATCGGCCTCCATACTTTTCAAACTTTAAGCAAAACCACATAATCGTAACATCAACTGTCCCCCATATATATATATAAAGACATTTTTTGGTTAAAGGATTTCCATATATATAAACACTACATGTAGAAAACTTATTTATTGTCCGAAAGACTTTGTTGTCTTGATGCTATTGCTAGGAGAAAGACGGATATCGACTGACGCCGATCAAATTTTTTTTTTTTTTGAAACGGGTCTTCATATCGCAGACCATTTTTTTTTTTTTACTGAATAAAGATTTGCTGTCGCAGACCACACTCTTCCGCTCTACCAACTAAGCTAAGGTCGGTTGTTAATATTGCCGACCAATATTACAAACGAAGATCGACCGATATCAAAATTCGACTATGGAGTTAATGTAGATATTTGTGAATATATTATTTACACTATCATATTTTATAAAACTTACATTTATTTGTGAACATATAATTTCTCATTTTTATTTATCTTCATTTGGAAAGTTATGTTACTTTTATCTTGTAATTTTACTTTTATGAAGATCTAATACAATTTTTATATATCACGGTTCATGTTCATACTTTGATCTGTCAACAGTTATCAAGACAAATTAGTTATGTAATAGCTATAACAACATACTCTCTCGATTGTGAAGAGGATGAACATAATCCTTTTTTTTATTATCCATTAATCAACTATTACAATACATTAACCAAAAAAAAAAAACTATTACAATACCAATACACTCTTAATTCTTATACACTATTTGAATAATGTAGCAATAAACCAGTGATCCATCAATATCAAACTTTGACTCAAGATAGANTAATTCTTATACACTATTTGAATAATGTAGCAATAAACCAGTGATCCATCAATATCAAACTTTGACTCAAGATAGAAGAAAAATTCTAATAGGGAGACCTTTGGCTGGTATAGGTAAGGGATCAAACACTATTTTATTTTCTTTTGGAAACACTTTTTCACACTTAAATCTCTTAACAAGGTTGTGCATAAATATAAGAATCTCTAGGCGAGCATACTCTCTCCCTGGACACATCCTAGGTCCTCCTCCAAATGGTACATATGTATAAGGCTCCGGACCACTTCCTTCAAACCGGTTTGGCTCAAATCTCTCTGGTTCTGGAAAGTAGTCGGGATTCTTATGTGTGGCGATGGCACTCCAATATAACTGTGTTTATCAGCATATATATGGATTAAATGCATGAGCATAAACATGAGCATGATATGTATGTCGATATATTTACCTTCCATCCTTTTGGGATGTAGAAACCCTTAAGTGAAAAGTGATCGATGGCCTCACGAAAAGCGCCAGGAAAAGGAGGAACAATTCTCATCACTTCACATGCAACATTCCATGAATATCTCATCTTCTCAAAGTCCTCCCATCTTAATCCTTCTTTTCCTTCCTTTCCCTTTAGTATCTCATTTTGCTCTGCACTTCCCCAATTTATTTTCTTGAAAATTTAAAATTAAGCATAAAACTTACTAGCCAACATAAAGTTCAAATTCCGTTTTTAGTTAATCAACTAGATTCTATTCCGCGCATTAGCGCGTGATAATGATTATTAGAACATTTATGTGATAAAACGTTCAATTATAATAAAAAGATAATCAAATCTATGATAACAAAAACATTATAAGTTTATTTGTAGTTTTCTATTATATATTTTATCAAAAATATGCATTATGTAGGTTTAAAATTCACGAAATGATAGTTACAAAATATATATATGTATATATATATATATATATATATGACATGATACAGCAACGATACTTTTAGTCAAGCTCTAGGATTTAGCTATATTTAACAATGATTCATTATCCGGGAAAAAGTCATAAGGTGTATATGAATATTTTAACTAATTGTTATTTTTTGTTTATTATTAGACCAAGAGTTAAGGGTCCAGACGGTTGCACCTCCCATCCTATACATTTGGTAATGAAAACTAGTCCTGCGACTTTTACCGGAACCGAGCCGAACCAAGACTTTTGTTTTTCGGTTTCGGTTTGGTTCTTTAGATGGTAACCCATTTGCCAAATTTGATAATTGATTCGATTATCGGTTTGGTTCAACTGAACCGTCATTTTTCATTAAAAATCAAGATTATATCGAATTTTAACGAATTATACCGAATATAATTTAAAATATATTAAAATTTCCGAACCGAAAAACCGAACTAACCCAAATTAACCGAATTTTCTTCTACCCCAACTACCCGAAGTCGCAGACCTAAAAACCTTTGTCAAATCTATGATAACAATAACATTTTAAGTTCAAATTTTTTTTCTCAATAATATGCATTATACGAGTTTGAATCCGCATAGTAGCAGAGCGACGACAATTTTCAGAATTTATTCTTGTCATTTGTTAGAATAAATTTAATTGAACAATGGTTAAGCAAGCTCTGGAGTTCGAATTATATTAATCAACAATTCATTATCCGGAAAAAAATAGTTAACACGATTTGTCTCATTTTCTAGCTGTCGTGAAGGAAAGTACAAAATGAAAAACGTTGCACCTAAACATATTAAAATAATCTAAGAATAACATAAAAGGAAGAGGGAGATCTAGGAGACGCGTACCTTGTAGCACATTTTCGTAGACTTGCGGGTATTCAGCAAGATAGCTGACAAGGAAAGTACATGCAATACTTGCTGTGTCATATCCTCCGATTAATAGTCCAATAATCTTATCAGCAACATCCTCCTCTTTGGTCTCTCCTATACTCATCAACAAGTGAGATAGGATGTCATGTTCCACTGATCCTTTCCCGTCCTTGAGCTCTTTTTTCCTCAGCCTCATGATCGCGGAAACCTCTTTTCTGAGTAACCTCGACGCCTTTATGGCTCGGTTAAACCGTGTCCCTGGTAAATCAATTGGGACTGAGAGGATCCCAGTCGCTACCGTTTTGAATGACTCTTGTAGTTTGCTTATCCTTTCGGGGTCGTCCATGCTCAGAAATAAACGGCATGCTATTGAAAACGTAAACCTGTTTCAAGGAAAAGCCCACTTGAAGATCAACTTCCTTTTCCCACAAGCAAAAGCTTTAAACCGACTTAGAAGAGCTCAAGACATATATATATGTTCTTTTAGGTGTCAATTTGTGGTTTAGTTTGGAAAACAATAAAATATTAAAATAAACATTGAAAGGGAAAAACAAAGGCAAACAAACAATATATGAAAGAAGATGAGATGCATATTACATACTTTTTGGTGAGAGGGAAGACAATATGTTGATCTTGATTGGCCCATTCCGTCTCAAAATGTTTATTTGCAATCTCATCCATAACACCTACATACCTCCTCAAAGCCTCAGGCTTCAAGAACGGCATAAGAAGCGTCCTCATCTTCTTGGCCTCCTCCTTGGAGCTCGTCTCCATCGAAGAAGGGAAGATCTTATTCACGGAATCTGGCCACCAAGAGACCACGAGCTTGTTCTCGTTGGTGAATAGAAACTTGTTCCCCGAGGCACCGGTCACCACCGCTGTGGGAGAGCCAAAGATGTGGGTCTTGAAGAGACCTGAGGAGAAGCTACGAACTCGGTCGGTGATGAACTTCTCCGGATGGCCTTGACGGCCGGCAGAGAGGAAGGAGAAACTCTCTCCGATTAAGGGAAGGCCGGCCTTTCCCGGAGGAAGGTTAGGATACAAGAAGTGTGATATATGTTTTCTATGGAGAAATAGAAGAGAAAGAAGAATGGGGCTGATGAAGAAGAATATGATTGTCCAATACATATTTTTCTTTTTGTTCACGGCTTATTTTACTTCTGTTTTGTTGGGGTCTTGTGTTGTTGCCTGTTGGATAGATAAAGAAAGATTTATAGACCAAAACTGACATATATGTAAACCAAACTGACAGATTTTGTCTTAAATGTTCATTAATCAAATTTTAGTTGGAAGGTGAAAAATATTAATCACTAAACGCTCTTTGATAAGGATTTCGTTTTTGCTCTCGTCTTAAATTAAAAAGATGAGATTGAAAGTTGGAACATCCGAACCAATAATCATTTGTTGGGCCTAATCAAAGACATGATCTAGTATTTAGAAATTCTATAAAACCATTTTCCACCTTCTTAAATTCGGTTTGAATAAAGAATGATTTTACTTGATATTAATGGTTGAAAAAAAAATAGATATATAACATTGTTAAGAAAATTAGTAAATTAACAAAGAAAAAAATTAAATTAGTTTGTACTATAATTATCCTTCCCACTGAGAATAGTTACAAAAATACCGTTGATCAAAAGTAATATTTTTCGACATCAGATTGTTTGTGATACTGTTCAATCCGATGTTGGTGACATTGTTTATCATCCGATGCAATAATAAAATTGTGCTTTTCATGGATATAAATTTAATTAACTTGATAAAAAGTATGAGATCACAATAAATTTACGTATTATATGTTAAACATGTGTTCAATGCATATTTATCGTGTTGCAACGGTTAATCTATCATACAACATAAAAAATATAATTTTAAAATAATTAATTAATATTTTTAAAATTATTAATTAATATTTTTAAAATATATATATATATATTAGTTTAATAAAAATGATTAAGCTTTCTCTTATATAATTAAGATGATAACAAGTCTAATAACAGAATGTATACACTAATAACGATAACAATAATATAAAACGAGTTACTTGTATTTCTAACGTAAAAACTTATTACGGGGTGATTGAGGCTGTGAAGACTTTAAGGAGTTTCACAACCTTAACAGTGATAAATAAATCAATCACATTTTTTTACTTTAAAATATTTAACAGTCTTAAAAGTCATTTTCGAAATTTTCTTTTTGTTTTTTTTTATTTTTTCCTACGACTACTTTTTAATCACTTTTCCACTTTTATCTCTCTTCCTTTCTCATATATTCGATGCTTTTAGATTTTTTATTTACTTTTTTATTGAATAATACAAATAAATAATTTTTTCTTCTTTTTTCTTCTCAAAAAAATCAAAATCTATTTCTTATATTATATAAATTTTAACTTATTAATTATTAATATTTTTTTTCTCTTTTTTTAAAATCCATTTTATTCTATTAATTGATTAATTTTTAAATTTATTTTTTTCAATGTCAAAAAATTTAATAAAAAATAAAAAATATCTGTTTTGAATATTTATATTTACAACAAAATAAAAATATACAATTTCTATTTTAGATAAAAAAAATATTTTTTAAAAATTATAATATTTAAAAATAACAGTCGCAGTTTCTACAGTTTTTGTTACCAATCATACTTTTATAAATAAATAAAGTAACAGTCACAGTTTTTACAGCCAAAAATCTACAGTAACAGCTTACAATCACAGTACTTACCAATCGACCCCCACATATCCACGTAATATTTGTATTAACGTGATAAGATAGTAAATATATATAATATTTAAATTACTGTATTTATACAGAATATCCACTAATAGTGGTTAAGATAATAAAATTGATTATGATACTTGTAAGGTGCTAATATATTAAATATCCGAATAATAATTGTATTAAAGATATTGTTAAATTTAAAAATTTATTAAAATATAAAAATAAAATAAATAAAAATTATATTTAATTTTAAAACATCATTAAAATATACATATTATATAATACAATATTTAAATATATATATTTGCGTGATTTAATCGTTATTTCCGAACTAACATATGAATTAACGAAAATAACTGAATCATAATACAACTAAAGAAATATCAAATTATGAGATTAAAATAAAAATCAGAACTCTAAAACTATATAACATAAAAATATATTTAATATTTAATTGAAAAAAATAAAAATTATCAAAATAGAGAAGAATAGGAAAAAAAAATAGAAACAAAAAGTATACAAATTTTAAAAATATGAAAAAGTGAAATCAATGAAATATATGTTAAAAGAAAATAAAACTCAAAATTGTAAATAAAAAAGAGAGAAAAACTATTGTAACATAGGAAATGAATGAAAAAATCATGATGAATAAATAAACAACTATAAAATGAAAAATAATAAATTATAAAAAAAAATACAATAAAGATTGATAAAAATCAAAATACATATAAAAACATATCATGATAACACAAACTAAAGGAAAACATACGCAGTAACACATGTCTCTTCTACGAATTACTAGGATCATAATAAAATCTAAAAATATATTAAATATTAATAGTTAAAATAAAAATGTAAAAATATATTAAATATTAATAAAATAAAAACAAACCTGCGCATTAACGCAGATTATTTTCTAATGACAATCATATTTATATTAATGTCATTTATACAAAATGTTCACCAATATGACGTTAACACGATAAGAAAATACGATTACGATAACGATAACAATAAGGATAACGATAACGAGTTACCACCGTCACCACACCGTCACCACACCGTCACCACACCGTCACCACACCGTCACCACACCGTCACCACCACTGGAACCAACCAAAGATGCCACATTGGACTACCTAGGTGGGTTCAGATCTAAGTTTTGAAGCAAGTCTATAAACCAAAACCCCAATCCTTCCTAGTTCCCCACTTAAAATCTCATCTCACAGCCTAAAGCTTTACAATATGTACATCAAGTACAGTCAACATCAAGTACAGTCAACATCAAGTATAGTAAATACTTACTTATTTTACAGTAAAATAACACATGATATATACCAGGACTCACCTTGCCTTTCCTTTCTGAAAGACGAGATTTTCGTCAGTTTTTCGATCACCTTACTAACTTTTTAGTTTCATTATGATTAGAAAAAAGGAGGTCAGAATCAAACTCAGGACAAAAATCTAAGCTAAACATGTGAATTCGTATTAAAACAGCGTAGCTTAAACCATTTCCGGCTAACCTTGTTGTGGTCGTATGGTGGCGCTGCAGTGATTCAGGTGGTCGAATTTATTTTAGTTGCTAAATCCATGATAACCTCTCTAAAAACTGAAAAGTTCCTTATATAAGCAAACCTTGTTCGTTATTAGTCATCACTCTCACTCTACAACTGATTTCCATCTGATTGCGACACATGTCGACGAACAAAAATCGGTGCCAACATGTGTCGCCTCCGGTGAAGATTAGTGACGAAGTGATGACTAACGAGACCAATGCTTGTCTATATAAAGAGAATTTATGTTTTTAGATAAGTTGGCACGGTTTAGCTAAAAAAGAAAAATCCGACCATTTAAACCACTATGGCGCCACTGCATGGTCCACCGCTAGACTAGTCAAAAATATTTTTAAGGTAAGCCATTTTATCCCAAACGTCTAGCTTAGTTTTTTTCCTAGATTCGATTCTGACTTCCGTTTTTCGTGATTATTTTTTCAAACTAAAGTTTTAGTAAGGTGATCAAAAAATTGTTGAATTCCTTAATTTTTTATTTTTGTATCTCGGAAAGCTAAGATGAATAAATATTCTTCTACTGCAAAGCAAATATTGGTATTTACTATGCTTGATGTTAATTGTGTGACAAGTGCATTAACATCAACTTAAATGTCATCGAGACTCTGGAAATGCACACAAACTGCAATATTTAACCAATTTTGTAATATAATCATTATGCATGACAAAATGTGAATAAGATAGGTGACAACTAGGGATGTTAAAAATAGGGTTTTTACATGCATACAAACTGCAATATTTAACCAATTTTGTAATATAATCATTATGCATGACAAAATGTGAATAAGATAGGTGACAACTAGGATGTTAAAATAGGGTTTTTACACAGTAGGTGCCTGGTAAAAATTTAAAACCCAATACTCTTTTTTACCCAAAAAAGCAGTATTTAAACGAACGAAATTTTTAAATATCCATATTGAGATGGGTTTATCCTATCCATATCCAATTTCGGATACCCACCAAATTTTTTTACCTCCCCATCTAGAATTTTTTTAAGATAATTTAATATTTTACAAGAGTAACATTTCTAATAGAAAAAATATTAATTTATAGAAATTATAGCATTCAAAAGATTATAACAAGACAATTTCTAGCAATTAGAAGATTTTTAGCATTCAAAAGTAAACACAATATTCCTAATTGATTGGATTTTCCTAATTGATTTGATAATCCAATCAATTTGGTTTAGATGACTCGGTTAGTTAACCGTTTCTCCAATAAAACAACAATCCTGATTTACTATACGAAGAAAAAAATGATATTTTATGAAAAACTAAGAAGTCAAGGTGCATTTAGATTTTTTTAAAAAAATTGTGCAGTAAATCATTTCCTTTGGATTTGTTTGGTATGTGTGAGTGACTTTAGATGTAAAAGATCACTAGTACGTATAATTATTAAGCATCATTTATTAAACATATTAAAAAAAAAGAATAATACTTCCGGCGGGGTTTTCCGGATAGGGTCGGGTAAAATTCACCGTAACCGTAACATAGTGACAACTAAGGAAAGGTTGATGTTAATGTCAAATGTGCAAAAGTGCCATAGCGAAAAAATGAAAGATAAACTGATATTATTAGGCATAAGAGGTATACATATAATATTTTTTTTGTTGCATTGATGATGTTGATGTTGATTGTGTGTTATTTTGAAATATATAAGAGATTGGTTATTCGTATAGGAGAACTTGAACTCACTAAGTAACCTAGTTTCTCACGACACTACTTCTCTACTTGTTTTGCACGGTAAACTTACCGACTGGAAAAATTTAGGTAAAATTGGTATAAATTGTATACCTTGCACCAAAGCCAAATATGTTTTATACTATGTACGGCAATTTTAGACCTTAAGCTACAGTCTAATTATATATGATGTTTGTGTAACGATTGTAAACATACTTAACTTATATGTGTAAAAGATGTTTATAAAAAGCAAAGTCCAATCGCAAAGAACAAAAATGGAACTATAAAAGAAATTCGAAATATATATCTGATACATGTTACCACAAACTATTGATATGTTTAAGGCATGTTTTCCGATAGCAATTTAAACGAAAATCAATTTTTTAGTGCTATAATAATATTTTTTTTTTTAAAAAAGGATGTTACATGGTGTCAATCTTTGTTGTACCTTGATAAGAAAATAACTCGAACTTAATTAAAAAGTTCAGGAAATTATACACTGATACAAAGAGGGTGATAAATCATCAATATAGCTATCTCTAAATGTTTCATCAAAAATTACTGTTCACGAAGAATCGAAACCTAGATTACTATTTTCATTTTTCTACCTTTTATTTTACCACAACAAAAAAACCATTCGCATCAGCCCCTGATTTATACATCAACAGTGACGATAACGGTAAACATTCAATTTAAACCTAAATTGAAACCAGTCTTAATAAATTGAATCGATCCAAACCTAAAACAACCAAAAAATATTTGTAAAACAAAAAAAAAAAAAACAAAAATACGAAAAACAAGACCTTACATCATGAGTACACCAACCTTTGTTTGTTCCTTATCCAAAAAAGTAAGCTAGCCGTCGGAGAACGAACGGTCTCAGCTGATATACTAATAATACCCTGGTTTAGGGTTTAGATGCGATGGTGAGAGTTTTTCTTTTATATATAACTTTTTTTATTTAATTATACTTTTAGATGAAAACGATGTGTTCTTCTTATCTTCAGTTTTGCATTTACTCGACCACTGCCTTTATAATCTGAGAAACACAAGTGGATAGAGAGAGGAACAGCCACGTTAGAGAACAAATACCAACAATTGCATGCAATCGTCTGTTGGGTTGTCCCAATCCCAACACGTGTCGTCACTCTGTTTCCCTCGCCTTTAGAGACGTTTTTTGTGCTGCAACTCTTTCTACACGCTGAATCTGCAATGACATCTTAATTTGCTTATCCTCGGTTATATCGACTAATCAGGTTTGAGTCTTCTATTTCTGGAAATTGATGAAATTGTATATGCTCACTTGCTTAATTATCTTTTCAATAAAGATAAAATGTTTTGATTAGTCAATCCTCACTAGTTTTTTTTTAGTCTAGTGATTTACTTGGGATCAAGGAAGCTGTTACTAGAAATGTAGCATATTCTATTAAGAATCTTGGAGCTTTTACATCTCATTTTACTTGTAATCACTCTTTTCCAATTTTTGTAATCAGGCTCAAAAACCCTTGAAACCATCTCTAAAGATTAAATTTCGGCAATATATTATATTATTAACCTTAAACCCAAACTTAATAAACTTGGTCACTTTTTTGGCTATGGCATTTTCTAGAAACGTGTTTGATCCTAGATTTGTGATAATTATATGCAATGGCAGTGTATCTTACTAATTTTAGCATTTTTTCGGATAGAAGAAGGTGCAACAGTGGATTGGAAAATGGGATGGATTTGGAAGAAAGGGATTAGTGTGGGAAAGAAGGTTCTTGCAGTAGGTTTTCTTATGGTTTCTGCACCATTCTTTGTTCCTCCACTCGTTGTTGCCTCCGCGATCGCGTTGGTCTTGTCCTTTCCTTATTGTATTTACCTGGCGAGCTATGTTTGTACTGAGAAGCTGATGAGAAAACTGCTTCCTGCTACTGCTTTTGGTGATAAAACGGTGCTACTCATTGGTCACGGCGATGTTTATGACGATGGCATAGCGCGATTTGCTGCGAGTGGGCCGTTTCTTGTTCAGACCGAGGAGGATGATAGAACACCCTTGAGAGTGGCTAACATTGTTTTTGATGTGTATCAAAGCCATGAGGATATGACAAAAGAGTCAAAGAGCTTGTTTAGGAGATTTGGAGATGAGGGTAGAAATAATAAAGGAATCTTGGAGAAAGCTTTCGGAGAGGAGGACAATCGTAGTGGTGCCAAGTCAGAGAATGTTTTAGCAGGAAAGAAGCAAATGTCTGGGACTAGACATGAAGGTGGTTTATAAAAGTTAAACTCGCATGTGTTTGAAAATGTGAAATTAGCTTATGAATCTTGAATGTTTTTTTGTTGTTGCAGGGGAACGTGAGTCCACTACAACTAAAGCATCTAGAGTGAAGGATATGGAAAAATCTTCAAATGAGGTTAGGAAAACATATCTTCACATCATATTGTCCTTCCATGCTCCATTCTTGTTTCCATGTAGTTGATATGGTGTTACTTAAGAGATGTCCAGGAGATTTGTGCTGCACTTGTTCTGTTATATGGATTTCGATGCGCTTATGTTCCCGAGTTACCTAGCAACCAATAAGAAGTTTGTTGATCTTGTATATTGTAATGAGTAATGACTAGGAATCCTTATGGGGAGATAGTGTAACGAGTCTTTGTGGCTTAATCCTACTATCTTGCGAAGCTTCTTGTTTTGGTGTGATGCTGTTACGATCGCAAGTGTCAACAAAATATGGGTTTGTTTGATAACTTACAGGCTTGGTTGATGTAATAGCTTAGCTTATAGGTGTAATAGCCTAGCTTCTTGAACTCATTTTCTTGTCTCTGGTGATGGACCCAGATGTTGTTCACTTTGATTTGCCTCTCTAACTCAAATGAATAGCTCAACGAACTGTTCAACTTAACTCTGTCAAAGTCAAAAAAATTTGTCCAATCATGAACCATAGTGCAGGAGAACTTATTCAAGAAGCTTGTGGAAATATTAGCCGATATGTCGTTGGGATTCTTACGCCTTTTGCTTTCTCGATTTTTCTTGTTTGACAATGAGACTGTCCAAGTACTGTTACTGAGATTAAGGTTTTGGGATGTAGATGAAGGTGTTGTATAGCGAGGAGCAGATATGGGCAAAGATGGAGGCATTAAGGAAGATAGTTGGATACAGTGTTGCGAGGAGCACGACGTATTCACAGGAACTCAAGGCACTTTACATGTTTACGGGTGTGGAATTGCCGACGTCGATGTTGGAGAATGAGAATCAAGATATTGCACATGTCAGTGAGAGACTTTGCTTTCTAATGTCTGTCATTGGAATCAAATAGTTTTTTGTTTTTTAACAATAAGTCAATAACATTGTTGTTATAGCTTAATCACTCTGCTTTGGAACTGCACACTAATACCTTTCTTTTGATCCAACTTTTTGCTATTATATATTTTGTGTTCTTGTTTGTCTTTTGCCCCTTGATCAGAGAATTGCAACATTTCATATCAGAGAATTAACAAAAAAAGAGATTCCGCCGATAAATAGATGCCAAAAAGACAACAATATCATCAATGACAAACATACTTTTCTTTTTTTGTTTATTTGTGCAAAAAGCACAATGAATAAGCATTTTCTGACCAAAAGCCCACAAGCCATGAACTAGTTTTTGTTTCTTGTCTTAGTACAGCTTCGTTCCCAAACTTCCAACAAGAAGATTTCACACCAAGGGAAAGAACAAAATAAATGAGAGTTAAGACCGCGGAATTAGGCAATACTTCCGTAGTCCATCCTTCCATGAGACGTCGTCGATGGAACATTCGGGACATGATGGTTAGTCCTACGTCCTCCTACAAGACGGTTTAATTTCCAGTCTTAAGACCAATCAAGAGTCTGTAAAGCAAAGAACGAAAGTTCTAGAGAAAGTTAAGATTGAGTGAAAGAAAGTACCCCAAGGGACACCGTTGGTGAATGAGCTACTTCTGGGTGAGCGTTGGCCACCAGAATTAGTGTTGGACGAAGGAAGCTGAGCGTTGATGTGATTCCGATCCATAGCTCTTCCAGCATTTGGTCTCCCATGATTGAAACGTTGAGGAGGTTGCTGCCCTAAGCGACTTGGAGAGTTCTGGGAGACATGAGGAGTGAATTGTGATCCTGGCATAAGTTGGCCAAATCTGGCATGAGGATCATTACTTGGTGGGCTGCCAATCTCTACTTGCGAAAAGGCTTGATTGGGAGCATATCTCCTGAAGCAGATTCAAAGTTACAAGCAATTAAACCAATCAGATGATTCAGATCCATCAAGAATGAAACGAAAAAATATAGCTAAAAAAGAGTTGCAGGAGCAGAAGTTCAAATTTCCCTATCAGAGCAAAAGTTCAAATGATAAACAATAGATCATGTCTGGAACATCGCAACTTCAGCTTGCTTTCTACTGGGTCATGGAATGTAGAATGGGTTTTTAACTCTTTCTTAATTGCTTCAGATACACGTCCGCCAAGAAGCAGTCTTGTACAACGGTTCACACACAATGTACATAGTACTGTCTACCTTTTCTTATATAATACAAGTCCTATCAAGATGACTATATGCACATAGCTAATATCACGGATACAGGAGGCATCAACGTCAAGTATGGAGTTTCTATGTTCCCATATTCTACTCAGCAATCCATGGTCAAGATTTAACATGGTTCTGATACTCGCGCTACTACATAGTTTGTCCTGATAAGTTAGTATGTATCGAAGATGCAAGATCTAAATATCACCAAAGTTAGTGGTGGGTATGTGTGGGCGCATTCTAACAGAGGTTCAACAGCAAAAGAAAGAAGGGTTCAGCATACTTTCCCCAACATGTCTTTTTAGGTTACCTTTGGGTTGTCGGATTTGAGGATGAGGTCGAGGCATTGCTGTTGAACCTTCTGGAACTGGATGCATCCGTTGAACCAAGTTGCATACCTCTGCTGAATGCATTAGCAACAACACTCTCATCTGCGCTATCTTCTTGTAGAAGCAAGTCATCACTGTACCACAAAAATGTGCATATTAGAACTTCCAATTAAAGGACTGGAGGCAAACATGTAAATCTGACAGAATTTTTAGTCTTGACATACAAAAAGTATCTTATGCGACTGTAAATAGCCAGGATAAAAAGAAATAAGAATAATTTAAGCTGGAAGATTAAACAAATCAGAGAATAACATGAGGTACCAAAGAGTAATTGCCCATATAAATGGTTATAGCGTAATTGATTCTAGATGTCACTCCACTGATCGATATTGGTACAGTTTTAATGCCCATAACTTTGTATATCTAAGTTTACAACCCAACTACCAGTTAACAATGATCAGACATCAGGGGCTGTGACTTGCCTTATCTGAAAGGGTTGGAATTGAAGACAATACAGAAACACAATATCACATATATTCTAGATAAGCCTGCCAGATATTACACAACATACACTCGTAGACAAAGAACCTTGACATTCTATAACCTGTAAATTAGAGAGAATTTTGTTTACTTGCCTGTAATTCGGGTCCCAATCTCCTGGATCAGGCACTGATAAGGCAGTATCCGGATTCTCAAGATGGGATCCAGCACTGGAAGGGTTATACATATTGGACCGAAGTGATGAGCTGGGAATATTATGAGTAGAGTACCCAGTACCTAATGTCTGCTTACGGTTTTGTAACCCAGAATCCAATTGTCGGTGTGAAGGTGAACCAGAGAATTGTCCAGAATACCCATCATTTTGATAAAAATTATCGATCCCATGACCTTGAGCTTGTGACAAGGAAGAATCATGCGACTGAGAACCTCCAGAGTATCCAACGCTTTTTCGTCTGTTAAACTGACTAAATGCGGCCATCTTTCCTAAAGGAGACCCATGACAACTGTTTCTTACTGGAGATGTTGGCCCATGGTGTCCAGGAGAGCCAGCTAAAAATTGATTGTTTGTATTTGGTGGAGTAAATTGCGACGGACTAGTGCCAAGGGGTAGTGGTGCAAAACTTCCAGCAGATGGACTTGAACCAAGGCCACCTCCATGTGGGTACTGCATAACCCTACGTCTGGCATCAGGACTAGTTCCGAGCATTGGGACACCACCTTTGTTTTGCATGTAAAGGCCAGAATGATTCACAGGAGAATAATAGGCAAACATATTGCTGGTCTCTCCAAAGCTCCCGTAGCTATTTCCCTGCATAGTACCATCATTGTAGCTACCATAGCTTCCGATACTCCCATAACTATTTGCATGTGAATAAGGAATCATCTGATAATGGGGACTATTGTGCATCGGGATTCTGGTTCTCCCTGATACCTGTCAAAGTAAATAACTTTCAAAAAGAGGTGCAAAAAAAAGTTACAAATACTTCAAAGGGATAAAGGGCCCATACATGAGGAGAGAGGCCAGCGGCAAACCAGTGCCCGCCACCTGGATGATGGTCCACTTTGATGTTTTGAGCAACATGCTGCAAAGAAAATGGAAAGGGAACACGAGAACCGATTCAGTAGATAGAGGAATTTTCACACGTCTCTCCGCAAGAAAGAAGTACATTTTTCTTTCAGATAATTTTCTGCAAGATCTTTTAACTGAAACATTTGTATCCACAACAGAAAAAGTTGAAAAATCGGTAGAATATGCCAGAAGGAAAAGTATCTTCAATCCATCTCATGATTATTTGGTTTAGAAAATGATAAAATAAAACTCATTTGTGAAACAAACATGAATCCAGAACAACAGACTCACTGCTATGCTATGAACACCGTTAGTATGACAACAAGGCAACATAAGAAGTTTGAGACCTGGGAGGGAACTCCATCTGACTTACCACATGAGGTGTTTCTGGCGGAGGGTTGTATGGGCACGTAAAAGGTTCCCCAGTGATAAAAGGGTGCTTTGCTGCCTAAAGAAATGAAAAAAGTAGATGTTTATCCATTAAAGGTAGCAAGAAAATATAAAGCCTTTAAAACTAAATATATAGATGACTTTAGCCAGAAAGTTCAATACCTGAAAAGGTGACCACCGTTTTGCTGGATCAAATTCAACAAGTCCTCTCAGAAAATCAATAAGAGCTAACCGAATTTGAGTTTCTGTGATAGTTCATGAAAAAAAAAAGGTCATCATGGAAGACAGTCCAGAGATTATCCCTGGAAAGTTGAGAACATTAGAGCATCCTGACTTTACCTTTGACTACATCGTCTTCAGGCAAGTTTATCTTGTAAGGATAGCCTTTAACAATTTCTTCAAGGTTCTGATGGCGGAAGTACTCTTTCCCAATCTCTGGCTTTTTCTTTTCTCTCTGGAAAGTTAAAAGTAGAGAACAGCACGAGTTATCCAGAGAAAAATCAACAGTGTCAAATCTTAATGACTATAAGAATAAAATTAATCCGCTCATGAAACAATCTTAATCTTCTTTGTTCACTGACATAACTGTCTTCCTAGTTTTCAATACTCATTTTTATATATATTTTTTTTAGCTCAGAGATAAAGCAAGAATTACTTACAGCTTCAAACTCTTCTTCCGTCAGTGCCATATAAGCACTTTTGAGGCCACCATAAGCTCCACCATCCCCTAAATTGTGGACACTCCCAACACATTTAAAGAACTTATTCGTATTTTTTGCTTCCTTGAGCACATAATCAGGTGGCTGTTTGCTGGAATACAATCATAACAGGAAAAACGCAAGAAATAAAATAAGAAAAGTTCCTTGTTCCTAGAAATCTCGTCACTTGTTTAAATAGAAGCAATGACTTCATAGTNAGCTTCCGATACTCCCATAACTATTTGCATGTGAATAAGGAATCATCTGATAATGGGGACTGTTGTGCATCGGGATTCTGGTTCTCCCTGATACCTGTCAAAGTAAATAACTTTCAAAAAGAGGTGCACAAACAAGTTACAAATACTTCATAGGGATAAAGGGCCCATACATGAGGAGAGAGGCCAGCGGCAAACCAGTGCCCGCCACCTGGATGATGGTCCACTTTGATGTTTTGAGCAACATGCTGCAAAGAAAATGGAAAGGGAACACGAGAACCGATTCAGTAGATAGAGGAATTTTCACACGTCTCTCCGCAAGAAAGAAGTACATTTTTCTTTCAGATAATTTTCTGCAAGATCTTTTAACTGAAACATTTGTATCCACAACAGAAAAAGTTGAAAAATCGGTAGAATATGCCAGAAGGAAAAGTATCTTCAATCCATCTCATGATTATTTGGTTTAGAAAATGATAAAATAAAACTCATTGTGAAACAAACATGAATCCAGAACAACAGACTCACTGCTATGCTATGAACACCGTTAGTATGACAACAAGGCAACATAAGAAGTTTGAGACCTGGGAGGGAACTCCATCTGACTTACCACATGAGGTGTTTCTGGCGGAGGGTTGTATGGGCACGTAAAAGGTTCCCCAGTGATAAAAGGGTGCTTTGCTGCCTAAAGAAATGAAAAAAGTAGATGTTTATCCATTAAAGGTAGCAAGAAAATATAAAGCCTTTAAAACTAAATATATAGATGACTTTAGCCAGAAAGTTCAATACCTGAAAAGGTGACCACCGTTTTGCTGGATCAAATTCAACAAGTCCTCTCAGAAAATCAATAAGAGCTAACCGGATTTGAGTTTCTGTGATAGTTCATGAAAAAAAAAGGTCATCATGGAAGACAGTCCAGAGATTATCCCTGGAAAGTTGAGAACATTAGAGCATCCTGACTTTACCTTTGACTACATCGTCTTCAGGCAAGTTTATCTTGTAAGGATAGCCTTTAACAATTTCTTCAAGGTTCTGATGGCGGAAGTACTCTTTCCCAATCTCTGGCTTTTTCTTCTCTCTCTGGAAAGTTAAAAGTAGAGAACAGCACGAGTTATACAGAGAAAAATCAACAGTGTCAAATCTTAATGACTATATAAGAATAAAATTAATCCGCTCATGAAACAATCTTAATCTTCTTTGTTCACTGACATAATTGTCTTCCTGGTTTTCAATACTCATTTTTATATTTATTTTTTAGCTCAGAGATAAAGCAAGAAGTACTTACAGCTTCAAACTCTTCTTCCGTCAGTGCCATATAAGCACTTTTGAGGCCACCATAAGCTCCACCATCCCCTAAATTGTGGACACTCCCAACACATTTAAAGAACTTATTCGTATTTTTTGCTTCCTTGAGCACATAATCAGGTGGCTGTTTGCTGGAATACAATCATAACAGGAAAAACGCAAGAAATAAAATAAGAAAAGTTCCTTGTTCCTAGAAATCTCGTCACTTGTTTAAATAGAAGCAATGACTTCATAGTCGCACAAACTTTGAGAAGCTAATAAGGATTGCTGAATACAGAGGGCAATGAAAGAATGACCAAAAAGTACCAAAAAAGGCTAGCACCATAGAATAAACGCTACTAGGAAAATTATTTGGTATACAATATCTCAAACAAAAAATGCAAGAGTACGAGTATTGACCATCATGGGTGCAGACCCCAAAAATATCCCTGAATCCCTTCAATTATAGACTGCTTGCTCATTTATCAATTTCATAACATAAAATCATACCCCAGTATTTCAACCATACGCCTCAAGATATCAAATTCTGAAGCTCCTGGAAACAGTGGCAATCCAAGAAACAGTTCGGCAACAATGCAGCCAAAAGACCACATGTCAATAGCTGTAGTGTATCTATATAGTGGTTAAGCCTCAACATACGATGGCAAATACTTTTACATATCATGTACCATAGAAAGAAAAAAGCAACGAACTTTTGTTTTCAGTCAAATCAATGGAGGATAGGAAAGTAACAACTAGCTTGAACTATAGCAACTAAGTTATCGCAAGCTGGTCAAATAGATCAATAAGAGTCACAGACCAAACAAGATTGCAATGAACATAATGCTAATACAAGCCTATCTCCATGGACAGCAAGACATTGCAGTGCCAAAGATTATAATTTTGGTTAAATTTAAAAAGGATACTGGTACCCAAGTAAAACTTCCGGCGATCTGTAGTAACGACTCTGTAGAAAGAATAACCAGCCAACTTAATTATTTTGTTTGGTTTGACACATTAGCATAGAAAGATAAATAGGAAGAAATAAGAAGACCTGAATATATGAATAAACAGTCCTATCTTCCATGCACGCTGATCCAAAGTCAATTATCTTAATTTCAGTTGGCTTCACACTGATGCAATCGGAAAAAAAAAATTAACTAAATTAAAGTTATTGATTCCAGTTGTGTGTAAACGATTGGTGCTAGAGAGTAGACCTGGTACACAGAAGAATATTCTCTGGCTTCAGATCACAATGGATTATGCCAGCATCTTTCAAAAGAGCCAAACCAAGTAAGATCTATGGGACACCATTAGAAAACAGTTGATAGAGTAGTAAATTAAGACAACTTCATAGAAACAAAATGGTGTAAACACAGATCTAGAGAATCTAAATACCTGCTTTGAGAAGAGCTGGACTATGCTTAATGAGAGGCCTCTAAATTGATTTATCTTTATGAGCTCATACCTGAACCAAAAATTACCAAGGCCAGTGAAATTATCATCAACAAAAACCATTTACAGTTCGCATGAAGGAAATCAGAGGATAAACATATAGTAAGAAAGAAAGAGGAGCATACTTCAGTTATACAACTTACAGATTCATGTCGAGAAGTTCAAAGCAGATGCACAAATGACGTTGATGCAAGAAGTAGTCGTATATGCGAACAATATGGTGCTTATCCTCTGGATCATACTTCTTGTTTAGCTACGCACTCAAGCAAAAAGTAAGAGACAGACCCCATTAACGATTTTCAATACCAGGAATATGAATACAAAGGATCATTCAAATATATAAGAATTACATACCGTTGTCAAAATAGATACTTCAACCAGCGCCTGCTGATAGTATGCAGGCTGGTTTTTTATTACTTTTACAGCAACAAAGCTGTTTGTCTCAGGAACCCAGCATTTAGCAACCTGACCAAAAGTCCCATGGCCAAGAAGATCTTTGACAATGTATCTAAGGCCACGAGTAAAGCTTAATCAAAAGGACGTCTTTTGTAGATAGAAAGCAGTTCAAAACAACAAAAGGAGGAACAGTATCGGCGAAGTGAAAACAAAAGATAAATAAGACAATAGCAAACCTCTGTCGTGAATCTGAGCGGCACAAATCATCATTTACAGCCAGAATTAGATCGGAATTGACATTATCAAACCCATCATTGAGCACACCAACTGATGGAGTAGTCAAGTACCGCTTGGGATTCAACTCTCCTCTATATTTGAATTGTGCGTTGCATATTTTGTATGTCTCAACCAAGTCCCTAGTTAGTCTCACCACTACCTACAAACAGACAAATATATCAAAGCTAATTTGAGCACTAAAAAGTATTGCAACAGTGACAAAATCTCAACCTTGCAATCCCCGAGTAGATATACATTTCTGGTGTCTCGTCACAATAGTGATCCAGTACAAAATACAAGATAAAGAGGTGTGCATGGAAATAAAGAGGTGTGCATGGAAAATAAGTATAACCTCGCTTAAAGTCAAGGCAAGGAGACAACAACATTTATCAGTTAATTCCAAAACCTTGCCCAACTATCACAGCGGAATGACATTAAATTACAGCAGCTAGAAAACTAATGGGAGACACAATAGAAACAGAGACTTGCTATATACTCCGCTAGACAGTTTCACAACAAGGTCAAGATATGTCATGCTATTGTCGATTGAACTCTGGTATGCATTCAAATGATCCAACAAAACTACCAGCCAATTTCCTTAGCAAAGTAACTATTCAAGTAATCTAGTGTGCACAAACATTCCCTACGCAAACCCAAAGACCAGTACAGACTTGAACCAAGTAATCATCTACTAGGACCACTACCAACGTAGCTGATTTAGGTTGGATGACACCTAAGAGCATGAAGGAGCAGTGGATAACTCTAACCCGAGGCTGCATTAACCATCTTTTAAGCCAACTTTACTATACACCCTCCTTTATGAGTATTGTAAGAGAACACACATTTGTAAGATACTGGACCAAGGCTATTCAACTCGAAATTGACACAAGCCTAAAGCTAAATAGCAGCTTGACAAACAACATTGGCTTACTTAACCAGCACAGATCCCTTGCCTTGTCTCTATCCGTTTTCACTATACTAAATCTAAAAGATGTTAGCTTTGATGCATTCAAAGATGACATGAAATTTACAGGGTTCCTCTAGAAACAAAAGAAAAGAGCAGTACTTACCGGCTTCTTCTTCACGGCTGCACGCGATACCTGATCTTTGCTATCGGACCCTTTCTGTGGAGAATAACGCTTGAAGACGAGCTGAAATGGCTGCCACGGTGTTGATGCTCCAGACGCACCACCGTCGCCGGAATCAATGGCATCCATGACCGGAACACAAACAGTAAAAAAACAACCCCCAAAAACCTCAATTGACCACACCAAACTCTCTCATCCACGCAAATTGAGATAAAATTAAAGACACAGACAATCACCAATTCCTAATTTTCTCCCCCAAAGAGCTCAGAAATTCAGGAGTTCGCGATGATCAACGGGAGACAAACCGATTGACTCTAGTCCCATGCCCTTTTTTCTTCATCAAATCAAACCCAAGTCAGCGCACTCGAAACCCTAAATCGATCCATAGGACTATCGATAAATCAGCACAAAATGTAGAGAAAGAATCGAGTTTTATGGCCTCTGAGGAACACAAGCAGCAGGGTTAAGGCCGGATGATTTCAACTGATGGTGATTCGGAGGAGAAAATTGAAATCGGAGGACGAAATAATCGAAACCCAAAGTGTAGGGGATGAAGGGCAAAGGGTTAGATTTTCGGGGAGAGAGAGAGAGAGGTCGAGAGAAAAAGTGAAGCTTTTTGATTTTGATTTTTCCGTCTAACTCGATGTGTTTCGTCTTCGAAACGGACACACTCCTGAATTTAGTTCTTTCTCCTTCTTCCCCCTTCCTCAGAGGGATTTTTGTTTTTTTATAAAAAAAAAAGATTAATTCAAGATTAGACTGTAATCCATATAATATCCATATAATTTCTTAATTAATTTTTAAATACATCTAAATTTGATATTCATATTTTAAAAAAAATTAGCTTTTATTGATAAAAAAATATTTAATCATATAAACTTCAACTTAAATTAAAAATTATCAACTAAAATAATATATGTTTCGATTTAAAATCATCGATAAATTGATAGGGCTCAGGTTTTACCCAAATAATCAACTACTGCAAGTGCACAGCAATGCAGTTGTACTATAAGGGGTATCGAATCCTCAGGGAAGTTGTAGCTACACTTATGGTTTCTAGGTTTAGATTATGCTAGGTCGAAATAATAAAATTTAAAACTAAACAATTAAAGCAAGTAATAAATCGGAATTAGATGGATTAAAGTTCAGGAGACGAGGCGCTAGGCAAGGATAATTATCAGGTTTGAATCCAAGAATGCAGAATCTAAGTCTATTAGGGATTTATTAAGAACCGTCTAGAACTCGAAACTCTAAGGTAAAACCAATCAACTCTCGTTGCAGAAGTTATCTATGCCTAAATCCCTAAATTCCAAATCTCTTTGCGAATTTAAACAATCAAGGCAAGCAATAAGAACAGGTTCGATTTGTTCACAAATTACCTAGACCAAATCTCTTTGCGAATAGATAATTTGCTCACCTAAGATTAGTTCAAGTTATTAATAATGCTCTCGCATCTATTAAACAACCTAAGGTTTGATTTCTAAGTGATCAATTCAGAGAATCAAGTTAAGCACAAATCTAGGTGAAGATCCAATTGATTTCCCTAATAATTCTAGTGATTCTATAAACTCTTCATCAAACCCTAAATTACCCTAACCTAACAAGCAAACTACTCAGACATAATAATGCAAACACAAAACATGGCTGAATAATATTGCATAAAAGAATAGAGAATGATACAGGGGTTCGAAATCTGGCTCAGACGAGTTAGAATTGTCTCCCCAAAAGCTCGAGATCAATCTCTCTCTAAGTCTCAAAAGCAGAAAATAATAATCAAGTCCCTTTCTAAACAATGCCTGAAAACTATTTATAAAAGGGGATTTTTCGTCCAGGGGTAGATTTGTAATTCTTCAGAACTTGCTCTTCTTTTCTCTTTCTGATTGGAAACCGTCACTTGTGGTCGTCTATCCTTGGTGTCGATCGACACTGAGTGTGTCGATCGACACTCAGGTCGTGAATTTCACCCTCTTGACTTCATCACTTCGGCTGCTTCTCCAAAGTGCTCCAAAATGCTCCAGATTCTCCCATTTACCTCCAAATGCTCTCCATCCTGTAAAGACTCTAAAGAGACTCCAAAACTAGCAAAAGACTCTATAAAAACACTTATATCATGGCTTAAAAACGGGTAAAAACCATGATATATCATAAATCTTAGTTGAATCAATTAATGTCGCGTGTAATTTAATCTAAAAAAATATGTTTTAATTTAACTTTTGATTTTGGATTGGTTTTAATGGTGTTTAGATTGGTTTTAATAGTGTTTGGATATATTCTAAAGAATTCAAATAACTTATGGACAAAATTATTTTATATTTCAACTTTTGATCTTTTTTTCTTTTCTTTTCTTTTTATTTGTTAAAATTGATATTTTCCTTGTACATTGAACAATATACCAAAATATGTGTAATCCTAAAATTATAGATAAGTTGGCAAGAATATATATCCATCCGGAGCAGACCGCCCAAAAAATAAAAACAGAGCAAAATACAAAAGCCGGACAAAATCCCCGAAGACATAAGAGAGAAAAATATCAAAATCTTACACTGAGCCAATACATGCATCGATTAAAACCCAAAATAAGGGGATCATAACAAAACTATAGTTTTTCCTTACTCCTAAAAATTCTTTGACAGGAACATATCGATAATACCATAAACTTGGATTTTATGCTAAAAATTCATGAATTTGATTTTGGATTTTATACTAAAACTCCCGAATTTTATGACTTACTCCTTAATTTTGATCTAAGAATTCGCATGACAAAATATCAAATCTCCGGCAACGACGCAAAAAAAAAAATTATGTGGTACGTGTGTGTCAATCAGGTTTTACCAAACATAAACTGCAAGTGCACAATTACACACGATTAGTATAGTCGGGATTGAATTCACATAGACTTGGATGTCTCGCTGTGAAACGTAAAGATAAAAATCAGAGAGGTGTCTTTTCTCAATTCAATAAGGAAAACGTTAGATTTTAAGATTAGAAACATGCAACGATATGATAGATGATATGCTAGAGATTTTATAAAACCCGTCTTGAACATAAAACACAAATTTATAGTCTTCCCACTTTCGTGACTACGACCACTATGTTTTACAAATCAATAGACTCAACTTTGTTAGTTATTATAAAATGAAAACATGTATTAAATCGAATAAATTTTGATAAAGAATTTAACTTTCGATGGTTAAAACACCTAGCTTTTTATTTTAATTTGTTTATAAACTATATAAAAAGGACAGTACTGGATAGACTGGCTTCTTACTTACAACAATTTTTTAGTTTCATGTATTAAGTGTTTGTTAGTATTTTGAAAGTTGAGGTGGTACTTGTGATTATTAATGAAAAGTAAGATAGATTTCATGGTTCATTGCCCATAGTTTAGATAAGCATATATTTTCCTTTGAATATAGAAATCGTAAATGGACTTGGGAGCCGTTGTTGTGTTATTGAGTTCAAGTTTCAGTAAAAAGCATTCTTGTGATTGGAAAGGTCAATAAAAAAGCATTCTTGTGATTGAAAGGCCTTACTAGAAGGAGATTTTTTTTCTCCAAACAAATGTTATAAATCTTTATATAATCAAAATCTCAGCATGGAGGCAAAAATTCATGAGCAACTAAATTTGAGACAGATACGTTACGAGTTTCCGACGGATTCTTCCGTCAGCAGTCAGCTATTTTCTTGTAGTGAATATTTTATTCATGAATCCAATCCCCGACATTAAATTGAATTCAGGGTATGAACGGGAAGTCGCAACCATCTGCGTAAAACTACTGAATTTTTCTACTTTCCAATAGTTTGGGTATTACACCAAGCTGTTAGCATTGAAAGTTATATCAATACAATCTACAAAACAAAGAAACGGATGTGAGATTAGATGATTTTCTAAAACAGCATAAGAATCCAAACGTAAACATTTGATACAACTACACCTTGGAGAATATCCCAAACTTTAAACTCTCTTGCATTGATTCATTGCGATATTGCTGATCTATCAGCAAAGTTTAATTGACTTACACAAACAAATATAAAGATACGCCTATAAATACATTCAAGATTCTCAAACGGTGAAAAAAGATTAAGAAAATGATCATATATACTTGCAAGGCAAAGTTTTTCCACGTAAACAATATTCATCTTTATGCAATCACTGCTTATGCAATCACTGCTGAAACAAAAATAGGTCGAATATTCGGAGATTTCAAACCAAACAATGATGGATAGATCAAACAAAATTTTTGTTTTATTAACAAATTTTTTTGACATTTGTGATTATCACAATGGACCTAATTTACACATGTAAGCTAGTTTAAGAGTCGAAGATTGTCACGCACTTATATATTGTCCACAAATCTCCCAAACTTTCGATGTGAAACTATTCTAGTACACCCCTTCACACTCAGAATTGAATATCTTAAACGTGAAATTTGTGAAATTGGACATTCACGGAGCATGGGCCTAACTTACAACCAAAAAATATGTTAAGAGTGTAGGATTGTCATAGACTCCTACACTTATATATTGTTTACAAATTTCTCAAACCTTTGATGTGACTATTCTAACAGTGGTGAAATAATAATGAATCTCTAATAGATGATATATCCGAGCGAGACCTCACTTAACAATTAGAGCGCATATTATTATTATATCAAGCATGAACCGATTAGATTCTGAGCTCAATGCACCATCTTTAATCTTCACAACAAAAGAGCAACAACGCACAAACAACGGGCAACGGTAGCCACAACTCCACAATATTTCATGCTTATAATAGTGACACGCAACATTTCGTCGGAATCAAAAAGGAATAAAAGTCTCTCAAAACTTAACTTACGGGGTCTCCAAAGAAGAATCTATACTAATAAAAGATGCTGTTTGGGGCTTCTGAGGAGCTCCACACATCAGCCACAAATTGTTAGTCACGTGCTTCCGTCAACAGTCACGTTCCTCTCGACTATAGTCACGTCTCTCCCGAACAGAGTTACGTCCCTCTCGACCGTAGTTGCGTCCCTCCTGACTATCGTCACGACATGAAACCAATTGTCGTGTATTAATATGACCAGCCTTGATCATATGCACTGTAACCGCTTACAGTCGTAGATCTCTCCCGAATGTCCATATTTCTCTCGGATATAGTCACGCGTCTCGCGACTATGTTCCTACGCGCCTCGACAGCGATCACGTCACCGTCGGCTATACCCCAATCGGATCAACTATATCCGCCAATCCCTCGACTAGATGACTCGTCGTCTCCTTCCCTCGGAGAACTCCTTTCTCCCGATGATTATGTCGGATGAACTCATGAGATAACCGTCTTCTCTCGATCATAGTCACGCCTCTAGCGACTATGCTCCTTCACGCATCGACTGTAGTCACATAACCGCCGGCTATCCGACAATCCGCTCGGCTATTTCCATCAATCCTTCGACTGGAAATCCCGTGTGTATCTTCTCTCTTGGTAGTTACTCCTCTCCGATGAATCTGTCGGATGAACAGATGATATAACCGTTTTCTCCCGATCGTAGTCACGCTCCACGCGACTATGTTCCACCGCGTATCGACTAGAATCACATCATCGTCGACTATCACCGAATCCGATCGGCTATTTCTCTCCATCTCTCGACAGGAATTCTCGTTTCCCCTTTCCCATTGTTTCTGTGTATTTTCTCTCGGGGAAGATGATGCGGAATGATCCATAATTCCTGTGAAACTAATTATCCCGTGATAAATCACCAGAAACTGCCCAATAACCATCCAATTCCAGTTTCCCGCTCATTTTCATGGGATTGAACGTGCCTCGGAAAACCGTTCCCCCTTTATTCTATCCGCGCATATTTCATTTTAGCCGAGCCAATATCATTGTATTCGACCATAATATATTATAGCCGAGCCATTAACCGTTCCCGCCTAATTTAGTCAAGCGCTTTCTCGGCTATAACCGTTCCCACTCAGCTATTTTCATAACTCATCTGCTATTTTAATTTATGTCTCGACTATTCGTAATTTCTCCCGGATAATTTCCAGTTCAGTTCCGACCAGTAATCGCCTTATCTGAATTCCGACCAAGTGTTCCGAAAATCACGGACAATCCAAATATCACTTGTCCGAGCCACTCCAGTTCAGCTCAAGTCCGATCCGAGTCGACCAAACTCCGACTTTCACGGCCAGTTCCATTTTCTTCCGGCTACCCTGATTTTCGCACGGCTATCTTTTGTTTATCTCGGCTAAAACCACTTAGCCACCACAAACACTCGATTAAACCGTCCCAGCTAACTTCTTGATATTTCCTTAATCCAACATTAACATCTGGATTCCATGTACAACGTCCATACAACGGTCATACCACGCTCATGTACCATTCTCGTACCGCGGCCGTACCACACTTGCGTACCATGCTCGTACCGCGGTCGTACCATACCCGCGTACCATGCTCGTACCTCGGTCGTACCATACTCGCGTACCAAGCTCGTATTGTCAGTCGTACCACACTCGCGTACCAAGCTCGTACTGCGGCTGTACCACACTCGTACCAGGTTGATCCGACAATCACGGGCGTTACAATTCTCCCCTTCTTAGAATGAATTCGTCCTCGGATTCGATAGTTGTTGGAACCTTTCTCCATTTCCTTAGCTTATTTCATATTTATGTTTACTTACTTCCTCAAAATTTTACCCGGCCCAAGCCTTTATAGTGATTCCCTTGATATTGTACCCAATTTCTTGATTGCAATCCCTTCCAGATTCAATCTTGATGCTTGTTTCGTCCAATCTCGTAGCCACAATGAAGTCTCGCCCGACTCTATTCAGATTACGAAACAACTGAGTATAGTAGTTCTCACCTCCGAGCAAACTTGGTTATCGGATAGACTCGTTAAGGAGGACACTTTACTCCAAAAATTCCGTCTGAACTCCCTTGACTCCCGAGAAGCTTGACTCACTTCCTTAGTTTAGCTTTACTAAACACGTTTTTCCCAATTACCGCCTTTCTTAAACTCAACTCCATAAACTTAGCCTTAGACAATCCATGTCTTGGTCCAGATTTTCCTACTATCAAAAATTCTGATCTTCCACTTCTGGTGGAACACTATCTTTCGAGCCGCCCACACAGTTAATGGAATAAACTTTCTTGCCTGACTATTCCCAGCGGACCCAGGTCTTACCAGAGAAACATCCTTCCCGGCTTTAGTCAACTCTAGACTTAGCCATTTCCTCTTTCTGTCATGCTAAACCGTTTCACTCATTGGGAGTATCTCGGTTTACGGCTATGTATTAGCGAACTCCTCGAGTTTCTAAGTACATCAACCCGTCTTACCTCAACTCTCATCTAAGTAAGAATGTTTAACATAGTCATTAGCTTTGGACCAACTCCAAAAACCCGGTTCTTTCAACTAGACCTTGGTCCAACCAAGTTTCCTTAGTGAACCCTCTTTCCCGATTCCTAAGCGCTCATCTTTCTAACTTTAACTTTTGCTCATTCCATCAGGTAAACTTAGCATTCAAGCCTTTCTTCACTTCATGACAACTTACTTGCCCTTGTTCATTCTCTCACTCATTTTCCATTACTTCGAGCGAAACTCTTTGTTCCACTTCTTGACACCTTATCCGACTCTCTTTCCTGGAATGGTTGATGACCATCTAGCCATTCCACCAGGAATCATCCATCGCATTCCATTGACTTACTTAGATTCCTAAGAGTCTTCCAACTCGGCCACTCCACCAAGATCTGACTATCTAGATCATTGATTAATCCCCAAATCCCGATTTCCGGAATATAAGTCAATTACGACTAAACCATATTTTTCCTGACTTTGGTCCTTACCGGACGCAGTCATAATTTCTTGATCCCAGTCAGCCTTGACTAGATCACATACCGTCCTTGGTCGATCCCGCTTTGACCACTTCCATCATTGATGGGATTAGTTCCTTCCATAGTCGCTCAACAGCTTCTTGAGTTCCATCGGATCACTAGTCGTCATCCTTAACCATTTCCATTCTAGAATCAGATCCATGGACTAGTTTCCTCTGACTTAGTCAATCTTATCAAGGTCATCCGACCGTTCCACATTCGGTACCCCGACTTACTATTCCTTTTGTCAATCTTGACTAGGTTTCGATTTTGCCTAACAATAACAACAACAGATCACAGAACTCGCTTTCGATTCCTTGATGAACTTTTCAGATCTCCCTTAGATCTTGGAGCACTTTAGCCCCTCGGATCACACACTAATCCTTACAGCTGAAATCGTCTTGCCAAACTTTGCTAGTTCCCAAGAACGATCTCCTGGACACGTCTTGGCGAATCCACCAATTCCCACAGACGCTAACGCAGCCGCGCCTTGGAAAACCCACATGGTTTCCAGGGACGCAACTCAGAAACAGTCACGCATTGGCAACCTACTCGGCTCCCAAGGGCGCAACTCAGACAGTAATGCTTAAATAATCAGTACATGACTTAACCCGCCTAAACAGACAATCAGTAATGATTAAACAATCAAACCACAGCAAACTGGCCTATCACGGCTCACTGGCCAATCACAGTATACAACTCAATAGTTTTACGGCACGCTGGCCTTACGGCACACTTGCCTTTACAGATGGCTTCACTCACCAAAGGCTTCACTCGCCTTAACAGAATGGCTTCACTCGCCAACCAGTACAGTCACGCCTTGGCAAATCCGCAGATTCCCAAGGTCGTCAGTCACGCCTTAGCAAACCCGAAGGTTCCCAAGGACGCCAGTCAGAACCGTTGCAAGTCGTCACTTGCTCTGTTCACGGCTTCACTCGCCACAAACAAGTACAAAAATCAGACAAGTTTCCCTACAAGTAAACAGACACTCGGACACAGAATAATCTAAGTAATCAAGGATTAAACGGATCTATGCAAGAAAACGACTCTAGTCATAGCCCACGGTCATGCACTCACACAGCCATAGTCAAGAAGTTACAATCAATACAATCCATTCAATACCCAATAACGCTTAAAAAGTCAATTCACTTGGCCTCGAGCCTTCACTTGGTCATCGGACCTTCACTTGGTCATCGGACCTTCACTTGGCCTCGAGCCTATTCGTGGTTGTCGACCTATCATGGCTACTGAGCCTATCATGGCTACCGAGCCTATCATTATCAACACAAAGTTCGAATAATAACAACACTCATGCATAACAGTTCAATCCAATCAATCCAATCAATCCAATCAATCCTATCAATCCAATCAATCCGATCAATCAGTCCATTTTGATTATTATTTTCGTACATAGTACAAACACTAGCCCGATCAAGGCAATTAACCAAACTAATCACCTTTCTCCTTAACATTTTTGCGTTTTATGACATCCTAGTCAAGCCTAGTTCATACTAGACGCTGTCCTAGAATTGACCGCGCTCTGATACCAAATTGAAATGCCCCGACCCGGTTTTCCTAACCCGCAACCGAAGCGTTCCTAGCCAGGTCACACCGTGACCGAACCTTATAAATTTTTTCCCAGTTTTCTAACCGATATCCTAGATGAGGTTTACCAAATTCCTTCCATCTAACAACTTAACTTAGCCAATCTTATACTAAATGAAAGGGACTATTTGGAGCTCTTAAAGCTAGCCACATCAGCATTTTTAAACCATTCTCTCCTTCTGCCACATCAACATTTATAAAATTCTTCTTTGATTTCTAGAAAACTCTCTTAGACCTGAACTAACAAATTAAAATTAAAAATCAATCTAACTTAAATAAAAACTAAATATTTATAATAATAAAAACTCTACAAACACGCCACGTCAGCAAACATAATATGGTTTTTAGTGTTAAAAAGCTCTTATGAAAATAATCTAATATATATTATTAATCTAATTATAAATGGCTCATTAAAACGTATGTGTAATGTAAGAAAAAAAATTAAATTAAATTATATGACAAACGCAAAGGAAGCTTCTGCGTCTTCTAAGTATCAAGAAACTCCACATTCTTTCTTCTTTTTGTGAATCAGTACTAACTGACTAATGATAATAATAATATATTAGTATATATATATATTTTTTGTTTGGGGTTGCTAATAAAAAAAAAAACTACACGAACACCATCATAATAAAAAGGAACAAAAATTAATTAGAACAATGAAATGCTTGATAAGTTATTTCCTTTTTTAAAATGAAAAACTGTTTAGGATTAAAGAAAAAGAAAACTTATATGTGAAGTTTGGGGTGCTAATTAAAGAAAAAAACACTACACGAACAAGATCTGATTAAAAGGAAACAAAAACTATTGTGGGCTTCTAAAGCCATCCACATAAGCAAAAAAAAAACCTACAAACTCCCCACGTGAGCAAACCTAATATGTTTTTTTATGTTTTGTTAAAAATCTCTTTTGAAATATTTTAATATATATTATTAATCTAATTATAAAAGGTTCATTAAAACATGTGTAATGTAAGAAAAGTGTCTAAATTTAATTATATGCCAAATGCAAAGGAAGCTTTTACGCCTTCTAAGTTCTAAAAACATCTACATACTTCTTATTTATGTAAATCAATATTACCTAGCTAATGATAACACTACAAGAAAACATGATTAAATCCGACGGAATTTCCGACGGGAAAATACCGTTGAAATTTTCCGACGGATTACTTATCGATCGGAAATCCGTCGGATATTTTCCGAGAAAGAGAATCCGTCGGAAATCCTGTGAATTTCCGACGGAATCAAAATGGTCGGAACTCCGTTGGAATACCGTCGGAAATATAGACGTTAATATAGCCGTTAATGATAGATTCCGTGGCAGAGCACCGAGCCAAACATCTTCGGATGGTTCGGATGATGACGAGCAGCATGTACCAGAGCAGGACATGGATGGTACAAGTGAGGTTCATCGAGGAGAGACCAGCATTGGCCGCGAACATGTTCAGTCCGACAAAGCCGTGTTCCGCTTTGATCCAACACTGTCCGGGAATAACTTACGAAGAGAACTCCGTCCTGATGACCGAGTCTCTAGACCAACTCGTGTCCACTCTAGAAATCAAATTATCCAAGCCGAGCAATTGGGAGATGCATTTAGCGGGCTTAATTCAAGCAACTCTAGCCAGGAAAAGATGCATAATTCGTTTGGGGATGTTAGCTACCAAGACCAGCCTCTTTTGAACTTAATTCAAGCCCAAGACAGCCCAAAATAATCACTTTATTTTGTGGTCAAAGGAGGGTGACGAAAATGACTTCAAGAGTCACATATGAGGAGTCACTTTGGAGTTCAAGGGTTATTCTACTTAGTTTTAATTCTAGTCTTCTTTTTTCATTTTCTAAGTTTAGGAAATCCACAAAACTTTATTTCTCTTTTCTTTTTCCGTGTTACGAATTCTATAAGTATTTGTAAGATTCATTCTAATAAAATATCCAAGTTTTTATCATCTTCTCTTGAGAGAAATCTCTTTGTTCATCTTGAACATTTCGTTGAGTTTGGCTAGGGTTACTTCCAAACGCAGCAAACCTCCTAAGATCCGTGGTTAAGGGTTACTTCCTCGGTTCCGTGGAGTGGAGAATACCAAGAGACTTCCGCATCTCTTGACGGTCTCATTCGATCCACCATCTATCCAATCTATCCGATCTATCCAACGCGCCAACAAAGAGCATAATCCATTCAAGGGTTCCATTACGTGGTATCAGAGCCACTCTTTGTTGGTAAAACTCTTCATCTTCTTTTCTTCTCAATCAAAAAAAAAATATATATATTCTATATAATTTGTTCTCTTCTCCCTCTTTCCATTGTAAATCCGGGCCATCCTCTACCCTCATTCAAAAAAAAAAGTATAAAAAAAGAGAGAAAACCGAAAAGGTTTAAAACAAACTGAGGAGAAATCTAGTTTGTGAGGGTGGTGGAAGAGAAATCCTGCTGGCTGAGGAGAAATCCAGTCAAGAGGTGGCTAAACGGATTTCCCTTCAAAATTTCTGTATTTTCTTTCTCCTTTGTTGCGTGGGAGTATTTGCTGGATTTGGCTTGAATTGTTTGATAAGAACATCGAGAGAATAACTCAGCGTGAGAACCATAAAATCAGTGAGCAAAACACGTGTGTGGGTGAGGCAATAAACACTTGAGAGAAAGAGTGTTTTTGCTAACTGTTTGTTGAGTAATTTTCAGGAAAACAATGAGTGATAGTGGAGAAGAAGGAAATAACAATCCTCGATCCGGATTATCTGGTTTACAAATGAAGGCACTAACCAAAAATTTGATGAGATTTTTGAACACAGGTCTTGAATAGATTAATGTTCGGCTTGACAAAATCCAGGAGGATCAACAAGGCCAAGCGCGGCCAGCCCAAAGAAGGAACCGGGAAAGGATACATAGCCGTTCCTTTGACGGTCATGAAGAAGAAGAACAATTCGATGACAACCGTTCTAACCTCAGGGCAAGGAGAGGTCATAGAAACCGAGATGAAGAGAACCCGTTCTCTAGAAGAACTGATGATGGACTTGGTGGTCTCAAACTCAAAATTCCATCCTTTTCTGGTAAGAACGAACCATATGCTTATTTGGAATGGGAAAGAAAAACTGAGTTAGTTTTTGATTGTCAAAATCTCTCGGAACTTAAGAAAGTTAGACTTGCTACTTCTGAATTTAATGGCTACGCCATTAGTTGGTATGATCAAGTTATTGCTCTTAGGAGCAGAAGAGGTGAAAGACCAATAACTACTTGGCAAGAACTAACCGAACTAATGAGAAAGCGTTTTGTTCCAAGCCATTATAACAGGGATCTTCACCAAAGGTTGAGACGTTTGACTCAGGGCACAAAGAACGTGGAGGAATATTTCCAAAAGATGGAAACACTTATGCTTAAGGCAGACGTAGAGGAAGACATGGATGCAACCTTGGCTCGTTTTCTTGCAGGTTTGAACCGGGAAATTCAGGACCGGCTGGAGCTTCAAGAATTTGAAAGTGTTGAGGAAATGCTACACAAAGCCATCTTGATAGAACAACAAGTCAAGAAGAGGGGTATATCAAAACCAGCTTATGCTCCAAAACCAAATTATCCACCTAAGCCGAGTTTTCAAGATAAAGGTAAGTCTTTTACTTCTGAGTTTAAGACTAACCAACCTTCTCGTTTTGACAAAAGCAAAACCGTGGAATCCACGAGTAGAGCCAGAGATATCAGGTGCTTCAAGTGTCAGGGATTAGGACATTATGCGAACAAATGCCCTAATCAAAAGGTGATGATTCTACTTGCGAATGGAGAGATAGAGTCCGAAGCTGAAAACGATGAAAAGGAGGATACCGAACCCATCTATGATGAAGAAGAGCCTTATGATTATCCGGCTCAAGGAAATCTTCTAGTGACCATGAGATCACTAAGAGTGCAACCCAAAACCAATGAAACCGAACAAAGAGAGAACATTTTCCATTCTCGCTGTTTCAAAAATGAAAAAGTCTGTTCATTGATCATTGATGGTGGGAGATGCACTAATGTTGCTAGTGATGTGCTTGTCAGAAAACTAGGAATAGAAACCAAACCGCATCCGAGACCATTCAAGCTAGAATGGCTGAATGAAGATGGTGTTCAGCACGTCAAGGAACAAGTCACGGTACCAAACACCATTGGACGATACCAAGATGAGATCATATGCAATGTTTTACCTATGGATGCCAACCATATACTTTTAGGACGACCTTGGCAGTTCGATAAAAAGGCTGTGCAAGATGGATACACCAATCAGCATAAGTTAGATCATCAAGGCAAGAAGATCACTCTTATTCCTTTGTCGCCATCCGAAGTTCACCAGGATCAGCTGCAACTTAGAAAGAGCCGTGAACTTGAGAAACAACAGGAAGCAGCTAATGCACCGGTCAAAAGGTCCAACTTCTACATTAAACCAAGTCAGGTAAAGAAAACTTTTTTTTCCAAACCTTCTCTCATTTTACTTGTGTTTAAAGAATCACTAATGGCCACTAACTCTACACCGGAGCTGCCGAGTGAACTTAAGCCGTTGATAAGCAGGTTTCAGGATGTGTTTCCGGAAGAAACTCCGAGTGGATTGCCACCTATCCGTGGGATAGAACACCAAATCGATCTAGTTCCCGGAGCGTCTCTTCCAAATCGCCCTTCTTACCGTACCAACCCAGTTGAAACCAAGGAGTTGCAAAGACAAGTGGATGAGTTGATGGGAAAAGGCTACATCAGAGAAAGCCTCAGTCCTTGTGCCGTTCCCGTACTGCTCGTGCCTAAGAAGGACGGATCTTGGCGGATGTGCGTGGACTGACGAGCCATCAACAACATTACGGTTAAGTATCGCCATCCCATCCCTCGTTTAGATGATATGTTGGATGAATTGCATGGTTCTAGGGTCTTTTCCAAGATAGATCTTAGAAGTGGATATCATCAGATTAGGATGAAGGAAGGGGATGAATGGAAAACGGCTTTCAAAACTAAGCATGGACTTTATGAATGGCTTGTGATGCCATTTGGTTTGACTAATGCTCCTAGTACCTTTATGCGTTTGATGAATCATGTTCTTAGGGCTTACATAGGGGAATTTGTTGTCGTATACTTTGATGACATTTTAATCTATAGTAAGAGCATGAATGAGCATATTGGGCATTTGGAAAAAGTCTTAGAAGTGCTTAGGAAGGAATGCTTATATGCTAATGAAAAGAAATGCATATTTGGAACGGATCACCTAGTTTTCTTGGGTTTTGTTGTAGGTGCTGATGGTATCCGTGTGGATGAGGAAAAGATTAAGGCAATCAAAGAATGGCCTAGCCCGAAGACCGTAAGTGAAGTTAGAAGCTTCCATGGTTTAGCTGGCTTCTACCGGCGCTTTGTCCAAAACTTCAGTACCATTGCAGCCCCTCTCACAGAAGTGATCAAGAAAAACGTGGGGTTTAAGTGGGAGCAAGCCCAAGAAGATGCTTTCCAAGCCTTGAAAGGGAAGTTAACTCAAGCTCCATTACTTGTTCTCCCAGATTTTACGAGAACTTTTGAAATTGAATGTGATGCCTCAGGCGTGGGTATTGGTGCTGTTTTGATGCAGGAAGGAAAACCCATTGCATATTTCAGTGAGAAGCTAGGTGGTGCAACTGTCAACTACCCCACCTATGACAAGGAATTGTACGCTTTGGTGAGGGCTCTTCAAACGTGGCAACATTACTTGTGGCCCAAAGAGTTTGTCATACATACGGATCACCAATCCCTAAGGCATCTCAAGGGACAACAAAAGCTTAAAAAGAAACACGCAAGGTGGGTAGAGTTCATCGAAACCTTTCCATACGTCATTAAGTACAAACAAGGTAAAGAGAACATAGTTGCTGATGCTCTTTCACGAAGGTATGTTCTTCTTTCTTCTCTTAGAACCAAGCTTTTGGGGTTCGAATTTATAAAAGACTTGTATGAGGCTGATTCAGATTTTAGGGAACTTTATTTGGCATGTTCTAGACACGCACATGGCAAGTACTTTATCTCTGAAGGTTTCTTATTCTTTGACAATCGATTGTGAGTGCCTCATTGTTCTTTGAGAGAGTTGTTCACCAGGGAAGCTCATGGAGGAGGATTAATGGGTCACTTTGGAGTTGCAAAAACCTTTAAAGTGCTTGAGGAACACTTTTATTGGCCATGCCTGAAGAAGGACGTTGAAAGAATCTGTAGCAGATGCGTGACATGCAAGGAGGCTAAGTCCAAGAACACGTCCCAAGGTTTGTATTCTCCTTTACCGATTCCATTTCACCTGTGGACTGATCTTTCTATGGACTTTGTTTTGGGATTGCCTAAGTCTAGGACAGGAAGAGATTCCATCTTTGTGGTTGTAGATAGGTTTTCTAAGATGGCTCATTTCATTCCATGTTTGAAAACCAATGATGCATCTCACATAGCTGAACTGTTCTTTAAAGAAATCGTTAGACTTCATGGCATGCCTAAGACTATAGTTTCTGATCGTGATGCTAAGTTCTTAAGTTACTTTTGGAAAACTTTGTGGACTAAGCTAGGCACTAAACTGTTGTTCTCTACTACTTGTCATCCTCAGACCGATGGTCAAACAGAAGTAGTTAATAGGACGCTCTCTGCCTTGCTTAGAACTTTGGTTAAAAAGAACCTTAGAACATGGGAAGAGAATCTACCGCATGTAGAGTTTGCTTATAATCATTCTGTGCATTCGGCTACAAAGCATTCACCTTTTAAAATTGTTTATGGCTTTAATACGTTATCTCCTCTTGATCTAATTCCTTTGCCTTTGAGTGAAAGAATCAGTTTAGATGGCAAAAAGAATGCCAAACTTGTCAAACTGATTCATGAGAAAGTCCGAGCCAACATTGAAGCCAAGACAAAGCAATATGAGAAGTACGCTAACAAAGGAAGGCGTAAGGTGGTGTTTCAACCAGGAGACCTCGTGTGGATTCATCTTAGGAAGGAACGGTTTCCTGTGGAACGAAAGTCCAAGCTCATGCCAAGGAAAGATGGACCATTCACGGTGGTCAAGAAGATTCATGACAATGCTTATCAGCTGGATCTTCAAGGTAAGTATGACATTTCCACAAACTTTAATGTTTCTGATTTATCTCCTTTTGTTTCAGATGATCCAGATTTGAGGACAAATCCTTTTCAAGAGGAGGGGAATGATTGATTCTGTGGCAGAGCACCGAGCCAAACATCTTCGGATGGTTTGGATGATGACGAGCAGCATGTACCATAGCAGGACATGGATGGTACAAGTGAGGTTCATCGAGGAGAGACCAGCATTGGCCGCGAACATGTTCAGTCCGACACAGCCGTGTTCCGCTTTGATCCAACACTGTCCGGGAATAACTTA
>JAHZTW010000001.1:359923569-359988096 GCA_020283515.1 Alliaria petiolata
AGCTTGGACTTTCGTTCCACAGGAAACCGTTCCTTCCTAAGATGAATCCACACGAGGTCTCCTGGTTGAAACACCACCTTACGCCTTCCTTTGTTAGCGTACTTCTCATATTGCTTTGTCTTGGCTTCAATGTTGGCTCGGACCTTCTCATGAATCTGTTTGACAAGTTTGGCTTTCTTTTTGCCATCTAAACTGATTCTTTCACTCAAAGGCAAAGGAATTAGATCAAGAGGAGATAACGGATTAAAGCCATAAACAATTTCAAAAGGTGAATGCTTTGTAGACGAATGCACAGAATGATTATAAGCAAACTCTACATGCGGTAGATTCTCTTCCCATGTTCTAAGGTTCTTTTTAACCAAAGTTCTAAGCAAGGCAGAGAGCGTCCTATTAATTACTTCCGTTTGACCATCGGTCTGAGGATGACAAGTAGTAGATAACAACAATTTAGTGCCTAGCTTAGTCCACAAAGTTTTCCAAAAGTAACTTAAGAACTTAGCATCACGATCAGAAACTATAGTCTTAGGCATGCCATGAAGTCTAACGATTTCTTTAAAGAACAGTTCAGCTATGTGAGATGCATCATTGGTTTTCAAACATGGAATGAAATGAGCCATCTTAGAAAACCTTGAATGGATTATGCTCTTTGTTGGCGCGTTGGATAGATCGGATAGATTGGATAGATTGGATAGATGGTGGATCGAATGAGACCGTCAAGAGATGCGGAAGTCTCTTGGTATTCTCCACTCCACGGAACCGAGGAAGTAACCCTTGACCACGGATCTTAGGAGGTTTGCTGCGTTTGGAAGTAACCCTAGCCAAACTCAACGAAATGTTCAAGATGAACAAAGAGACTTCTCTCAAGAAAAGATGATAAAAACTTGGATATTTTATTAGAATGAATCTTACAAATACTTATAGAATTCGTAACACGGAAAAAGAAAAGAGAAATAAAGTTTTGTGGATTTCCTAAACTTAGAAAATGAAAATAGAAGACTAGAATTAAAACTAAGTAGAATAACCCTTGAACTCCAAAGTGACTCCTCATATGTGACTCTTGAAGTCATTTTCGTCACCCTCCTTTGACCACAAAATAAAGTGCTTATTTTGGGCTGTCTTGGGCTTGAATTAAGTTCAAAAGAGGCTGGTCTTGGTAGCTAACATCCCCAAACGAATTATGCATCTTTTCATGGCTAGAGTTGCTTGAATTAAGCCCGCTAAATGCATCTCCCAATTGCTCGTCTTGGATAATTTGATTTCTAGAGTGGACACGAGTTGGTCTAGAGACTCGGTCATCAGGACGGAGTTCTCTTCATAAGTTATTCCCGGACAGTGTTGGATCAAAGCGGAACACGGCTGTGTCGGACTGAACATGTTCGCGGCCAATGCTGGTCTCTCCTCGATGAACCTCACTTGTACCATCCATGTCCTGCTCTGGTACATGCTGCTCGTCATCATCCGAACCATCCGAAGATGTTTGGCTCGGTGCTCTGCCACGGAATCTATCAATTAATGTAGCCGTTGTAATTTTAAAATACCGTCGGATATGTTCCTTTAAATACCCACCACATTTCACCACCATTCTTCACAATTCCACAAAATTCTCAACCTTTCTTCCCCACCATTTTCGAGTTTCTGTCAATAAATAGCTTTAAAAAAAAATGCCTTCTTCAAATTCTTATAATTATTTTCGCTCTTGGATGGACAAACCTCAAAATCATCAAGAAACGGGCGTAATCACGGATGAGTTTGGAGAAGGTCTTAGGCAATTCATGGAATTCGCATCAAACGAGGAGCTTACATTGGAATCCGGTAACATGTATTGTCCTTGTGTTAAATGTCAGAATCATAGATTTATTTCGGTGTCCTCAGTACAGATTCACCTATTAAGGCGAGGGTTTATGTCGGGTTACAAGATTTGGTATATGCATGGAGAAAATGATTCAATGGTGAATTATGGTAGTACTAGTGAACACTATACTGCTGATGGGTTAGAGGAACCTAGAACGGAAGTTGAAAACATAGGTACTTTTCAGATGGTGAACGATGCATTTCAGGAAAATTTATTTCGTTTTCAATTTAATATGAAAACTTGTTTTTCGACTAAAGGAAAAAAACTTATATGTGGAGTTTGGGGGTGCTGATGGAAAAAAAACATTACACAAATACTATCAGAATAAAAAGAAACAAAAATTAATTAGAACAGAAGGTGCCTTAATTGGCGATCATATATTTGATAAGTTATTTCATTTTCAATTAAAATAAAAACATTGTTTTCGGTTAACGAAAGAGAAAACTTATATGTGAAGTTTGGGCTTGCTAATGAAAGAAAAAAACGATCACGATCAGAATAAATGTTTTTTTTGTTTTGTTAAAAATCTCTTTTGAAAATATTTTAATATATATTATTAATCTAATTATAAAAGGTTCATTAAACATATGTGTAATGTAAGAAAAGTGTCTAAATTTAATTATATGCCAAATGCAAAGGAAGATTCTACGCCTTCTAAGTTCTAAAAAAATCTACATACTTCTTTTTTCTGTAAATCAGTATTACCTAGCTAATGATAATAATAATAATCTATTAGTATATATATTTTTTTTTATTTGAAGTTGCTAATGAAAAAAAAGACACTACGCGATTAGAATAAAAGGGAACAAAAACTAATTAGAACAATGAGCTGCTTGAGTTGGCGATCATATATTTGATAAATTATTTTGTTTTTAATTTAAAATAAAAAATGATTTTCTATTAAAAGAAAAGAGAAAACATATTTGTGAAGTGTGGGGCTCCTAATGAAAGAAAAAAAAACATACTACACGAACTCGATCAGATTAAATGGAACCAAAAATTAATTAGAACAATGAGGTGCTTGAGTTGGCGATCATATGTTTGATAATTTATTTCGTTTTCAATTTAAAATGAAAAATTGTTTTCGACTAAAGGAAAAAAACTTATATGTGGAGTTTGGGGGTGCTAATGGAAAAAAAACATTACACAAACACTATCCGAATAAAAGGAAACAAAAATTAATTAGAACAGAAGGTGCCTTAATTGGCGATCATATATTTGATAAGTTATTTCATTTTCAATTAAAATAAAAACATTGTTTTCGGTTAACGAAAGAGAAAACTTATATGTGAAGTTTGGGCTTGCTAATGAAAGAAAAAAACGATCACGATCGGAATAAAAGGAATCAAAAATTAATTAAAACAATGAGGGACTTGTGTTGACAATCATATGTTTGATAAGTTATTTCGTTTTCAATTTAAATTAAAAATTATTTTCGATTATAGAAAGAGAAAACATATTTGTGAATTCTGGGGCCGCTAATGAAAGAAAAAAAATACTACACGAACTCGATCGGAATAAAAGGAACCAAAATTAATTAGAACACTGAAGTGCTTGAGTTGGCGATCATATGTTTGATAAATTAATTCGTTTTCGATTTAAAATAAAAAATTGTTTTCGATTGAAGAAATAGAAAACTTTTATGTGAGGTGGCGATCATAAGTTTGATAAGTTTGAGTTGACGATCATAAGTTTGATAAGTTATTTCGTTTAACTAAAAAAATATAGAAAACTTGAGTTGGCGATCATAAGTTTAATAAGTTATTTCGTTTTCAATTTAAAATGAACATTTGTTCTTGATTAGAGAAAGAAAAAAACGTTATATGTGGAGTTTGGTGCTGCTAATGAAAACCAAGAACACTACATGAACACTATAAGAATAAAAGGAAATAAAAATTAATTAGAACAATGATGTGCTTGAGTTGGCGAGTATATGTTTGATAAGTTATTTTATTTTCAATTTAAAATTGACATTGTTTTCGATTAAAGAAAAAGAAAACTTAAAGTTTATGAGTTCAACCATATACCGAATTCAGTTAAAACAAAAATAATTTTTATAATATTTTGAAAGCTGGTGAACAACAATGAGTTTCAATACGTATTTCAAGTTTTAGTTTAAAATTTAATTTTGACATATCTAATGAGGTGTTTGAGTTGGTGATCATATGTTTGATAAGTTCTTTCGTTTTAAATTTAAAATAAAAAATTGTTTCGATTAAAGAAATATAAAACTTATAGTTGTTGAGTTCAATCATATACCGAATTCAGTTAAAAAAAAATTCAATAGTATTTTGAAAGTTGGTGAACAACAATATGTTTCCATACACATTTCAAGTTTTACCTTAAAAATTAATTTTGACATATTCACTTTGTAAAACTTTTTAGTTAAATTACAATATATTTTCGGACATATTAAAATATTCATTGTATAAACTCACGTAAAAACTATATTATAAATAAAATATTATATTTAAAATATCAAATTAAAGTTAAAAAATTATATAATTTAAATAATAATCTAATCTAATGTTAATAAAAACAATCTGCGCGTAGCGTGGAAAAATCACTAGTTTTAAAAGAAAGGGTATTAGTGAACAAAAAAAAACTAAGGATAGGACAGTAATTAAACACGTCACCTGTCCAGGAAGAATCAATCCTAACCAATCACAGCTCGCGACTACGATCTCTCTCATCACGACCCTCTCTGTGTCGAAAACAAATTTCGTTTACCAAAGGAATATATTTCAAACTGAAAAAAATGAAATAAAATAAAAATTATTTCTGAGAGCCTCAAATTTCATCTTGCGGCTTAGATTTAAAAGCATCAGCAATTTCAGAGAGATTCGTCGTCTCAAATATCTAAAACCTTTCTTCAATATATAAGTAACTCCACGAAGAAGATTTCGATTTTCTGTATTTTCCTTTCGATTCGATTCCCTGAAAATGTCGATAGAGTTTGCTTTTTAGTAAATAGTTTTTATTTTCTTGCGTTTTCTCGGGAAAGGGAGAGAAAAATCTGAAGGTTTCTGTATTGAATCGCGGAAAAATCTGATGGACGCAGCTTCAAGTTTTCTGTGCAGAAGCATTAGGATTCCGTCGACCGCGTTCACGTTCACTCGACCGCCGGCGAATTATGTCTGTGTCGTCTCCGACAAGAGAGATGGCGACGGTGGCGGCGTTCGTGTTTTCCCGACGCGGAAGGTCTTTTGCAGCGGCGTTAATGGCGGTTCCAGTGCTACGAAGAAGAAGCCTCGGAGGAAAAGTAGCGTTTCCGATAAACTCAAATCTAGGAAAATCGAGAAGAGGAACGATACTGAACCTGTGAGTGTTAGTAGTGTAACTGTTGTCGATGAGGTTAAGGAGCAAGACGAGAAACCGGAGGAGGAGGAGAAGAAGACAAACGATAAAGAATTGAGTCTTCGTGCTTTGAATCAAAATGGTGATCCCTTGGGGCGGAGAGATCTAGGGAGGAGCGTAGTGAAGTGGATTGGCCAAGCAATGAAGGCGATGGCCTCGGATTTCGCCACTGCGGAGGTTCAGGGTGAGTTCTCGGAGCTAAGGCAGAACGTCGGTTCCGGTTTGACGTTTGTGATTCAGTCTCAGCCGTATCTCAACGCCATTCCGATGCCACTAGGGCTTGAAGTCATCTGTTTGAAAGCTTGCACACATTATCCTACCTTGTTCGATCATTTCCAGAGAGAGCTGCGTGATGTTCTTCAAGACCTGGACCGCAAGAACATCATGGAGAATTGGAAGGAGACCGAGTCTTGGAAGCTTCTCAAGGAGATAGCAAATTCAGGTTTATATTCTTCTTCAAGTCCATGCTACTTGATTCCAATCCATTTATTGTTTTGGGGATTATACTTTTTATACTGAAGCGGAAAATTTGGTTTATATGGTGTTGTGCAGCTCAGCATAGGGAGGTTGCTCGTAAAGCTAATCAACCAAAGCCTGCTCAAGGGGTTTTTGGGATGGACTCAGAGAAGGTGAAGGCTATACAGGCAAGGATTGATGAGTTCACCAGCAGCATGTCGCAGTTACTTCAAGTGGAACGAGATACAGAACTGGAAGTTACGCAGGAAGAACTCAATGTTATCCCTACTCCAGATGAGAGCTCTGATTCCTCAAAACCGATCGAGTTCTTGGTTAGACACGGTGAAGCTCCACAGGAACTTTGTGACACAATTTGCAATTTGTATGCAGTTAGTACCTCCACAGGTTAGACTCACTAATTCAAAATGTATTTTGTTTGTTGTAATATGTTCTCTTTCAGTTTTAAATGAAATTTGCTGTAATATGTAGGACTCGGAGGTATGCACTTGGTGTTGTTTAAGGTTGGGGGTAACCACCGTCTTCCTCCTACTACGCTTTCCCCTGGTGACATGGTTTGCATAAGAATTTGTGACAGTAGGGGTGCTGGAGCAACTTCCTGTACACAGGGTTTTGTTCACAACCTTGGAGATGATGGATGTAGCATTGGTGTAGCTTTAGAATCCCGTCATGGAGATCCTACTTTCTCCAAGCTCTTTGGAAAGAGTGTGAGAATTGATCGTATTCATGGGTTGGCCGATGCCCTAACTTACGAGGTACATCTTTGTTCCAGATTGGCTGAAGATGCTGTGTTTAATCCCAGTAGCTTTCATCTTAACGACATTCAAATATGCTTATCATGGCCTGTTATTGCAAGTGTTTTGATAGTTTACATTACTATTCTGTTCTGCCACTCGCTTATTGTAGTCTTCTGTTGCAGCGTAACTGCGAAGCCCTAATGCTTCTGCAGAAGAATGGTCTCCAGAAGAAAAATGCATCGATTTCTGTAGTGGCGACTTTATTTGGGGATGGGGAAGATATCACATGGCTGGAGCAGAATGATTATGTAGACTGGAGTGAAGCGGAGTTGAGTGATGAGCCAGTGGGTAAGTTATATGATGATTCTCAAAGAAGAGCCATAGCTCTGGGAGTAAACAAAAAGAGACCTGTTATGATAGTCCAAGGACCTCCTGGCACGGGAAAGACTGGAATGCTTAAGGAGGTCATTACCCTCGCTGTTCAGCAGGGAGAAAGGGTACTTGTAACAGCTCCTACTAACGCAGCTGTTGATAATATGGTCGAGAAGCTCTCACATCTTGGACTAAACATTGTCCGAGTAGGAAATCCCGCAAGAATATCATCCGCAGTTGCTTCAAAGTCTTTGGGGGAAATCGTCAACTCTAAGCTTGCAAGCTTTCGAGCGGAACTTGAAAGGAAGAAGTCGGATTTAAGAAAAGACCTTCGGTATTGCCTGAAGGATGATTCTCTTGCAGCTGGCATTCGTCAGCTCTTGAAACAGCTCGGAAAGACTTTGAAGAAGAAGGAAAAAGAAACTGTAAAGGAAATACTATCAAATGCACAGGTTGTTTTCGCCACTAACATTGGAGCAGCTGATCCTTTGATTAGGAGGCTAGAAACATTTGATTTGGTTGTTATAGATGAAGCTGGTCAGTCTATCGAGCCTTCTTGTTGGATTCCAATATTGCAAGGCAAACGATGTATTCTTGCAGGAGATCCATGCCAATTAGCACCAGTTATTCTATCTCGTAAAGCTTTAGAAGGCGGGCTCGGTGTGTCCTTGCTGGAACGAGCTGCATCTTTACATGATGGACTTCTTTCGACAAAGTTAACGACTCAGTATCGTATGAATGATGTAATCGCTGGCTGGGCATCAAAGGAGATGTATGGTGGGTGGTTGAAATCTGCTCCAAGTGTGGCCTCTCATCTGCTTATCGATTCTCCTTTTGTAAAGGTACTTCGTCTTACTGTTTCTGCTGCTGTTTGATTGGTTTTTGTTGTTTATGCGATGGCAACATGGCATGCAATCACACATCTGTTTACTTTTTACGCTTTTAACTTAAGTAAATGTCCATAAAAGCAGCCGTTTGTTTGTGTTTCATGATACTATCTTTGCTTGTGGCTGTAAGTGTAGATCGTATGCACTATGGCAACCCCATGACTCTTAAGATGTAACACCATCCTCTCTTTTTTTCACTTACTGCAGCCTACTTGGATAACGCAATGCCCACTGCTTCTCCTTGACACAAGAATGCCATATGGGAGTTTATCAGTTGGCTGCGAGGAGCGTCTAGATCCGGCTGGCACAGGCTCATTATACAATGAAGGAGAAGCAGATATCGTGGTTAATCACGTCATATCTTTGATTTATGCAGGTGAGTGATATATTTTCAGTTTGAATGACTATCTGAGATATTCAATATGTTGTAACTTAGAAACAATCTAGATTTTGAAGAATCGAAGCTTCACGCATATTAATTGCTTTCCTAATAACCAACCCGTTTGACATGAATGTAGGTGTGAGTCCGATGGCTATTGCTGTTCAATCCCCATATGTTGCTCAGGTGCAACTTCTCAGAGATAGGCTGGACGATTTTCCAGTGGCTGATGGAGTTGAGGTCGCAACCATTGACAGTTTTCAAGGCCGAGAGGCCGATGCGGTGATCATCTCAATGGTACACTATTCTCCTCCTCTTACCTTCTCTAGCATGCATACCTTTTCTTCTTGTGCTCATAACTTGACATGCGGATCCCCAAACCATTTTTGGAACTGGGTTTAGATACTAAATTAGATATAAGAAGATTATGTTCTTATTTGGAACTTGATTGCGAAAACCAAAACCGATTAACTGAATTGTCGGTATGCTTTTCATCAAAGAACTCAATACCGGTTATTGCTTGGCATTTTGCCTAGTGGAAATAAGACTCATGTCCTTCCTGTGTTTGTGAACCCATTATAGGTACGGTCGAACAACCTAGGAGCAGTGGGGTTCTTAGGGGATAGCAGAAGGATGAACGTAGCCATAACAAGAGCCCGGAAGCACGTGGCAGTGGTATGCGATAGCTCCACGATCTGCCACAAAACGTTCCTTGCAAGACTGTTGCGTCACATACGCTATTTCGGGAGGGTAAAGCATGCGGATCCAGGTAGCATGGGAGGTTCAGGACTAGGCTTGGACCCAATGTTGCCATACCTTGGCTAAAAAAACCGCCAAATTCAAAAAAGATACTACAACAAAAAAAAAAACCGGAATCTTCTTCTTACTCTCTCCTCTCTCTCTCTCTCTCTCTCTCTCTCTCTCTCTCTCTGGGTGTAAAATGTTTCCATGGCGAATTGTCTCGTTGTACAGGAAAGATATGTTTCAATTGTTACCACAGAAAGTAGTCTGTATATGATAGACAGGTGATTCATGTATATTTTATACAATTGGTTTCTTCGGTTTAATCATGAATGTCCCAAAATGAAAAGTCTTAAACGTAGTCGTGGACAATAGGGTGGAACGGATCCGACAACTATCCGGATTCGGATCCGTAGTTTCCGGATATCTGGACTTAGGATATCTCCGCCCATATATCAGAACTTGGTGACAGGGAGACAAATATTAAACAAACCACTAATTTATATGTTCTGCTTTGGTAAAACAAACCCAACTAACAAATTCTAAGTACTAGTGTGATCTATATCCTCCAAATCTATTTTGTATCATTTTCGTTAGTTTTTTTAAAATAAAGTATAAAATATCAAGATTTATTGGCTAATCGGCAGTTTAGCGGCTAGTAAAATTTTGGAAGTGTCAAGTCGTTACTGAAAACAAACAAGAAAACAAATAAGTGGTGGTTATAATTATGCCTTGATTTGGTCGTAAAGTATGTTTTTTCTGAATTATTTGTACCACGTAACAACAACTAATGACAATCAAATGATTGTCTCGTCTAATATTAATGTATCGTCTTCTGAAAGAAAAACAAAAAATCCTTAATTACTCTATAATGATTACAGTTTGGTAGATTGTGTTATAAGTACATTTGAAGATTGGTGGATCTACAAGGTATTCTCGTATCCCATCATTACCATATATATTCATGTGATATACGCTTGGTGTTCGGTATATATAATTCACATTTTAAAAACCATACTTGGTTTTTTTTCTTGCAACTGTATTTATTGAAAACATATTTCGTTTGCTGCCTGTCACAAACAAAAACAAAAGCCATTTTTTCAATTTCGCTTTCCTTCTAGAGTAAGTGAGGTGACAATATTTTAGAGACATCAAGTAAATAACAATGATGTGATTTGAATATTTTTTGAGCAATATTTTTCATTTAACGGTTATGAAAAGCCTGATTGTTTCATGTAATATACTAATATTGTTTTATGCGTATGGAAACATTCACGACTCCCGTAACAACTAAATGAAAGAAAAAAAATGGGATTTACAATTTATGTTACCACTGTTTAAAAGCAATATGTCATATTATTTTAATTTACTTAATTTTCATTCAAGTTTGACAATAATGACTCTTTTTCTATCATTACCATTTTGCTTATTAAGAAAAAAGACAACAGACATTGGATGGTATATTTTGGTAAGATATTTTGGTAAGAAAGCGATGGTTTATCTATCACACACCTTAAGTGATAAACCATCACACGCCTCAAGTGATAAACCATCACACACCTTAAGTGATAGTCTCCACCAGTTACCCTCTCTCACTTCATTCAGCAGAAAATATTGAGTTTCAGCTGTTCTTGATTTCTCTTCTCTCAACTCTCATGGTATATTGTCTAAGTCTTTTTTAAAAAAAAGATTTTGCATTTTTAGATTCATGGATGGTCTTATGCTTTTCTTACTTTTTAGATTCTACATTTTTTTTTCAATATTTTTCTATTTCCTTAGTTTATTTCTTGGTTACTCTCTTGGGTAATGTTTTCAGTTTCTAAATTTATTTGATAATAATTAAATATCGAAGATATGGGCAAAACTCTCACAATGGAAGCCATTTTATTTATTTTCACAGGTTTCTGTATGATTTACACTGGTTTTTGGGCCACTTGCATTGCTCCCAAATAATTCGTGTAACTTTTTATTTTTTGTTGTTATAACCTATAACAAGAATGCTGTCTAATTTCTCACGCATGTTGTGTACTTGTGACGCATGTTGTGTACTTGTGAGTTTTGTAGGAATATTTCAGTTTACTAAAAACATCTCCAACCCACCTTTAAGTCTTATTGTAAAATAGATTTTAGAGTAAAATCTTCTCCAATCCAGCTATATTTTCACTTCTAAAGTAGTCATTACTATTTTTGCCTCTATATTTGGAGAAATTCTATTTTTTCTCTCTAAAATAGAGTTGAATTTTTTATTTGTAAAATATTCCTTCAACTTTTATTTTATTTTATTTATGACCAAAACAAATTAAAATTAATTAATGATAGAAAAGAATTTATACATTATACATTATAAATAATACTATTATTTATTATATATTTTATCAAAAATGTAATAAAATCAAAATCTATTATGTTTTTGGAAAAAAATTATTGATCATCTATGGTGATGGTTACACCAAAATCTATTAAGTTTTTATATTTTTTATATGATGTAATGTAATTTTCTTTGTATAATAAATATTTAGTTTTAATAATATTAATATTTTAGTTTTTGTGAAAAATAAAATTAGTGGATTTAATTTGTAAATTTAATAAATAAAAAGTGTTAATAATAAAATATAAAAATATGCTTATAAGATTTTTTTTAGATAAAAAAATAGAGGAATGTATTGCAGATAAATTCACCTATATTTTAGAGTTTTTCTATATTTTATATTAGGGTTGTTTTAAAAATTGGAAAAATAAAATTATTTCTTCTCTCTCCTTTGATATTTTTCTTCTTAACTTCGCTTGTAAATTTTCCATGTTCGAGTTTCTCTTCTTTTATTAAAAAAGGGGATAAAAAAATAGAATTTTCCCTTTTCGCGGAAAACTAAAAATGCGCCGCTTCAAGTTTCAAATTAATTGCTGAATGTGTGTCCCTCGAAATTCAAAATCCGTTTTTTTGTCATCTTCCTCAGAGCATCGCGACTATGAAGGTTCCAGATTCTTCTTCTCCGGTCGGAGTTCTCGAGGAATTCTTCAGAACCGAAGAATTCGAAAGCTCCGAGACGACGACGACGACGACGAAAAACCCTTCCTCCTCCCGTTTCCGCAAAATCGTTCAGCTTCTGAGAAGCACGTCGAGAAAATCGCTGGAGAATCTGAAGATTCCGTTTCATAACAATGCCATTAAAAGCTCTCTGAGGAGATGCAGTAGCTTGAGAGGGAATCTCAGATTTGGCTCCAGTGATTCTGACTTTCTTCTACTCAATCCTCGAAGAATCTTCACTTTCTCTGATCTCAAAACTGCTACAAACAATTTCGCTTTAGGTAAGTTCCAAAATCTGAATTTTGTTCTCTCTCTTTCTCTCTCTCTGTATGGTTTAGTATCGGTTTAAGATCGGTTTAATAAAATTAGAATTGTTGATTTCCTTGGTTTAGTATGAATGGATATAAACAAACCAATGTAATTCTTCTTCTTCTCCATCAATGAAGTTGTGACAAATTAGCAAATATTTTTTGGTAACTTTTGATTGTTTTGAACTAATCTTGGGTCTGAATGTTTTGTGATTTCAACTGTTATCAAGAAAATGTATAATTCATGGTACTTACTGAATGTTGAACACATACTACTAAAACTAGAACATTTTTATGTAACTGTAGCAATATTTTGATGGATTTGAGCAGAGAATCAACTATGTGATCTACTGTCTCAATGTTTGATGATTTCAGTTGTTATCAAGAAAATATATAATTTATGGAACTGAGTATTGAACACATACTACTAAAACTAGAAGATTTTCATGTAATTGTAGCAATATTTTTGATGAATTTGGACAGAGAATCTAATTGGAAAAGGAGGCTATGCTGAAGTTTACAAGGGGAAGCTGTCAAATGGACAAATGGTAGCGATAAAACGGCTGATGCGGGGAAATAGCGAAGAGAACATCGTCGATTTTCTATCGGAGATGGGTATAATGGCACATGTTAACCATCCAAACATAGCCAAGCTTTTAGGCTATGGAGTCGAAGGAGGAATGCACCTTGTTCTTGAGTTATCACCTCATGGGAGCTTAGCTTCTATGCTTTATAGTAAACTCTCTTCCACCTTCTTTCTCTCTTGCCTTTATGGTTATCACATTTTGCAACAAGAGAATAAGTTGTATGATGATTATGATAGGCTCAAAGGAGAAGATGAATTGGAGCATTAGGTACAAGATAGCATTGGGAGTTGCAGAGGGTTTGGTGTATCTTCACAGAGGATGTCACAGGAGAATCATACACAGAGATATCAAAGCCGCAAACATTCTTCTCACGCATGATTTTTCGCCTCAGGTACCATATATATATATATATTTGATGCTTGAGAAAAAAGTAAAACACATTTTCATTTCTTGACCCGGTGATGGAAAATGTATTGGGGTGTGTTAGATATGCGACTTCGGCCTTGCGAAGTGGCTACCTGAACATTGGACACACCATGTTGTTTCCAAGTTTGAGGGCACATTCGGGTGAGTCTATAAGCTTTAAGCATATTCTTTCTTGGACAAATGGTTTTTATCAAGAAAGTCTTAGAGATGGATTTTGCGTCCTTTGTTTCAGATATCTTGCTCCTGAGTACTTAACTCACGGGATAGTAGATGAAAAGACTGATGTATTCGCCTTAGGTGTACTTTTACTAGAACTTGTTACTGGACGACGAGCTCTTGACTACTCCAAGCAAAGTCTTGTTCTATGGGTGAGTTGAAACACAAGTCCACGCAAAGTGTTTGCACCTAGTCGAAAGCTATAGCGAGTTTACGCCTTTGCACTTTTGTTCTTAGTTCCTTTCGTTTTTGTGTTTCGAAGGCTAAACCATTGATGAGGAAGAACAAAATTAGAGAGCTAATCGATCCATCACTAGCGGGTGACTACGAGTGGAGGCAGATCAAACTAGTGCTTTTGGCTGCTTCGTTATCAATCCAGCAATCATCAATAGAGAGACCTGGGATGAGTCAGGTACCTAACCAAAATTACTTGTATAAAAAGTAAAAAAAACGCCTTTTGTGTGTTTTGATGTTTTGCCTTTTAATTAGGTGGTTGAGATCCTCAAAGGCAACTTGAACGATCTCAAGTGCATCATGAAATGCAGAGTTCCCTTCTATCGGAAAGCTTTCAGAGATGAACTCGGGCAAGAGAGATTCAGAAAATAGACCTTGAAGAGAGGAAATGGATGAAACAGAACAAATGGGAAAGAAGAAGAAGAGAAGGAAAGAGATAAAAGATGGATGGGGCTTATATCATTTTTGGGGACAAAAAAACGATTATGCATATCTCTTTTCAACAATAAGATGTTTATGGCAGTGACATCACATGTAGATTATTCGTATAGATTACTGCGTATAGTGACTATACTTTGTGAATTTTGTTAATTTATTGAATATACAAGTATTAAGTAGGCATATAGGCGGCTATATGAGATTGGTCGGCTAACTTCATTATATAGCATCAGCAATTGAAAAAAAAAGAAGGGGAATTTTGTTAAATACTCTAATATTATGAAGAAATTTTAAAAATACTTTCAATTTTGGGAATTTGTATTTGATAGGAATTAATAATATGATATTTAATTTCTCGCCACCACAACTTTTAACCTATACTGTTCATACAGTAGAAACTCCATAAATTAATAATGTTGGGAGTTTAATATTTTATTAATTTATAGAGTTATTAATTTATAAATTTTCAATAAAATAAATTATTTATTAATAATTAATTAAAAATAATATTTTATTTAAAGTTTATATTATTTTAAATTTTTTTTTTTAAATTTAGAGATGATTTGTAAAAATATTTCAATTTTAATAAAAACAACAACAATATACTCATATTTTAGTAGATTATCATAGTTATATCTTTGTATAAGATTATTTTTATAGTAATTATTGATTTATGATATTAGTGGGACCGTATATTTACATAGGTTTAAAAAAAAATTATTATCTTATAATCTTATCGATTTGTGTTATATTTTGAACCGGTTCAACTCGGGATCCGATAAATTTATTAATTTATAGAGTTTATTAATTTATCGAATATTAATTTATAGAATTTCTACTGTATATAAATGTCATTAGACTCTTTATCTAATAGACTTTTTTATATGTATGTAGTTATCACCAACTTAGCTTCGGTAATCAATTAGAAAATAAAATACCATTCAGTCAATCGTCACCACCGTAGAACCATATCGGATTCTTAATCGGAGTTTGTAAGTTGCTCCTAATTTTGGGGAGGTGAACTTTTATTTTTTTGATTTGTTAAAAATTTCATTGTTATTGTCGACTTGCGACTAACTGTTAATTTATTGCAGTGGCATCACATGTAGAATATTCGTATAGATTACTGCGTATAGTAAATATACTTTGTGAATTTGTTAATGTATTGAATATACAAGTATTAAGCAGGCATATAGGCGGTTATATGAGATTGGCCGGCTAAGTTCATTATATAGCATCAGCAATTGAAAAAAAAGAGAGGGGAATTTTGTTAAATACTCTAAAATTATGAAGAAATTTTAAAAATACTTTGAATTTTGGGAATTTGTATTTGATAGGAATTAATAATATAATATTTAATTTCTGGCCGCCACAACTTTTAACCTATAGTGTTCTTATATAATTGTCATTAGACTCTTTATCCAATTGACTCCATATATGTATGTAGTTATCACCAACTCAGCTTCGGTAATCAATTAGAAAATAAAATACCATTTAGTCGATCGTCACTGATATATCATGATTTTTATGGTTTTTAACTATGATATAAGTTTTATTTATAGAGTTTTTTGGTCTTTTTAAAGTCATATTAGAGTCTTTACAGGTTCATGTACGTTTGAAGCATAATTAGAGATATTGAAGCATTCTGGAGCATTGTGGAAGAAGCTGCTGAAAACATGAAGTCGGAATCGAGTTGCATGAACAGTGTCGATTAACACTGTTCATTGGTCTCGATCGACACCCATCGTGTGAAAATCGACGCGAGCTTTTACAAGATTTTGAAGAAAAAGGAAACTGCTCAGAAGTTTTTCTTATTTGCAAAAGTGCCCGAGTCGTGTTTTATACTATATATATTGGTTTTAAAGGCATTTTTTTTTGTCAGACGAGTTATTCAAGGGTTGATGATAAGTTGTTAGAATCGAATTATTGTCGGGATTAATTTGCTTGTTCTTCATATGGATTTGTGATTCCCAAATGTGAGACAATTCCAACACACCCTCTCACGTTCAGGACTGGACATCTGAAGCATGAATTTGTGGGACTGGACATCCACGAGTGGGGCCCAATCAATTGAGAAGTTGGGTATGACTTGGGCTCTGATATAATATTAGAAGTTGAGAAGTGAACAGAAACGAGATTGAAGCTCTCTCGTGAAGAAGACGAAGAAAGCTCAAGAGATTTGGAAATCTTAATAATGTTTCTGTTCACTTCTCATCTTCTAATACGGTATCAGAGCCCATGTCATACCCAACTTCTCAATTGATTGGGCCCCCACTCGTGGATGTCCAGTCCCACAAATTCACGCTTCAGATGTCCAGCCCTGAACGTGAGAGGGTGTGTTGGAATTGTCCCACATTAGAAGTTTGGGAGATTCTTGGGTAGTATATAATAGGATGTGGCAAACCTCCCTCATGAGCTAGCTTTTGGGGCTTGAGTTAAGCCCATTCTAATATTAGTTATTTTCGAATGATTCAAAATAAGAGAAATCGCGTTGTTGATGCTCATAAACTTGAGCCTTCGCCGATCAGAAACTCTTTGAACTCTCATAGCTAAAGCCATTTCCAAAGGCAAGACTCTTTCTTGAACCTCCACCCAGAGATTTCGACGCTCAATCTAAGAAAAGAAACTTCCAGCGGACCCATCACTGAGGATTTTGGCGATTCGACTGCTCTTAGTACTTTCAATGATGCAAGGATAAAAGTTATCGGCGTTGGAGGTGGTGGGTCAAACGCTGTGAACCGCATGATACATAGTGAGATGGTAGGTGTGGAGTTTTGGATTGTGAATACCGAAATTCAGGCGATGAGAATGTCTCCGGTTTTCCCGGACAATAGGTTACAAATTGGTAAGGAGTTGACTAGGGGTTTAGGTACTGGAGGTAATCCAGAGATTGGAATGAATGCTGCTAGAGAAAGCAAAGAAGCTATTGAAGAAGCACTTTATGGTTAATATATGGTTTTTGTCACAGCAGGAATGGGTGGTGGAACAGGCACGGGAGGGGCTCCGATAATAGCAGAAGTTGAAAAAGCTATGGGTATATTGACTGTTGGTATTGTCACAACGCCTTTCTCCTTCGAGGGACGAAGAAGAACAGTCGAGGCTCAGGAAGGGATTGCAGCCTTCATGGATAATGTTGATACTCTCATTGTTATTCCAAACGACAAGTTACTCACATCAGTCTCTATGTCTACTTCGGTTACAGAAGCATTTAACCTTGTTGATGATATACTTCGTCAATGAGTCTGTGGGATATCAGATATCATCACAATTCCTAGATTGGTCAATGTGGATTTTTGGTGCGACGGGGTTTGTTACTTCAAGTTTTACCCCTAAGATAGCTGCAAGTGCACAACAATCATAGTAGTATATTAAGGGATCGAATCCACATAGACTGTTGTTTTGCGAAAGTCCTAGGATTTCTAACTTCTTTAAACCGAAAGGGAAGTTGGGAATGTGCATCTCTATGTCTTGCTCTTATTGCATGTTTGCTTCGCCAAAGTCCATGGCGCGACCGTCTTTCTTCTGGGGATGTGCATGACGGACTTTCTTGCTTCCTTCGTAACTTAGATCCAACCGTGGGATTGAACTCGAACCACCTCTGGATGAAAGACTGCTGAAGGGCTATCTTGTCTCCAAATATGAGCTTGATCTTGTGGTGTAAAGGTCGTCGTTTGATACTGAACTTATGTCCCCGAGCACTAGTCCTTGAAGTTCCCGTTTTACTCCAAAATGTGTCTCTTTCGTCCAATTTCCCTGAAATGACTTTTAAGACTAGGAAACGTGGAAATCACTTTAAAACCTTTGAAAACCGGGTTAAAACACTTGTAAGAGATCTTGAAATGATAGGTTTTAAGAGTAAAATATGAGTGTTATCAACTCCCTCAGACTTAAACCTTTGTTTGTCCTCAAACAAAACGCAGATAAAATCTCGGGAAGAGGTTTGAAAATATGGGAACTAGCAAAAACTCAGCGACCGTCCTTCTAAACCATAAGTCATCAAAAAAGTCTATCCAAGCTCAGCCTAGAAAATTCTCACTATAGTTCCTTCAACACTAGTCCTTTATGAAGCTTTCACTATCTAAATCCCATGTTTCAGTCAACTAGCTCTCTAAGTAGTATTAGGATTGGTGTGATCCTTGTCAAGGGATATTAAGCTAGGTTCAACGAGGTTAGGTGCATAAAGGCCTTTATTGGTGAGGTTTAGAGTGTTTCGGGTTACCGTATAAATCTCAGAAGATGCGAGATATTATGCAAAACAACAGGAGAAGGTGGAACTGTTGAGATCCACGATTTCCAATCATTCTTCGCACGTACACATCCGCGAGTGATATGGGTCAAATTTACCCTAAGCAACTCTCTCAAATTAAGAGATCAGTTGTAGTACTTAGGGATCGAATCCACAGAGAAGGGATAGTCACACAACGGAATTCTAAGTTCGAATTAAGCTAAGTGAGAATGTAAAACTAAAAGACAGAAAGCAATTTAAAGGACTTAGTAAATTCAGGAGACGAAACGCTAGGTTCAGGGAAATTCTCAGGTGATCTAAATTCTAGGTCTAGGCGAATGTTAGGAATTATTAAGCACTGTTCTTGAACTTGAAACACTAATGTAAAATCAACCAACTCTCGCTGCGAAGATTATCTATGTCTAAACCCTAGAATTCCAAATCTCTTTGCAAATTCTAACAATTCAAACAAGCATTAAAGTTCAGGTTCAATTGTTCACAAAACCCTAAACCAAATCTCTTTGCGAATAGGTATTTTGCTCATCTAACATTAGTTCAGGCAATCAATAATACTCTCGCATCTATTAATTAACCTAAGATCAGATTCTAGGTCGCGAAGCTAGAATAAGCATTAAACACAAATCCAGATGAAGAACTCTAATGATTTTATCCTAACAATTTAATTCGACCTAACAATTCATTAATCACCTTTGAAAAACCCTAAACCTAACTAGCAAACTACTCAGACATGATCAATGAAACAGAAATCATAACTTGAATAGAAAGCATGAAAGAAATCAATAGAATAAATAAGGGAGTTCCAAATTTGCTCTAAGGGAGACAAATTCTTCTCTCCAAAAACTATCTATAAATCTCTCTCTAAAATAATTGGTGGCCTAAACAATGGCTGAAAAACTATATTTATAGAAAAGGATTTTCGTCCAGGGGCAATCTTGTAATTCTTCAAAGCTTGAGTGATTTCCTTTTTCTGATGGAATTGGGAAACTTTGGCCGTCCTTCCTTGGTGTCGATCGACACAGATGGTGTCGATCGACACCCTGTGCGTAATTCCACTCTTCTGACTTCATCACTTCGCAGCTTCTTGCAGAATGCTCCAAAAAGCTTCAGAATCTCCAATTATGCTCCAAACGTAGTCCAACCTATAAAGACTCTAATAGGACTCTAAAAGTACCAAAAGACTCTATAAAAACACTTATATCATGGCCTAAAAGTGGGTAAAAACCATGATATATCAACTCCCCCAGACTTAGCCTTTGCTTGCCCTCAAGCAAAACAGAAACTTAGACTGAAGTAGAAGTTTGAAAACAGGAACTTCCGAGTACTTCTTCAAAACGCCACAGTGATTAACACTTCTTGAATCCACATGATATTAGAGCCAACCTTAGGAAAGTTCAGTGTACTTACCACAAGCTTAGCAATCTCCCAGTTCAAATCCAGATCCTTTCCTTGGTATAAATTTCGAACTCTAACATTGGTAATGCCATAGAACTTTTCTGATTCTTTTCCCTTCCTTAGTGCCTGAACAAGACATTCTCATACAGCTCCCCTATTTTCTCTTCCCTTAGTCAACTTCTGCCCATTTTCAGGGTGTTCTAAGATCTTTTCATTGACTCTTCTTATTCTTTTTGGGATCTCTGGAATAGTGCTACTCTCTACTTGTGTTCCTTGTGAGGAGACGTGTTCAAGAGCATCACTAATATTGTTCCTTGTGAGGAGACAGGCTCATGACAAAGGCACTATTCCAGACTTAGACTCTTTTTCTTTCTTTTCTTTTCTCTTAAGGGAAGATCAAGGAGAGACTGCAATTGCCTATCTGTTCGGACTGAAAGAGGAATCAAGTTCTGCGCATACCTAGTTCTTATAAGGGGATCTGAACTCGCCCTGTTAGACTGATTCCACTTGCAGCTTTCTACTTAGTAAGTCCTGCAATCAACTCTTATAGCAATGGTTCTTCAAGTGTCAACTTCCTGTGGTTAGTTCCTAGAAAAACTGAAAATTCCAACTGATTTTGACTCAATAAAACAATTTTTGAAAACTTTTGACTCAAGACTCTCAAAACAAAACACAAAGTCAGTAATCACCTCCCCCAGACTTAAACAACACTGTCCCCAGTGTTATCAAGCCCGAAGTTAGCTAAAAGAAAGATTAGAAACAACTTAAAAGACCAGATAGAAGACTTACCTTCGTCTGCGCGTGGTGTCGATCGACACTAGATGGTGTCGATCGACACTGGTCTGAGTTGAGTCCAATGTCGCCTTTTTTCAACTGACTGAAACTAGGACTTAAGTAAAACCAAAACAAAATATAAAGAAAAACAAAACGTACCTATCAGTGGGTTGCCTCCCACTCAGCGCTCGTTTAAGTCATTAGCTTGACTGTGTCGGGGTTCAAACGTCTGGTGGATCAGAGGGTGGCATTGAATGCTTCCCAGACGAATGTCTTCTCATCCATGGCGGTGTGTAGGCGTTAGGTGCATGTGATCGACCAAGGAAACAAGGAACAACAGCAGGGTGGGACTTGACTTCGGGTGGGACACTTCGTTTTCCTGGAGCATAATCAAAAGAAACACCAAGCCCTCTACGAGAATCTCGTGGCTTGGATAAGTGCGAAGCATCTTTTGAACCTTTGAAATCCTTATTGACAAGATCAGGTGGTTTGGAATTCATTCCAGGGAGTGCGTACCTTTGCTTTCTTCGCGGTTTGTGGCTTGAAGGATGTGGAGGCATATGTTTGGCAGTATTTGAGACAGCGTCTGGTGTGATCCGCGAAGGGTGTCGATCGACACATGTGGTGTCGATCGACACTACGTCAGTAGCTCGAATCTCTTCACTTTTTCTCCAATTCAGCTCTGCAATCCTTGTTTCCATAACAAACACATCGTCCTCCATCAACTTAGCACCGATTAGACACTCACTTTCGCCCAAAGTCCTGAAGATATGACTGTTCCCACTCCAATCTTCAAGCTCCACAACTTCCTTAGAGTTTTCAGCTAATGCATCTTGAATAACCAGCTTATCCTCTTGCTCTTTAGAATCAGGTTCTTCTCCAGCAATCACAGCAATACAAGAGATGGGTTTGGAAATTTCAGTAGTAGGGATAGCCTTGTAGAACACTTCTTTGTCAACATTAGAGAATGACATTCTCTTATTGGGCATGTCTACAATAGCTCCTACTGTGGCCATGAATGGTCTTCCAAGGATGAATGGTATGCTAGACGTTCTGCTTACTTCCACAACCTGAAAATCAGTTGGAACCAGGCAACTTCCAACCTTGACAAGTAAATTTGGGATTTCACCATATGACACTGCGGTAGAATTGTTGGCAAATTCAAGAGTAATGGTTGAAGGGTGAATGTCAGCAATCCCCAGCCTCTCTGCAATGTCTTTTGTCATGAGGTTCACGCTAGCTCCTGAATCGCAGAGGGATTGTTTAAACTCAACTCCACCAATGGAGCATGGAACCATAAACATCCCAGGATCTTCAACCTTAAGCAGCTGCTTCAGTGGTGGAGGTGTTTCCCTTGCTTTGTGAAAGAGTTCTTCCATCTGTTCAAAGCTTTCTTTGTTATTCTGGAAGAAGGCACATAAAGGATATCTCTCATAAGCTTCATCAAAGGAGAGTTCCTTAGGAATCATTGCTACCTTCTTGTTGAAAGCAGCCAGTTTCTCTGCACTGATGGGAGGTCTGAGATGCTTGAGTAGAGGAGGGTTGGGAACCTTGGTCCTGTAGACACTTCCTGATGCAACTTGTGAAGCTGTAGGCGTGTTTGTCCAAGTCTGGGAAGGGTGTCGATCGACACCCAGCTGGTGTCGATCGACACTAAGCGTTTGTGTCGAGGATGCTGCGTCGATCGGGCCTGATTTGTCTGGTTTCGCCTTGGGTGTTGATCGACACTCAGCAGTGTCGATCGACATGGACTCCGCAGCATATTTTTCATCTTCAAGCTCCTCCAAATCTTCAGTATTTAACTCTCTTTTCTGCACAGGCTGAAGGTCCCTTTCGTCCTGGATCTTGATGGCGTGCACATTTCGTCTCGGATTCACATCTGTCTTTCCAGGAAGAAATCCTTCTTGTCGCTTGACAGCTTCAGCGTTTTGAGCAACCTGAACATCCAGCTTCTTCATGTGAGAGTGTATGCTCTCAATCTTTCCATTCAGATCTGTGTACAGGTCGTCGATTTTCCCATTGAAATCCACTGTCATCTTTTGTTGGCCCTCCAGAAGTTGCTCCAGCATAGACTCCATCTTATTGTCTGGTGCAGGAGGCTTCTGGTAAGAAGAAGAACCATAAGTTCTATTGAAGCTGTTGCTCTGAAAAGGCTTTTGGGAAGAAGAAGAACCATAAGTTCTTTGAAAGTTGTTGTTCTGAAAAGGCTTCTGGTAAGAAGAACCATAGCCTTGCTGATTGTTGAATCTCTGTCCTTGAAAACCAGCTCCATTGACATAGTTAACTTCTTCCTCCTCAGGCTCAAAAGTCTCCACTTCTGCAAAGTGAACCTGCTTCTTTCCCATCAAGATGTCCAGCTTCTTGTTGACTTCACCAATTTGGTTTCCTCCAGCTACTCCTGCGTTTAGCCTTCTCTCGAAGTCTGCGTTCTTGGTGCTGTTACTAGAAGCCAAATTCTCTATAAGCTCTATCGCGCCTTCTGGAAATCTGGTGTTGAAGTTGCCATTGCTCGCAGCATCTAGGGCCATCTGATATCTCCAGTCAATCCCGCGGTAGAATATTCCAATAAGTTGCGGCTCGCTGAATCCATGATGTGGGCAGTCTCTCTGGTACGATCTGAACCTCACCCAAGAAGCCTTGAATGCTTCAGTGGGTCCTTGAGAGAATGTAGTGATCTTCATCCTCAGCTCCTCGGATCTCGCATCATCAAAGAAATTGCAAAGGAATGCATTCTTTGTATCTTCCCATGTAGTCAAGGATCCTGGTGGCAACTGCTTCAGCCAGTATGATGCATCTCCAGCAAGCGAGTATGGGAACAACTTGCAGAAGAGATAATCATAGGACACTCCATTAGCCTTGATGCTTGAGGCTAAGTCCTCGAATCTCTCGACGTGGTCCATGGGATGCTCATTTGGAAGACCATGGAAGGGATGCTGAGCCACCAATGTGTAGTAAGCAGGCTTCAGCTCGAAGTCATTCCTTTGAAATGCAGGAGGACGGATCGCAGCTCTATTAGCATAGAACTGGTCTGGGCGGTTGTACTCGCCTAATGTTCTTCCACGTCCAGCTTCTACAGGTGCGATTTGCATCGCTTGTTCTATGATGACGGCGCCAGCCTCATCTATTTTCTGGCCTTGGTTGTTCCTTCGGTGCCCTTCCGTATCGAACAGATTGCCAGCTTCATCCCTTGTCAAAATCACAAGTCCCGCCATCTCTGTCTGCGACGGGTGTCGATCGACGCTAGAGGTGTCGATCGACGCTGATGTTGAGTGGTGTCGATCGATACTGGTTGTGTCGATCGACACGCGGACATATGCTCGGTTCTTGCGTCTAGTTTCCTCTTCCTTGTTGCTTCTGATACTGGGTATGCACCTGAAACGAAAGAGAAGAAACTAAATTAGTAACAAAAACAAAAATAAAAACCTAGACAAAATTCTAATACTAGAAATCTGTAGGCAACTAATCTCCTTCCCCGGCAACGGCGCCAAAATTTGATATGGGTCAAATTTACCCTAAAGCAACTCTCTCAAATTAAGAGATCAGTTGTAGTACTTAGGGATCGAATCCACAGAGAAGGGATAGTCACACAGCGAATTTCTAATTTCGAATTAGGCTAAGTGAGAATGTAAAACTAGAAACAGAAAGCAATTTAAAACTTAGTAAATTCAGGAGACGAAACGCTAGGTTCAGGGAAATTCTCAGGTGATCTAAATTGCAGGTCTAGACAGAATGTTAGGAATTATTAAGCACTGTTCTTGAACTCGAAACACTAATGTAAAATCAACCAACTCTCGCTGCGAAGATTATCTATGTCTAAACCCTAGAATTCCAAATCTCTTTGCAAATTTTAATAATTCAAACAAGCATTAAAGTTCAGGTTCGATTGTTCACAAAACCCTAAACCAAATCTCTTTGCGAAAAGGTATTTTGCTCATCTAACATTAGTTCAGGCAATCAATAATACTCTCGCATCTATTAATTAACCTAAGATCAGATTCTAGGTCGCGAAGCTAGAATAAGCATTAAACACAAATCCAGATGAAGAACTCTAATGATTTTATCCTAACAATTTAATTCAACCTAACAATTCATAATCACCTTTGAAAAACCCTAAACCTAACAAGCAGACTACTCAGACATGATTAATGAAACACAAATCATAACTTGAATAGAAAGCATAAAAGAATTCAATAGAAATAAATGAGTTCCAAATTTGCTCTGAAGGAGACAAATTCTTCTCTCTAAAAACCTAAACTTCTATTGTTCTTAAAGTATGAGAATATGCCTAAACAATGGCTGAAAAACTATATTTATAGGCCTAGGTACGAATCTTCAATTCCTTGGAAGATTGGGAAAAGTTTTGGAGATTTCCTTTTCTTCAAAATATGGAAACTTCTCGATTCTGGAAACTGGAAAACTTGGTGTCGATCGACACCAACAGTGTCGATCGACACTGTTCATCGACACTGTTCATCACAACTTCATCTTTTCATCAGCTTCTTCCACAATGCTCCAAAATGCTCCAAAATCTCCAATTATGCTCAAAACGTACCTGAACCTGTAAAGACTCTAATAGGACTCTAAAAATACCAAAAGAATTTATAAAAACACTTACATCATGGCCTAAAAGTGGGTAAAAACCATGATATATCAGCGAGTTCTCCTTGATATCGCCATGCCCCTCTAGACTTGGTTTCTTGCTTCTGGTTCGTACTGGGTGGCGTCTAAAACTCCTCACATATTGACCAAACTCTCTCTTTTTTTTATGTAACTCTTCTTTTCTACGGATAAGTACCGTCATCATCGCAAGAATATCTGATCCTTAATCCGAGTCACTTTTTATTATTATAATTTTTTTTTTATGAAACGGGAAGTGCCTTAATATGTAAGAGTCTTAAAGAGGCATGAGTCGTTTGCTTCCGTTGCTAACACTTCCGTTCCTTAACCATTTGATTCTTTGTCTCGAGTGACTAGAAATCGTGTTGTTCCTTCCTCTCCGGCGTTTTTGCACATATCTGCATATGGTTAAAACAAGAGAGTTGCATCAGGTATGAAAAGATGGTAAAGGTTTCGGGTATGGTACCAACTATTGTGTTGGCCGTTCGAGAACAACAAGGGAGTGTGAAAAAATGGAAAAAGATGTCCCGAACGTTCTACCTTTTTCTTTGAATGCTTAAATATGTTGACAAAGAAATTAGAAGTCAGTTTAAAGTCCAAAAAATAGAGCTAGTATATTTCTTCCCCTAAAATCTCTATAAATCGGCATTCTCCAGGATTTCACATTGTCGGCTTTCTAGCTACCATCTAGTCTAGTACTAAAGCTTGAAAGATCTGGTATTAGAAATAGCGTAGAAGCACACTGGTCGAATATCATCCTTGGTTTTGCATCATAGTCCCTAAAAGACTCAAATAAAACCAAAACAAAGCAAAGTTATTAGTATGAACCCCCCTCCCCCTCCCCTCCAGACTTAAATCACACTATCCCCAGTGTGAAATAGCGGTGATAGTTCGAAAATGACTAAAAAGAAATGAAAAATAAAGCATAAGTAAATGATATGGGTGGAATAGAACTGAAGATAAGAACTCTTGCGCGAGCTCCTTGTAAGTGGGTCGATCAATCTCCATAAAGGTCCTGAGTCTTACCTCGTCCAAGTACCATGTGACATCCTCGGTGATGCCCAAAGCGTCTAAAGCGGAGTAATCGATCTTCAATGTTATTCTTATCTCCATCTTCTTCAACTCCTTCAAATAATCAATGTTTGGGTCCATTGGTGCTCCAAAGTTTCGGACCATGCACTTGGGAGGAGAAGGGTTCAGCTCTCTAGTTGGCTCTTGGGGTGGAGGTGAATCGTCGTGGCTTGTGCGTGCTATCCGCGAACCGTGGAACCTTCTTCGTTGCTCCTCCACATATCTCCCTAGAGTGGTGTCTAGACTCGGGTTTCCTAGTGATGTCTCGTGTTCTTGTTGAAGCGAAGAACTCCTCGAAGAGCTTAGTTGCTCTCTATTCTTCGAACGCACCTCGAAGTTTTGGTCATAGCTCATTGTACCAAAATGCGGGAAGTTCGGTTCGGGAGGAAAATGCGAGTTTTCTGGGTCGGTCGCTCAGTGATGGGGTTTAAATAGTCGTCCAAGATTGGAGGATTTCTTTGGGGACTTGTCTAACTTTGAATTTGTAGGACCCTAAACTGCAAGTGCACAACGTGCGTTGTAGTACTTAGGGTATCGAACCACAGGGAGGAGGTCAACTGCAAAACATAAAATCAAGGCAAGCAAAGACGCATGGAGTTGGAGGTTTTTAGGATTGTGTCACGGTTTCAGTAGCTATTGAATGCAGGAATCGAAAAGCAAGGTTATATAGAGCTGGTTGTCAATGCACTCTATATCAGACGAGAATTAAAGCAAGCAGTGCATGAAAAGTAAGCATGGAAGTGCGTAAATCTCGATTAAAAAGCAGATGGGGAAACACGTTGGGGAACTCCTCGGGAAATCTATGAGGTTCTTACTAGAAATCAAATCACAAAAGTTAAGCAAACGAGACTGGGCGATTTTCCCTGAACTGATTCACTGATTTTAGCGACCTAATTCTGACAAGCAATATCGATATGTGAAGGTCTATTCCGCAGGTATATTGTCGTATCCTGCATCCTAGACGAACACATAATAAGATTGGGACAATAAACATTTAGACATCTTTTAAAGGATGCGCTCTATCCTACTATGGTCTGGATCTGAGATTCATGACGTTAGTCGCTCTCAAGACCCTGCGATCAGACTTCTAGTTCATGACGCTAGATTCATGCAATAAGAACAAGTATGGTGAGAAAGAAAACCCTAATATTTAGCCTAAACAATTGGTTTAAAAACAGTTAATGAAATTTCTCATATATCCCCTTGAAGAACACCCAACGAAAGTAAACTACTCAGACATGAAAGAAGAAGTAGAAAACGAGATTGACGAATGCATAACTTGTATAAATCGATGAGAAACAAAAAGGGTTCAAGAAGAAATCAATCTCCCTCGAAGAACAAAGTGAAAAATCGCGAATAAGAGATTCGCGGCCACCAAAAGAAATCTATCAATATGTGTTTCGTCTCTCCTTAAAAAAAAACCTAGACAACGAGTATATATAGGTCTTCAAGTCCCCTAGGTCTTGGATTAGGTCTTCGCTTGCATAAGGCGGCTGCGGGTTTAAGTTGGGCTTCAAATGGGCTAGGGAACCGCAAGTAGCCTGGCCGCATGAGCGACCGGCCGTGGCGCGGCCACTGGTCGTCTGGCTAGGCCGTGGCGCGTCCAGCTCGTCTTTCCGGGTGCTTGACGGGCCTTCTTGCTTCTTCTATAACTTGAGATCCAACCGTGAGATTGTTCTCAAACCACTTCGAGGTGAAAGACAACTGATAAGGCTACTTTGTTTTCCAGAAGTAACTCAAGAACTTAGTATTCCTATGTGAAACAATAGTCCTAGGCATTCCATGCATTCGAACTATTTTTTTGAAGAACAAATCAGCTATATGAGATGCATCGTCAGTCTTGTGACAAGCAATGAAGTGTGCCATTTTTGAAAACATATCAACAACAACGAAGATAGAATCCTTGCCAATTCTAGTTCTAGGCAAACCATGCACAAAGTCCATAGAAATATCACTCCACGGTTGAGTAGGAATGGGTAAAGGAGTATACAAACCGTTGGGTTGTACTCTGGATTTAGCTTGATTGCAAGTTGCACACCTTTCACAGATCCGCTCCACGTCTCTCTTCATATGTGGCCACTGAAAGTGGTCTAGCATAACCTGGAAAGTCTTAGCAACTCCAAAATGCCCCATTAAACCTCCTCCATGGGCTTCCCTGACTAATAAATATCGAATGGAACAGTTAGGCACACACAAGCGTTGTTCATATAACAGAAAACCTTCATGCCTATAATACTTTCTAGACGCAAATTTTTCACAAGCTTTGTAAACTTCTTTAAACTCAGCATCAGTCTCATATAGTTCTTTAAGTTGTTCAAAACCAAGCAACTTAGCATCAAGAGTAGAAATCAGTGCATACCTGCGTGACAATGCATCAGCAACAACATTTTCTTTACCTTGTTTGTATTTGATGACATATGGAAAAGTCTCAATGAATTCAACCCACCGATCATGCCTCTTGTTAAGCTTCTGCTGTCCTTTCAAATGCTTGAGTGACTCATGATCAGTATGGATCACAAACTCCTTAGGCCATAGATAGTGTTGCCATGTTTTAAAGCTCGAACCAAAGCATAGAGCTCTTTGTCATATCGGGTAATTCAGAATAGCTCCTCCAAGTTTCTCACTAAAGTAAGCTATAGTTTTCTTCTCTTGCATTAGCACTGCTCCAATATCTACACCAGAAGCATCACATTCAATTTCAAAGGTCTTAAGAAAGTTAGGAAGGGATAAAAGAGGTACGTTTGTAAGCTTGATGAGAGAAGTTTTCCATGGTTTTCTAATCAAAACCTAAAGCATAGTTCTTTTGTTGTTGTAATACTTCAGGTGTCAATTCAAATTGGGGTGAAAGCAATGTTTTGAAAATCGGACCGGACCGGCGGTCGGACCGGGTCCAACCATGAACCGGATCAATCTCCGGGTTGGGTTAATGTTAAAAACCGGAGATAGTTGGACCGGATAAAAAACCGGATCGAACCGGCTAAAACCCGGAAACCGGCGATCCATTGAACCAAATTGAACCCAGTTTAATCATTTAAAAATATTTTTCAATAAAAAAAGGAAAAATTTAACAATGTATGGCTTTCTTTAGGTTTTAAACTCTGTTTTTGATTATTATTTTTTTCTCTCCAACTCACTCATGCATCTCACGTTGAACAATGAAGTAAAATGATTTACAAGTTCCTCTTTCACCAGATACAAACCCAGAATCTCAGTTATCCTCACAACGCTCTATTCATCAAAAGCATAATAAAGCTACACTATCTTATTTCGTTGTTACTTTTAGTTTTGAATTAATGAAATATATTTTAAAAAAAAATCTTTGATACACATTTGATTAGTTACTTTTTTATTTATTTTTTAAAACATTATAATTACTAAAGTTTTTTATTTGTTATGATCGATTATATTAGTATTTCAAATATCATAGTCATATTCAGAAAAATATAAAAGCATATGAGATATGTATTATTCTAAAAATATCATCAAACCGGATCGAACCCGGTCGGACCATATTAACTCATGACCCAAAAAATTTCCGGTTCGGTCACCGGTCCGGTTTTCAAAACATTGGGTGAAAGATACTAAGAATACAAGAGTTCAAATGAAGCTAAGCAGAATTCGGGTTAATTGGTGATTAATCCTATTCAAATTACTTGCAGTGTTTATACAAACACAAAAACTATTTTAAAATCCCTACTAAATGGTTATACAACTATTAAATGACTTCTAAACAATAAGACAACCGATCTACTAATTTTATAAAATCAAAATCTAAAACCGGATTAACTAGACAATTTTTAGCTAAGTAACAAGATTTTCAAAAACTATTTATAAAAATCAAACGACTACCAACTCAACATCAGACAGTAAAATAAAACTCTAAGCAATTTCTAAAATACTAAAAATAGTAAAAACACGATTTTACAAATTTATAAAAACTCTATTGCATAATTAAACTATCTAGGAGGTTTTTAGGGGAAATAATTAAACACAAAACTAGAGGAAAATGGTTTTAAGTTTTCAAGGGTTAAAAACAAATTCAAGGTTGGGATTCATTCTTAGGGAGGTTGAAAATTCGAACTTGGGGTTTTGAAAATATAGTTTTTACACACTTTAGTGCTATCTCTAAGCCTTAAGAAGTTATACTAGATTTACGGTTACCCATGATATGTGGTGTAAATTCTTTCTTCACCCTTTTCTCCTAACCCATGATGTTTGGTGGAAAGAGAAGGTGGAGAACATTAAGCTTTGATCTTAAAATATGGTTTAACTAGCTCCCTAAGCATCCATGATGTTTGGGAAAGGATGAGCTAGTCTCTTGGATTTGGTTTTAAGGGATTTATAAGTCTTGTTAGGATAAGGAAATCCCTAAGATTAAAGAGATCTCCATCGAGAATCTCTAGACTTTAAAACCCCCAAATCCAAGAAGAGAATTAGATGAAGAACAAGAAAATACCCAAAATTCTAGTTTTCAACCCCTTAATCATCACAACCCCAAACCTTGGTGGTTTACTCACAAAACATATTCTTACCTCTCTTAAACATAAGTTTAGAGCTGATGAACATGATCAGTTTTTAAAAGATGAAAGATAAGACTTAGGAAAACAAAGATACTTGAATCAAATCCAATATACAAGAGCTTTACACAAGAAATCAACAAGAAACAAAACAAGAAAAATCAAGAACTAGCAAGAACAAAGTAAGAACAAGGAAGAACACTCAGGAACACTCAAGAACTCTCTGTTTTCTCTCTCTCACGCTCACCTTACAATAATCAGAGTAAAAGTAAATTATGATAAGTGGTGATAAGTGTGTGTGCACAAAAGTCTTCCTCCCTTATGTCATAAGGAGAAACAAGTAAGAAATTGTCCACCCTTTCCCTAAATCAAGGATCCATGTCTTGTAGAAGACTTTCATGGCAAGGTGGTCCCCTCACTAGAAGACAATCAGACAAGTTGGGGAAGATGTTGTCCGCTTGACTTGGCTGATCGAGTCGTTCTGCTCGATCGTGGACTCGATCTGCGCTTGGTTCGGGCTGGCCACTCGATCGTCCAGTCGATCTGTCATAGATCGACTCATCTTGCTCGATCTGCCTCTCGATCTTGGTTGAATCGACTTGGTTTGGTCGATCTTCTGGGCGATTTCTCCTAGATCGAGTCATTCTACTCGATTTGCTTCTCGATCTTGGCCCCTTTTGCTTTTGTCCGAGTTTTCCTTTGATTCACGCCAACTCCTAGGCTCTTCTTTCATCTTCTTGTCAATGCTCAGCATCCATCACAGCTCCAAGTACTCTAAACAACCTGAAAATGATGCAAATATGCAAGAAACATGCAAATGCTAATGCAAAGTGTTCTAGGACTTAAAATGAGACAAATGATGCAAACTAGCCTATTATGAATGATGTGTGCATGAAAACATATTCTAAATGCATGCTAAATATGCGAAATATATGAGTATATCAACTCCCCCAAACTTGGCTTTTGCTTGCCCTTAAGCATACAAAATTCAACCTAGGAAGAGATGATTAAAAATGGGGGCTCAAATCCAAAAGTGTTTTTCAAATGTATTAGTTCAACTGTCCTAGTTCTCAATTCTAGGATGCAGTACACAAGCATTTACTCAAAAGAACTTAGCCATAATTATCACATATCAAATTTCAAATCATGACTTGTTTATTCCAAGTAATCCAAGAATCCTAACCTTTAACATTCATTAAGAGCTCAAACCGTGAATCACACTTGTGCTTTTAAAACCGAATACATTTGGCAAGGGACAAGGTTATGAGATAAAAATGATCTCATTCAAGTGGGTATTCCAAGCATTGGTTTCTCTCAAAAAGGTTTGAACTTATGCATAATGCTAAAGGTAAAAGGCAATGTATGCATACATGAATAAACTCACATCTACTCAAGTATACTAACAATGATCCTAATCCCTTTCTTAATGGAACCCTTGGATGGATTATGCTCTTTGTTGGTGCGTCGGATAGATTGGATAGATGGATAGTTGGTGGATCGAATGAGACCGTCAAGAGATGCGGAAGTCTCTTGGTATTCTCCACTCCACGGAACCGAGGAAGTAACCCTTAACCACGGATCTTAGGAGGTTTGCTGCGTTTGGAAGTAACCCTTGCCAAACTCAACGAAATGTTCAAGATGAACAAAGAGATTTCTCTCAAGAAGAAGATGATAAAAACTTGGATATCTTATTAGAATGAATTCTTACAATACTTATAGAATTCTTAACACAGAAAAAGAAAAGAGAAATTAAGTTTGTGGATTTCCTAAACATAGAAAATGAAAACAAAGACTAGAAATAATTCCTTGGTCAAAGACCTTGAATTCACGCCCAATACTAGGAATGACTCCTCGGCTGCTTTTGCTTCCCAACCAGAAGTCTGCTGTGTATTTGAGAAGTCTGCTGTGTATTTCAGAAGTCTGCCGAACAAATCATAAGTCTGCCTTGTACCGGATGGAACAAACATAAGCATTCTCCGCCATAATGTAATCAGCTTGCTCAAGCTGAGTTATCTCACGTTCGATCTCTTCCTTCAATCCTTTAGCTCGAATAGAAAGCTTTTGACCGGAAGAAAAGTCGAATGGGTCGGTACTCGGATGCTTGACTTGGACAATCTGATTTCTAGAACTGACTCGAGTTGGTCGAGAGACTCGGTCATCAGAACGGAGCTCCCTTTGTAGATTATTCCCGGATAGTGTTGGATCAAAGCGGAACACGGCTGTGTCGGACTGAACACGATCGCGGCCAATGCTGGTTTCTCCTCGATGAACCTCACTCGTACCGTCCATGACCTGCTCTGGTACATGCTGCTCGTCATCATCCGAACCATCCGTGGATGTTTGGCCTGGTGCTCTGCCACGGAATCTATCATTCCCCTCCTCTTGAAAAGGATTTGTCCTCAAATCTGGATCGTCTGAAACAAAAGGAGATAAATCAGAAACATTAAAGCTTGGAGAAATGTCATACTTACCTTGAAGATCTAGCTGATAAGCATTGTCATGAATCTTCTTGACCACCGTGAATGGTCCATCTTTTCTGGGCATGAGCTTGGACTTTCTTTCCTCAGGAAACCGTTCCTTTCTAAGATGAATCCACACGAGGTCTCCTGGTTGAAATACCACCTTACGCCTTCCTTTGTTAGCGTACTTCTCATATTGTTTTGTTTTGGCTTCAATGTTGGCTCGGACCTTCGCATGAATCTGTTTGACAAGTTTGGCTTTCTTTTTGCCATCTAAACTGATTCTTTCACTCAAAGGCAAAGGGATTAGATCAAGAGGAGACAACGGATTAAAGCCATAAACAATTTCAAAAGGAGAATACTTTGTAGCCGAATGCACAGAATGGTTATAAGCAAACTCTACATGCGGTAGGTTCTCTTCCCATGTCCTAAGATTCTTTTTAACCAATGTTCTAAGCAAGGCAGAAAGCGTTCTATTGACTACTTCCGTTTGACCATCAGTCTGAGGATGACAAGTAGTAGAGAACAACAGTTTAGTGCCTAGCTTAGTCCACAAAGTTTTCCAGAAATAACTTAAGAACTTAGCATCACGATCAGAAACTATAGTCTTAGGCATGCCATGAAGTCTAACGATTTCTTTAAAGAACAGATCAGCTATGTGAGATGCATCATTGGTTTTCAAACATGGAATGAAATGAGACATTTTAGAAAACCTATCTACAACCACAAAGATGGAATCTCTACCTGTCCTAGACTTAGGCAATCCCAAAACAAAGTCCATTGAAAGATCAGTCCATGGATGAAATGGAATCGGTAAAGGAGAATACAAACCTTGGGACGTGTTTTTGGACTTAGCCTCCTTGCATGTCACGCATCTGCTACAGATCCTTTCAACATCCTTTTTCATGCCTGGCCAATAAAAATGTTCCTCGAGCACTTTAAATGTTTTTGCCACGCCAAAGTGTCCCATTAATCCTCCTCCATGAGCTTCCCTGGTGAACAATTCTCTCAAAGAACAGTGAGGCACACACAATCGATTATCAAAGAATAAGAAACCTTCAGAGATGAAGTACTTTCCATGTGCGTGTCTAGAACATGTCAAATAAGGCTCCCGAAAATCTGAATCAGCCTCATACAAGTCTTTTATAAATTCAAATCCCAAAAGCTTGGTTCCAAGAGAAGAAAGAAGTACATACCTTCGAGAGAGAGCATCAGCAACTATGTTCTCCTTACCTTGTTTGTACTTAATGACGTATGGAAAGGTTTCGATGAACTCAACCCACCTAGCGTGTCTCTTGTTAAGCTTTTGTTGTCCCTTGAGATGCCTTAGGGATTGGTGATCTGTATGTATGACAAATTCTTTAGGCCACAAATAATGTTGCCACGTTTGAAGAGCCCTCACCAAAGCGTACAACTCCTTGTCATAGGTTGGGTAGTTAACAGTTGCACCACCTAACTTTTCACTGAAATACGCAATGGGCTTCCCTTCCTGCATCAAAACAGCACCAATACCCACGCCTGAGGCATCACATTCAATTTCAAAAGTTTTTGTAAAGTCTGGAAGAACAAGTAATGGAGCTTGAGTTAACTTCCCTTTCAAGGCTTGGAAAGCATCTTCTTGGGCTTGCTCCCACTTAAACCCCACGTTTTTCTTGATCACTTCCGTGAGAGGGGCTGCAATGGTACTGAAGTTCGGGACAAAGCGCCGGTAGAAGCCAGCCAATCCATGGAAACTTCTGACCTCACTCACGGTCTTAGGACTAGGCCAATCCTTGATTGCCTTAACCTTTTCTTCATCCACACGAATGCCTTCAGCACCTACAACAAAACCCAAGAAAACTAGGTGATCCGCTCCAAAGATGCATTTCTTTTCATTAGCATATAAACACTCTTTCCTAAGCACTTCTAAGACTTTTCTCAAATGCTCAATATGCTCATTCATGCTCTTACTATAGATTAGAATGTCATCAAAGTATACGACAACAAATTCCCCTATGTAAGCTCTAAGAACATGATTCATCAAACGCATAAAGGTACTAGGAGCATTAGTCAAACCAAATGGCATCACAAGCCATTCATAAAGTCCATGCTTAGTTTTGAAAGCCGTTTTCCACTCATCCCCTTCCTTCATCCTAATTTGATGATATCCACTCCTAAGATCTATCTTAGAAAAGACCTTAGAACCATGCAATTCATCCAACATATCATCTAAACGAGGAATGGGATGGCGGTACTTAACCGTGATGTTGTTGATGGCTCGGCAGTCCACGCACATTCGCCAAGATCCGTCCTTCTTAGGCACAAGCAGTACGGGAACGGCACAAGGACTAAGGCTTTCTCTGATGTAGCCTTTTCCCATCAACTCATCTACTTGTCTTTGTAACTCCTTGGTTTCGACAGGATTGGTACGGTAAGCGGGACGGTTTGGAAGAGACGCTCCGGGTACTAGATCGATTTGGTGTTCTATCCCACGGATAGGTGGCAATCCACTCGGAGTTTCTTCTGGGAACACATCCTGAAATCTGCTCATCAATGGCTTAAGTTCACTCGGCAGCTCCGGTGTAGGGTTAGTGGCCATTAGTGATTCTTTAAACACAAGCAAAATGAGAGAAGGTTTGGAAAACAAAGTTTTCTTTACCTGACTTGGTTTAATGTAGAAGTTGGACCTTTTGACCGGTGCCTTAGCTGCTTCTTGTTGCTTCTCAAGCTCACGGCTCTTTCTAAGTTGTAGCTGATCCTGGTGAACTTCGGATGGAGTTAAAGGAATGAGAGTGATCTTCTTGCCTTGATGATCGAACATATGCCGATTGGTGTAGCCATCATGTACAGCCTTTTTGTCGAACTGCCAAGGCCGTCCTAAAAGTATATGACTGGCATCCATAGGCAAAACATTGCAAATGATCTCATCTTGGTATCGGCCAATGGTGATTGGGACGGTGACTTGCTCTTTGACGTGCTGAACACCGTCTTCATTCAGCCATTCAAGCTTGAAGGGTCTCGGATGCGGTCTGGTTTCAAGTCCGAGTTTCCTGACAAGCACATCACTAGCAACATTAGTGCAACTCCCACCATCAATGATCAAAGAACAAACTTTATCATTTATGAAACAACGAGAATGAAAGAGGTTCTCCCTTTGTTCGGTATCATTGGTTTTGGGCTGCACGCTTAGTGATCTCATGGTCACTAAAAGATTTCCTTGAGCCGGATAATCATAAGGCTCTTCCTCATCATAGATGGGTCCGGTATCCTCTGCTTCACCGTTTTCAGCTTCGGACTCTATCTCTCCATTCTCAAGTAGAATCATCACCTTTTGGTTAGGGCATTTGTTTGCATAATGTCCTAATCCATGACACTTGAAACACCTGATATCTCTGGCTCTACTCGTGAATTCCACGGTTTTGCCTTTGTCAAAACGAGAAGGTTGGTTAGTCTTAAACTCAGAAGTAAAAGATTTACCTTTATCTTGAGAGCTAGGCTTTGGTGGATAAGAGGGTTTTGGAGCATAAGCTGGTTTTGTAAAACCCCTCCTCTTGACTTGTTGTTCTATCAAGATGGCTTTGTGGAGCATGTCCTCAACACTTTCAAACTCTTGAAGCTCCAGCCGGTCCTGAATCTCCCTGTTCAAACCTGCAAGAAAACGAGCCAAGGTTGCATCCATGTCTTCCTCTACATCCGCCTTAAGCATAAGCATCTCCATCTCTTGGAAATAGTCCTCCACATTCTTTGTGCCTTGAGTCAATCGCCTCAACCTTTGGTGAAGATCCCTATTATAATGACTTGGAACAAAGCGCTTTCTCATTAGTTCTGTTAGTTCTTGCCAAGTAGTTATTGGTCTTTCACCTTTTCTTCTCCTAAGAGAAACGACCTGATCATACCAACTAATGGCATATCCATTAAATTCAGAGGCAGCAAGTCTAACTTTCTTAAGTTCCGAAAGATTTTGACAATCAAAAACCAACTCAGTTTTTCTTTCCCATTCCAAATATGTATCAGGTTCATTCTTACCAGCAAAGGAAGGGATTTTGAGTTTGAGGCCACCAAGTCCATCATCTGACCTTCTAGAGAATGGATTCTCTTCATCTCGGTTTCTATGGCCTCTCCTTGTTCTGATGTTAGAACGGTTGTCATCGAATTGGTCATCTTCTTCATGTTCATCAAAGGAACGGCTATGTCTTCTTTCCCGGTTTCTCCTTTGGGCTGGCCGCGCCTGGCCTTGTTGATCCTCCTGGATTTTGTCAAGCCGAACATGAATCTCTTCAAGACCTGTGTTCATAGATCTCATCAAATAATCAGTTAGTGCTTTCATTTGTAAACCAGACAATCCAGATCCAGGATTGTTATTTCCTTCTTCTCCACTTTCACTCATTGTTTTCCTGAAATCACTTAACAAACAATTAGCAAAAACTCTCTTTCTCTCAAGTGTTTATTGCCTCACCCACACACGTGTTTTGCTCACTGATTTTATGGTGATCACACTGAGGTATTTTCTCGATGTTCTTATCAAACACTTCAAGCCAAATCTAGCAAATACTCCCACGCAACAAAGGAGAAAGAAAATACAGAAATTTCGAAGGGAAATCCGTTTAGCCACCTCTTGACTGGATTTCTCCTCAGCCAGCAGGATTTCTCTTCCACCACCCTCACAAACTGGATTTCTCCTCAGTTTGTCTTAAACCTTTTCGGTTTCCTTTCTTTTTTTTTTTTTTTTTTTTTTTTATAAAAGAGGGTAGAGGATGGCCCGGATTTTCAATGGAAAGAGGGAGAAGAGAACAGATTATATAGATATTTTTTTTTTTTTTTTGATTTAAGAAGAAGAGAAGATGAACAGCTTTACCAACAAAGAGTGGCTCTGATACCACGTAATGGAACCCTTGGATGGATTATGCTCTTTGTTGGTGCGTCGGATAGATTGGATAGATGGATAGTTGGTGGATCGAATGAGACCGTCAAGAGATGCGGAAGTCTCTTGGTATTCTCCACTCCACGGAACCGAGGAAGTAACCCTTAACCACGGATCTTAGGAGGTTTGCTGCGTTTGGAAGTAACCCTTGCCAAACTCAACGAAATGTTCAAGATGAACAAAGAGATTTCTCTCAAGAAGAAGATGATAAAAACTTGGATATCTTATTAGAATGAATTCTTACAATACTTATAGAATTCTTAACACAGAAAAAGAAAAGAGAAATTAAGTTTGTGGATTTCCTAAACATAGAAAATGAAAACAAAGACTAGAAATAATTCCTTGGTCAAAGACCTTGAATTCACGCCCAATACTAGGAATGACTCCTCGGCTGCTTTTGCTTCCCAACCAGAAGTCTGCTGTGTATTTGAGAAGTCTGCTGTGTATTTCAGAAGTCTGCCGAACAAATCATAAGTCTGCCTTGTACCGGATGGAACAAACATAAGCATTCTCCGCCATAATGTAATCAGCTTGCTCAAGCTGAGTTATCTCACGTTCGATCTCTTCCTTCAATCCTTTAGCTCGAATAGAAAGCTTTTGACCGGAAGAAAAGTCGAATGGGTCGGTACTCGGATGCTTGACTTGGACAATCTGATTTCTAGAACTGACTCGAGTTGGTCGAGAGACTCGGTCATCAGAACGGAGCTCCCTTTGTAGATTATTCCCGGATAGTGTTGGATCAAAGCGGAACACGGCTGTGTCGGACTGAACACGATCGCGGCCAATGCTGGTTTCTCCTCGATGAACCTCACTCGTACCGTCCATGACCTGCTCTGGTACATGCTGCTCGTCATCATCCGAACCATCCGTGGATGTTTGGCCTGGTGCTCTGCCACGGAATCTATCATTTCTCATTCATTTTTTCTTTTCCAAGCTCACTCGCCCTCTAGAGACTACCCAAATCAACAAGGCTAGACACGCCAAGTATAAACCCACAAGAACTCCATCAATCTCATTCACCTTTAGGGAAACTTTTTCAACCTTGCTTATAGCTAGCGGTTTGGTCACACAAATAATAGCTCTTTTCATTCTTTAGATAGCCCTCTTCTAAATTATTTTCTTTTATGCATTTGGCCTCTAGGACTTTTTTTCTTTTCTTTTAACTTGAGCTTTTTCATACTACAATCCAAAACCAACCACTTAGAACTATGTATCTCTTTTTCATTCATTCCCTTAACACCTTCTCATTTTCAAAACTGTGAACTCCCAATCCCAAATCAAGCCTAAAACTAGCTTCAATATGCAAAGGTAGCATCATTATGAGAGCATAAGCATGTCGCCCTAAACCTAACACTTTATACCAAATTCAAACAGAAAATAAGGCCTCACAATTTGCAATTACACAAGAATTTTGGCTTGAAATAAGGTAAGGGTTAATGTGTGGTATTCTATTTAGGCTTACAAGAGAGTGGTGAAGTGAATAAGAAAGCCAAAATATTTTTGTAATCCATGTATTCTTTCTCAAAATGCACAAGTATGATAATTAGATATTCATGTTAAGGTTCCGATTTTTAGGAAAGGGTTCAATTCAGGCTTGTTTCAACTTTAAGGCAAGAAAATCGAATCAAATGGTCCAAGTATGGTTAGAACTTAATTTCAAAGCTGTGAAAAGCATCAAATAACTACTAACTAGGGCTTTGAACCAACACATGAGCTTAAAACACTTTTTAAGGAAAAACTTTCATCATTGCCCCCTATGCATATGAATGATGCAAAACCTAAAGCATAGTTCTTTTGTTGTTGTAATACTTCAGGTGTCAATCCAAATTGGGGTGAAAGATACTAAGAATACAAGAGTTCAAATGAAGTTAAGCAGAATTCGGGTTAATTGGTGATTAATCCTATACAAATTACTTGCAGTGTTTATACAGACACGAAAACTAATTTAAAATCCCTACTCAATGGTTATACAACTACTAGATGACTTCTAAACAATAAGCCAACCGATCTACTAATTTTATAAAATCAAAATCTAAAAACGGATTAACTAGACAATTTTTAGCTAAGTAACAAGATTTTCAAAAACTATTTATAAAAATCAAACGACTACTAACTCAACACTAGACAGTAAAATAAGACTCTAAGCAATTTCTAAAATACTAAAAATAGTAAAAACACGATTTTACAAATTTATAAAAACTCTATTGCATAATTAAACTATCTAGGAGGTTTTTAGGGGAAATAATTAAACACAAAACTAGAGGAAAATGGTTTTAAGTTTTCAAGGGTTAAAAACAAATTCAAGGTTGGGATTCATTCTTAGGGAGGTTGAAAATTCGAACTTGGGGTTTTGAAAATATAGTTTTTACACACTTTAGTGCTATCTTTAAGCCTTAAGAAGTTATACTAGATTTACCCATGATATGTGGTGTAAATCCTTTCTTCACCCTTTTCTCCTAACCCATGATGTTTGGTGGAAAGAGAAGGTGAAGAAAATTAAGCTTTGATCTTAAAATATGGTTTAACTAGCTCCCTAAGTATCCATGATGTTTGGGAAAGGATGAGCTAGTCTCTTGGATTTGGTTTTAAGGGATTTCCTAAGTTTTGTTAGGATACAGAAATCCCTAAGATTAAAGAGATCTCCATCGAGAATCTCTAGACTTTAAAACCTCCAAATCCAAGAAGAGAATTAGATGAAGAACAAGAAAATACCCAAAATTCTAGTTTTCAACCCCCTTAATCATCACAACCCCAAACCTTGGTGGTTTACTCACTAATCATGTTCTTACCTCTCTTAAAAATAAGTTTAGAGCTGATGAACATGATCAGTTTTTAAAAGATGAAAGATAAGACTTAGGCAAACAAAGATACTTGAATCAAATCCAAAATACAAGAGTTTTACACAAGAAATCAACAAGAAACAAAACAAGAAAAATCAAGAGCTAGCAAGAACAAAGTAAGAATAAGGAAGAACACTCAAGAACTCTATGTTTTCTCTCTCTCACGCTCACCTTACAATAATCAGAGTAAAAGTAAATTATGATAAGTGGTGATAAGTGTGTGTGCACAAAAGTCTTCCTCCCTTATGTCATAAGACGAAACAAGTAAGAAATTGTCCACCCTTTCCCTAAATCAAGGATCCATGTCTTGTAGAAGACTTTCATGGCAAGGTGGTCCCCTCACTAGAAGACAATCAGACAAGTTGGGGAAGATGTTGTACGCTTGACTTGGCTGATCGAATCGTTCTGCTCGATCGTGGACTCGATCTGCGCTTGGTTCGGGCTGGCCACTCGATCGTCCAGTCGTTCTGTCATAGATCGACTCATCTTGCTCGATCTGCCTCTCGATCTTGGTTGAATCGACTTGGTTTGGTCGATCTTCTGGTCGATTTCTCCTAGATCGAGTCATTCTACTCGATTTGCTTCTCGATCTTGGCCCCTTTTGCTTTTGTCCGAGTTTTCCTTTGATTCACACCAACTCCTAGGCTCTTCTTTCATCTTCTTGTCAATGCTCAGCATCCATCACAGCTCCAAGTACTCTAAACAACCTGAAAATGATGCAAATATGCAAGAAACATGCAAATGCTAATGCAAAGTGTTCTAGGACTTAAAATGAGACAAAAATGATGCAAACTAGCCTATTATGAATGATGTGTGCATGAAAACCTATTCTAAATGCATGCTAAATATGCGTAATATATGAGTATATCAAAGCTTCTCTTTCAAAGTCTGAAATGCCTCTTCTTGTGCTTCTTCCCATTTGAAACCAACGTCCTTTTTGATCACTTCAGTCAATGGTGCAGCAATGGTGCTAAAGTCTTTAACAAAACGTCTATAGAAGCCTGCTAGTCCATGAAAACTTCTGACTTCTCCAACTGTCTTTGGACTAGGCCATTCACAAATTGCTTTGACTTTTTCCTCATCAACGCTAATGCCCTGTGCACTTACAACAAAGCCTAAAAAGACATGATTATCTGTGCAAAAAGTGCATTTCTTCAAATTGGCAAAAAAATTTTCCTTTCTTAGAACATCTAAAACATATTTCAAATGCTCTACATGTTCACTTAAGCTTTTGCTATAAACCAGAATATCATCAAAGTATACCACCACAAAAATGCCTATGAATGTTCTCAAAACATGGTTCATTAACTTCATGAATGTACTAGGTGCATTAGTTAAACCGAAAGGCATCACTAACCATTCATACAATCCCTGTTTTGTTTTGAAATCAGTTTTCCATTCATCACCCTCTTTCATTTGAATTTGGTGATATCCACTTTTCAGATCAATTTTAGAAAACACGCTAAAACCATGAAATTCATCTAGCATATCATCTAAACGAGGGATAGGATGGCGATACTTAACTGTTATGTTGTTGATGGCACGACAGTCAACACACATTCTCCAACTTCCATCCTTCTTTGGAACAAGTAAAACTGGCACAACACAAGGGCTCATGCTCTCTCGAATGTATCCCTTTTCCATAAGCTCGCAGACTTGTCTGTGCAGCTCCTTGGTCTCTACTGGATTAGTTCTGTAGGCTGGATGGTTTGGTAGTGAAGCTCGAGGCACAAAATCTATTTGATGTTCAATCCCACGAATTGGTGGTAAACCACTCGGATTGTCATCACGGAATACATCCTCAAAATCCTGCAAAACAGAAGTAACTTCACTCGGTAGCACCGGTTCAAAGTCAGTTAAGCTCATAAGAGCTTCTTTATAAACAAACAAAATCACAGGTTGTTTAGAGAAAATAACTCTCTTAACCTCACTAGATCTCACAAAAAAATTTGAATTCCTCACGGGTTTACTCTCAAAGGCCTTTTTCTTGGTTTTACTCAAACTCTCACTCTCTTTGTGGTGATTAGTGTTTGGGTCCCTCAGACTCTCTTTTTATTTCTTCTTGCTCAAGTGTTTTTGATCTTGATGTACCTCAGATGGTGTCAATGGAACCAAAGTGAATTTCTTCCCTTTAAACTCGAAAGTGTGCTTGTTTGAGAATCCATCGTGTGTAACCTTGCGATCAAATTGCCACGGTCTCCCCAAAAGAATATGACCAGCTTCCATTGGCAAAACATCACATAGAATCTCATCTTTATACTTCCCAATAGAAAAAGGAACTCTTACTTGCTTTGTCACTGCCATTTTTCCATTGTCACTCAACTATTGAAGGCGTAGGGTTTCAGATGTCTCTCTGTCTGTAGACCCAACTTCTGAACAATAGTCTGACTAGCAACATTCGTACAGCTTCCTCCATCAATGATGAGACTGCAAACCTTCTCATGAATAAGGCATCTTGTGTGAAACAAGTTCTCTCGCTGCTTCGTTTCCTCAGACTTGGTTTGAACTCTCAAAGATCTCCTAGTGACAAGCAAATCACCTTTAAGTAGAAGTTCATCACGTTCTCTAGATGAATCTGATTCATCTCCTTCTTCTTCCTCAGTGACAATATCTCCTTTGTCTAGAAGAAGCATAGTTCGTCAGCTAGAGCACTCATTGGCATAATGTCCCTTGCCATGACACTTGAAGCATTGAACATCACGGTTTCTTGGCTTTGTAGGCTCGGTTCTCTCTTTGTTATCTTGAATAACAGCTGCAGGTTTAGCATCAAACCTTGGTTTCGAGACTGTGTTTTCTTCTCTGGAATAAGCAGGTCTTGTACTAGATGATCCAGCACCATAAGACTGTCGAGTTAGACCCCTCCTTTTTAACTGTTGCTCCATCAAGATAGCTTTGTGTAACATCTCTTCCAAGTCTACATAGTGTTGTAGCTCCATCCGATCCTATAGATCTCTGTTCATGCCACTCAAGAATCTTGCCATGGTGGCTTCACGATCTTCATCAATGTCAGCTCTTATCATAAGAGTCTCCATTTCTTGGTAGTAATCCTCCACACTTCTGCTCCCTTGAGTTAATCTCCTTAGCTTTTGGTGCAGCTCTTTGTGGTAATGTCCTGGTACAAAGCGCTTCTTCATTATCGCTTTCATCTCATTCCATTTTTCAATGGGGTGTTCTCCATTTCGTCTCCTGCTTGTAACAAACCGATCCCACCAGTTAATAGCATAATCATAGAACTCAGTTGCTGCCAATCTAACCTTTTTGGTTTCTGAGTAGTTTTGGCAATCAAATACGAGCTCAATCTTCTTCTCCCACTCCAAGTAGGTGTCGGGATCATTTTTCCCATGAAATGATGGAATTTTTAACTTAAGACTACCCAAGTTGTTATCAGCCTGTCCTCTTGCGTCTATAGCACGTCTGCGTCTCCTTTGGATTCCTTGAGATGAGTGATCATCACGACTGTAATAGTCATCATCCACTTCGACCCTCACTGGTCTACGTTGATTTCTTCCTCCTACAGCAGGCGCATCTTGTGGTTGCCTCTGTATAGCTTCATTCCTCACCTCTTCTAGTCTCTCATAGACTGCATTGATTTCATTCCTCAGCAATCTCCGCATCTCTTCCATCAATACTTGCATTTGCAGATTTGGAATTGCTTCTCTTTCTTCATTGTTGCTCCCATCGTGATTAGACATGATTATTTCTCCTGCAAAACTCAACAAACACGTTAGAAGTAAAAGTACTCACAAGTGTTTCTCTCAAGTGTTTACCCTCAAAAGTGTTTAACTCTCAAAAGTGTTTAACTCTCAAAAGTGTTTCACTCAAACGAATAGACACTCAGTGAATTCTCTTAGTTCCAATAGATCTAACAATCACCAAGTTGCGTTTTCCCCAAAGAATCAATCAGCAAACCAAACAGCAACAAATATAGAATAGAAGATAGGTGGTATAGAATAGAAAATAGATGGTATATAATAGAAGATAGATAGTTAAATATAGAATAGAAAATAGTCGATTGACCAGTCTGATCCGTCTTCTTTCTTCTTCTTTTTTTTTTTTTTGATTTTACGTTTTTTTTTTGCTGGCTCGACTAGTGATTACAGCAAATAGAAAGAAAAGAAGATGAAAAGTTGAAAAATGAATCGATGAGAAGGTGAACAGATGAGAAGATGATGAGTTGTGTTACCGAACTTATGAGCATTGCTCTGATACCACTTGATACGTTCCTCCAAGATCTTTCACTCAAAGTTGGTAGGGATAATCCTTGACGTTCTATGGAAGCGGAAACTCCAAAGAAACAAGGCGGTGGAAATTCGGTAGATAGAAAACGCGTGGTAGCAATATTAGGTATATGAAACCTAACACCTCACACCAACAGTTTGTGAACGAATTCTAAAACTTCAGTCGATAGAATGGCCACATAAGTGTGATGAAGAACACTTGATAAACCGATTTGATCCCCTGGATATGGCACACCAAGACAGATCAAAAGTTCTCAAAGAACAAAGAGAATAACTCTCAAAATGTTTATAAAAAAAGGTTGTGTTTCTCCAAGAGATTACAAGAGTATTTATAGGAAATACTTTGTAGAAAACTAGACTAAAATGTGTTAAAAATAATGCAACATTAATTAAGGAAGACCAAGACCGAAAATAAATGAGTTGAATGACTCTTGGCCAGATCCAGCGAATGTCTCTTGCCCTCCTTGGTCAAACTTGACTCCTCAGCTGCATTTCCTTCCCTTGGTCGAATTTATAAGCTTATGAATAAACCTTTTAAATTTTATGAATCAATTTGCCTCATTAAAACCTTTCCTGGAAAACCCAATGGGAAAAACCTAGGATAAGGAAAAAGAGTACAAATGATCACATCCTTTATAAGCTTTATAAGACTTCGGATTTATAAGCTTTTTATAAGACTTGCTTCAAATGGACTTGATTCACAAGTCTGCAGTGTATTTCCAGAAATCTGCTGTGTAATTCCAGAAGTCTGGTGTGTAATTAAAACCAGAATGGTTTTAACTTCCTCTCCAATCTGAGTGATCATCTGACTGAGTAATCCTCCAATTCCTTCTTTAAGTCTCTTAAGCCTTGTACGAGTCATAGGTCTGGATGGCATCACCAAGTATTCAACGGCTTCTAGTTCAGGTTCAAGCTCAGCTACAAGCTCATTCTCCTTTGTGCTTTGCATGATCGCATCAGATTCGAACTTGCCGTTCAGGTCGTTGTACATGTAATCTACATTGATGTTGAGATCCTTGACCGCTTTCTGCTAGACAACAGCAGCTGTTGCATCAATTCTTTGAGTTTGTCATCGCGTGATGGGTACAGTGCGTTTGATGCAGCTTGTGGCGCTCCTTGCTGATTGTTGTAGGGCGCGAGTTGAGGGTTGTAAGGTTACTTTGGCTGGTACCTTATGTTGCTTCTGTAGTTCACGTTTTGAAACTTGTTCTGAAAAGGTCTTCCCTGAGGTGGGTATACTTGGTCTCGCGGGTTCTCCACGTTCGGGTTCTGGTATGAGATTTTGTTGTTGTTCCTGAAGTTGTTGTTGAATCTGTTGTTGAAGTTCCGGTTCGGATATAAACTTTGGTCTCCTATAAAGTTAACTTCTTCCTCTCGCGTGTAGGATTCATCTCCCTCATCTCCTGGGTTAGATTCTTCTCTTTCTCCCGCGGTTTCACACGCATTGATATTGCATTGCTGTCCCTTGAGTAGTTGGCTCATCATGTTCTTCAGCTCGGCTATCCGCTTGGAATCCAAAACTCCGGTTTGCGGGTTTCTATCATAATCCGGACAGTTGTTGATGTTGCTTACAGCTAGGTTCTCGATGAGTGCGCGTCCTTGTCGCTCCGTCTTTGTGGTGAAGTCTCCATTGCTGGCCGTGTCGAGTGAGAGTTGGTACCTAGCTTGCAGTCCGCGGTAGAATGTGTTTACCAAGCTGGCTTCGGAGAAACCATGATGAGGGCAGTCGCGTTCGTAGTCCTTGAATCGCTCCAATGCTTCAAAGAATGACTCGACCGGTCCTTGTTGAAAGCCTTGGATCTTGTTTCTCAGCAGATTGGATCGTGACTTCGTGTAGATGTGATTGAGGAAGCCGGATTTGCATTTCACCCAGTTAGTGATCGATCCTGGTGGTAAGGTCTTCAACCATCTATGAGCTAGCCTTGTCGCTCAGAGAAAATGGGAATAGCTTACACTTTAGATAGTCAAGAGGGATTTGGTTCGTCTTTGTGGTGCTACAAATCTCTTCAAATAGTTCAATGTGGTCCATCGGGTGCTCGTTTGATAGCCCGTGAAACTGATTTTGCTTCTCCAAGGAGATGATTTGTGGTTTGATCTCTACCTCGTCCTCATGAGGGGTGTTCACTTGAATCGCAGCTCGGTTCTGAAAGTGCTGATCAGGAGTGTTGTGATCGGCTATGGTCCGGTTTTTCGCTCGCATGGGTTAGTTGGCGGGTAGAACAAGTCGGTTGGCGTCTTGGTCCTCCGGTTGGACGATAGGGTTTGCTTGGTTCGCGCCATTTCCAATGATCGGATTATGTCCTCCTTGTTGCAAGGCAGGATCACGTTCTTCTACATCCGAGTCAGCCTCGGGAATTTGGTTGATAGGGTTTCCATTGTTGTCGAGCTGTGGCTCTCCATCTTGTAAAACGTGAGGTGCTCGACCAGCGTTGCGAAGAATATCTTCGCAGTTTCGTTGAACTCCAAGGGCGGTCTCGTTTTCGGCCATGCTGATCTGTCTTCTTGACCTTCAGATTTCTTTTTCGTGTATGTCGATCTCAATGTAGTGGGGCAAGACGTTGGAAGTGTTCCTCCTAATGGTCATACACCTGAAACATGAGAAGTAAACAAAAGAGAATCGTGAGCAATGAATGGAAAAGGTTGAAATTCAACGTGGTCTAAAAGAGGAATTAGAAACTGAAAATTCGCAAAAGCAAACAATCCCTGGCAACGGCGCCAAAAACTTGGTGCGACGGGGTTTGTTACTTCAAGTTTTACCCCTAAGATAGCTGCAAGTGCACAACAATCACAGTAGTATATTAAGGTATCGAATCCACAGAGATTGTTGTTTTGCGAAAGTCATAGGATTTCTAACTTCTTTAAACCGAAAGGGAAGTTGGGGATGTTGTGTGTTACGGTTTGCAGTGGTGATATTAAGCAGCAGAAGAGAATTAAACGGTTGTAAATCAATAGATAAAAGGCGTTGGGTCCAGGGGTGTTCTCCGGGGTTAATGGATCGGATCTAACAAGCGATAGATTAGGTTTTAAATGATTCAATGGGTTAGGTTATTAAGCTGAAACGGTCGACTATGACTACCCCCGCTTTCGCGGATCTACCCACCTACGTTTGCCTTTTTCGGCGGATATGAGTTCTCATCCCACGATGCAAGACAACCGCGCCTACATATCATTCACCTATTTGTAAACACTCGCGGTGCGGTCCGTCGATATGCCTAAGCATCCTACGGTGCGGTCCACTTGTTAGCCTCTAGATCCAGGCAGTAGACCACATGTTCGTGTATCTAATCGCCCTGGAATCAGTTGCTAATTAATCAGAGAAGCAAACATGGAATAAGAGCAAGACATAAACGAAGATACCTAAAAGAAACTCTATCTCTATCAACCTAGCGAAATCAATCCATGATTAAACCCCTTTGAAAACCCCCTTAAAACCCCAACTAGATGACTACTCGTTCATGGGAACGAGAGACATCTTTGAGATAAGAAATGTGCGAATTGTATTAAATAAGAAACATAGTAAGAAAACTCCTTCAAAGGAAATCCGAATGAAGAAATATCCTTAGAGTATTTAAAAACAAAGAACTAAGAACAAAGGATGAAAAGAGAAGGAAGGAAAGGTGGCGGCTGCAGAAGAAATCTCTCTCGAGGTCTTCAACTCTGGGGCCGACGATCTCTCTCTCTCTCTCTCTCTCTCTCTCTCTCTCTCTCTCTCTCTCTCTCTCTGGCGGCGTGAAAAGTGTTTCTGGAAAAGCTTCGTGTGAAGTCATGCCCTTTGTAAAGCTCTAAGGTCTCTTTATATAGGCCTTCATGTCTTCAGAAAGTGGGCTTCGTGTTCTAACCTTGGGAAATATCAAATAAGTGCAAACGGGCTTGGGACGGGCCAGAATGGTCTGGCCGCGCCAGCGACCAGGCGTGGCGCGGCCACTGGTCTTCTGAAAGTCCATGGCGCGGTCGTCCTTCTTTTGGGGATGTGCCTGACGGACCTTCTTGCTTCCTTCGTAACTTGAGATCCAACTGTGGGATTGAACTTGAACCACATCGGGATGAAAGACAGCTGAAAGGGCTATCTTGTCTCCGAATATGAGCTTGATTTTGTGGTGGGAAGGTCGTCGTTTGATACTGAACCTATGTCCCCGAGCACTAGTCTTTGAAGTTCCCGTTTTGCTACAAAATGTGTCATTTTTGTCCAATTTCCCTGAAATAACTCTTAAGAATAGGAAACGTGGAAATCACTTTAAAATCGTTGAAAACCGGGTTAAAACACTTGTAAGAGATCTTGAAATGATAGGTTTTAAAAGTAAAATATGAGTGTTATAAATTTTGCTGACGTGAGGGCTATAATGGCAAATGTAGTTCTTCTCTGATGGGAATATGAACTGGAACATGAAAGACTAGAGCAAGAGATGATGCATTAAACGCGATCCAATCACCTTTGTTAGATATTGGGATTGAAAGAGCCACTGGAATCGTTTGGAACATAACCGGTGGATTTGACTTAACACTCTTCGAGGTAAATGCTGCTGCGGAAGTGATTTACGACCTCGTTGATCCTATATTTGGCGCTTGGTAGATCCATCCTTTAGTGGTCAGATAAGTATTACCCTAATAGCAACCGGCTTCAAACGCCAAGAAGAAGGAGAAAGGAGGCCACTTAAGGCGACACAAGCGGATGCATCAATAGGAGTAACAAGACGTCCTTCTTTATCTTTCACTAAAGGCAGTCCCATAGAGATCCCATAGTTCTTAAAGAAGAAAGGCCGCTCCCGCTATCCTCGCCTCTAGACTCACTTTGATCACTCTACATGAGATTGTTGGATGTAAAAAGAAGGAATGATTTTGTGTGGGTAATTAAATTGCCTTTATGGTGATTCCTTGTAGGTGTTAGAAATTGTTTTATTGGTGATTATATTACAATAATCATAATAATAATAAATATGTTTATTGATAGATGAATTTACTGAAAGTGACTGTGTAATTAGAGCAAAATCAAAAAGATGTTTTAAGTGATCGAAAAAGAGGTTTTAAGTTCAGAAAACTCAAGCTCCAAAAGCTAGCTCATGAGGGAGGTTTGCCACACCTTCTCACGTTCAGGGCTAGACATCTGAAGCGTGAATTTGTGGAACTGGACATCCACGAGTGGGGGCCCATTCAATTGAGAAGTTGGGTATAACCTGGCTCTAATAACATATTAGAATGGATATAACCCAAACCCCAAAAGCTAGCTCATGAGGGATATTTACCACACTCTATTATATACTACCCAAGAATCTCTCAATAGGACAATTCCAACAAACCACGCATTATCTTCCTCTTGTGCACACGTGGTACAATTTTCATATAAGACTTTCATGAGAAGTTGATTCTTACAAAAAAATATTTAAAGAAATCTAACCGTATCAAAATAATTCAAGAAATAAAAATAGATAAGTGATCCCTATTTGCTAGCGCTGATAATTTCGGGAATCGGGAAGGAAATTTATGGGTACGGGACGGGAACAGGTAATTTAGGAATTGAAAAACAATTCCCAAAAGGGAATCCATAAGAACGGGACGGGAACGAGTAATTTGGGAATTGAAAAACGATTCACAAAAGGGAATCCATAAGAATGAGACGGGTTCGACAAATTTTTTTACGTAAAATATTTTTCCAAATGGGTAATTATTTTTTATAATTTGGAAAAATTCGGGAAAATTTGGAAAAATTGGGGAAATTTCGAAAAAATTTGGGAAATTTCAGGAAAATTTGAGAAATTTCGGGAAAATTTGGGAAATTTCGGGAAAATTTGGAAAATTCGGAAAGTTCGGATATCCGATCTCATTTCCGTTCCCTTCCCGTACCCTTTCCATACCCGTTTGAGAAAAATAAATTATCTCGAACGGGAATTTTTTTGAACGGGAACGGAAACGTGACGAGAAATTCGTAACAGGTATGGATGTAAACCGGGAATTCGTCCCGAAATTTGCAGGACTAGGTTACTTGGTATTTGCATTAATTCAAGAATAATATTTTTTTATTCTCCCATAAAACCAATTTGGATCATTTTGCTATATTTGCGAATGTAATTTTCGATTACGCTCTACCCGTATTCTTGGCTACAAACGTTTGAACTTTGAAATTTCAAGTTTCATTTTTATTATATCATTTGATTACCTTTTAGAACCAATGGCCTGAATATGAGCTTATGAAGTAAACAACGGAGAGCCTTTGTCATTTTATATAGTGATACAAAAAGATTGGGGTCTCCAGGGGCGGAGCCACATACACAAGAGGGGGGTCAGCTGACCCCACTAAATTTACAAAATTGCATTATATTTATTCAATATTTCATCAATGACCTCTCTATAATTTATTTTTTGACCCCCTTTCTTTTCCTTCTTAGTTCTGTTTTTTTTATTTCCTTTCCTTTTTAGTATTATATTTTTTCTTTTTTCAACTACAACCAATCAATTTATGATTAAAATATCCATTAATAATTGGAAAAATCTATTAGTATATCCCAAAAAAGTTTTTCCATTAAAAATTGTTTTACTCTTTACATCAATTATTATAATTTTTTATTTTTTATTTAATTAAATTTATTTATTATATTATATAAATTTATTATTTTTATATATTTGACCCCTGTAAAAAAACAATTTGTCTCCGCCACGGTCTCTAATCTACAATATCAAACTCTCTAATTAAATGAACATTTGGACTCTTTTTTTTATTGGTTCTCACTTAGTCACTTACACAAACTTTGAACTTCTTAGAGGTTTTTTTTTTCTTTTTTCTTTTTTTCTTGACATCCTCTTTTAGAAGTTTAACCATGAATATTTACTCTCTGATTTTTCTCATTAAACAATGTCGACTTCTCTGTATAAACACAACACAAGGGTCAAGGAGATAAATACTTGCATTTACTAGTTGAAGTATTATACTAAGCAAAACATGTTTAATGAAAAAAACATTTAAGACCTTGTTTATACAGAGAAGTCGACATTGTTTAACTAAGCAAAATATGATAAGGCATATATTTGGTTGAAGAAATCTTGAATTAAATTTAAATGAGGAAAAAGAGACAACAAATGAACCTAGAATTAGAGACCTTTGTGGGATTGCTCACCTTAGGAACAGCCTCATAAGTTTTGCATTTTAGAATCCCTAAAGTATTTAATGCTTCATATGACTCTGCCAAGTCCAAGCTGCTCGAACGAAAAACGCAAAAATTTAGATATGTCCGTACAAAATTCAAACATACTGTCTTATTGTGTGGTGACAAATCATCAAATTCAAAAATAAGCAATGTGAAACCATAGACATACATGAGAGGAAATGTTTGATTTAGCTTTTTTTTTTCTTATTATTATACAGAAAGAAAAAGTACCATATATGATATATCTTATATAATATTGTAAATTTTGTTTACAGAAATATTTTATATAATATTGTAAGGTCTTTTTAAAGAAAGAGTTCTAATATGCTGCTTTGTGTCACTTCAAAAATTGATATGTGTCATTAAAATAAAACAAACTTCACATTAAAATAAAAACTTCACATGTAAATTGACATGTGTCATTAAAACTACACAATACAAACTTCACATTAAAATAAAACCTGGAAAAACTTTCTATTATGGGCCTAATTGGTTAAGGAAATATTTACACTAGAGGGCACTTTATGAGTTATCAATTACATAATGAGACACTTTATACTTATGATGCACTTTGCCCACATGAAAATACAACAACATCCTTCTTACATTTCTTTCTTTTACTTTTTACATCCAATTCTTCACATTTTATTTTTCTATTTTTTTACTCTCATTTCCATCTCCCGCGGCCAGAACCCTAACTCCAACTACGGTCCTTCAGCGGAGGAGTTTCGCATCCTTTTTTGTCTCAGATCTCCTTGATTTTTCTTCTCCAGGCTCAAAACTATCCTTTCACTTAACCATTAGTCTTACTTCTCATTCTTAAACAGATCTGTTCTTTCTTCTCTTTATAATGGACTTCGCCAGAGAAACCACCAGCCTCACCTCCTCCGTTGCTTCAAAAAACTCTTAAGTCTCTCTCTCTCAAACAAATCTTTTCTCTGAAATGGACCTCACCGGAGAAACCAACAGCTTTGCCTCAATGTTGCTTCATGAAGCGCTCCATTTTCGGTTTCAGCATCAGAGTTGATTTCTGTTTCTTTGTCTTCTTCTGCCTCATTTCAGTGAATTCTCAGTTTAATTCGATATGAGGATCTTGATTCGAGTTTGTTTGCCGCTAGTTTGGATTTCGATCTGAGAAACCAGTTTGGAGTCATGTCCTTCCCATTACCAAGTGTCCATCCGAGGTTGTCCATTTGCTTAGGTTCAGTCATCACATGAGCTATCATACGCGGTTGTCCATTTGGATGTATCCATTATGCTATCTTGGTTAATTTACACTTTGGGCTTGAAGCTGGAATACCATTATTACTCAAAGAGGAAGGCCACAAGATCGTTGGGTTTGATAGAAGCGTCGGTGATCTGCTTTACAAGTTTGAATAATCTGGATTCTACTTTTGCTGGTTTCTGTTTGTTTCAAGTCTTTCTCGTTGTGTTTTTGTTGTTCTGTCTTTGATGGATAAGTATTCAACTTTTAATATAAAAAAAAAGAGTTTGTTTGTTCATATGATTGTTTGTGGATATTAAAGTATGGACACATTCAGATGGACAAAATAGATTAAAAATGCAATATATGAACCCTATTTGACATTTTGATATGGATATTGAGGTCTTATATCCATATGAATATCGATGTATGGACACATTCATATGACCAACAACTACTAACTCCAGTTTATCCTCATGGACAGATCTTCATGAACAATGTTTATCTAGATAAACTAAGACGATGCTAATAGTTATCTATAAGGTTACAAGAACTTAATGGACAATCTGTCCATAAGAGTTTGTCCATGCGCGTAAATGTATTTAGAAGATTCAGAGAGTGAATGTTTTTAGAAGATTCGACAAAAATGTATTTATTTCGTTGATCATATGAATGGTGAGGTATGGATGTTATGCACTGGACACACGAATCGTAGACAGTGTTCCATGGACATATGGACAGTGTATCATGGACATATCGACAGTCTATCGTGGACACACATACTGTAGCATCCGCGACCATGAATTATGATTTTGGTCGAGTGGGTCATGGAATGGCCGATGTAGATATGTCATGAGTCGAGTGAGGTTCGACTATGTCCGTGAGTTTTGGATTGTATCGTGACTGTAGCCGAGAGAAAATGACTAAGTCCGAGTAAAAATGTGAAATTGTCATGGAAACGACTAAGTGTCGAGAGATCAAAGAGGCTGGGCCGTGGGCCGTGAGTTTAGCCGACAAAAATTGGAGTTTTCCTAGTTGGAAAAGGAAATAACGCGTGTTGGTCGAGCGGTTTGGGAAACTGCCGAGAGAAAATGAAAGTTTGTCCGGTTTAGTCGAGAAAACTTAAAGTTAACCGCGAGGAAAGGTAAAACGCGCCATATAAGTCTGGGTGAGGCGGTTTAACCCTAGGGTTTCGCCTATATAAGACGAGTTTAGGGATTTGTCTCGGGCGGCCGTGTTTTTACTCGAGAGAAAATAGTTTTACCCGAGAGATTTTGAGAGATCATCGAGAGATCGAATTTCCATCGAGTTCGCGAGTTTTGATCGAGAGATTCGATTGGGAAGAGACGATTTGCCGAGGAAGGATCGAGTTATCCGTGGGTTTTCAGATTGGATCGTGAGATAACCGAGTGCACTTCGTTTCGGCCGAGAGATTTTGGTAAGTGTTCAGATATTTTGATCAGGGCTGAGTTTCTGTCGAGTAATATCGGGCTAATCCGTGTGTTTTGATCTGTTTCCGAGGGAATACATCGTTTGGTTTGAGAAAAGTGAACGGTTCGAAAGTTAGCCGAGAGGAGATTGGATCTCGCGGTACGGGTCGTAGCGATAGCCGAGGGAGCACGTTGGTGTCCGACTATCTTTGTTTTTGTTCGAGTTATCAACGAGTTTCCTTCGACCAAACCGTTCATTTGATTGTCTAAGGTGAGTGGGTGATTGTGGCTAGTGTCTTGGATCATTTTGATTGCTAGATTTTGGTGTGTTTATTGATCGCTTGTGTAAGTAGGGTTTTATGCTTAGCAAGGTTAATTTTTATGTGATTGTGATGTGGTTTGGTGACCGTGAGATTATGTGATGTGCCAAGCTAGCTCGGGATCGGGGTAGGATCGTTTCGTTTGCATATGTGATGTGTTATTCACGATAGTGTGGAAACGAGTCTGTAAGACTATGGTCCGAGTTAGGGTAGATGATCATGCGTGTGTGATTGCTTGCTTGCTAAGTGTGTTGATATCATGTTAGAATTGTTAGTATGATTGCGTGAATTGTGCTAGCCTGGTGGTACGGGATGACCGTACTCACTAATCATTTATGGTAATGCTTATGCCTCTCTTATGGATGACCGTACTCACTAAGCATTTATGGTAATGCTTATGCCTCTCTTATGTGTTGAGTGTGCATGTAAAGAAGTTGTCCAAGACCGTCAGTCCTGAAGGCGGACATGAAAGCAGTGAAAAAAAGAGTAGATTTAGGATTGAGTTTTGAGGATTTAATCGTTAAGTGTTGTTTCGGTTCACGGCTTTGGTGTTATTTTATACTTAATCGAATTTGGGTAAGTTAGTTTATGATTTTATGAACCTCGTTGTACGTTTGGAACCCTGTTTAATTATGCAATGAGAATGGCTATTTTGAGAATCGAAAGTGTTGATTAAGTTTATTGAGAAAAGTTTGAAAATTCCGCTAAGTTTGTATGTTGGCCGAGAGTTGGCTCGAGACGGTCTGGCCGCGATAGGAATATCGGGTCGGGTCGCCTCAAGTTGGTATCAGAGCATGGTCGATTCTAGGAAAGGTCATTAGCATAGTTGGGGTTAGATAAATCCACCTTTCACTGCCGAGTCTCGCGGTTTATTGTTGTTTGAGTTGGGAACTCTTGGTTGCGGTTAGCTACGGGCTAATCGATAGTGTTTTGACTTGTAGATGGCTCCGAGAAGGACAAGGGCTGCGAGGGTTAATGGTGCTACGAACTCGGGGAGTTCTAGATCTAAGAATGCGGTTAAGAACTAGCATGAGAACGAGGCTGATGCGGCTGTGGCTGCGAATGCTGCAGCTGCTGCTGCTGTGAACGTGGCTGCTGCGAATGCGACTGCGGGTGGAGCTGAGAACGTGGCTGGAAATGCTGCGGGTGCTGTTCCAGACAGGCTGGAGGCTGTGCTGGGATTGCTAGCTCAAGTGTTAGAGTGTTTACCAGTGGTTGCACCTGTACCGGGAGTGGTACCGGCCGTGGCACCACAAGTGGTGGAACCGAACGTTGGGTTTAGAAACTTACCTTGGTGTTCTTTGAATTTTTCTGAAAATAGGTGCTTTATTAGGGACGTGAATGGAATGTTCTTTGCTTCAGTAAGCTCCAATGTTGGTCTCAGCTTAGGTAAGGGTGGTTTCTCCTTGTGGTACATCACGTTTTCATCCTTACTTCTCATGTTTTTCTCCTTGTTTAACACGTTTTGGTGTTTTTGCTTCCTCAATCCTGCACATAAGTCATTTGGAAAGAACAAGTGCATCATATTTGGGGGATTGAATGATAAAGGATCTTGTATAGCAAAGTAACTAGCCTTAGTTTTAGTATCTGTTTTAGCTCTCACTTGCATTACTCTGATTTTCTTTTGTTCTAAAAGGGCAAGAATAAACTTACAATGGTTTATGGTGAATGAATATTCATTAGTGCGGCCATTGTGGGTTACTTCTCTATCATATTGCCAAGGTCTTCCAAGTAAAACATGGCCAGCTTGCATTGGCACAACATCACACAGGATTTGATCCTTGTATTGACCAATTGCGAGTGATATTTCAACTTGTTTAGACACCTTTAGCTCCTCTTTGTCATTGAGCCACTTGAGTTTGTATGTTCTAGGTTGTTGTATTGTAGGCATGCCGAGTTTTTCTACTAGAGAAACACTAGCAATGTTAGCAGAAGAACCACTATCAATGATCAAATGACATACCTTATCTCTTATAGTGCATCGAGAGTGAAAGAGATTGTCTCTTTGTTCTTGATCTTCTAGGATATGTTGTGCATTTAAAGCTCTTTGGATGACTAGAAGCTCTCCTTCTTCAGCATATATGATGATTTCTTCTTCTGTATTCTTAGCCATGACTTCATCTTGAGAATAATAACCATCATGTGTGGTGATCATCACTCTTTTGTTAGAGCATTCTCTTGATACATGTCCCCTGCCTTGACACTTATAACAAACAATGTCATGATGTCTTTGAGAATTACTAGACTTTGCTCTTGGCGATGGTCATGGGATTTAAATCTTGAATCCACTACTACAGCTGTGCCTTTTTCTACAAATGGTGGTGGAGGCGGTTCTTGCTGTGTTTGTTGCTGGTTCCAAGAGTTGTTGTTGGTGCAGCTTCTAGATGTTTTATTTTTGATTTGCTGATCACACTGAATGGCTAAGTGTAAGAGCTCTTGTAATGAATGGTAAGACTGCATTTCCACCTTTCTTTGTATTCTATCTTGTAAGCCATCCATGAACTGGGACATGAGGGACTATTCTGTTTCTTCTAGTTGAAGGCGACTTCTTAGAACATCAAACTCCTCATAGTACTCTTCTACACTTCTGGATCCCTGAAACAAAGAACAAAATTTCTTTAGCATATTTTTATGGTAATGAGGGGGAACATACCTCTTTTGCAACTCCAATTTCATGTCAGCCCATTTTGTTATTTGGGGATAGCGTAGGCTCCTCTTCTCAGCTACTTCTCTGTCCCACCAAGTTAAAGCATGGTCAGTAAGACTGGCGGTTGTATCTTCTTGGGCTCAGTGGAAGAACAGTATTCAAACAAATGATCCATTCTTCTCTCCCATTCCAAGTAGGCTGCTGGATCTATCTTTCCTACAAAGGTTGGGGTAGTAAGCTTCACTTCTGGTGGCAGGTTTCGATTATCATTGTATGGTCTGTTGCGATTAGCCTGATTTCTTCTTTGGAGAAGTTCTTGAGTGGCTTGTATAGGATCTGGTGCTCGTGGTGGTGGTGCATCAGGTGGTTCTTCTCTAGGTTGGATGTTTCCCCTTGGTAACATAGGGTCTAGGCGTTCAGGAGTCTCCAAGCGATCAATGCGATGGTTAACTTGTCCTAGCTGAGTAGCTTAAGTTTGAACATTTGTCCTCAAGGCATTAACACTTTCATTTACTGAAGCCAAGAACAATCCATTCACGTCCCTAATAAAGCACATATTTCCAGAAAAATCCAAAGAACACCAAGGTAAGTTTTTAAACTCCAATTCTTTAAAGAAAACTAACTTACTTTATTTTGGTGCAGATGAGCTAGTTTCGAGGTCGAAACTTCTTCAAGAGGGAGGGTAAATGATATAAGAATGGATTCCACCAGTTCTTGTACTTTTTGAACCAAGACCTTCAAGCTAAGGATGGAAGTGATCGAGTGTTTTGTAGCCGGTTTGTTGTTTGATTCCACAAGCAACAGTTTGAGATTCTAGTTTCCAAGGACTATTCCTGATGGGATCTAAATAGTCATCCGAGTTTGGAGGATTTCTTTGGAGACTCGTCGAGCTTTGAATTTGTAGGACCCTAAGCTGCAAGTGCACAGCGTGCGTTGTAGTACTTAGGGTATCGATCCACATGGAGGAGGTCAACTGCAAAACAGAAGAATCAGGGCAACCAAAGACGCAGAGAATTGGGGTTTGGGGGTAAGTGTCACGGTTTTTGCAGAAAATAAAGAAAGCAGTATCACGTCTTATATAGAGGAGGTTGTCAATCTCTTCTATGACCAACGGGAAAAGGAAATCAAACTTAAGAACTTGTAAAAAGGAAATCAAGCAAGCAGTGCAGGAAAAGTAAATATTGAAGTGCGTAAATCTCGATGTAAAAGCAGATGGGGCGAACACGTTGGGAATCTTCTCGGGAAATCTATGGGGTTCTAACTAGAAATCAAACACACAAAAGTTAAGCAAGCGAGACTAGGCGATTTTCCCCAAACTGATTCACTGGTTTTAACAACCTAACTTTATCAAACTAGGTCGATCTGCGAACTTCCATTCCACAGGTATACTTTCATATCCTGCGTACTAGACGAACACGCAATAGGATCGGGACAATAAACATTCAGACATCTTTTAAAGGATGCTCTCTACCTTATTTTGGTCTAGATCTGAGATTCAGGACATTCGTCGTTCTCAAGATCCTGCGATCAGAATATAGTTCATGACGCCAGACTCATGCAATAAGAACGAATAAGGTGAGACAGAAAACCCTAATATGGCTAAGCAGTTGATAAGCTACTTATTCAAATCAAGAGATCGAGAACAAGACAATTAAACAAAAGAGAATCAATGATGATCTAAACTAACCCACGTGTATACCCGAGAGTTAACCTCAAAACATCTAAGGATAAACTTCGATCTAACAACCTAGCAATCAATCCATGAATCCCCTTTGAAAACCTTTGAACACAACAAACGAATCTACCCTAACATGATTGGGACGAGTAGAGACGAAATCAATGAGTGCATAACTTATTTAAATCGATAAGAAAGAAAGAGGGTTCAAGAACAGATCTATCTCCCTTAGAGGACAATGAATGAAAAACAATGAAAGGTATGCTAAGAGGCGGCCGTGAGGCCTCCTCTTAGGTTCCCTCTGGTGGCACACGAAATTAGGTTGTAGAATAAGAGTATTTATAGGTCTTCAGGTCTTCTTAGGCGTCACTTAGGGTTCCACAAAGTTTGGTGGCTATCGGGCTTGATTCGGGCTTGAAAACGGGCTCGGGAAACGTCACTTGTCCTGGCCGCGCCACGGGTGGTTCATGGGCCGGCCGTTGGTCTTCTGAGCTTTCCTGGCGCGGCCATCCTTCTTCTGAGGATGTGTCTGACGGGCCTTCTTGCTTTCTTCATAACTTGAGATCCAGCCGTGGGATTGGACTCAAACCACTTCGAGGTGAAAGGTAGTAGTTCAGGCTACCTTGTCACCAAAATTCAGCTCGATCCCGTGGTGGGAAGGTCTCCTTCTTGTGCTTAACTTCTGTCATTTGGCTCATGATCCGAAAATGTCCGTTTTGCTCCGTTTTGCATCCTTTTTCCTAAGATTCCCTGAAAAGAGTCTTGGACACACAAATACTCGAAAACTACTAAATATACATTAATACCTTAGTGAAATGCTTATTAAAGCATACACTTATGATGGTAAAAATGGGTAAAATATGCATGTTATCAACTCCCCCAGACTTAAACTTTGTTTGTCCTCAAACAAAACAAAAATCTAAGTAAGGAACAGAGGTTTGAAAACGTGGAAACTCACCAATACTTGGGAACTCATCAAGTCTAGCAATCGACCTATTGAGCCACATAACTCGGAATTCAGCTTCAAGGCGTTTGGGTCTAGTTACCTTGAGCTTTTCACCCTTCTCGGATACGCTTCATGGTCCCTTTGAGTATTTCGAGCTCCCTTTTGTTGACTCCTTTATTCATTTATGCGTTCGGTCTCTATCGAGGGAGTATTGGTCGACGAGACATTATACTCTTCTCTTCCAAACATCTAGACATAGACATTTCAGACACACCCCTCCTATTTTCTCTTCCCTTAGTCGATTTCTCCCTACTTTTCTAGGGTATCATTTTATTTTTTCTATCGACTTTCTTATTCCATTTTTTTTTCTTTCTTCTTAGCTTGAGAATGATCACTTCTTTGAAGTTTACATGATTGCTGCGAACCGTCCTTGTCCTTTAAGGAACTCTGGTTGCCATTCCCAAACTAAAACCTTTCTTTCTATATTTTTTTTTTCTTTTCTATAACAAGGGAAGATCAAGGAGAAGTTGCATTGCATCTACTTAGTCATGCTAGAGTCTAAAAGAGGAGCAAAGTTCGAAGTACATCAAGCCCCTTGACGAGAAGATTTGATTCATTAAGTGCGGAGTCAACGCAAGATCCTTCGAGTACTCTAGAGATTAGAACTTTCTTCGCTGGAATGATCCACTCGCCGTGTTCAACTTAGTAAACCTTGCTTCTAAATCCGTGAGAATGGTCATTAAGGTTCCTTGTTCAAAGTGACTTGTACCTAGCAAAGTTCATAGTTTCCGACTAAAAGAAAAAAAAGTTTTGACTCTTTAAAACGACTCGATAAATGATGCATGTATGCTTAAGACTCATCAAATCAAAGCATATTTAGTAATATAAGAAACCCCCCCAGACTTAAATCAAACTGTCCCCAGTTTGTTTAAATCGAGTTGAGGTGAAAAAGATAGGTAAATTCAAGTACAAGCTTGTGAAGACTTACTTGAAAGTGGCGTTGGGTTTGGTATGGGCGTGTGGTATGATTGAGCTAAGGAATTGATCATTCTCCTTATGTCCCTGCCTAGAATCGATTTAATTGAACAAAAGAAATCGAAAACTTAGCTCGAAAGGAAATGTGTTGCGCGGTTGAGCTTCCTTGCTTCGGATGGTGGTGGTGGGCGTGTGGTGGTGATGTTGGCGGCTGGTGATGATGATGATAATGATTGGGGCACGCCTATGTTGAGAAGATAAGGTACTCTGGTTGTTGAGTACTCGTCTTGGTTCTTTAATGAGAGATAGAAAATCTTCCGTCCTTACGTCTTGAAGATTGCGTCACCTCAGAAACTTGACTTGAAGTTTGGGTCTATGCTGGCCTATCCAGTGATCTGTTCGGGATCCCGGAAGACAGGTGTTGCTAGTATGAACTACAATGCCATATGAAATCCTTACTTGGCTTCGGTAAAGGTATTGGTCGCGGAAGAGAGAAGCTAGTCTTCGGGAGCTTTTCTCTTCGCGGTTTGGTGAAGGAAGTTGCATCTTCTTCCTTATGGAGCTTGCACAATGGTTCTGGAGGACGAGACCATTGTATTCTTCTTCGTCTTCGTGGATACAGGTCCGTTGAAACTCATTGAAGAAGTATGTAGAGAGAGATGGATCATTGACTTAACTTGACTTGGATGGAGTCTTATTTTATCTTCCCATCCTTGATGCAACAGCAGCATACCGCGGTTGTGGAAGTTGTCTTTGCGGTCTTTAGGACGTGCTCAAGCCTTGAAACAATAAGGAAACTTGCAAGACTTGACAGGGGTTGAAGGAGGTCCGGTTTGGTGAAATTCGGGTTGGAGAAAGTTGCAGAAGAAGGATGGCCGCACGACGGGTTGTCACGGCCGCGGCCAGGGGTGTGTTCTCCGGACCATTGTTGGCTCGTGGCGCGGCCAGGCTCCTTCTGGCCGGCCCACGGGCGGTTCGTCGCCCGGTGAGTGTTCTTCGAAATTCCTCATTCATTTTTTTTGGTATTTTTCGGGTTTTCTGATTTTTCTGTGCTTTTCTTGGTTTTCTGATTTTTTTTTTTTGGCTTTTGGGGAGTATAAGAATACTGTAACTAAGAAGAAACCAAAACTAAAAATTTGTATGGTTAGAAAGATGAGAAAAAGAAAGAAGATACCTAAAATGGGTTGTCTCCCATTGAGCCGCTCTTGTTTAGAGTCTTTTAGCTAGACTTTGGTAGAGTTTTTAGTTGTTGACAACTCCAACTAAAGGATTCGTGGCTCCTTTAGCTTCTCGGCACTCCGCACTTGTTTTCTTGAGACATCTTCTATTCAGCGTTTGACAGTACTTATCATTGTCTCGAAGAACAAATGCATCGTTCAGTTTTCTTCTCTTAGGTTCTTTCCCTTTCTCCTCTCGGTTCGGATGGGTGACGAGCTCGGCCTTTGGAGGGGCTCTTGAGGACCTTCTAAGCTTCCTCTTGGCTTCATGTATGTCTCCATCACGTCTCATATGAGGGAAAATTGCACCTGGATCATATGGGATCTCCTTGCGCTTCAAACTCCTCTGTTTGGCGCTTCCCTTGAGCGTGCTGAATGAGCCTTCTTCTAGGACGTTTTGGACATCCTTTGTACTTCCTCCAGGGTCTAAAATTGGTTCACTTCCACTGCTTAATGTCGTGGAATGAGTGCTCCTTGTGAGAGTTGCTGGATAGAAAGTCTTCTTGTTGACTTTGGAGAAGCGCACTTGTTGGTTCAGCTTATCAATCAAAGTTCGAACAGGTGCAACAAATGAACAGCCAAGGATCAACAAGTGATTTGTGTCCTTCCTTGTCTCCAATATGCGAAGAACAGCAGGCACTATACCATCCTCAACTTGAGGCAGCAAGTTCGGCTTGAAACCGAACAGATTTGGTGACGGACGATCCTCATGGTGAACGGGCGTCTTCGAGGCTTGGAAGCTCGAAACTCTTATGACTTCTGCAATGGTCTTAGTCAAGAGGTTGACATCAGATCCTATGTCATAAAGATAGACACGAAAATTTACTCCCTTGACTGAGCATGAAACCGGAAGTTTTCCCGGATCATATATCTTTGAAACTGTCGTCAAGGGCAATTCTTGGATCGCCATCAGCGTCTTCTTCTCCATGAGTTTTGATTCACACTCAACGTGGTGAGGAGCTGGAGTAATAGGCTTCCCTTGGTCGTGGGGCTGAGACTCCTTGTTGGTTGGACTTTCGTCTTCAAGGTGCTCGGGCGGTTTGGTAGAGATGAAGTCTTTTTGAGGAACCGAAATAGAACGACCAGCTTCTATTCCTTGGTGTTCGGCTTCATTAGCATGAGTAGGGTCATCCGAGAAACACAAATCTAATGACCTCTTTCGAGAATCATTGTCAATGATTTCCAACTAGGAATCAAGAGTTGTTGCAATCTTCATTACATCGACAGAAACTTCATGCATCTCTTCTGTAAGCTAGTATTCTTAAGAGAAAGCATCGCAGTGCTCTTCAAGATCTACTTCATCGTCTTCTACGAGGGAGCCAAATATGATGTCGAGCTTCTCAATGAACTCCATTTCGGCTTGCACTCCGACGTCGCACAGACGACCGACTTCTTCAATATCTTCTAACTCATTATTGAGCTGAAATTTATCGTACATAGATGAATACATCGTCGATTCGAACATCTCGATATTACTATCAGATTGTAGATAAGCAGCGGATATGAGCTTGTCATATTCTTCCTTGGAAGGAGATCCAATAGGATGTAGTATCCTATCATAGTTGGTGGAAAGGTCGCGGATGGTCGCAGCGAGATCGTTGATCAGGATACGGGCTTTCTTCATATCGGATGCCTCTGAAAACCAGAAACAAAAACGAAATTAAAGAAAAAAGATGTCTTTGAGTTGTGATCCTGACCTTTGTTTTGAAAAACAGAACGCAGCCTCCCCGACAACGGCGCCAAAAGCTTGATGGGGTCTAAATAGTCGTCCGAGTTTGGAGGATTTCTTTGGGGACTCGTCGAGCTTTGAATTTGTAGGACCCTAAGCTGCAAGTGCACAGCGTGCGTTGTAGTACTTAGGGTATCGATCCACATGGAGGAGGTCAACTG
>JAHZTW010000001.1:359993902-360090229 GCA_020283515.1 Alliaria petiolata
AACTTCTGTCATTTGGCTCATGATCCGAAAATGTCCGTTTTGCTCCGTTTTGCATCCTTTTTCCTAAGATTCCCTGAAAAGAGTCTTGGACACACAAATACTCGAAAACTACTAAATATACATTAATACCTTAGTGAAATGCTTATTAAAGCATACACTTATGATGGTAAAAATGGGTAAAATATGCATGTTATCAATTCCTCGCATGGACAACAAGACTCTCCACAATTTATAAGCTTTCTGATTCCACAAAAAGACTTAGAACTCGCAAGAACAATTGATTCAAATAACTCTTTCTTTTGAATGCAAATAAAAGGGGGTTTTCTTTATAAAAGTTGTGTAATCCGAAATACATTGAAATGGAGCTTATATAATGCTCAAAAGTAAAGATATAAACGGTTGGTCGAATAAAAATGTCTTGCTGCTCCTGGTTTCCATAAATGGCTTCTCATAAACACATGTTGGTCCATTTATGTGTTTATGTAGTTTGGCTTGATTTTCTTGGACTTTAAATTGAACCGGACTTGAATAGGCTTGGTTTAAACGTCCTCCTTGGTATGTAAGCTCTGGTTTGATCTTGAGCCTTGATATTCCGTTGTAAGCTCCATTTGCTCAGCTACTTGATCCTCAGCTACAAGCTTGCTTAGCTCTGATTTAGCTCCAATGCAGCTTCTCTCCTCTGGTACAATTTGAGTGGTGCTGATGTCCACATCAAGTGTCTTTCCAGATTTTCATAAACCAGGGTGGTTGACTTCATCCCCATTATCAAACTCCACTACTATAGACTTTATTAGAGGTTGCAGGGGGTGGGGCTCCACCTGTACGGCTTGGCCTTTGCCCTTTTTTCATAGGACAATCGGCAAATGCATTTTAGCTTGGTAGATATAGGATTAGTCGAAATACTTCCGTAAAGAACAAGTGACTTTTCGGACTGAAGAGAAAGGAGAAAAGAATATGTTGGAATGTCAGCCTCTACTATCACAAGTAGAGCAAAAAGAAGAATTGGTAACTTAGTTACATTCCAAGGAGGGGATGAATGCAAAGAAGTGACGAGAAAGACTCTTCCGTACAACTTTAGTAGAGTCAACCGGTAAGGTGGCTTGTTGACTGGAGGTGGAGCTAGCTGATGGTAGAGTCACCAGGAACGGAAGAAGAGAGACTTACCAGAGGAGCGGCAGACCCTTCAACCCGCATGCGGGGGTGAACCACAGTGTTGCGGTTCCCAAGGGAGTTTGACATTCACAAGTTTACTATTTTGGGTAAAAAAAGTGGTTGGTTTCAAAAGAGGAGGCAAAACCAGAAAAAAAATTGTCATGAAAATAGTGCCTGAGAGCGTTTTCATATATCATCATATAATTTATATTTTACAATAAGATATATGAACCATAAATTTGAGAGATAAACAAAATCTGAAAAAATAAGAAAGAGAAATATGTTATATTTTTATTATTTTTAAATCATAAATTTGAGAGATAAACAAAATCTGAAAAAATAAGAAAGAGTAAATATTATATTTTTATTATATATTAATTTTTAATTTTTTTTCCTTTTTCTACTCACTCCTTTTCTCACATTCTCTCTTTGTCTCACACTGGACCCCACACTTTTGCTATCTCTCTCTCACTTATAATCGGTATCTCTATCTCTCTCTAAGAGATAAGGGCAAATTGTCAAATAATTTTGGTGACACTCTCTCTCACCCACTTTCCCAATTAAAATTTTAAGTGTACCCATCGAACAAATAAAATCTCAAAAAGTATCGTGTTTGCCAACTTACCCTACAAATTATTCGTTTGGATATAAATATATAATTTATTAGATAATAAAAAGAGAAGAGATAGAATGAGATGAGTCTCTCAAATAATAGACCTTGAGAGAGAGAGACCCATGAGAGACTTTTGAAACACATGCCTCTTTATATAATTGGCTCAAATTTCTTTGTAGATCTAAAAATAATTGTTAAATTAAATTACACTTATAATTTTAATATTATATTGGATGATAGACTCAAATGAATCTCTAACTAATGCATATGCTGTTAGGGCATTAAATCATTCTCTAATAATCCAACTTAAATAGAATCTGAAACGATTTTGATATGTAGCGACAATGAGAACCAAAATCATTTGCTAATTTTTCTAGCGGTTTGCTCTGTTCCGGTGTGTTGCCGTGTTATATGCTGTTATTACATATTCATTTGCTTGCTTTAGGCAAAATTCTATTGAGTGTTACGATATTGATTTATTGTGTGCGTTAATTTTTTTTCTCAGGGAAGACCAAAATCCACGTTTTTAGTATCTCGAATTTGTACGATATGGACAGAATCGGGTTGCCTGATGAATTGCTGGTGAAGATATTATCATTTGCTTTAACAAAAGTCGATGTATCCACTAGCATCTTGTCTAAGCGATGGAAGTTTATTTGGATGTGGTTGCTTAAACTCCATTACATTAGCAGAGATATACCACGACCTGGACTTCGAGATTTTATTTACAAGAAGAGCTCTAGTCATAGAAAGCTTGTGTCTCGGTTTCATTAGTAATTCTAAAGCTGAAGATATCAAACGGTGGGTTGATTTCTAGTTATAATCCCATATATTTTCCGAGAAGATCTCCAATGTGTTCCAACCCCTGCTTATTAAATCGAGATTTATGCATTTCCATACTTTACATTTTCTGCCTTGCTTTACTTTGATTTCTTTTCCATTTGATATAAGCTTAGGCGAGAGCCAGGTTCTATATAAACGTTGTTTTGCTTTTCAATTCCTGCATTCAATAGCTACCAAAACCGTGACACCAAAACCCCCAACAACCACTTTACGTCTTTGGTCGTTCTAACCATCTTTGTGTTGCAGTGGATCATCTTCGTGGTTCGATCCCTAAGTACTACAACGCACAATGTGCGCTTGCAGCTTAGGGTCTTTACAAATTTAAAAATCAAGAAAGTCTCTAAGACACACTCACATTTTTGACGCACCTTTTAGACCCTATCAGTTCCCCGACTTACCAAGTCTGGGCATTATCCGCAATACTCACGCCTCCGCATAGGTTTCCAATGGGTGCATTATACTATAATATGACACACTTATTTTGGCATCTACCGAGAGATGGGAAAATGCTGGTATATCCATGGTTATTATGGTATAATTGTAAGGCACTGAATGATAATTTTTCACCAATATAGATCGAGATCCCCGCGAAGTGCTTAGATTAGCAACGATAGAAGCAGTGGCATGGGAATTGGCAAAAGTGGATGACGAAGTAATGCATCCACAACAAGGGGATCATATACCACATATACAGTTGTATGATGGCTTCCAATGTCAAATAGATGGTTTTAGGAAGGAAACGGTAGCTAATGTTGGGTTGGGGTGGTATTGCAATGGGGCAGGTACAGAAAGAACTTTAATGGATGCACGAAATGTACGACGAGGCCTCTCTCCACTACACGCAGAGTTAGAATATTTTATTTGGGTTATGCATTGTATGCATAATGTTAGGAGATTGGCGGTGGCTTTTATCACAGATTGTTCTGAACTGGTGAAGATGGTGTCTAAACCTGAGGAATGACCGATTTTCTCACTACACCTATACGAGACAAGCAGGAATGAGTTTTCTTTTTTTTCTCTCTCTCGCACATCTCACGCGCACATAACACAAAGGCGGACAAGCTAACACGGAGTACTCGCGACTACCTTTATCATCTAGAATATGCAAACTCAACTGCTTCGATTTGGATTTCTGAACCGTTCTAAGAGTCGAGGTTGTTGACAAAAAAAAGTGGGAATGTAGAATTGAAAATGTTCTTACGATTTAACAGAAATAACATGGAGAGTTTTCAGTCTTAGAAACATAATATTTTGTGTAATATTCTAAAATTTTAAATGTTTATCATTATAAAATATATATTCAATAATTTATATAGTATTTTTTTGTCAACAGCATCGCCTCTTTTTAGAACGGTTCAGAAATCCAAATCACAAGAGCTTAATTTACAATTTATATAGTATTACTTATTATATAAATTGTTCCGAACGAGATTTGAGAAATTTTTGTTACCATCTCGTCCTGCTTTATTCTTAAATACGAATTTAATGTTTGTAGTCCATGAAAATGTAATCACATTCCCATATAAAAGAGATTCCAGAATTTCCGTTTCGATTCTGTTGCGTTCAATTCTCAAACGCGAATCAAAATGTTCCTCATACGAAAATGAATTCCCATAAAATATTGAAATTTAGAACCAGAAATAAAATGTAAGGGGACAAGATAAGACATGACAAATTTTTTGCTTATTTCTATATATAATAATGAAAAAAACTATAAATTAAATATAACTAATTTAAATTTCTTTTAGTCAACACCTCCATTCCGTTTAACGATTGGCTGTTTTTCCGGCGGCTGAGTCATCGCCGTTAACAGATGGAGAGTGTTGACTAACGAGAATTTGGTCAATGTTGTTTTCGTCTAGACGGCACAAAATTTATGTATTATATTAAAAAATTTAGGAATTGTGGTACTTATTAGCATACCAAAATTGTCCATGTTCTAATAGGCTACATTTTTATAAGTTTGGGTACAGATTGGCCGTTTTTATTAGAGATGCACTAAGAAGATGTTTAAAAAAAAAAAAAAACACGCATCTCAAATTTTAGTTGTAGGAGGATTTAGAGATTAAAATATGGGCTGGGCCTACGTGGGGCTCATAATGTCTTGTTTACGTTTATGCAGCTTCTTCTCTCAGAATTCTTTTGACGAGGGACGACTCCATTGTAGAAGAAGCGTTCTGATAATTTGAATGTTGAAGTAAGAGAGTGGCTACTCAAAATTTCTGCTGTTCCGGGGAGAGATGGCTGAAAGCAACCGAATCAAGTCTCAGAATCGTAGAAATTGCTGCATTTCTCACGAATTCGTCGATGCAGCCTCCATAAACCCTGATAAAATCGCCGTGATTCATGCCTCGGGCTGGGCGGCGAGGATTAAGCCGGAAAAGGAATCAGAATCAGCTGAACCTTGTGATTCTCCGTCGTGCACACCGCCTGTTTACGACGGAGACAAGTGTTTCACGTTCGGCGAGGTATCGTCATCTATTGATTCCCTCAGCTCTCGTCTCCGTCGTATTCTCGATGATACTCGTCACGATGATCCTTACCTCGTCAGACCGCGATTTCAAGGTTACCCTTTTTAGCTCTTTTTAAAGGTTATGTGAGTATAATAGCAACAATTTCTACTTACCCATCTCATAAAAGTTTAAATCTTTTGACATTGCAGAGAAACTTGACTCCGAGGCTGATGCAGATGCATATATGCCGAAGGTATTGGCTTTATATATGCCACCTTCAGTTGAATACATAATCTCTGTTCTTTCTGTTATGAGATGTGGAGAAGCCTTTTTACCTTTAGATCCTTCATGGCCAAGAGAAAGGGTTTTGTCTATTATCTCCTCTTCGAACGTTGCTCTTGTTATTGCTTGTGGCTCTTCTTTCGATCAATTCGGGTGTGAGCCGCTCGAGAGATCACATTGGCTTGTTGAAAGCGTCGTTTGCCCTATGTTATTCTTTTCGATGAGTGAAAGATTGAGTGCGGAAACTAGTGGCTTAAGCTTTGTTTGGCCTTGTAAGAAAGAGAGGCAAAGGAAATTTTGCTATCTGATGTACACTTCAGGATCTACTGGGAGGCCGAAAGGAGTATGTGGCACTGAGCAAGGTTAGGCTGTTTTAAATTTCATGATACAACTGTTTGAAACTGTTTCTGCTTCTTTTGTAATTGCAAATAAACTGTTAGAAATTGGAAAGCTTTATCAGCGTTCTCTACTTCTCTCTCTCTCTCTTTTCTCTCTTTCTGAATAATTCCTTCCAGAAATGGATTTGCTTATAGCATTCAGCATTTATCAATAGTTCACAGGTTTGACATTTAAACGGGTGCAAATTTATATGAGAATGTACCTTCTCGCTCTGAGTAAATATAGCATGTAATGTTAGATTATTGATTGTTCTCTGTAAACATGAGAGCTATAACTCTCTGAAATTGCATCAAAGCTTTGACCCTTTGGGATATTCATTGGAATAGATGTCTGTAGCTTTCTTATACATTATAGTTTACCAAAAGTTGTCCCGTAGCTGTTTTATTGTATTTCAATCTTCTCAGTTGATCATTCTATAATTTTTTTTATCTTCATTATACGTGTATTTTAGAGCTTAACACCAGTAAATAACTAATGATTGATAAAAAAAATTCGTAAGCTAATTTAAATGAATTCATCTATAATTTCCGTCCTTTGTTCACTTCTTTTTCATTCAAATTGATAGCATCTGAAATTCCTGTCCTTTGGTCTCTCAAGGACTTTTAAATCGCTTCCTGTGGATGCAAGAGCACTATCCTGTTGTTGGAGAGCAGCAATTGGCTTTCAAGACTTCAGTTTGTTTTATTGATCATCTGCAGGAGTTTCTTGGTGCTATTCTGAATTCCACCCCATTAGTCATCCCTTCATTTACTTTCCTCAAAGAGAATATGTTATCCATCCTTGATTTTCTGAAGGTAAGGGTTATGGTTTTAATAGTTTGGAAAGAAAAAAACAAACTGCTTCTGTAGATGTAATGCTGTTGAGGTCCCTGAATTTTTTTTTCCTAAGCAAAGGATTTGTTGCCAATTCTCTTTAGATGTTCCCGAGTCGTTTCTCGTTTTTCTGTTCTTAATTGCTTTCATATATCCATTTTCAAATTGGGAAAATGGTTTAAGGATATTCATTCTTCACTAGGTTGCATATGTTTGGGATCGTAACTTAGAACAATGAAAGTGCTACTGTATCATATCTTATTTTTGTTATGATAAATCCATTGGATGCCATATTGCGTAATGATAGTTTTCTAGTTTCTTTTTTTGAACTTCAATCTACTTATGGTTTATCTTCAAGAACCGCATAGATTTCTTAATTGGAGCATGAATGAAGTAAATCATTGTCACGATGAAGAGCAGATATAGCCTCTTTTGTTTGTTGCTTAAGTTAAGGTTCCTATCATTATAGGAAAACTGATTTATCATTCATTGTATTACTTTTACTTTCCATTTGAGTAATGGTCGCGAAATTTTATCCATCTTGATAGGCATATTCTATCAGTAGGCTCCTAGCTGTCCCATCGATGATCAGAGCTATTCTTCCTACTTTACAACATCGTGGATACAATAAGCTCCAAAATTGCCTGAAGCTGGTAATTTTAAGTGGTGAACCCTTTCCTGTGAGCCTGTGGGATTCACTTCACAACCTACTTCCTGAAACACGTTTTCTGAATCTATATGGGAGTACAGAGGTGAGAAAAATATGCTTATTATGATTTATCTTCTTAAGCTGGTGTATTTCAAAAGTTTGTAGCAGTGTTAGCTAGTTGGAACGGGCATGTGTTTATGGTCTGAAAGATTTTAATAAATATGCACTGCTTTTGATTTGAATGAAGTTAATAACTTGAAGACTTCTTCTTAGTTTCTCTTGTTTGATACTTAAGCTGAGTCTAACTTATTGTAGCTGGTCAGAGTTGTGATTATATCCTTTCTGCATTCTCTTAACTTATGCAGCAGTTCGTTAAAATTGAATGTGTATCAATTAGCCTTTTGTTTTGTTTAGGTATCAGGGGACTGCACTTATTTTGACTGCAGTGGGTTGCCAAAACTCTTGAAGACCGAGAAGATTGGTAGTGTTCCCATTGGCAAGCCAATATCCAATTGCAAAGTTGTACTTCTTGGTGACGAAGATAAACCTTATGAGGGAGAAATATGTGTTGGTGGTCTCTGTCATTCACAAGGATACCTGCATTCCTCGATAGAGTCCCAAAGCTACGTGAAGCTACATAATAACTCACTCTGTAATCATTTAACCAATGATTGTGGAAGTCAGCTTTATTATAGAACTGGTGATTATGGACGAAAGCTTTCTAGCGGTGATTTGATTTTTATTGGGAGAAGGGATCGAACTGTTAAACTCAATGGACAGCGAATAGCCCTTGAAGAGATTGAAACAACTCTAGAACTAAATCCAGATGTTTCTGAAGCTGTTGTTCTACTTAACAGAGATCAGACAGAGCTTGCTTCACTTGAGGCATTTTTAGTACTAAACAAGGAAACCAAGTCCGATGAAGGTATCATATACTCTGTCAGAAATTGGATGAGCGAAAAACTTCCTCAGGTGATGATTCCTAACCATTTTGTTTTGGTGGAGTCTTTGCCAAGTACTTCAAGTGGAAAAGTTGATTATGAAGCATTAGCAAGGTTGAAAGGTCCTAGAACCCATGCTCAAGATATGATGCATAGCAATAGTTTATTGGAAACTATTAAAAAGGTCAGACGGTTTCCATGCTGTGTTTTATTTTCTTCTTATGTTTAAGCCCTTTTGGTATCTGATTGCTCTTTCTCCCTTAACTTTCTTTGGGTGACCTTTGGAGGGTTGCCATTCTGGGTGGGAAATATAGTTCAAACGGGAAGAGACTAGAGTTGTGCAAAGGAATTTGATAATAAAGTTGACGATTTAGGGGCGTTTAAGGGTATTTTTTTCTGTCAGATTTTCTATCATAATGTTGAGCCTCGACGAAAGGAACAGGGACTAGAGAACATGAGGTGCAAGGAAAATAAAAGCAAATGCAATATTTGTTGGGATACTGATTATAAAATTCTTTGGGAACAGATCAACTTAGAATCTTAAAATTTGTTTGAGTGATTATGCTTACAAGAAAATCTAGAGAACTTTGTTTATTTAACTTTTTATCTGCATAATCTAATTGACCATACAAGAGGAGTTAAATAATTTCTTGAACTTTTGATATAGGCCATTTGTGATGCATTACTGGTCAAAGAAGTTACAGACGATGATGATTTCTTTGCGATTGGTGGAGACTCTTTAGCCGCAGCGCATCTTTCTCATAGTCTTGGTATTGATATGAGATTGATTTACCAATTTCGAAGTCCATCTAAGCTTCTGATCTGTCTTTCAGAGAAGGAAGGAAAGTTAAGAGAAGATATGCAACACAACACCACTCCGAAGCTAGACTACAAGAGAGAGAGTCAGAATGGTAACGAGCTTGTTAGTAGAACTATTCCACTTCATTCTGGTGTTACACTAGATCCAACACCTTTAAGAGTTCAGTGCGAGAAGAACATCTCTGCAAAGCGATTGAAAATTGAATCAGACCAGTTTTCTTCCGAAATAGTGAGAGATAAAAAATCATGGGATTCAGGATTTTCTCAAATACAATGTGCTTTCAGTCGGTGCAACAGCGTACATTATCCAAACTCATGTAGTAATGAAGATGGAAACCAAGAAATCTGGTCGGTGGAGTTTCCAAGTAACCAAATGGTCTCTGTGCGAGAGCTATGGAAAGTTCATATGGATTCTTGTGTAGATGCTTCGCCCCTAGTTGTGTTGAAGCATTCAAAAACTTATGTATTTATTGGGTCACACTCACGTAAATTTTTCTGCATCGACGCGAAAAGGTATGCATCTTTGTTAATATTCTGTATCTAGCATATGAAGTTTTTAATTTTTCTTGAACTACTGATTATTGGATTTGGATCTAAAATGAAATAAGAGGATCTGTTTAAGTTTTTTTAGGAATTAGGCTGGACTCCTAACAAATGTTACACTTTGCTGTGCTAAATAGTGGTTCTATTTGTTGGGAAACTGTTCTAGAAGGAAGGATCGAAGGTTCAGCCACGGTAGTTGGTGATTTTTCTCAGGTTAGTCTTCTCATCAATTTGTATAGCTCATTGTATCTTTTCTAATTTATTTGACCAGTTTTAGGGACATCTCCAATGCTAGGTCGTTATTGGATGCTACAAAGGAAAATTATATTTCTTAGATTTCTCTACTGGAAGCTTATGTTGGACATTCCAAGCATGTGGTGGGGTATGACCGGAAGGAAAATTGATTGATCAAAGATTTGTACTCTGTTTGTTTACATTATTGCAACTTTAATTTCTGTGTCATATTTGTGCTCTGTTTGTTCTCAGATAGCTAGCTGACTTAAGACAATTTGTTTTCTTTTTCCGTTGAAGATAAAGTGCCAACCTGTTGTGGACACATCTTCACAACTGATATGGTAATACTGTGATGACTTTTTATGTTATCATATCCACCTAGTCAGTGTACTTAATTGAAGGACCGTTGTTCTGTGATCATAGTCAAAATATTATTCCACAATTTGAATTTATTTCTAATCTCTATTCGCTGAAGTGGATCTTCCATTCATACATTCATGCTTATCAATGGTGGATTATATTGTTGCCATTCCATTGAACTGATTATAGCCTGATGTGATTAGATCCATGTACATTGTTTCTCATAGAGAATTGAAGAATTCATTAGGTTCTTGAAAATTGTAATGACGACCAATATGAACTAGGTCTGTGAAGGGATTTGATCTGAGTTAAAATATATAGCAACTAACAAAGGATTTTGAAGAGAGTAATTAGGAGCAGCGACTGAAGTAAAAAATGTTACTGTTTTAGCTCCCTGTCTGTTTACTTAAAAGTTCTTTCATTCTGTAGACTATACTTTGCCCAAAGCTCTTGCAAAGTCACCAACCACCAAGCTTAGTTTTACAACATTCATGCAGGTGCGGATCACATGACCACACTCTTTATGCCCTTGACTATAGGAGCCAAAGCTGTGTCTATAAGCTGCAGTGTGGTGGAAGCATATTTGCTTCACCTATAATTGACGAGGTGTAGGCTTAAACTACTCTATCCACTTATGCATAGTTGCTTGTGTAAATCTAAAAGCACGTCATCTGCGGTCAAAGTTTTTTTTAATTACTGGAGTTTTCTTGATATCACCTGATTCATCTTTGATGCTTCACCCAGGGTCATAGATCACTTTACGTGGCTTCTACAAGTGGTCGTGTGATAGCTGTATCAATAGAGGTATGGGCCTTTTGATCCATAATCTTAAAGCCCTAGGTGTTGGTGCTTGTATATCTTTTGTATTCCATTTAAAAATGAAGATTTGTTGAACTTATGAATTTATTTCCTTCATTGTTTTGTATTCCAGTTAGCTGGTATGATATGAATAGGGCAGGTCAGATCTAGAAAGTAAATTTTTTTGCTCTACGTAAATTAAGTAGAATAGTCCTTGGAAGTAATGGTTCACTACCAAAGATTTGGGCCAAAATTGTGTCCTGCATGGTCTGCCTTACTTTATAAAGATGTTTAGCTCTACTGATCTCCATTACGTCTTACATGGCTCCAGAGTGGGATTTGTTTTGTAAATATTAATATTGGAGGTTTATTCCGGTTAACGTTGCAAATGCAGGATTCACCATTCCACACCTTGTGGGTACTTGAACTAGAAGCACCGGTTTTTGGTTCCCTAACCATTAGCCCGACAAGCCGAAGCGGTATTTTTTCCTTTATTTTTTTTCGATTTTTTTTCTGTTTCCTTGATTTCAGCATCATTGTTATTCTCTATTCTCTGTCACAGTTATTTGCTGCTTAGTTGATGGCCAAGTTGTGGCAATGAGTCCGTCTGGAACTATTATTTGGAGGGTACGTGTATGATATAATCTCAGTGCATTTGAATAATATCGTAAAGTCCACATAGTGTCCCCTGATGCTGATTGTTACGCTATTTATTAGTTACGGAAGTGATGATAGTTAACTATCTAGTCAAAAGGGCTTTCAACATCTTTTGTTCCTGTCAGTTTGATTATCTCACAGTCCTCAAACTACTCAGTTATTACATCGATGCAGTATAGGACTGGTGGGCCAATATTTGCTGGGGCTTGCATGTCGCATGTGCTTCCTTCTCAGGTATTCTTTGTGGTCCCATCGGAAAAATTCTATGTGCTAATTCATGTGCACCATTTTCTTCCTGAGTACATCTGCCATCCATCCTTTTTGTGTATAGCTAAGGCTTATTAAACGCCTAATTACTGCAGGTGCTCGTGTGCTGTAGAAATGGAAGTGTTTATTCACTAAAGCCGGTACTTTCTTATATCCCTTGGACATGGGTAGTGTATAGTACTTATTGCTGTCTACAGTAATATATTTTGTGAGATGTGCTTTTGTGTTGAAGTAGTGAAACCTTATGTGCATTGCAAGCAAGTACAAGTTTATCATGTGTTGAAGTAGTGAAACCTTATTCTGAAATATTATATCTTCCTATGGAATTTGTTTCAGGAATCTGGGTGTCTTGTGTGGGAATACAATATCGGAGACCCGATCACAGCATCTGCATACATCGATGAGAATCTGCATTTTGAGTCACATCGACTTCTTGCATCGGACAGGTATGAATTACAAGAATAAGCACATATGAATGTGTTTATTTATCAAGGAGGTATGATGATGCCCTCCCTCCTTGTGTTACCATGTATTTTCCAGGTTGGTGTCTGTATGCTCGAGCTCGGGAAGAGTCCATGTCCTTCGTGTGAGACTTAATCTCAGCAGAGACTCACAAGAACCAAAAGTAGGAGAAATCGCGAGGTTGGAATTGCAGGCAGACATTTTCTCTTCACCAGTGATGATCGGTGGCCGGATTTTTGTTGGCTGCCGTGATGACTATGTGCATTGCCTCTACCTTGAGACTTGCAGGTAGAAGAGGTTATACTCTTAACTCTACGTACCTATGGAAGAATCGATTCAAACGATTTTTTCAGCCGAGCATCGAAACTCTGTATACAATGTACGCATTCATGTAGTTTGTAGTTAACAACTTCGTTAAAGAGATCAAATTTGATAGGTTTTGATTAGATAGTAATCCAGTTGTCCTGACCTCTGTGGGTTGATTTCACAGAAGTGTCTGTGTTACAGTTTCCAGAAGCAGAATGTCATGTTGCTTCTCCATAGTCTTTCACAAGTTCAATTATGGTCTTCCTTAGGTTGTCTCACTGAAAGAAGAGTTCAAGAGGCAAATCTCTCTCGAATGTTGTCTGATGCACTTCAGGGTTGGTCGACTGTTACTAATCATGGCTCTCATAGCTTGAGACGAATATGAATGAGTTTGTTTGTCTGTGGATACAACCATAACTACTATGTTCAAGAGCTCTCATAATTGTGACTTGTTTAAGTCAGAAGCTGCACGAGTGTGCGAAGACATATGAGAGTTGATAAAACTTGTCTCAACCATGTGGTGAACTGAAGATATGGAGTGTGAATCATTTGAAGTCCCAATGCAAAATATCAAAGATAAATTTAGAGTGTTGGCACCAAAATAATAATAGACCAATTGCTACAAAACTCCCTTATTGATAATTTCAATTGTCATTGTTACAAACTATGTAGCAGGAAGCTTCTCTCAAGTCCACTTCCCGTTTCAAAATCGGATCGAAAGCTTTTGGAATCTCGTTTTCATAAAAATTCCAAAATTATCTTTTTAAAAACGTGTTGGATGCTTGCGTTTCCGTTTTGAAAGCTTAATGTGAAATCAAATATCAGAAGTGAATAAATAGATAAGATGAATGAGTGAATAAATGGATAAAGATGAATGAGATTAACTCGAAAAGGTTGAGTTGTATGATCTTCCTTTGAACTATAAAGAATTCTAAGTGATTTTATTTGATGAAGTTAAAAAAAAAATTAAGGATAAAAATGGAGTTTTGAATCTTTTATTTTGACTAAGTTGAATTATGTAAAATATATCAGTTAAATTTGTATGTTTTATAATCATTTATTAATATAATATAATATTTAGCTTTATATATATATATATATATATACGATTCTAACACGTACTCGTTTTCTATTTTTTTTTAAGCCACTTTCTCGTTTCTATACGATTTTGTTTCCACATATGTGCTTTTAATTCCATGCAGTTTCGGTTACAAATATAGAGAGTTGTCTGGATTTATTTACATTTTATTGGTTGGATGATGATTTAAGAAATGATAAATGATTTAAGAAATGATAAATGATTTAAATTTTAAAAACGTGTTGGATGCTAGCGTTTCGGTGTTGGAAGCATAATATGAGATATCATAAGTGAATAATTGATAAAATGAATGAGATTAACTCGAAAAATTGAGTTATATGATCTTTTTCGCCTATAAAGAATTCTAAGTGATTTTATTTGATGAAGTTAAAAATTTGAGAATAAAAATGGGGTTTTGAATCTTTTATTTTGATTAAGTTGAATTATGTAAAATATTAATTAAATTTATATTATTTATAATCATTTATTAATATAATATAATGTTATATATATGCATATGATTCCAACACGTACTCGTTTTCTAATTTATTTTAAAGCAACTTTCTCGTTTCTATACGATTATGTTTCCACGTATCGGCTTCTAATTTTATGCAGCTTCGGTTACAAATATAGAAGTCAGGGTTATGTGGATTTATTTACATTTTATTAGTTGGATGATGATTTGAGAAATGAGAAATGATTTCAACACGTACTCATTTTTTAATTTTTTTTAAAGCAACTTTCCCGTTTCTATACAATTCTTTTTCCACGTATCGGCTTCTGATTTCATGTAGTTTCGGTTACAAATATATAAGTCAGGGTTGTCTGGATTTATTTACATTTTATTGGTTGGATGATGATTTGAGAAATAAGAAATGAATTCAACACGTACTCGATTTCTAATTTTTTCTTAAAGCTACTTTCTCGTTTATATACAATTATGTTTCCACGTATCAGCTTCTTATTCCATGCAGCTTCGGTTACAAATATAGAGGTTGAGAAGTTGGGTATGACCTGGGCTTCGATACCATATTAGAATGGGCCTTACTCAAGCTCCAAAAGCTAGCTCATGAGGGAGGTTTGCCACACCCTATTATATACTACCCAAGAATCTCCCAAACTTCTATTTTGGGACAATTCAAACAAATTTAAAAAAATTGAAGATAAAAATGGCGTTTTGAATCTTTTATTTTGATGAAGTTGAATTATGTTAATATATCAATTAAATTTTTATTTTTTTATAATTATTTATTAATATAATATAATGTTTAGCTTTATATATATATATTTCCAACACGTAATGGTTTCCTAGCTTTTTTTAAAAGCCAATTTCTCGTTTCTATACGATTCTATTTCCACGTATGTGCTTCTGATTCGATGCAATTTCGATTACAAATATAGAAGTAAGAGTTGTGTGGATTTATTTACATTTTATTGGTTGGATGATGATTTGATTTTTAAAAATGTGTTGGATGCTTGTGTTTTCTTGTTGGAAGCTTGTGTTTCCGTGTTTGAAGCTTAATGATACATAAGTGAATAATTGATAAAATGAATAAGTTTAACTCGAAAAAATTGAGTTGTATGATCTTTCTTTCGCCTACAAAGAATTTTAAATGATTTTATTTGATGAAGTTAAAAAATTGAGATAAAAAAATGGGGTTTTGAATCTTTTATTTTGATTAAGTTGAATTATGTAAAATATCAATTAAATTAATATTATTTATAATCATTTATTAATAGAATATAATGTTATATATATGCATATGATTCTAACACGTACTTGTTTCCTACTTTATTTTAAAGCAACTTTCTTGTTTCTATACGATTCTGTTTCCACGTATCGGTTTCTAATTTCATGCAGCTTCAGTTATAAATATAGAAGTCAGGCTTGTGTGGATTTATTTACATTTTATTGGTTGGATGATGATTTGAGAAATGAGAAATGATTTCAACACGTACTCATTTTCTAATTTTTTTAAAAGCAACTTTCTCGTTTCTATACAATTTTGTTTCCACGTATCAACTTCTTATTCCATGCAGCTTCGGTTACAAATATAGAAGTTGAGAACAGAGGCAGATCCAGAAATTTATTTAGCATGTGGCACAAATTTTTCTAACCATAAAAAAATAAAATAAAAATATCATAGAAAATATAGTACTAATAGAAAAAGTCAATAACTAAAAAAAAATACCAAAACACTTAAAAAGTATCCTATAAAATTAATCTACGGTTCTCCATATCTTGAAACTTTTTCATCACTGCCTCGTTCGTCACATTATCAAAATGTTCTTTTTTAATGAGACAAACAAGACAATCATTTAAAAATATGTCACTTAATCACTCATTGGTTGCGTAAAGTAGTCTTCACTATATTCATCGGAGAGGGAAAAAAATAATGGTGGCTAGGTTAATATAATTGTGTTTCTAATTTATGTGCTCTTGGACTTTAAACTTCTAAATTTATTTATTTTGTTCTTTGTTTGATTTATATATATGGGCTAACTTGTTTATTAACAATATTTTTGATCTTTATAAACCAAATTTAGGAAAGCCCAGTAAAAAAGATTTGACATATTTGGGCATGTGCCACAAAAATCAAATTTAGGATGTGGCACGTTTTGGCTTATGTGGATATTGTAGATTAAGCTTAATTTTGTTTTTTTCAAACAGCATGTGGCATGTGCCCTTATGTCTATAAGGTACATCCGCCACTGGTTGAGAAGTTGGGTATGACCTGAGCTCTGATACCATATTAGAATGGATCTAATTCAAGCCCCAAAAGCTAGCTCATGAGGGAGGTTTCCCACACTCTGTTATATACTACCGAAGAATCTCTCAAACTTCCAATGTGGGACAATTCTAACAAAGTTAAAAAAAAATTGAAGATAAAAATGGCATTTTGAATCTTTTATTTTGACTAAGTTGAATTATGTTAATATATTAATTAAATTTTCATTTTTATAATCATTTATTAATATAATATAAGGTTCATATATATATATATTCCAACATGTACTCGTTTCCTAGCTTTTTTTAAAGCCACTTTCTCGTTTCTATACGATTCTGTTTCCACGTATGTCCTTCTGATTCCATTCAATTTCGGTTACAAATATAGAAGTCAGAGTTGTCTAGATTTATTTACATTATATTGGTTGGATGATGATTTGAGAAATGATTTGATTTTTTAAAATGTGTTGGATGCTTGTGTTTCTGTGTTGGAAGCTTATGTTTCCGTGTTGGAAGCTGAATGATACATAAGTGAATAATTGATAAAAAGATCGAGATTCACTCGAAAAAATTGAGTTGTATCATCTTTCTTTCGTCAACAAAGAATTCTAAGTGATTTTATTTGATGAAGCTACAAAATTGAGAATAAAAATGGCGTAGTGAATCTTTTATTTTGGTTATGTTGAATTATGTAAAATATCAATTAAATTTGTATTATTTATAATCATTTATTTAAATAATATAATGTTATATATATGCATATGATTCTAAAATTTATTTTAAAGCAACTTATTTGTTTCTATACGATTCTGTTTTCACATATCGGCTTTTTATTCCATGCAGCATTGATTGCAAATATAGAAGTTGAGAAGTTGGGTATGACCTGGCCTCTGATACCATATTATAATGGGCCTAACTCAAGCCCCAAAAGCTAGCTCACGAGGGAGATTTGCCACACCTTATTATATACAACCCAAGAATCTCCTAAACTTTCAATGTGGGACAATACTAACAAAGTTAAAAACAATTGAAGATAAAAATGGCGTTTTGAATCTTTTGTTTTGACTATGTTAGATTATGTTAATATATCAATTAAATTTGTATTTCTTATAACCATTTATTAATATTATATAATATTTAGCTTTATATATATATATATATATATATATATATATTTCCACACGTATTCGTTTCCTATTTTTTTAAGCCACTTTCTCGTTTCTAAACGATTATGTTTCCACGTTTGTGCTTATGATTCCATGCAGTGTCGGTTATCAAAAATAGAAGTTAAAATTTTTCTGGATTTATTTACATTTTATTGGTTGGATGATGATTTGAGAAATGATTTGATTTTTAAAAATGTGTTGGAAGCTTGTGTTTCCGTATTGGAAGCTTAATGATATATAAGTGAATAATTGATAAAATGAATGAGATTAACTCAAAAAAATTGAGCTGTATTATCTTTCTTTCGCCTACAAAGAATTTTAAGTGATTTTATTTGATGAAGTTAAGAAAATTGAGAATAAAAATGGGGTTTTAAATCTTTTATTTTGGTTAAATTGAATTATGCAAAATATCAATTAATTTTGTATTATTTATAATCATTTATTAATATAATATAATGTTATATATATGCATATGATTTCAACACGTACTCGTTTCCTAATTTATTTTAAAACAACTTTCTCGTTTCTATACGATTCTGTTTCCACATATTGGCTTCTAATTTCATGGAGCTTCAGTTACAAATATAGAAGTCAAGGTTTTGTGGATTTATTTACCTTTTATTGGTTGGGTGATGATTTGAGAAATGAGAAATGATTTCAACACGTACTCATTTTCTAATTTTTTTTAAAACAACTTCCTCGTTTGTATACAATTATGTTTCCACGTATCGACTTCTGATTCCATGTAGTTTCGGTTATAAATATAAAAGTTAGAGTTGTTTGGATTTATTTACATTTTATTGGTTGGATGATGATTTGAGAAATAATAAATTATTTCAACACCTTCTCGTTTCCCATTTTTTTTCTTAAGGCAACTTTCTTGTTTCTATACAATTATGTTTCCACATATCAGCTTCTTATTCCATGCAGCTTCGATTACAAATACAGAAGTTGAGAAGTTGGGTATGACTTGGGCTCTGATAACATATTAGAATGGGCCTAACTCAAGGCTCAAAATCTAGCTCATGAGGGAGGTTTGCCACACCCTATTATATACTATCCAAGAATCTCCCAAACTTCCAATGTGGGACAATTCCAACAAAGTTATAAAAAATTGAAGATAAAAATAGCGTTTTGAATCTTTTATTTTGAATAAGTTGAATTATGTTAATATATTAATTAAATTTGTATTTTTATAATCATTTATTAATATAATATAATGTTTAGCTTTATATATAGATATTTCCAACACGTGCTTGTTTCCTAGTTTTTTTTAAAGCCACTTTCTCGTTTCTATATGATTATGTTTCCACGTATGTGCTTCTGATTCCATACAGTTTCAGTTACAAATATAGAAGTCGGAGTTTTCTGGACTTATTTACATTTTATTGGTTGGATGATGATTTGAGAAATGATTTGATTTTTAAAATGTGTTGGATGCATGTGATTCCGTGTTGGAAGCTTGTGTTTCCGTGTTGGAAGGTTAATGATACATAAGTGAATAATTGATAAAATGAATGAGATTAGCTCGAAAAAATTGAGTTGTATGATCTTTCTTTCGCGTACAAAGAATTCTAAGTGATTTTAATTGATGAAGTTTAAAAATTGAGAAGAAAAATGGGGTTTTAAATCTTTTATTTTGATTAAGTTAAATTATGTAAAATATCAATTAAATTTATATTATTTATAATCATTTATTAATATAATATAATGTTGTATATATGCATATGATTCAAACACGTACTCGTTTTCTAATTTTTTTTAAAGCAACTTTCTCGTTTCTATACGATTTTCTTTCCACGTATCGGCTTCTAATTTCATGCAGCTTCGGTTACAAATATAGAAGTCAGGGTTGTGTGGATTTATTTTCATTTAATTGGTTGGATGATGATTTGAAAAATGAGAAATGATTTCAACATGTACTCGTTTCCTAATTTTTTTTAAAGCAACTTTCTCGTTTCTATACGATTTTGTTTCCACGTATCGGCTTCTAATTTCATGCAGCTTTGGTTACAAATATAGAAGTTGAGAAATTGGGTATGACCTGGACTCTGATACCATATTAGAATGGGCCTAACTCAAGCCCCAAAAGCTAGCTCATGAGGGAGGTTTGCACACCCTATTATGTACTACCCAAGAATCTTCCAGACTTCTAATGTGCAACAATTATAACAAAGTTAAAAAAAATTGAAGATAAAAATGATGTTTTGAATCTTTTATTTTGACTAAGTTGAATTATGTTAATATATCAATTAAATTCATCCAACAAAAAAATCAATTAAATTTGTATTTCTTATATCATTTATTAATATAATATAATGTTTTGCTTTATATGTATATTTCCAACACGTACTCGTTTTCTAGTTTTTTTAAAGCCACTTTCTCATTTTTATACGATTCTGTTTCCACATATGTGCTTCTGATTCCATGCAGTTTCGGTTACAAATATAGAAGTCAGAGTTGTCTAGATTTAGTTACATTTTATTGGTTGGATGGTTATTTGAGAAATGATTTGCTTTTTTAAAATGTGTTGGATGCTTGTGTTTCCGTGTTGGAAGCTTGTGTTTCTGTGTTAGAAGCTTAATGATACATAGGTGAATAATTGATAAAATGAATGAGATTAACTCGAAAAAATGGAGTTGTATGATCTTTCTTTCGCCTACAAATAATTCTAAGTGATTTTATTTGATGAAGTTAAAAAATTTAGAATGAAAATGGGGTTTTTAATCTTTTATTTTGATTAAGTTGAATTATGTAAAATATCAATTAAATTTATATTATTTATAATCATTTATTAATATAATATAATGTCATAAATATTCATATGATTCCAACACGTACTCGTTTTCTAATTTATTTTAAAGCAAATTTTTCGTTTCTATACGATTTTGTTTCCATGTACCGGCTTCTAATTTCATGCAGCTTCGGTTTCAAATATAGAAGTCAGGGTTGTGTGGATTTATTTACATTTTAATTGTTGGATGATGATTTGAGAAATGAGAAATAATTTCAACACGTACTCGTTTTTTAATTTTTTAAATCTACTTTCTCGTATCTATTCAAATTTGTTTCCATGTATCGGTTTCTGATTCCATGTAGCTTCGGTTATAAATATAGAATTCAAGGTTGTCTGGATTTATTTACATTTTATTGGTTGGATGATGATTTGAGAAATTAGAAATGATTTCAACATGTACACGTTTCCTAATTTTTTCTTAAACCAACTTCCTCGTTTCTATACAATTATGTTTCCACGTATCATCTTCTTATTCCATGCAGCTTCGGTTACAAATATAAAAGTAGAGAATTTGGGTATGATCAAAGCTCTGATACCATATTAGAATGGGCCTAACTCAAGCCCTAAAAGCAAGCTCATGAGGGAGGTTTGCCACACCCTATTATATACTACCCAAGAATCTCCGAAACTTTCAATGTGGGACAATTCTAATAAAGTTAAAACAAAATTGAAGATAAAAATGGCGTTTTGAATCTTTTATTTTGACTAAGTTGATTTATGTTAATATATCAATGAAATTTGTATTTTTTATAATCCTTTATTAATATAATATAATGTTTTGCTTTATATATATATTTCCAACACGTACTCGTTTCCTATCTTTTTTAAAGCCACTTTCTCATTTTATACGATTATGTTTCTACGTATGTGCTTCTTATTCCATGCAGTTTCGGTTACCAATATAGAAGTCAGAGTTATCTAGATTTAGTTACATTTTATTGGTTGGATGGTTATTTGAGAAATGATTTGCTTTTTTAAAATGTGTTGGATGCTTGTGTTTCCGTGTTAGAAGCTTAATGATACATATGTGAATAATTGATAAAATGAATAAGATTAACTCGAAAAAATTGAGTTGTATGATATTTCTTTCGCCTACAAAGAATTCTAAGTGATTTTAATTGATGAAGTTAAAAAATTTAGAATGAAAATGGGGTTTTGAATCTTTTATTTTGGTTAATTTGAATTATGTAAAATATCAATTAAATTTATACTATTATTTATAATCATTTATTAATATAATATAATGTCATAAATATGCATATGATTCCAACACGTACTCGTTTCTAATTTATTTTAATGCAACTTTCTCGTTTTTATACGATTTTGTTTCCACGTATCGGCTTCTAATTTCATGCAGCTTCGGTTACAAATATAGAAGTCATGGTTGTGTGGATTTATTTACATTTTATTGGTTCGATGATGATTTAAGAAATGAGAAATGATTTCAACACTTACTCGTTTCCTAATTTATTTTAAAGCAACATTCTCGTTTCTATACGATTTTGTTTCTACGTATCGGCTTCTAATTTCATAGAGCTTCGGTTACAAACATAGAAGACAGGATTGTGTGGATTTATTTACATTTATTGGTTGGATAATGATTTGAGAAATGAGAATTGATTTCAACACGTACTCGTTTCCTAATTTATTTTAAAGCAACTTTATCGTTTCTATACGATTTTGTTTCCACGTATCGGCTTCTAATTTCATGCAACTTCGGTTACAAATATAGAAGTCAGGGATGTGTGGATTTATTTACATTTTATTTGTTGGACGATGATTTGAGAAATGATAAATTATTTCAACATGTACTCGTTTCCTAATTTATTTTAAAGCAACTTTCTCGTTTCTATACGATTTTTTTCCACATATCGGCTTATAATTTCAGCAGCTTCGGTAACAAATATAGAAGTCAGGGTGGTGTGGATTTATTTACATTTAATTGGTTGAATGATGATTTGAGAAAAGAGAAACTATTTCAACACGTACTCGTTTCCTAATTTATTTTAATGCAACTTTTTCGTTTCTATACGATTTTGTTTCCACGTATCGTCTTCTAATTTCATGCAGCTTCGGTTACAAATATAGAAGTCAGGGTTGTGGGAATTTATTTACATTTTATTGGTTGGATGATGATTTGAGAAATGATGTGATTTTTAAAAATGTGTTCGATGCTTGTGTTTCCGTGTTGGAAGCTTGTGTTTCCGTGTTGGAAACTTAATGATACGTAAGTGAATAATTGATAAAATGAATGAGATTAACTCGAAAAAATTGAGTTGTATGATCTTTCTTTCGCCTACAAATAATTCTAAGTGATTTTATTTTATGAAGTTAAAAAATTGAGAATAAAAATGGGGTTTTGAATCTTTTATTTTGATTAAGTAGAATTATGTAAAATATCAATTAAATTTATATTATTTATAATCATTTATTAATATAATATAATGTCATAAATATGCATATGATTCCAACACGTACTCGATTTCTAATTTATTTTAATGCAACTTTCTCGTTTCTATACGATTTTGTTTCCACGTATCGGCTTCTAATTTCATGTAGTTTCGGTTACAAATATAGAAGTCAGGTTTGTGTGGATTTATTTTCATTTAGTTGGTTGGATGATGATTTGAGAAATGAGAAATGATTTTAACACTTCCACGTATCGGCTTCTAATTTCATGCTGCTTTGGTTACAAATATAGAAGTTGAGAAATTGGGTATGACCTGGGCTCTGATACCATATTAGAATGAGTCTAACTCAAGCCCCAAAAAGCTAGCTCATGAGGGAGGTTTGCACACCCTATTATATACTACCCAAGAATCTTCCAAACTTCCGATGTGGGACAATTCTAACAAAGTTAAAAAAAAAATTGAAGATAAAAATGGTGTTTTGAATCTTTTATTTTGACTAAGTTGAATTATGTTAATATATCAATTAAATTTTTATTTTTATAATTATTTATTAATATAATATAATATTTTGCTTTATATATATATTTCCAACACGTACTCGTTTCCTAGCTTTTTTAAAGCCACTTTTTCATTTTTATACGATTATGTTCCCACGTATGTGCTTCTGATTCCATGCAGTTTCGGTTACAAATATAGAAGTCAGAGTTGTCTAGATTTAGTTATATTTTATTGGTTGGATGGTTATTTGAGAAATGATTTGCTTTTTTAAAATGTGTTGGATGCTTGTGTTTCCGTGTTGGAAGCTTGTGTTTCCGTGTTAAAAGCTTAATGATACACATGTGAATAATTGATAATATGAATGAGATTAACTCGAAAAAATTGAGTTGTATGATATTTCTTTCGCCTAAAAAGAATTTTAAGTGATTTTAATTGATGAAGTTAAAAAATTTAGAATGAAAATGGGGTTTTAAATCTTTTATTTTGGTTAAGTTGAATTATGTAAAATATCAATTAAATTTGTATTATTTATAATCATTTATTAATATAATATAATATTATATATATGCATATGATTCCAACACGTACTCGTTTTCTAATTTATTTTAAAGCAACTTTCTCGTTTCTATACGATTTTGTTTCCACGTATCGGCTTCTAATTTCATGCAGCTTCGGTTACAAATATAGAAATCAGGGTTGTGTGGATTTACTTTCATTTAGTTGGTTGGATGATGATTTGAGAAATGAGAAATGATTTCAACACGTACTCGTTTCCTAATTTTTTTTAAATCAACTTTCTTGTTTCTATACGGTTTTGTTTCCACGTATCGGCTTCTAATTTCATGTTGCTTTGGTTACAAATATAGAAGTTGAGAAATTGGGTATGACCTGGGCTCCGATACAATATTAGAATGGGCCTAACTCAAGCCCCAAAAGCTAGCTCATGAGGGAGGTTTGCACACCCTATTATATACTACCCAAAAATCTTCCAAACTTCCAATGTGGGACAATTCTAACAAAGTTATAAAAAAAAGTTGAAGATAAAAATGGTGTTTTGAATCTTTTATTTTGACTAAGTTGAATTATGTTAATATATCAATTAAATTTGTATTTTTTATAATCATTTATTAATATAATATAATGTTTTGCTTTATATATATATTTCCAACACGTACTCGTTTTCTAGCTTTTTTAAAGGCACTTTCTCATTTTTATACGATTATGTTTCCACGTATGTGCTTCTGATTCCATGCAGTTTCGGTTACAAATATAGAAGTCAGAATTGTCTAGATTTAGTTACATTTTATTGGTTGGATGGTTATTTGAGAAATGATTTGCTTTTTTAAAATGTGTTGGATGCTTGTGTTTCCGTGTTGGAAGCTTGTGTTTCCGTGTTAGAAGCTTAATGATATATATGTGAATAATTGATAAAATGAATGAGATTAATTCGAAAAAATTGAGTTGTATGATATTTCTTTCGCCTACAAAGAATTCTAAGTGATTTTAATTGATGAAGTTAAAAAAATTTAGAATGAAAATGGGGTTTTGAATCTTTTATTTTGGTTAAGTTGACTTATGTAAAATATCAATTAAATTTGTATTATTTATAATCATTTATTAATATAATATAATGATATATATATGCATATGATTCTAACACGTACTCGTTTTCTAATTTATTTTAAAGAAACTTTCTCGTTTCTATACGATTTTTTTTTCCACGTATCGGCTTCTAATTTCATGCAGCTTCAGTTTCAAATACAGAAGTTAGGGTTGTGTGGATTTATTTACATTTTATTGGTTGGATGATGATTTGAGAAATGAGAAATGATTTCAACACGTACTCGTTTTCTAATTTTTTTAAAGCAACTTTCTCGTATCTATTCAATTTTGTTTCCACGTATCGGTTTCTGACTCCATGTAGTTTCGGTTATAAATATAGAAGTCAGGGTTATCTGACTTCTATATTTATAAAGCAACTTCCTCGTTTCTATACAATTATGTTTCCACGTATCAGCTTCTTATTCCATGCAGCTTCGGTTACAAATATAAAAGTAGAGAAGTTGGGTATGATCAGAGCTCTGATACCGTATTAGAATGAGCCTAACTCAAGCCCTAAAAGCTAGCTCATGAGGGAGGTTTGCCACACCCTATTATATACTACCCAAGAATCTCCGAAACTTTCAATGTGGGACAATTCTAACAAAGTTAAAACAAAATTGAAGATAAAAATGGCGTTTTGAATCTTTTATTTTGACTAAGTTGAATTATGTTAATATATCAATTAAATTTGTATTTTTTATAATCCTTTATTAATATAATATAATGTTTTGCTTTATATATATATTTCCAACACGTACTCGTTTCCTATCTTTTTTAAAGCCACTTTCTCATTTTATACGATTATGTTTCTACGTATGTGCTTCTTATTCCATGCAGTTTCGGTTACCAATATAGAAGTCAGAGTTATCTAGATTTAGTTACATTTTATTGGTTGGATGGTTATTTGAGAAATGATTTGCTTTTTTAAAATGTGTTGGATGCTTGTGTTTCCGTGTTAGAAGCTTAATGATACATATGTGAATAATTGATAAAATGAATAAGATTAACTCGAAAAAATTGAGTTGTATGATATTTCTTTCGCCTACAAAGAATTCTAAGTGATTTTAATTGATGAAGTTAAAAAATTTAGAATGAAAATGGGGTTTTGAATCTTTTATTTTGGTTAATTTGAATTATGTAAAATATCAATTAAATTTATACTATTATTTATAATCATTTATTAATATAATATAATGTCATAAATATGCATATGATTCCAACACGTACTCGTTTCTAATTTATTTTAATGCAACTTTCTCGTTTTTATACGATTTTGTTTCCACGTATCGGCTTCTAATTTCATGCAGCTTCGGTTACAAATATAGAAGTCATGGTTGTGTGGATTTATTTACATTTTATTGGTTCGATGATGATTTAAGAAATGAGAAATGATTTCAACACTTACTCGTTTCCTAATTTATTTTAAAGCAACATTCTCGTTTCTATACGATTTTGTTTCTACGTATCGGCTTCTAATTTCATAGAGCTTCGGTTACAAACATAGAAGACAGGATTGTGTGGATTTATTTACATTTATTGGTTGGATAATGATTTGAGAAATGAGAATTGATTTCAACACGTACTCGTTTCCTAATTTATTTTAAAGCAACTTTATCGTTTCTATACGATTTTGTTTCCACGTATCGGCTTCTAATTTCATGCAACTTCGGTTACAAATATAGAAGTCAGGGATGTGTGGATTTATTTACATTTTATTTGTTGGACGATGATTTGAGAAATGATAAATTATTTCAACATGTACTCGTTTCCTAATTTATTTTAAAGCAACTTTCTCGTTTCTATACGATTTTTTTCCACATATCGGCTTATAATTTCAGCAGCTTCGGTAACAAATATAGAAGTCAGGGTGGTGTGGATTTATTTACATTTAATTGGTTGAATGATGATTTGAGAAAAGAGAAACTATTTCAACACGTACTCGTTTCCTAATTTATTTTAATGCAACTTTTTCGTTTCTATACGATTTTGTTTCCACGTATCGTCTTCTAATTTCATGCAGCTTCGGTTACAAATATAGAAGTCAGGGTTGTGGGAATTTATTTACATTTTATTGGTTGGATGATGATTTGAGAAATGAGAAATGATTTCAACACGTACTCGTTTTCTAATTTGTTTTAAAGCAACTTTCTCGTTTCTATACGATTTTGTTTCCACGTATCGGCTTCTGACTCCATGTAGTTTCGGTTATAAATATAGAAATGGGTTATCTAGATTTATTTACATTTTATTGGTTGGATGATGGTTTGAGAAATAAGAAATGATTTCAACATGTACTCGTTTCCTAATTTTTTCTTAAAGAAACTTCCTCGTTTCTATACAATTATGTTTCCACGTATCAGCTTCTTATTCCATGCAGCTTCGGTTACAAATATAAAAGTTGAGAAGTTGGGTATGACCTGGGCATTGATACCATATTAGAATGGGCTTAACACAAGCCCCAAAAGCCAGCTCTTGGGGAAGGTTTTTCACACCCTATTATATACTATCCAAGAATATCTCAAACTTTCAATGTGTGACAATTCTAACAAAGTTAAAAAAATATTGAAGATAAAAATGGCGTTTTGAATCTTTTAACTTGATTAAGTTAAATTATGTTAATATATCAATTAAATTTGTATTTTTTATAATCATTTATTAATATAATATAATGTTTTACTTTATATATATTTATATCAAACACGTACTCGTTTCCTAGCTTTTTTAAAGCCACTTCGTCGTTTCTATATGATTCTGTTTCCACGTATGTGCTTCTGATTCCATGCAGTTTCGGTTACGAATTTAGAAGTCAGAGTTATCTGGATTTATTCACATTTTATTTGTTGGATGATGATTTGAGAAATGATTTGATTTTTAAAAATGTGTTGGATGCTTGTGTTTCCGTGTTGGAAGCTTGTGTTTCCGTGTTGGAAGCTTGTGTTTCCTTGTTGGAAACTTATGATACATAAGTGAATAATTGATAAAATGAATGAGATTAACTCGAAAAAATTGAGTTGTATGATCTTTCTTTCGCCTGCAAAGAATTCTAAGTGATTTTATTTGATGAAATTAAAAAATTGAGAATAAAAATGGGGTTTTGAATCTATTATTTTGATTAAGTTGAATTATGTAAAATATAAATTAAATTTGTAATATTTATAATCATTTATTAATATAATATAATGTTATATATATGCATATGATTCCAACACGTACTCGTTTCCTAATTTATTTTAAAGCTACTTTCTCGTTTATATACGATTCTGTTTCCACGTATCGGCTTCTAATTTCATTCAGCTTCAGTTACAAATATAGAAGTCAGGGTTGTGTGGATTTATTTACATTTTATTGGTTGGATGTTAATTTAAGAAATGAGAAATGATTTCAACACGTACTCGTTTCCTAATTTATTTTAATGCAACTTTTTCGTTTCTATACGATTTTGTTTTCACGTTTGTGCTTCGGATTCCATGCAGTTTCGGTTACAAATATAGAAGTCAGAAATGTCTGGATTTATTTACATTTTCTTGAGTGGATTATGATTTGAGAAATGATTTGAATTTTAAAAATGTGTTGGATGCTTGTGTTTCCGTGTTGGAAGCTTAATGATACATAAGGGAATAATTGATAAAATGAATGAGATTAACTAGAAAAAATTGAGTTGTAAAAATGGGGTTTTGAATCTTTTATCTTGATTAAGTTGTATTTTGTAAAATATCAATTAAATTTGTATTATTTATAATCATTTTTTAATATAATATAATGTTTAGCTTTATATATATATGCATATGATTCCAACATGTAGTCGTTTCCTAATTTTTTTAAAGCAACTTTCTCGATTCTATACTATTCTTTTTCCACGTATCGGCTTATGATTTCATGCAGCTTCGGTTACAAATATAGAAGTCATGGCTGTCTGGATTTATTTACATTTTATTGGTTGGATGATGATTTGAGAAACGAGAAATGAATTCAACACGTACTCGTTTCCAATTTTTTTTTAAAGCAACTTTCTCGTTTCTATACAATTTTGTTTCCGCGTATCAGCTTCTTATTCCATGTAGCTTCGGTTACAAATATAATAGTCGAGAAGTTGGGTATGACCTGGGCTCTGATACCATATTAGAATGGACCTAACTCAAGCCCCAAAAGCTAGCTTGAGGGAGGTTTGCCACACCCTATTATATACTACCCAAAAATCTCCCAAACTTTCAATGTGGAACAATTCTAACAAAGTTAAAAAAATTGAAGATAAAAATGGCGTTTTGAATCTTTTATTTTGACTAAGTTGAATTATGTTAATATATCAATTAAATTTGTATTTTTTTATAATCATTTATTAATATAATATAATGTTTGGCTTTATATATATATATATATATATTTCCAACAGGTACTCGTTCCTATCTTTTTTAAAGTCACTTTGTCTTTTCTATACGATTCTGTTTCCACGTATGTGCTTCTGATTCCATGCAGTTTCGGTTACAAATATAGAAGTTAGAGTTATCTAGATTTACTTACATTTTATTGGTTGGATGATGATTTGAGAAATGATTTAATTTTAAAAAATGTGTTGGATGCATGTGATTTCGTGTTGGAAGCTTGTGTTTCCGTGTTAGAAGCTTAATGATACATAAGTGAATGATTGATAAAATGAATGAGATTAACTCGAAAAATTGAGTTGTATGATCTTTCTTTCGCCTGCAAAGAATTCTAAGTGATTTTATTTGATGAAGTTAAAAAATTGAGAATAAAAATGGGGTTTTGAATCTTTTATTTTGATTAAGTTGAATTATGTAAAATATCAATTAAATTTGTATTATTTATAATCATTTATAAATATAGTATAATGTTATATATATGCAAATGATTCCAACACGTACTCGTTTCCTAATTTATTTTAAAGCTACTTTCTCGTTTATATACGATTCTGTTTCCACGTATCGGCTTCTAATTTTATTCAGCTTCGGTTACAAATATAGAAGTCAGGGTTGTGTGGATTTATTTACATTTTATTTGTTGGATGATGATTTAAGAAATGAGAAATGATTTCAACACGTACTCGTTGCCTAATTTATTTTAATGCAACTTTTTCGTTTCTATACGATTTTGTTTCCACGTATCGGCTTCTAATTTCATGCAGTTTCAGTTACAAATATAGAAGTCAGGGTTGTGTGTATTTATTTTCATTTTATTGGTTGGATGATGATTTGAGAAATGAGAAATGATTTCAACACGTACTCATTTTCTATATATTTTTATAGAAACTTTCTCGTTTCTATACAATTTGTTTCCACGTATCGGCTTCTGATTCCATGTAGTTTCTGTTATAAATATAGAAGTCAGTGTTGTCTAGATTTATTTACATTTTATTGGTTGGATGATGATTTGAGAAATAAGAAATGATTTAAACATGTACTCGTTTCCTAATTTTTTCTTAAAGCAACTTCCTCATTTCTATACAATTATGTTCCCACGTATCAGCTTCTTATTCCATGCAGCTTCGGTTACAATATAAGAGTTGAGAAGTTGGGTATGACCTGGGCTCTGATACCATATTAGAATGAGTCTAACTCAAGCCCCAAAAGCTAGCTTATGAGGGAGGTTTGCCACACCTTATTATATACTACCCAAGAATCTCCCAAACTTTCAATGTGGGACAATTCTAACAAAGTTAAAAAAAATTGAAGATAAAAATGGCGTTTTGAATCTTTTATTTTGACTAAGTTGAATTATTTTAATATATCAATTAAATTTGTATTTTTTATAATCATTTATTAATATAATATAATGTTTTGCTTTATATATATATATATATATATATGTGTGTGTATTTCCAACATGTACTCATTTCCTAGCTTTTTTTTAATGGCACTTTATCGTTTCTATACGATTCTGTTTCCACGTATGTGCTTCTGATTCCATGCAGGTTTGGTTACAAATATAGAAGTCAGAGTTGTCTGGATTTATTTACATTTTATTGGTTGGATGTTGATTTGAGAAATGATATGATTTTTAATAATGTGTTCGAAGCTTGTGTTTCCGAGTTGAAAGCTTGTGTTTCAGTGTTGGAAGCTTGTGTTTCCGTGTTGGAAGCTTAACGATACATAAGTGAATAATTCATAAAATGAATGAGATTAACTCGAAAAAATTGAGTTTTATGATCTTTCTTTCGCTTACAAAGAATTTTAAGTGGTTTTATTTGATGAAGTTAAAAAAATTGAGAATAAAAATGAGATTTTAAATCTTTTATTTTGATTAAGTTGAATTATGTAAAATATCAATTAAATTTGAATATTTATAATCATTAATTAATATTATATAATGTTATATATATGCATATGATTCCAACACGTACTTGTTTCCTACTTTATTTTAAAGCAACTTTCTCGTTTCTATATGATTCTGTTTCCACGTATCAGCTTCTAATTTCATGCAGCTTCGGTTACAAATATAGAAGTCTGGGTTGTGTGGATTTTTTTTTTTTCGGCAAATATTAATTTTTATTAACTTGAAAAAGTGATTACAAAAACAGTATACAGAATTACTGAAACACAAGTTATTACATACATAGATGTATGTGCCATACACTGAGAAAAATACAGCAAAAGGGAGTTTAACGATGCTTTCTGAAGAGTAGCCTTACTCGCTAACCGATCATTAAATCGGTTATTCTCCAACTCTATATTTGATCTTTCTCTGATGTGATTTGTAAGCAACATCTTTTGGCTGGCCTTTTTTGCAAACCGCATCTTGAAACCTGATGTGTCCAAAATATAATTCTGAACGGTAGATACCATGGTACCAAACATTCCGTACCAAGATCCATCTAAATTATTGTGATTCTGAATCTGAATCATTTTAAAAGCTAATAACTTCGACTTCCTCTTTATCAAACCGTTAAGTCTGAAAAACCTTGTCCAGAAAACTGTAATATACCTTATCTTCCATATTGAATGTTGTAAAAATTTACGCAAAGGCTCGGTCCGTGACGTTCGTCCATGTTGAAGCACCATCATCCAATTGAAAAGTGAGAGATTGAAAACCCATTGATGTAGTAAGAAAATCTTACATTGCACCCTTTGGTAATCCCTCAAATTGACATTGAGATCCATTGCTCCTTCCATTATGCGATGATAAATTCTTCTCCAATCCCAGATCTGACGGTGAAGAATCTTTCCAAATTGAGAAAGGTCTGAGTCAAACACAATCTGGATTTGGCTATGTATTGAAGAAAACGATTCAGACATGAATCGACAAAAACTGAACGAAGAAAACTTCAACGGAAGGAGGCCGACACAATTGTTTCTGGACAGACGCCGGAATTTGGCCGGAAAAACTCTCTCTCGGTGAGAGAGACAGAAAGAAAGGCATTGAAGATGTTTCATCAGAAAAATCGATAAGATAGTTGATGTGATAAACATCACCCAATGATTATTATTGAGAGAAAGCCTTATATCTATGTACAAATTGAAAGAAAAAGAAGAGTACAGCCGACGTCGGAGTCGAAGCCGGCCGGAAAACACAGAAAATGGTTGGTTTGTGACAATCGTCAAAGAATCGCAAACGAGAGAGACGAACGGTTTTCTTAATGGGTTAAACTGGTTGTGTGGATTTATTTACATTTTATTGGTTGGATGATGATTTGAGAAATGAGAAATGAATTCAACATATACTCGTTTTCTAATTTTTTTAAAGCAACTTTCTCGTTTCTATACAATTCTTTTTCCACGTATCGGCTTCTAATTCCATGTAGTTTCGGTTACAAATATAGAAATCAGGGTTGTCTCGATTTATTTATATTTTATTGGTTGGATGGTGATTTGAGAAATAAGAAATGATTTCAACACGTACACGTTTCATAATTTTTTCTTAAAGCAACTTTCTCGTTTCTATACAATTCCGTTTCCACGTATCGGCTTCTGATTCCATGTAGTTTCGGTTACAAATATAGAAGTCAGGGTTGTCTGATGATTTCAACACGTACTCTCTATACAATTATGTTTCCACGTATCAGTTTTTTATTCCATGCAGCTTCGGTTACAAATATAGAAGTTGAGAAGTTGGGTATGACCTGAGCTCTGATACCATATTAGAATGAGCCTAACTCAAGCCCCCAAAGCTAGCTCATGAGGGAGGTTTGCCACACCTTATTATATACTACCCAAGAATCTCTCAAACTTCCAATGTGGGACAATTCTAACAAAGTTAAAAAAAAAATTGAAGATAAAAATGGCGTTTTGAATCTTTTATTTTGACTAAGTTTAATTGTGTTAATATATCAATTAAATTTATATTTTTTATAATCATTTATTAATATAATATAATGTTTAGCTTTATATATATATATATATATATATATATATATATATATACGATCCCAACACGTACTCGTTTCCATACGATTATGTTTCCACGTATGTGCGTCTGATTCTATGCAGTTTCTGTTACAAATATAGAAGTCAAAAATGTCTGGATTTATTTACATTGTATTGGGTGGATGATGATTTGATTTTTAAAAATATGTTGGATGCTTGTGTTTCCGTGTTAGAATTTTAATGATACATAAGTGAATAATTGATAAAATGAATGAGATTAACTAGAAAAAATTGAGTTGTATGATCTCCTTTCGCCTACAAAGAATTCTAAGTGATTTTATTTGATGAAGTTAAAAAATTGAGAATAAAAATGGGGTTTAGAATCTTTTATTTTGATTAAGTTCAATTTTGTAAAATATAAATTAAATTTGTATTATTTATCATCATTTATTAATATAATATAATGTTTAGCTTTATATATATATATGCATATGATTCCAACATGTACTCGTTTCCTAATTTTTTTAAAACAACTTTCTCGTTTCTATACGATTCTTTTTCCACGTATCGGCTTTTGATTCCATGCAGCTTCGGTTATAAATATAGAAGTCATGGTTGTCTGAATTTTTTTACATTTTATTGGTTGGATGATGATTTGAGAAATGAGAAATGAATTCGACACGTACTCGTTTCCTAATTTTTTTTTAAAGCAAATATACAATTTTGTTTCCACGTATTGGCTTCTGATTTCATGTAGTTTCGGTTACAAATATATAAATTAGGGTTGTGTGGATTTATCTACATTTTGGGTTTGAATGGTAACACAGAATAAATGCAGAACAATTGCAGATCATTTAGAAAGCAAATCAATCTGCAAATTTTCTCCATTTAGCTGTAGTCTCTATTTTTTCTCTATGCAGATCAATCTGCATTTTTCTGCATTTGTTCTGTTTTTTTGTGATAAAAACAGAACAAATTTATCCCCTATTTATTTTGAGCAGATCAATTAATTTTTTCTGATCTGTATTTGTTATGTTTGATCTGTATTGTTTATTTGATCTGCATATTTTTAATTTGTGTTCCATTCAAAGCCTTTATTGGGTGGATGGTGATTTGAGAAATGAGAAATGATTTAATTTTTTCAACATGATAAATGATTTGATTTATCAAAACAAAAGGTGACATGTTCAAACATAATTATGGTAAACAGTCAAGTTTACAAAGCGTATCTTGGTCAATGTTAAAAATATGATAACCTCTTTATTGATATGAATGAATCAGTTTGACCCAAAAAAAATAAAGGAAAAATCTACGACAGGCAATGATGAAGTTACGTTATTGCCCTTAATATACTAAAATAGCTTTCTCTCATTCAATGGAGTTCCTAAAACCCTAGCCAAGCCAAGAGAGAGAGAGAGAGATACCCCCTAAAAACACAAAATTGTGAATTGATCTCTCGCTTTCTCGAGCCGAGAGAATGAGCGATGGTAACATGGACGTCGACGAATCACAGCTTTCTTGGAAAGCAAAGTACTTAGAGTCATTAGTCGACGGTTCTTTCTCGACGACTCTCTCGAGACTCTCATCGTCTTCCCGTGAGATACCGACGAGTAAAGATTTACACTTTTACTACAACTTCGACGAGTTCAAACGACCCATCGACGAGATAGCCGGAGCCTCTCAGTCAATCCTCGAGACGATCGGTGAATCAGAGCAAATTTGGGGGAAATCGATGAGCTTTCCTGGGGATATCGAAGAAGACGATGCCGATGATTGGCTCTGCAACGTGAACGACGAGTTTCTCGAGAGGTTTGATGTCTCGGTTGATGAGTTTCAGAGTTTCAGAAAGAAAGAGGAGGAAATCGGCCGGACATTGACGGCTCCTTCGTCTGATTTTGAGGAGAATGGGTTTCAGATGGTTTATGGGAAGAAGAAGAAACCGGTGAGTAATGTAATTCCTGGCTCTGTTAGGAACGGTGGCGGCTCAAATGTTGATGTTAAGGTTGCTGAGAGGGATAATAAGAACTTTTCTGGTAAGGCTAAAGTTCCTTTCCATGTGCCGACCATAAAGAAGCCACAAGAGGAGTTTAACATATTGGTGAACAACGCTAATCAGCCGTTTGAGCATGTTTGGTTGGAGAGGAGCGAGGATGCCCTGAGGTTTATGCATCCACTGGTTAGTCTTTTTTGCATTTTCCAGAATAGTTTGATTTGCTTGTTTGTTTAGGAGATATGGTTTAACGTTTTGAAAGAATCAGACTTTATGGTTTGTAGTGAATAACCTGGCCTTTGCTGCCATTAGCGTAGTATTTTGGTTAGCATTATATGTATTCTTAACTGCCTCTCTTTAAGACTCTGTGAGCTTACGGTATTGTATTGATGAAAAGGTGGCTTGGGAATAGATATGCTTTTCTTGGCTTCCTTTTTTATATGTTTCTGATATACTATGCAGGAGAAGCTTTCCGTGGGTGACTTCATTGACAATAATGTAAATGAGATGGAACCTGTTAAGCCCCTCTCATTGGAAGAGACTCCATTCAAGCTTGTTCAAGAAGTGAAAGATCTGAAAGACTTGGTCGCCAAATTGCGTACTGTTGAAGAGTTTGCGGTAAATTTCTTTTCTGGTTGTTTATTAGTCCAATGTGCATTGCATTGTTCCACCATAATGTCTGTTGGTAGAAGTAGTAAGGAATCTGATAATTCTGTCATTATTATGTAAAGACTTCTTATTTGGTCATTCAGTTTAGCAGAGTCTCTTGTAAATAATATTGAAACTACCAATGTGATAGTTATTTCAGCATATTGGTTTGGAGAATATAATGTTTCGTTACCGAAAATTCTCTCTTTGATTAGGTAGGCCCAAAACAACTCAACTACCCTTCTCTTATAAGTTGGTTTTTTTGCTCTGTTTAGGTTGATCTGGAGCATAATCAGTACAGATCTTTTCAAGGGTTGACATGCTTGATGCAAATTTCAACCAGAACAGAGGATTATATAGTTGATACATTCAAGCTTCGTGTTCACATTGGTCCTTACCTGAGGGAGCTTTTCAAAGACCCTAAAAAGAGAAAGGTTTTTCCTGGGATACATTAATTTTCTTAATAAAAGGGCTTAAAGATTTGTTCTGCACTCTGAAATTTGTTAATTTAATTAGGTAATGCATGGAGCAGATCGAGATATTGGTTGGCTTCAACGGGATTTCGGCATATATGTCTGCAATCTCTTTGACACAGGACAGGTTTGATTTTTGTTTCAGTAATGGTTACAAAGTACACTGAACCAAGTTATTTGGAGAATATGTTTTAGTTAATTATACCATCAAGATAACTAGCAAGAATTTGCACAATGCTGAATTTTTACTTGTCCTTTTAGAAGATACTTTTATCACCCTCCTAACTGTTAGTAACTTATGATATGTGTTTTTTAAGACACAAGTCCATAGGTGTAGTTAGAAAGCTTTGGATCTCATATTGTGGCGACTAAGAAACAAATCCTAGAAAGAATTTTTAATTCTGTAGCGTTTTTTTCCCTAAAAGTAGGATGGTTTTGGTTTTACATTTTCGTTATTTCAGGCCTCGAAGGTGCTAAAGTTGGAGAGAAATAGTCTGGAATTTCTTTTGCAGCATTTTTGTGGAGTTACTGCAAATAAAGAGTGCGTAGTAGTCTCATCCGTTTTTTTTGTTTCACCCTCGTCTTCTCACTTGTCTATGAACTTCGGTTTTGTTTATTGCTGCAGATACCAAAATGCGGACTGGAGAATACGACCCCTGCCAGAGGAAATGACAAGGTCAATTCTTCTCTGTTCTGTATCTTTTCACTACTGTTCGGGCATCAGTTGATTTGAGCTCACCGTTTTGGATTTCCTTGCAGATATGCAAGAGAAGACACCCACTATCTTTTGTACATATACGATCTAATGAAACTAGAACTGCAAAGAATGGCAATTGGTGATGAGCAAACTGACTCTCCTCTGCTTGAGGTAGTCGTCATTTAACTATGATGACAAGTCCAATATTCGTCTGCATGTTGGTATTTGCATGATATCACTGTTGTCTTTGGTCATACTATCTTTCTATTAGATTCTCATACTGGCCAACTAGCAATTTGCGTGGCTTAATTGCTTAAAAAACGTGATGGCATAGTACTGTTTGTGGAAAATGAATTGTGGCCTAATGTGTTGTGTTTAATATGGGTGGGTTATGTCGTCTTGTACGCTAGTTGGATTTTTCAGTGTTCTTAATGTATATTAACTGCCTAACTTAAGTGATTGACTAGGGTTGCAGAATTCTTGTACTTTTTTAAGAGTAACTTTGGGAGGCAATCCTCAGTACAACGTAATTGGTGGCTTATGTTGTATCGTACACTAATTTGATTTTCAGTGTTCTTATTGTATATTAGCTGCCTCAACAAGGTGATTTTCTAGGTTTGTTACACTCATGTTTCTTTAAGAATTACTTTGGGAGGCATTCATCATGTATTAAATTGCTCTCTGGCTGAATTGTATTTACTAAGCACAGGCAAACAAATTCTCCTGCCACATGTTTTGGGAATTCATCTAGGGTATTGGCATTCTCATTAGTGTGGAATTGGTGATTTAGCACCTTTGACTCGTTAACATCTTTGCTTTGTCTATATTTTGTTTCACTCAGTGGATGTATAGCCCAGGAAGAATATGCTCTTTCTTCTTAAAACTTTTGACCAATTTTGACTTACTGTTTCTTACAGGTTTCCAAGCGCAGTTACGATGTGTGCACACAACTATATGAGAAAGAGCTTTTGACCGAGAATTCATACCTTCACGTATATGGGTTTGTTGCTTTTCCTTCAAATAATCAATATACTTTTGTTTTGTTTTGTTTCAGCAGACATGTGTTCGTTGATAAAACCTGTTAATCATTTTGTTTCATTGGCTTAGATTACTTCATGAATAGACCTTTCTTAAGCTAATTTACATAGATACTGATATTGTTTTTATCATCCTGGTATTTTGTTAGGCTTCAAGCAGCGGGCTTCAAGGCAGCTCAACTTGCCATTGTTGCGGTACGATGTTCTCATGTATTAAATGATGCATTCTTACTCTGCTTTTTCTTATACTATATGGAGCTCAAAAGTTTTCTGTCTTATAGGGACTTTGTGAATGGCGGGATTATGTTGCACGTGCCGAGGACGAGAGCACTGGTTATGTATTGCCAAACAAAGTTCTTCTTGAAATAGGTATATAGCTGAGAGTTTCATTTTACCATCTGATTGTTTTGGAAATTCCTAATTTGGTCTAATGTTCGTTATCATAATAGCCAAGGAGATGCCTGTTAGTGTTAGCAAATTGCGTCGGATTTTGAATTCAAAGCATCCTTATATCGAGCGTAACGTTGATTCGGTGGTCAGTATCATCAGGCAATCAATGCAAAATTGTGCAGCATTTGAGTCTGCTGCTCTATTGTTGAAAGAAGCGTCTCCTGGAACTGTAAGATCTCTATTGATCTAGTTTCTGGTCTCTACTGTTTTGCTATATTCTCCATGTCTGTTTTAATTATGGACTTCTTTATTCTAGGTAATGGATATGAACACTGAACCCATTATTGAGAGGAAAGACATGTATCTTCACACAGAAGGCGTAGCTTCTCCGAGTTTGAAGGAAAATTCTTTGTATGTTGAGAATAATATCACAGGCCGAATCACCTCGGTTGCAGCAGCTACTAATGAAGGGAGAGGTTTAGGCACAGGCTTGTTTGGTTCGGCTAAGGTGATTCCTAGTTAATTCTTTTGGTCAGTGCTCTTTTATAATTCATGCCGGACTCACAAAGACCTGTCTGTTATTTATTAGGTTCCTGCGGCTGTTATAATCTCCAAGAAACCAAGCAGTGGTTTAGGAGCATTACTGGGAAGTGCAGCCTCAAAGAAGAAATTCCGAACTGATAAGAATGTGAGTTTATTTAACTGAGAACTCTAGAGTTGGTTTTGGTTTTGGTTTGCAGAATGATTGATAAAAACATGTTTTCAGGTGAACGAAGAGGTGAAGCTCGAACAGATAAGATCATCTGTAAACCTGCCATTCCGTTCTTTTACCGACAAAAGTTCTGACTCAAACCCAGCTACTGAATCATCTCCGAAGCTTCATGGGAATCCCGAAGAGGTGTCCAATACTATGCAGACCTCTGTTTCCAAGCAAGATGGTGTGACAGAGTTGAAAGATGATTCAGAAGAAGCCTCAGAAATCGATGGTGGTAGAGTTTCAGAGTCGGAAGTATCTTGTTTTGAGGCAGAGGATGTAATACTGTTAGACAATGGTGGTGCGAAGGAAGTTGATGCAGAGGATGAACCAATGTCTCTCTCGGAATTGTCTACAAACTTTCAGAAGTGCTGTAACTCCATGAATAAGAGCAACAACAAGTCCCAAAAGCCCGAGTTTCTCAACATAGAGCCGTTTGATTATGAAGCTGCAAGGAAAGAGATGAGATTTGGGGAAGAAGGACAAAAGGGAAGGCAGGGAGTAAATAAAGAAGCTGGGTCAGGTAAGAAGAAGGGGTCCGTTACAGAGCAGTCAGAGTTTGGGCAAGGAAAACGCCGTCAAGCCTTTCCGGCATCCGGGAACCGAAGTGCAACCTTCAAGAGTTAGGAATGCAAAATCCTCACTGAATGGAATCAAAGCATGATTCTATCCAGATGTTTGTTTTAATATTTACTCATTTTTGTTGTGGTCAATGGTGATTTTTGGTTTGGTCGATCATTTTCATTTTGATTGGACTTCAGAGATATAAACTTTGGTTTGAAACATCAAATCGGAATCACAGTTCAAATTATGGGCCAGTATCACTCGTCCTCATGGATCAAGAATCTCTTTTTGTGTTTGTTTTTGGTTCAAAGAATCTTGTGTTGGAAAGGCGTGCATTGTACCGCGTCACAGTCTATTTCGTATTTGTACTTTTCAATGCAAAACAATAAGTCCCTTAGCACAGTCACTTAACCATTGCAACTAGTAAGGCTTAGAATGCTTGTCGTGTTGGTTGATGAACGCAATAAGTTACAAGTGTTGGTAACAATTTATATCTTTCACCATCAATAAAGAAATTGTATACCTTCGATTGAGTATAACATCTCTTATGAAATAAATTCTCACACATTACATTTTTCATTATCTTGCATAATTAACGACAACTTACAAAAAACAAAGTTCTTTTCTAATGATGGTTCAACTCAACTTTTTCTTCGCTTTCTAGCTCACCATCATCTCTAAACACTATTGTTCTTCTACTGAGGTATTCATTCGTAATGACTTTTTTCATAGCACTAAAAGCAGTTCACAATGTTAAAAGATTCTTCTTTACCTCAAAGTTTTCTTTTCCTTGTAATCACTTTGTTTCAAAAAAGTATACATTGAGAAATCTTGACATATTAGCTTCTCTGCTATAATATTTTATGTCAAGCTGATAATCTCCAATTTTGAAAATAATCTTCCACACTTTGCAACTTTTGGTGTAGCTCTAGTTTATATTAGCCTGAAAAAAAAACGCTTACTTATCACAAGTTCACAACTTAGGCCATGTTCGTTTGCCTGCCGCTAAACCTGCGACCAGCTGCTGCTTTTAGATGCTTCAGTTGTTACGCTTACTTATCACAAGTTCACAACTTAGGCCTTGTTCGTTTGCCTGCCGCTAAACCTGCGACTAGCTGCTGCCTTTAGACGCCTCAGTTGTTATTCGTTTGGTAGACGCACGGCTGGTCGCAGCGTGTAATCGCCGGTTTGTTCGTACCACAGACGTGCCGTTGATCGCAGCATCTGATCGCATGTCTGTTAGTTTAAGAGTCGTGCACATGCGATAGTTTTTTTTTTCAAATTTTTATTTTTATACATTTGTACATTTTATATTTTTATAGTTTGAATATATTATACATTCATGATATATTTTTTTTATTTAGTTAACAATCATAGTAATAATTTTTTTTGTAATAAAATTATAACATAATAAACTTTGTAGTAAAATCATAAACTAAATTATAACAAAAATAAGAAACTAAATCATTTAACTAGAATAAAACAAAAGTAAATCACAAAATATAACAAAACAAAAATAACAAACCAAGTCATAAGATATCTAATAAGGTAATCTATGTCTTCTACCGTATTCATTTGTGATGGTGTCACACAAAGCTTTCATCGGTCTATCATCGGTTTATCATCGGTCGGCTCATATGGAAAATGTCCACCATGATCATCATCACTACCATTATCATCACATACGTCTTCTTCTCCTTCTTCTTCATCACCATGAACATGATATTATTCTCTATTTTGCCAACGTACAAAATCATAATCCTCCCAATGTGAATCACGCATGAAGTTGTGTAGTGTCATCGTCGATGTTACAAGCTTAATCCACTTATTCAAACCATATTTTGGATGCTTACGATCCAAAAATCTCTATTTTGCTTTCCATACTTCAAATGTTCGTTCAATCATTGAACGCAGATCCGAATGCTTTCGGTTGAACAACTCTCGAGTATTTGTTGGTGGTCCTCCTCTAGCAAATTGATCAAGATGATATCATATCCTACGATGCAGATCCATATAATCTGTCATGGTGGGATATCCGGAGTCAACTAGATAGTACTTTCCATTAGGCGGATGTGAAAAAGAAGGTTCATTCCTCGCACAATGAGTCAATACATTTGTATCATGTGCTCTACCTGGCACACTGACATATTCTGTATATGAACTTCATATCGAAGTTACATATAGCAAGAACATTTATTGTAGGATCCGCTTTCTGCATGTTGTTTTTATTTATCACAACTTTCATTATATAGAATTAAGTTTGTTTTGATGGGTATAAGTCATACGTACAAAGTCGGACCTGAGCATATATGTATGATGCACAATGAGTCATTCCTTGCGCAATGAGTCAATACATTTGTATCATGTGCTCTACCCGGCACACTGACATATTCTGTATATGAACTTCATATCGAAATTACATATAGCAAGAACATTTATTGTAGGATCCCACTTTCTGCATGTTGTTTTTACTTATCATAACTTTCATTATATAGAATTAAGTTTGTTTTGATGGGTATAAGTCATACGTACAAAGTTGGACCTGAGCATATATGAATGATGCACAATGAGTCATTCCTTGCACAATGAGTCAATACATTTGTATCATGTGCTCTACCTAGCACACTGATATATTCTGTATATGAACTTCATATCGAAATTACATATAGCAAGAACATTTATTGTAGGATCCCGCTTTTCTGCATGTTGTTTTTACTTATCACAACTTTCATTATATAGAATTAAGTTTGTTTTGATGGGTATAAGTCATACGTACAAAGTCGGACCTGAGCATCTATGAATGATGCAAATGAATGGGTCCCAAATTTTGAGGGTCTAATTATTTTTTAAAGGTAATAGTTATGAATTTTTTTATAAATAAAAAATAAATATTATAAGAGAAATAAGGAAAAAATACATTAGTTTTTTTATTAAATTATTGGTAGTAAAAGAAAATTTGTTGTATTATTATTAAAGATGTTTTAAGAATTAAAATGAATCATAATTTTATGATATTTCAACTCATAAAAAATGTATTTTAAATTTATTTCTTTACAATTTTTAAAAATATCATTTTATTTAGTTTGGGGCCAAAAAATCTCAGGACCGGCTCACCTTGAGCATTGTAGCATAGTGTATTCAGTTGTCAAAATTGAAGTTAATTTTAATGAGAAATAGAGATCTAAAGTGAGTGATGAATCGAAAAACTAGTAAGACTTCAAGAAATTTTGGCTAAGTGTCAAAACTAATAAATGTCCTATGTTGGAAATTTGGAAAAATTCTCACTAGTATATAAATTGAAGAAGTGTTAAAAGGTTCAAAATCTTAAAGACCATTTTATTGAGATATCAGCATACCTATGCTAACCCACACACGCGTACACGCATTGAGTCGGGCTAGGCTCCGGCTTGGGTTTTGGGTTTGGGTAGATGGGACTTCAAGCCCAATAACCTATACATTCTTGGTATCTGATCAATACAAGATTTAAATTTGGCCAAGCAATTAATTGGAACTGAATTTGTCACTTCTGTAACATCTCTTGTACTCCTTTATGACTGGATTTATTGCTCATTTTGATGGAGCTTTATGGCAATAAAAATACTTTCTATATTTCACAAAGAGTGTTATTTTGACGAATTTCCCACAAACTAATAAAACAATAAAAAATTCTAGTTTACTTTTTATTTATATATTAAACCTATTTCTCTCTCTAATTAATACATTGAATCAATAGGGTTAAATCTGGATTTTTATTTAAAATTTTGCATTGAAAATATAAATGACAATCTTTTTGAAACGGATGGAGTATTACTCTGCTCTCTCATTCTCATTCTTTTTAGCACAAAAATATAACGTTCACACTTTTCTTCCTCTTGTTTTTTGTTTTCACATGAAAAATATCTGTTATCTATTGTTCTCTCATTCTCATTCTTTTTTTTTTTTGATGAAATTTCAAATTTATTGATCAAGAAAACTGAGCTCATTTACAAAGGATTAAAGCATGGAAAAATGAAAACCAAAACTATCGAAGTTTTATAACCGTAAAGGAGGCGATTAGAGGTTTCTCATTTAAAACCACCGCCGTAGGAGACCTTCATGTTTATGGGGAAACTTATATCCAAGGGAGTAGATCCGATTGCGAACTGCCCTATCAATGATCACAATGAGTTGAGAGTGCGACATCCACTGCTTATTGTGTCTGCGGCCATTACGTTCCTTCCATATAAAGTAGATAGACGTTTGAAAAACCAACTTAAGCAAGATCGAATCCTGATTCGTCGGGCTTAAATGAGTAAGGTGCCGTATTGTCTACTGCCATTCGGGATCAGCAGACGAGCCCAACAACTTCCTTCCTAGAGCCAACCAGACGGTATATGTGTACGGGCAAGCGAAAAAGAGATGATCCCGTGTTTCATCCAACTCGCCACACAAGACACAATTCTGCTCCTGTCCCCATTTCCTCATTCGATCACCTGTGGAGAGGCGGTTTCGCAGTGCTAACCAAGCCACAAATGAGTATCGGGGAATGCACTGAGGGAACCATATGAGCCGAGACCAAGACACCCGTTCTTTACTTTGCCGAATCTGTTCCCATGTCTCTGTAGCCGAGAACTTATTGCGGTAATTCCCGTCCGAGTGCTTCCACAACACTAAGTCGTGTCCTGCATCGCAGTGGGGCGGTGGAAAGGCACAAATTTTGTCAATTAATGAGTGGAAAGACCGACCTCTTTGCCTGATTCTCCATCCCGAGGCAGTGGAAGTAATGGAACCCTTGGATGGATTATGCTCTTTGTTGGTGCGTCGGATAGATTGGATAGATGGATAGTTTGGTGGATCGAATGAGACCGTCAAGAGATGCGGAAGTCTCTTGGTATTCTCCACTCCACGGAACCGAGGAAGTAACCCTTAACCACGGATCTTAGGAGGTTTGCTGCGTTTGGAAGTAACCCTTGCCAAACTCAACGAAATGTTCAAGATGAACAAAGAGATTTCTCTCAAGAAGAAGATGATAAAAACTTGAATATTTTATTAGAATGAATTCTTACAATACTTATAGAATTCTTAACACAGAAAAAAGAAAAGAGAAATTAAGTTTGTGGAATGACTCCTCGGCTGCTTTTGCTTCCCAACCAGAAGTCTGCTGTGTATTTGAGAAGTCTGCTGTGTATTTCAGAAGTCTGCCGAACAAATCATAAATATGCCTTGTACCGGATGGAACAAACATAAGCATTCTCCGTCATAATGTAATCAGCTTGCTCAAGCTGAGTTATCTCACGTTCGATCTCTTCCTTCAATCCTTTAGCTCGAATAGAAAGCTTTTGACCGGAAGAAAAGTCGAATGGGTCGGTACTCGGATGCTTGACTTGGACAATCTGATTTCTAGAACTGACTCGAGTTGGTCGAGAGACTCGGTCATCAGAACGGAGCTCCCTTTGTAGATTATTCCCGGATAGTGTTGGATCAAAGCGGAACACGGCTGTGTCGGACTGAACACGATCGCGGCCAATGCTGGTTTCTCCTCGATGAACCTCACTCGTACCGTCCATGACCTGCTCTGGTACATGCTGCTCGTCATCATCCGAACCATCCGTGGATGTTTGGCCTGGTGCTCTGCCACGGAATCTATCATTCCCCTCCTCTTGAAAAGGATTTGTCCTCAAATCTGGATCGTCTGAAACAAAAGGAGATAAATCAGAAACATTAAAGCTTGGAGAAATGTCATACTTACCTTGAAGATCTAGCTGATAAGCATTGTCATGAATCTTCTTGACCACCGTGAATGGTCCATCTTTTCTGGGCATGAGCTTGGACTTTCTTTCCTCAGGAAACCGTTCCTTTCTAAGATGAATCCACACGAGGTCTCCTGGTTGAAATACCACCTTACGCCTTCCTTTGTTAGCGTACTTCTCATATTGTTTTGTTTTGGCTTCAATGTTGGCTCGGACCTTCGCATGAATCTGTTTGACAAGTTTGGCTTTCTTTTTGCCATCTAAACTGATTCTTTCACTCAAAGGCAAAGGGATTAGATCAAGAGGAGACAACGGATTAAAGCCATAAACAATTTCAAAAGGAGAATACTTTGTAGCCGAATGCACAGAATGGTTATAAGCAAACTCTACATGCGGTAGGTTCTCTTCCCATGTCCTAAGATTCTTTTTAACCAATGTTCTAAGCAAGGCAGAAAGCGTTCTATTGACTACTTCCGTTTGACCATCAGTCTGAGGATGACAAGTAGTAGAGAACAACAGTTTAGTGCCTAGCTTAGTCCACAAAGTTTTCCAGAAATAACTTAAGAACTTAGCATCACGATCAGAAACTATAGTCTTAGGCATGCCATGAAGTCTAACGATTTCTTTAAAGAACAGATCAGCTATGTGAGATGCATCATTGGTTTTCAAACATGGAATGAAATGAGACATTTTAGAAAACCTATCTACAACCACAAAGATGGAATCTCTACCTGTCCTAGACTTAGGCAATCCCAAAACAAAGTCCATTGAAAGATCAGTCCATGGATGAAATGGAATCGGTAAAGGAGAATACAAACCTTGGGACGTGTTTTTGGACTTAGCCTCCTTGCATGTCACGCATCTGCTACAGATCCTTTCAACATCCTTTTTCATGCCTGGCCAATAAAAATGTTCCTCGAGCACTTTAAATGTTTTTGCCACGCCAAAGTGTCCCATTAATCCTCCTCCATGAGCTTCCCTGGTGAACAATTCTCTCAAAGAACAGTGAGGCACACACAATCGATTATCAAAGAATAAGAAACCTTCAGAGATGAAGTACTTTCCATGTGCGTGTCTAGAACATGTCAAATAAGGCTCCCGAAAATCTGAATCAGCCTCATACAAGTCTTTTATAAATTCAAATCCCAAAAGCTTGGTTCCAAGAGAAGAAAGAAGTACATACCTTCGAGAGAGAGCATCAGCAACTATGTTCTCCTTACCTTGTTTGTACTTAATGACGTATGGAAAGGTTTCGATGAACTCAACCCACCTAGCGTGTCTCTTGTTAAGCTTTTGTTGTCCCTTGAGATGCCTTAGGGATTGGTGATCTGTATGTATGACAAATTCTTTAGGCCACAAATAATGTTGCCACGTTTGAAGAGCCCTCACCAAAGCGTACAACTCCTTGTCATAGGTTGGGTAGTTAACAGTTGCACCACCTAACTTTTCACTGAAATACGCAATGGGCTTCCCTTCCTGCATCAAAACAGCACCAATACCCACGCCTGAGGCATCACATTCAATTTCAAAAGTTTTTGTAAAGTCTGGAAGAACAAGTAATGGAGCTTGAGTTAACTTCCCTTTCAAGGCTTGGAAAGCATCTTCTTGGGCTTGCTCCCACTTAAACCCCACGTTTTTCTTGATCACTTCCGTGAGAGGGGCTGCAATGGTACTGAAGTTCGGGACAAAGCGCCGGTAGAAGCCAGCCAATCCATGGAAACTTCTGACCTCACTCACGGTCTTAGGACTAGGCCAATCCTTGATTGCCTTAACCTTTTCTTCATCCACACGAATGCCTTCAGCACCTACAACAAAACCCAAGAAAACTAGGTGATCCGCTCCAAAGATGCATTTCTTTTCATTAGCATATAAACACTCTTTCCTAAGCACTTCTAAGACTTTTCTCAAATGCTCAATATGCTCATTCATGCTCTTACTATAGATTAGAATGTCATCAAAGTATACGACAACAAATTCCCCTATGTAAGCTCTAAGAACATGATTCATCAAACGCATAAAGGTACTAGGAGCATTAGTCAAACCAAATGGCATCACAAGCCATTCATAAAGTCCATGCTTAGTTTTGAAAGCCGTTTTCCACTCATCCCCTTCCTTCATCCTAATTTGATGATATCCACTCCTAAGATCTATCTTAGAAAAGACCTTAGAACCATGCAATTCATCCAACATATCATCTAAACGAGGAATGGGATGGCGGTACTTAACCGTGATGTTGTTGATGGCTCGGCAGTCCACGCACATTCGCCAAGATCCGTCCTTCTTAGGCACAAGCAGTACGGGAACGGCACAAGGACTAAGGCTTTCTCTGATGTAGCCTTTTCCCATCAACTCATCTACTTGTCTTTGTAACTCCTTGGTTTCGACAGGATTGGTACGGTAAGCGGGACGGTTTGGAAGAGACGCTCCGGGTACTAGATCGATTTGGTGTTCTATCCCACGGATAGGTGGCAATCCACTCGGAGTTTCTTCTGGGAACACATCCTGAAATCTGCTCATCAATGGCTTAAGTTCACTCGGCAGCTCCGGTGTAGGGTTAGTGGCCATTAGTGATTCTTTAAACACAAGCAAAATGAGAGAAGGTTTGGAAAACAAAGTTTTCTTTACCTGACTTGGTTTAATGTAGAAGTTGGACCTTTTGACCGGTGCCTTAGCTGCTTCTTGTTGCTTCTCAAGCTCACGGCTCTTTCTAAGTTGTAGCTGATCCTGGTGAACTTCGGATGGAGTTAAAGGAATGAGAGTGATCTTCTTGCCTTGATGATCGAACATATGCCGATTGGTGTAGCCATCATGTACAGCCTTTTTGTCGAACTGCCAAGGCCGTCCTAAAAGTATATGACTGGCATCCATAGGCAAAACATTGCAAATGATCTCATCTTGGTATCGGCCAATGGTGATTGGGACGGTGACTTGCTCTTTGACGTGCTGAACACCGTCTTCATTCAGCCATTCAAGCTTGAAGGGTCTCGGATGCGGTCTGGTTTCAAGTCCGAGTTTCCTGACAAGCACATCACTAGCAACATTAGTGCAACTCCCACCATCAATGATCAAAGAACAAACTTTATCATTTATGAAACAACGAGAATGAAAGAGGTTCTCCCTTTGTTCGGTATCATTGGTTTTGGGTTGCACGCTTAGTGATCTCATGGTCACTAAAAGATTTCCTTGAGCCGGATAATCATAAGGCTCTTCCTCATCATAGATAGGTCCGGTATCCTCTGCTTCATCGTTTTCAGCTTCGGACTCTATCTCTCCATTCTCAAGTAGAATCATCACCTTTTGGTTAGGGCATTTGTTTGCATAATGTCCTAATCCTTGACACTTGAAGCACCTGATATCTCTGGCTCTACTCGTGGATTCCACAGTTTTGCCTTTGTCAAAACGAGAAGGTTGGTTAGCCTTAAACTCAGAAGTAAAAGATTTACCTTTATCTTGAGAACTAGGCTTTGGTGGATAAGAGGGTTTTGGAGCATAAGCTGGTTTTGAAAAACCCCTCCTCTTGACTTGTTGTTCTATCAAGATGGCTTTGTGGAGCATGTCCTCAACACTTTCAAACTCTTGAAGCTCCAGCCGGTCCTGAATTTCCCGGTTCAAACCTGCAAGAAAACGAGCCAAGGTTGCATCCATGTCTTCCTCTACATCCGCCTTAAGCATAAGCATCTCCATCTCTTAGAAATAATCTTCCACGTTCTTTGTGCCTTGAGTCAAACGTCTCAGCCTTTGATGAAGATCCCTGTTATAATGACTTGGAACAAAACGCTTTCTCATTAGTTCTGTTAGTTCTTGCCAAGTAGTTATTGGTCTTTCACCTTTTCTTCTCCTAAGAGAAACAACTTGATCATACCAACTAATGGCATAGCCATTAAACTCTGAGGCAGCAAGTCTAACTTTCTTAAGTTCTGAGAAGTTTTGACAATCAAAAACCAATTCAGTTTTTCTTTCCCATTCCAAATACGTGTCAGGTTCATTCTTACCTGCAAAGGATGGGATTTTGAGCTTGAGACCACCGAGTCCATCATCTGACCTTCTAGAGAACGGGTTCTCTTCATCTCGGTTTCTATGGCCTCTCCTTGCCCGGAAGGTAGAACGGTTGTCATCGAATTCTTCTTCTTCATGACCGTCAAAGGAACGGCTATGTCTCCTTTCCCGGTTCCTTCTTTGGGCTGGCCGCGCTTGGCCTTGTTGATCCTCCTGGATTTTGTCAAGCCTAACATGAACCTCTTCAAGACCTGCGTTCATAGATCTCATCAAATGTTCGGTTAGTGCTTTCATTTGTAAACCAGACAATCCGGATCCAGGATTGTTATTTCCTTCTTCTCCACTATGACTCATTGTTTTCCTGAAAATTACTTAACAAACGATTAGCAAAAACTCTCTTTCTCTCAAGTGTTTATTGCCTCACCCACACACGTGTTTTGCTCACTGATTTTATGGTGATCACACTGAGTTATTTTCTCGATGTTCTTATCAAACAATTCAAGCCAAATCCAGCAAATACTCCCACGCAACAAAGGAGAAAGAAAATACAGAAATTTCGAAGGGAAATCCGTTTAGCCACCTCTTGACTGGATTTCTCCTCAGCCAGCAGGATTTCTCTTCCACCACCCTCACAAACTGGATTTCTCCTCAGTTTGTTTTAAACCTTTTCGGTTTTCTCTCTTTTTTTATACTTTTTTTTTGAATGAGGGTAGAGGATGGCCCGGATTTACAATGGAAAGAGGGAGAAGTGAACAGATTATATAGAATATTTTTTTTTTTTAATGAGAAGAAAAGAAGATGAACAGCTTTACCAACAAAGAGTGGCTCTGATACCACGTAATGGAACCCTTGGATGGATTATGCTCTTTGTTGGCGCGTTGGATAGATCGGATAGATTGGATAGATGGTGGATCGAATGAGACCGTCAAGAGATGCGGAAGTCTCTTGGTATTCTCCACTCCACGGAACCGAGGAAGTAACCCTTAACCACGGATCTTAGGAGGTTTGCTGCGTTTGGAAGTAACCCTTGCCAAACTCAACGAAATGTTCAAGATGAACAAAGAGATTTCTCTCAAGAAGAAGATGATAAAAACTTGGATATCTTATTAGAATGAATTCTTACAATACTTATAGAATTCTTAACACAGAAAAAGAAAAGAGAAATTAAGTTTGTGGATTTCCTAAACATAGAAAATGAAAACAAAGACTAGAAATAATTCCTTGGTCAAAGACCTTGAATTCACGCCCAATACTAGGAATGACTCCTCGGCTGCTTTTGCTTCCCAACCAGAAGTCTGCTGTGTATTTGAGAAGTCTGCTGTGTATTTCAGAAGTCTGCCGAACAAATCATAAGTCTGCCTTGTACCGGATGGAACAAACATAAGCATTCTCCGCCATAATGTAATCAGCTTGCTCAAGCTGAGTTATCTCACGTTCGATCTCTTCCTTCAATCCTTTAGCTCGAATAGAAAGCTTTTGACCGGAAGAAAAGTCGAATGGGTCGGTACTCGGATGCTTGACTTGGACAATCTGATTTCTAGAACTGACTCGAGTTGGTCGAGAGACTCGGTCATCAGAACGGAGCTCCCTTTGTAGATTATTCCCGGATAGTGTTGGATCAAAGCGGAACACGGCTGTGTCGGACTGAACACGATCGCGGCCAATGCTGGTTTCTCCTCGATGAACCTCACTCGTACCGTCCATGACCTGCTCTGGTACATGCTGCTCGTCATCATCCGAACCATCCGTGGATGTTTGGCCTGGTGCTTTGCCACGGAATCTATCAGGAAGCCTCCAATACTGACGCTTTCCTGGGAATACCTAGTATTCGAGTCCCTGAATCACCAGTAATATTAATGATTTTTCCAAGATCCAACCAATAATCAAACCAGAAATAAGTTGCCGCACCATCCCTTATTTCAAATTTCAGAAACTGATAAGCTTGGTCTCTAAGCTTTAGGAGCTTCCTCCAGACCCATGAGCCTTTCGTACCTGCTTTCACTTCCCAGAATGATCCATTGTTGAGTAAATATTTACGGATCCAGGCAACCCATAATGAACCCGATAGAGTGAACAACCTCCATATCAGACTGCGAGCATACACACGAGAGGAATCCCTTAGCCTGCACACTCCAAGACCCCCCTCTGCTAATGGGAGACCCACCTCTTCCCATGAAACCTTTTCCTTGTGGATGTCGTTTGGAGACCCAAACCACAGGAACGCACTAAACATACTTTCTATGACCTCAAAGCATCTCTTTGGGAGGATAAAGGCCGAGCTCCAGAAATTTGTGATGCTAGAGATGACAGATTTAATAAGTTGTAGCCTACCTGCAGACGTTAAGTACCCGTGAGTCCAAGAGAGAAGCCGGGATCGAATGCGATCTATTAGTGGCTAATAATCCTCCCGCGTTAGCACCGTAGTTGTCAGTGGTAGCCCCAAATACCGAATGAGTAGAGTTCCTACTGTAATTCCCGCGTCGAGTACCGCTAATTCGAGAGATGCATCACTCGTCCCCGCTATATAAATTGATGATTTTGATGCGTTGATGTGGAGCCCCGACATGCGCCCAAAATCAGCTAACACCCCCCATGATTCTCATTTTTTTTAGCAACAAAAAGATATCGTTCACACTTTTCTTCCTCTTGTTTTTTGTTACATAAAAAATATCCGTTATCTATTGTTTTTGGATGCTGCATAACAAGAGAACTGTGTGGTTTATCCAAGGATTCTGATTGCATAAGTTCCATAACTGGAAAGACTCACTCCTCGCCCGCATATACTGCAAATGCTGCCGACGATTACTATATATATATTGATATAACTTGATCATCAAAATCCTTCATTAACATAATCTCAACTATGTTAAGCATATAAACTTAATAAATGACATATATCATATCGATTCATGAACATAATAGGATCATATATATTAATTTACCATTTTTTAAAACTAATTAATTACATAGTAAATGTGTTTCATATATATTTCATATTGATTGGATCTTAGGCACAATTAAAAGAAATTGTAAAAGTTGGAAGTGTTGTAGCTAGTATATAACAATAGCAAAACCCCACAAGACTGGAGAGATCTAAAACAAAAAAGACAGAGCACATGTGACGTGCAAAAATACCGCATTTACTTTACATCCGATTTTTTATTCGCTTCATAGTTATAGAAAATGTATGAAGATGTATGTATATCAGGCTTTGATCTGGAACCTGGAACACTTGATGGATCCGATGGAAATGTCGATTTCGATCAGATTATCGTCTTCAAACTCGGCTGATAGTTGGATAAACCTGAAATCTTGATGTCCAGCCATAGTAGTCAAGTGGTGGCCAACGTAGTGACCGCTTGGTAAGGAGAGCTCTATGAGACTTTCCTCATCAGGAATTGTCCCTTCATCTTCCTCATTATTTCGGACAATATCATCATTGGTCGTAGATATTTCAATGTGCCCTAGAGAGTATTGTTGATCAAGATCAAGATCAAGATCTATTTCAATGTGCCCTAGAGAGTATTGTTGATCAAGATCTTGACCTTGAACCTTGGAGTCTATTAGAGGGTTTGGTTTTTGGATTGAGAGAGGGAAGAAGAAAGAGGAGAAGAACAAAGCAGTTGAGGTTAGGAGGATCTGTAAGAACCCAAGTCCTACAACGTGAAGAAGTGGTGGGGCAAGAAAAGACAACCATGAAACTGGTCTCTTAAAAAGCAATGAAATAAAACTCGCCCCTTCTTTCATTTTTATGCTCTCAAGATTCATATGAAAGCAATTACTTTGTAGTTCGACCAAAAAAGATAGAAGAAATAAGAGTTCAACCATTATAAACCTCAGATTGAATAATAAAAAGAAAGGAAAATGATGTTTGATCAAATTCTTTTCAAAAACAAAAACCCTAGAAATTAAAAAAGAATATGGGTTGATGTAAAAAAAACAAGAAACAAAAAAAAGAGTATAGCTTAAGAGGGAGAAGGACTCCGTAGAACTTTAATATGTTCAAATAATGAAACCGGAAAGGGTTTATAAATAGGAGATTTAGAAGAAGATTAAACTACATTAGCTAGAAAAAGATAAAAGTATTTTATTTTTTAATTTGCATCGAGATTTGAGGAGCAACAGTTCGATCCCTAACTAGTCCTCCCGATTGTCGAGTAATTGGAAATCCCAAGATAAATTAAACTCGTTAATTTTGTTGGTCACGCCTTATAATACTCCCTCCATTTTAAATATATAATTTTTTTAAAAGTTTTTGTTTGAAGATAGTTTTTTAGATTTTTATGCATTTTTATTAATTAATAGTAATAAATTTCAGTTTTCAATAAGTATTTATTGACAATAATTGAATTTCATGAATTACTATTAGTTTAGAGTCATACGAAATTGTTTAGTCTAAAAAAGTTTATACATTTATGACTGAACAATATTTTTTTAATATGTGTGAAACTTCTAAAAGTTTTAATTTTAAAAATAGAAAGAGTACTAGAATTTGAACTCACAATAAATAATGAAAAAGTATTAGGTATTTGATTTGGTAGAATTGCTGTTTCAAAATGTAAAATGGTACTCGTAAAAATATGGTCAAATTCTTTTATATATATATATACCAATATTTGATGCAGTTATATAAAAATTCAAGAACAACAAATTATATGTTTATATGACTAGAAAATATATTTATTCAATAAAGTAGATGGGCTACATAGAAAAATAACACGATGCATGAAAAAATGTGTTCTGCAACATTTAGATAAATTAGATGTTCACATAGAAAAAGTAACACGCTTTACACAAAAATCACATATTTCATAACAGTTAAATAAAAAGGTAAAATCATCTAAAATACTAAACTCACTCTTGTTCACTCACTCTAGTCTAAAAAATCTTCTTGTTATGTACTTAATTATTGTCACAAACACTGACATTCGATCCAATTACTCTAATTTCTACCTCTATTATTCATTATATCATTAATGTAATATTTTTCTACAAATACTTTTGTAGACTTGCATGTTACATGCTAAGTGCCATTTCTTTACACATTAACAAACAACCACATACCATAAAACTTTTTTGTTTGAATACTTCACCCAAATTCTTATTGAAAACTGACATTTCGTAGACATAACCGACTTAGTCATCCTGGTAGCTTTACTATCAACAATAAAATGAAAAATTACAAGATGACAAAAATGGAAACAGATCAAAGAGTTATTGAATTCCTCGTAATCGCCAAAAGAAAATAAAAATAAATAATTTAATTCTCATCTTTTCTTTTGTTTTCGGAGAAACCGAAAGGCCAAAAACCTTTTTATGTACTTCCTAGCGTAGAGAGTGTCGTCGGTAGTATCGGTACGCATGTGCATCCTTCTCTGCTTAGCACCTGGCGACATCTTCATTCCTTCTAAATCTAAAATATTATATTTACTACAATTCAAAAGACTTAAAATCGACCAGCTAGATCTATGGTGGCTATTGGTTAAATTAGTGTTTTGGGGTTTTTTCGTCCTTTCAGATACAAATTTTCTATAAAACAAAAAACGACGTCAGAACCAGAAAACACAATGTTGGAATGATTTTTTATGGTTCTCGGGCGATTAAGTTAGAAAACATATGTGGAAATACCACATATAATACGTCGGTAACCAAAAAAAAGATCGGAAAATAAAAAAGAGAAATATCTTTCTGAAAGATTGATGTTTATGATTTTTCACACATATTAAGACATAATAATTATTTGTTTTATTAATTGTTTATTTTTTAATTTTTAATTATTTTTTTTTGTTTTTCAATACAATTGTACCAATACAATAAAAATAAAAATAATATATTATCCAAATATTTGTTATTAATTCATCCTGAAAAATAAAATGCATTAATTATATTAATTATTATCTAAAATATCATTCTTTCAAAAACCAAAAAAAAAATCTAAAATATCAATCTTTTAAATACAGAGTGAGTAAGTGTTTAGGCGCCTAACTGAGTCCGAAAGAAATGGAGGATCCACAGTTGGACTTTGAATGGTAGGGTTTTTGGTGAAAAGAGAGAGCAAAAGAGTTTAAAGGTGAGAATCTTGGTAAAAATGACGGAGAAGTGACCATAAAATGGTCGAAACTTAGACGTGGAGTCTCGGAAAAAAGAAATGGCTTAGTATTTAGAGAAACAAGAGACATAATTGAATTAGTGTAATGAGAGTAAAAATGTGTGAACCACTTTTCTGCTATGGAATGTGAGGTATTTATAGAGTTTAACTGGTCTGAGTTAACATACCGGGTANATCAATATACCATAAAACTTTTTTGTTTGAATACTTCACCCAAATTCTTATTGAAAACTGACATTTCGTAGACATAACCGACTTAGTCATCCTGGTAGCTTTACTATCAACAATAAAAAAAAAATTACAAAATGACAAAAATGGAAACAGATCACAGAGTTAATTAATTCCTCGTAATCGCCAAAACAAAATAAAAATAAATAATTTAATTCTTGTTAAATATTATAATAATAGTAATGTTTATCAATCAATTAGTTTATGTGATTTCTTTGTTACTAAAAAATCATTCCACCGACTTGTAATATCACCGTTCCACTACTTCTATAAATAGGAGTAACCCTTTGTAATTGAAAGGAATAAGAAGAGAATCCCACTTCATCTCTCTCTCCCCTTCGTCTACCTTCTCTCTCAATTCCACAAAACCATCATATTGTAATATACCAATATATATCTAAAACTCATCTAATATAATAATTAAGTTATAACACGTTATCAGCACGAACGTCTCTTGATCTGTCGGTATACCAGATCTGTCTATATACCAGTAAGGTAAGATTTATTTATATTCAAATTATTTTAATTTTTATTATTTACGGAAAGATAGGCTCTGCCTTCCCCGTTTATTTATTATGCCGGGATGGTAGGCTCTGCCTCCTCCGAGCCGATCGTTATGGTAGGCTATGCCTTCACGATCGAAATGATCAATGGTAGACTATGTCTCCTCAGATCATATTTGTGGAGTGGGAGATTAAAACCCCCATCTTTATTTATTTATTTATTGAGTGGGTGATTAAAATCCCCATCCTCGTTATGGTAGGCTTGGCCTCCTCATATTGTTTTTAATTATTTTTATGCCGTTATTCTGCTCAAATTTTTATAAATTTTTCATTAAAATTAAATCGGTTAAGTTTTTGTTATTCAGTCATAATGACAAATTTGGCAAAGCTCGAAATTGCTGCCCTTGATATTACCGGGAAAAATTATATGACATGGGCAGTAGGTGCGAAAACGCATCTAAGAGGAAACAGGCTTTTGGATGCCATCGATAAGTCGAAAACGACGTCAGATGAGAAAAAGGCAAAAGCCATGATATTTTTACGTCACCATATCCACGATGGTTTAAAAGATGAGTACATCATAAAAGAAGATCCTGCAGATCTCTGACAATCTTTAAAAGAAAGGTTTGATCACCAGAAATATGTGATCTTACCGAAAGCCAGACACGAGTGGTTACATCTCCGGTTTCAGGACTACAAAAGTATTAGTGATTATAATTCTGCGATGTTTGGTATAACATCCAAAATGGTGTTATGTGGAGAAACAGTAAGTGATTATGATATGATTGAGAAAACTCTCTCCACATTTCACCCGAGTAATGTAGTCCTGCAGCAACAATACCGGACGAATAGATATGCTCGTTATTCGGAGTTGATGCATGTACTCCTTGTTGCCGAGCAGAATAACGAACTTGTGATGATGAACCATCAAAGTCGTCCAACTGGATCTGCACCATTCCCAGAAGCGAATGCTGCATCATCCAGGTATAATAATTGGCATGGACGCGGACGCGGTTATAATCGTGGTCGAGGTCGTGGTCGAGGTCGTGGACGTGGATATGGATATGGACGTGGACAAGGAAGAGGATATCGTCATAATGATTCCAATGATAGAAGATATAGTAAGAATTTTCAAGGAAATGATGAAGGCCGGGAAATTAAAAGGAAAAGAGAAATTGTTTGTTACAGATGCGGCATGAAAGGACATTGGGTACAAACTTGCCGTACGCCAAAACATTTAGCCGATCTGTATCGGGAATCACAGAAAGCAAAAGAAAAAGAAAGTGAAACAAACTTTCTTTCTGGTGAACCCGAAATCTCTTTTCATGGCCTAAATGACGATACTCATCTTGATGTCACAGACTTCCAGGTTGATCCAGAGGAATCAACGGAAACGAAGAGACAAAAAATCGATGTGATATGATGTATTCCAAAAGAATATAAGAAAAATAAAAAGTTTAATGTTTTTGGAGTTTTATGTACTTTTGTTTTTTTTGTTGTAAAATAAGTTTTATTATAAAATAAGTACTTTTATAACATAAATCTTCGTTTTAATTAAAGTTTATTAATGCATCTTTTATGAATATTTTAAATTCAGAAAATGCAAGAATTTGAGACTTGGGATGGAGATATATGTCTGGCTGACAGTGCGACAACGCACACGATTATCAAAGATAAAAAGTATTTCTCCTGTCTCAAAATGAAAGATTCCGCTGAAAGCGTGAATACGATATCTGGTAATGCAGAAATGGATATCACATAGAAACTATGAATAAGACTGGCATTGAATATCTTTGCATTACATTAGAGAGGAAACAAATATTGGAAGAGTTGCAAATGTTATCCTCTGGATTATATTGCACAAAAATAAATATGACTGAATCATATGTTACAGTAAACCAGAAGTTTACTACTCCCTCCGTTTTGATTTAAGTGTCGTTTTAGACTTGTTTTTTTGTTTACAAATAATTGTCGTTCTCGGATTTCAATGCAGATTTATGATAAATTTTCCTGTTTTATCCCTACTTTTTCAGCTTATTAATTATTCCTATCAAACAAAATAATGTTTTAATGAAGGGCAAAACAGAAAAATTTAATGTTTTCTTAATCTGTGTGAAATATCCTAAAACGACACTTAATTAAAAACAGAGGGAGTAGTACATTTAAAGTCTGGCATGAAAGACTAGGGCATCCTGGTTCAGTCATGATGAGAAAGATTGTGCAAAATTCTAATGGCCATCCGTTGAAAAACGAGAAAATTTTGAAAACGGGTGAGTTTTTATGTAATGAATGTTCTCAAGGAAAACTCATTACTCGGCCATCGCCAGTCAAAGTTAGGAATGAATCACCAGAATTTTTGGAAAGAATACATGGTGATATAGTGGGCCGATCCACCCATAATGCGGGCCGTTTCGATATTTTATGGTATTAATTGACGCATCCAGTAGATGGTCACACGTGTGTCTTTTGACCACGCGAAATACGGCTTTCGCTAAATTCATTGCCCAAATAATCAGACTGAGAGCACAATTTCCTGATTATACCATAAAGAAAGTAAGATTGGATAACGCTGGTGAATTCACTTCACAAGTGTTTAATGATTATTGTATGTCTTTGGGAATCGATGTTGAACATCCGGTTCCGCATATTCATACACAAAATGGCATGGCTGAGTCATTAATTAAACGGTTGCAATTGATTGCAAGACCGTTAATATTGAGAACAAAGCTCCCAATTAATGTTTGGGGACATGCTATATTGCATGCTGCGGCACTGATCCAGATACGACCAAGTGCATATAATTTATATTCGCCATTACAGTTAGTATCTGGTCAGGAGCCAAATATATCTCATTTTCGTGTTTTTGGAAGCGCGGTTTATGTTCCGATAGCCCCACCGCAAAGAACAAAAATGGGGCCACAAAGAAGATTGGGAATATACATCGGTTATACATCACCAAGTATACTTCGGTATCTGGAACCAAAAACTGGTGATATGTTTACGGCACGTTTTGCCGATTGCCATTTTAATGAAGATGAATTTCCAGCGTTAGGGGGAGGAATTAAAGAAATTCCAAAGGATGTTACATGGTGCACAACATCTTTATTGCACCTTGATCCCCCCACGAATCAACGTGAGCTGGAAGTTCAGAAATTTGTACATTTACAAAATATGGCAAACCAGTTACCGGATGCGTTCACAGATACAAAAAGGGTGACAAAATCATATATCCCCGCTGCGAATGTTCCATCAAGAATTATTGTTCCTGAAGAACAAATGGATAGGAACGTAGCAAATGAACCTAGGGTTCAGTTGAAAAGGGGGAGACCAATAGGTTCTAAAGATAGAAATCCCCGAAAGAAAAAGAATATGGGAGAACAATGTAAAAAGGTTCCAGAAGAACCATTTAAAGAAAAATGTCAAGAAGACATATATGAAAAGGTTCCAGAAGAACCACATCTGGAAGAAAGTCCAGAAGATGAAAATGAAACAGAAAAATATGAGATTTCCATCAATTACGCCCAAAATGGAGAATTATGGATCAGAGATAAAATAAAAGATATTGATGGAATATTCTCTTTTTCTGTATCTAAAGAGCTTGATCATGAAAGTGATGATCCAGATCCAAGGTCCATATTAGAATGTCAGAAAAGACATGATTGGGAGAAATGGAAAATGGCCATAGAAACAGAATTATTCTCCCTCAATAAAAGAAATGTTTTTGGACCTATTATCACAACACCAGAACATGTAATGCCAGTCGGATACAAATGGGTTTTTGTAAGAAAGAGAAATGAGAAAAATGAGGTCACAAGGTATAAAGCCCGACTTGTGGCACAAGGTTTTTCTCAAAGACCGGGAATTGATTATGAGGAAACATATTCTCCAGTAATGGATGCAATAACATTTAGATTCTTAATGAGTCTAGCAGCATCTAAAAACCTAGACATGTATCTGATGGATGTTGTGACAGCATATTTATATGGATCACTTGATAATGACATATATATGAAAATCTCTGAAGGATTTAAAATGCCTGAAGCATTAAGATCAAACTCGAAAGAGATTTGTGCGATCAAATTACAGCGATCACTTTACGGATTAAAGCAATCTGGACGCATGTGGTATAATCGCTTAAGTGAATACTTGTTGAGTAAAGGTTACGTCAACAATGCGATATGCCCTTGTGTTTTTATTAAGAAAGCTTTATTTGGATTTGTGATCATTGCTGTTTATGTTGATGACCTGAACATAATCGGAACTCAAAAAGAGATTGATGATGCAAGAACTCATATGAAGGAAGAGTTCGAAATGAAAGATCTTGGAAAGACAAAGTTTTGTCTTGGGCTCCAGATAGAGCATTTTCAAGACGGAATATTTGTTCATCAATCAAATTATACGAAAAGGGTCTTAAAACGCTTTAATATGGATAAAGCGACTTGTTTGAGTTCTCCGATGGTCAATAGATCGCTTGATATTGATAAAGATCCATTTCGACCTTGTGAGGATAGCGAAGAAATATTAGGTCCTGAAGTACCTTATATGAGCGCTATCGGTGGGCTTATGTATCTTGCAAATTGTACTCGACCGGATATAGCTTTTGCTACAAATTTACTTGCAAGATACAGCTCATCTCCTACTCACCGACATTGGAACGGAATAAAACATATATTTCGTTACCTACAAGGTACGATTGATTTAGGCTTATTTTATTCTAGAAACATCGAAGTTGGTCTGGTTGGTTTTGCAGATGCGGGATATTTATCAGATCCGCACAAGGCTCGATCGCAAACCGGATACGTTTTTACAATTGGAGGAACTGCGATCTCTTGGCGTTCCCAAAAGCAGACTTTAGTAGCAACTTCTTCAAATTATGCAGAAACTATTGCATTACACGAAGCTTGTAGGGAATGCGTATGGCTCAGATCTTTGATCCAGCAGGTAAAAGAAACAAGTGGAATCAAGACAAAGAAGGAGCCAACAAAAGTGTTTGAAGATAATTTTGCATGTGTCGCTCAACTCAAAGAAGGTTATATCAAGAGCGATCGAACGAAGCATATCCCTCCAAGATTTTTCTCGTATACACGAGAGCTCGAGAAGAATCAAGAAGTGGACATTCAATATGTTCGGTCATGTGACAATGCAGCCGATCTATTTACAAATGCGCTTCCTACTACAACATTCAGAAAGCACGTTCAAAGTATTGGAATGCGTCATTTGAGAGATCTATGATATCCATCATTTTCAGGGGGAGATTACGTTACCGTACTCTTTTTTCCTTGTCATGATTTTTATCCCATTCGGTTTTCCATGATAAGGTTTTTAACGAGGCAGTACGTAATACTTCATTAGTGATGGATAATCAAGGGGGAGTGTTAAATATTATAATAATAGTAATGCTTATCCATCAATTAGTTTATGTGATTTCTTTGTTACTAAGAAATCATTCCACCGACTTGTAATATCACCATTTCACTACTTCTATAAATAGGAGTAACCCTTTGTAATTGAAAGGAATAAGAAGAGAATCCCACTTCATCTCTCTCTCCCCTTCGCCTACCTTCTCTCTCAATTCCACAAAACCATCATATTGTAATATACCAATATATATCTAAAACTCATCTAATATAATAATTAAGTTATAACAATTCTCATATTTTCTTTTGTTTTCGGAGAAACCGAAAGGCCAAAAACCTTTTTATGTACTTCCAAGCGTAGAGAGTGTCGTCGGTAGTGTCGGTACGCATGTGCATCCTTCTCTGCTTAGCACCTGGCGACATCTTCATTCCTTCTAAATCTAAAATATTATATTTACTACAATTCAAAAAGACTTAAAATCGACCAGCTAGATCTATGGTGGATATTGGTTAAATTAGTGTTTTGGGGTTTTTTCGTCTTTTCAGATACAATTTTCTATAAATAAAAAAACGACGTCAAGAACCCAGAAAACACAATATTGGAGTGATTTTCTATGGTTCTCCGGCGATTAAGTTAGAAAACATACGTGGAAATACCACATATGATACGTCGGTAACCAAAAAGAAGATTGGAAAATAAAAAAGAGAAATATCTTTCTGTATTTGAAAGATGTTATGATTTTTCACACATATTAAGACATAATAACTATTTGTTTTATTAATTGTTTACTTTTTAATTTTTAATTTTTTTTTTGTTTTTAATACAATTATACCAATACAATAAAAATAAAAATAATATATTACCCAAATATTTGTTATTAATTCATCCTGAAAAATAAAATACATTAATTATATTAATTATTATCTAAAATATCATTCTTTCGAAAACAAGAAATTTAAAATATCAATCTTTCAAATACAGAGTGAGTAAGTGTTTAGGCGCCTAACTGAGTCCGAAAGAAATGGAAGATCCGCAGTTAGGCTTTGAATGGTGGGATTTTTGGTGAAAAAGAGAAAGCAAAAAAGTTTAAAGGTGAAAATCTTGGTCAAAATGACGGAGAAGTGACCGTAAAATGGTCGAAACTTAGACGTGGAGTCTCGGAAGAAAGAAATGGCTTAGTATTTAGAGACACAAGAGACATAGTTGAATTAGTGTAATGAGAGTAAAAATGTGTGAACCACTTTTCTGCTGTGGAAAGTGAGGTATTTATAGAGTTTACCTGATCCGAGTTAACATACCGGGTAGGATCCACGGTCGTCGGATCGGGTGTCGGATCCATTGAATGGGTCATGTACCAAGTACTTGACTGGTTTCCCACCTATTTCTTTGGCTGTATTCGTTAGCTGCTCGACAAGTCCTTCATGTATCTATGATCGTCTTTTTTTTTGACACTCTTATATTAAAATTTAGAACGCGATTACAATCAAAGGACTTCCTGCAAACAATGCAAAGGAATCCGAAATTGATGCAGAAATTGAAATACAAAGCATAATAAAGATAGATAGTTGGTTACATTCATAGAAACTAACCAAAAGCACCTTCAAAAGGGCTAGTTCTTCTGCCATTAGAGGCAATTGAACGAAACTGATTGCTCGAAATGCCATCATGGCTGAGCGTTTAACAACATACTCCACAATGGAGAAGGATGGTCGAATGGTTCTCTCACATAGTGAGGAAAATGATCTGCCCTTTGAAAGGCCAAATTTGGCTAACAAGCCCAATGACAGAACACCACGGCTAAGGTCCACCAAAACACCTTGCCGGAAACTGATGACGGGAATAAGCAGGAGAGGGTAAACTTCGTACCCGGTGAAAGAGTGACGAATAGAGCTCTTGTTACACAACAAAGGAAACGTCCCAACTTGAGAGGATACCGCCGCTGCTAACTGGTGCGAAACCTTGGTTAGAATATCTGGATTTTGCCTTGACGGACTGCTTCTCCTCCCTTTTGAAAATGGTGGTGAAGAGATTCTATCCCAAAGGGAGAATTGAAGAAACATGAACCCGAGCTTTAGAGATAATAACAGATTTGGATCTGAACTTACTACGGGAACTGTTTGGGCCATGCCCAACAAAATACAACACCGGAACATAATGAGAGTGCAAATCAAGTCAGGAAACAACTGTCCTGATGTCCCTTCGCCGGCGAGGAGTAGGACGATAACGAGGGAGGGGGTGGTCAAAGCGGGAGCTACTGCAGAGGTGGAGATGGACGGAGGAGAGAAAGAAACCGACGGCTGAGAATCCGGCGGATCTGGTGGTTTCGGTGGAGGGGTCGGCTGCAAAAGAGAGCGGCTCAACCGGAGGTGAAAGGGTGGCGGCGCATGAACTATCGATTCCGGCGGAGAGAAAGAGAGGATCGAGATCTCCGTCCTCAAGAGCGCCATAAATCCCATCTAAAGATCCACCTGAGAGAGAGCTCGGCCGAGAACAATGGAGAGAGCAAAACTAGATCTCGCCGACGACGGTTCCACCGACTGAGAGAGAAAACAGGATCTTAATATGTCAAAGAAGATTCGAGAAAGGAGAAGAGGATGCTCCGATTTCAGAAGACAGATCACCGGTGAAGGAGATCCATCCTGAAATCAGAGCACGGCGGATTCGGCTGTCTTGGACGGCGTGCCTGGGAGAGAAAGATTTAGGGCGAACTATATATGATCGTCTTAGTGTACAAACCGTAAGCAGCAGATTAGACGCGGTGTGGCGATCCCCCATGCCTTTATCTTCTCTATGCACTGGGAGTTGTCACTTTCACCTATCACATGCAGACGTAAGGTATCAATTGGGTGATCAGTTTGCAATGAGAGGTAAGGGCATGAGTTTGAATATATTCTTTTGTCTATTGGTGGGAAAATCTTAAGTGTTGAATTGCTTTATCCCGCATAAATAAGATACGTACATGGTTTGATTCCCTTGATACCATGGATGAGGTTGTCGGGATTGTCTCCGCTACCAGAGCTCTGTGTGGACCACTCCTTCTCAGTCACGACTACTGTAGATGACTGGTACGAGTACGAGACCATGGAAGGTGGCCTCTCAATTCCTCTTCACCACTCATTCCTTAGTTTATCTTGCACTCGACATTGTGGTCCACTGCCGGAGAACAAAAGCCTAGAGTCAGGTGGCCTATATTTTGGGTCATTTTGGCCATTAAGGCCCAAGTTCAGTGCTTAATCCAGGGAGGTCGCATCAGCATGAAAACATGGGTGACACGTAATTCACCCATTTTATAGAGTGGATATTTATCCCAAAACAGTTAAGAATGTTCACATTTGTAAGATTTGTTTTGATTTAAGTTCAGATCCATGACAACTAATACAAGAAAGAATATATGAAAATTATTTTTCTCTTCTAACCATACTATATTAATTATACGAAAGGTTTAGAAACTAAATTATTACAATTTTGTAAAATGTCCCATATAGAAAATTGAGATGTTTGTGAAGTAATATATTAAGATTCATGAACTAATTTATTTACTGATTATTGTTTTTGGGTTAAAAGTTCATGACTCTTAAAATAGTATCATAGTCCGGTTCTAACTTTTAGATTGTGGAACCACTTATGAATATCTAGTCTCACAAACTTTACACTTCAAAATGTCTGGTACTAAGTGTGAAAGAGGTGTATTACGATGTATAATTATAGAATATTATATAAAAATTTATGGATCAGTTTACTTATTATCAATAGGTTTTGGGTTGAGGTTTATAATTCCCAAAACAAAACAGAGAAACAAGTTCTACAAATGAAATTCACCAGAACAATTTTTTAAGAAAAAAAAATGTTCAATTTTACAAATAGCATATTAAACGTTCAAAATAATCAAGAAATATGAGAAAGATATCATTTTCGGATTTGGCATCATTTTTACTAGCTCCTACATTTTCCCTTCTAATGTTTTATTAATAACATATGGTCCATATAAGTGGTTACAATTCTGAATGCATTGGAGAAAATTTAACGATTGGAAACTAAAAATAAATTATGTAAGCTTTAGATGAGCAAACAAGTTTTTAAAAAAAATTGTTTAATTTTCTAATTAAGTGTTGAAATTGTTACTTATTAATGAGAACAATGATTTTTGACTAAAGTGAATGTGAAGTTGATAGAGAGTGGCTTGTTAAGGCAGATTTGGTGAAAACTTTAGTCTCAATTCATTTTTAAAAAGTAGTCATCAATATCTCAAGAAAAGTCTGAGAACTGAGAATTGAGATTCCAATAAGGAAACAAATGATTTTTAAACAATTAATCAAATTAATAGTAGATTGAGACACTGATCTATAGATTTAGACCGAAAAATAAATATGATATTCAGCTATAAAGTTGTTTAATAATTTGTAAACTTTTAAAATCTATGATTTTTTTGGAATTTTTTAGATATAAGGTTACACACCCTGAAAGTTATTTGTATATTTGGTTTTTATATTGCTTTCCTGCTGTAAATGTTAGTGTTTACATTATGTTCTCATTTTTTAAATCTAAGGTTCATTACTAACAAAAAAAACTGGTTTATAACTATACAGAATATCGACAAACGGTCCATAATTATTTTCCATAAGTTACATATTTGTCTCAGAATAGCTACAATTTTTTTTTTTAACTGATGAATGATATACCACTTATTCACGTTTTGAAAACGTGATTCCACTAATTTTTACCATTAAATTTTTCCGTTTTCACATTTTTAAAAAGTGTTTCTGTTATATACAACTAGCATGTTAAAAATATAATTAGAAAAAGGAAACTTGATGAATCTACTAAAAGTAGCTTTTCAACATTTTATGAAAATTTTATTCAGTTCAGTTCATATCACTAATAATTTTTCAGTCGTTATTCTTTTATTTGCTATTCATCTGATATACAAGTCCGACCTGGGTCTTGGAAATTAATGGTTAATTAGCCACTACTCACTTTCAAAGCAAATATCTGCATAGCCAGGGATTTACAAAAATATATGCATTGCCATGGATTGACTATCAAAATTTAAAAACTTTCATAATCCACCACTTGTGATTTCCGAGATATTTTTGAAAATATGTTTACATCTTCTTTAATTTCGATTCCTTCCTGGCCTGTCGATCCATCATCCGCATTTAGCCTCCACAACTGTGAAGGTAAGTACCTCCTTCATCCTTCTCCTTCATTTTTCCCTTCTTCTTTTCATTTAATCCCGTTTTTTTGTTACCCTTGACGCCTTGATCCATCATCCACCTTCTCCTTCCCTTTAATTAGTTTCTTCTTCTCGTTACTCTCTTCTTCTTTTCAACTAAACTCTCACTCTTTTTTTTTTGTAGATCTGCCTCTCCTCCAAAATTCTCGCAGAGTCAGTGGAAGATCTCGCAGAATCAACGGAAAGTCTTGCGGAGTAAGGTTGCAGTCAGGGGCGAATCTAGAACATATTATTGCTGGGGGCACATTTTTAAAAATATAAAAATAACAAAGACAAAATCATAAATTTTATGAAATTAAGGGAACAAAACTAGAAAAATCAATGGGTGCACATATAAATATTGGCTGAATTTTGTCAAAATCCAAACTATTTTACAAAAAAATTGTGGGTGCATTTGACCATGCAACATGGTCAATATACTAGCTTCGCCCCGTGTTCTGCAAAAAGTATGTATGAGGTTTGCATAGCATTACATAAGGTGTGCAACCGTTTTAGAAAATGTTTGCGAGTCTTGCAGAGTTAATGAAAAGTCTCCCAGCATTACTTAACGAAGCCCTAAACCAAGAACAACGAGAGAAAAAACTATGTTTAAATTTGTTAAAGACGTTATAACTTCCAAATTATCGTATAAAACATAACTTGATTCTCTTAATTTTTTCTTCTTTTATTAGGTTTTTAATATCGTCACCCATTTCTAAATATTTAGTTTTTTTTTCTTATTCCTAGTTAAATGAGATTTCCTTTTTTGTTGTGTGAAATACAAATATAATTTTACATATATTATCAATTCTTTCTTGATTTCTTTTTTTGTTTGTTTTGAGTTTTCCATTCCAAATAAAAATCTTACATTCTCAATTATTTTTTAGTTTCTTTTTTTAGTTTTACTGACTAAATAAAAAGAGAGCTAATATTTTATTTTTTATTTTTATTTATTAATTTTTGCTAATATTTATTTTGATAAATGTCAAAATCTAATTGATTGAAGTAAAATATTAGAATGTAAGATAGAATTAAAACATGTCGCGATCGTGTTAATTACTAAATTTGAAACATCAAATTTTATTTAATAAATTTTATTTATATATATATATATATCAAAAGCATTTCCATTTCCTATAATTTATTTAAAATGTTTTTTTATGCTTCCAAATCTTTCGCTTTCACCTACCTGATTTTGTTTCCATGCAACCTATGTTTTGGTTCTAAATGTATATATTGTATTGTAAAAAGTGTATATTCTTGTTGGAAACTCCAAAAAATGCATATAGTGTTTTGTGTGTAACGAAAGAAAAAAAAAAGACTATTAGAGGCTGAGAGGATATGTCCCCTAAAACTGAACATGCTCATTTTTGGACGATAAACAGTACAATTGATAAATTTCATGTTCCTAAATATGCCGAGACCAATTTGGAAGCACTTAATATATATACCTACACTGCACATGTGTGATATATACGTGTATAAATGTTGTTTGTGATAAATATTGATCTTTGTACGTGTTGCCACATATTGTCCATAACGTTTTTTGCAGATATGACTTTTACGGATCAAACATAAGCGAATCGATGCATGTTTAGTACCAGGCCTTGAATCCGTAAGATTGAAGAGACCCGACATAAAAACCACATGACTTTAGGCTTCTAGCAACCGGCAGTATGGCCACATTGTTGAAAACTAGGAAAACTAGTAGTGACTAAGTGATCAGGAGGAGGAGAGATCGCCTTCCTTGTCTCGTTAGCACCTAGACATCTAGTGTAGACGGGGTCGTGAAGGAACGATCCACACAGGGCCACGAAAGCAGAGAATCCAACAGCCAAACAACCCCGATAGCCCGATTTTTGGTATTAGAGGAATCGGGTCAGGTACGCAACTCATTTTGGCGGGAATAAACAGTTCAATACTTAACTCTTTTTCCACCAAATGGACAATAGGAATATATTTAAACTCATATCCATGCTTTTTACACTCTCTGGTCATGCATTTAATGTTTTAAGTGTACATGTGATAGATGGGGGATTGACATGCCGCGCTTAATCCACTGCTTCCAGATAGTACACTAATTAAGACGGACAGAGATACAAAAAAAGCATTGTTGCTCAGCTGGCGCATACATCCAAAGAAAGTATGTGAGGAAGCAGTCGAATACCCAGTACACGGCCCATTCAACGAATCTGATATCCAACTCATCAACCCGACGACTAAGGATCCGACTCTCTATACTAAACCGGAGCAGGTAAAACTCTATAAATACGTCGTTCAACGAGAAAGAGGTTCGCACATTTCTATTACTTACGCTCTAAGTATCGAATTTGTGCTCTATCTCTGCAAACACCCAACTTTTTACTTCTTTCTGAGATTCTAAGTCTCATTTTCGACCATTCTTTGGTCACTCCTTGGCCGAGATTCTCAACATCAAACTTTTTTTTTTCTTCTCTTTTCTCTAAAAAGCCCACCAATCAAAGTCTATTATAGATCCATCATTTTTTTCAGACCCAATAGGCACCCATTTACTTCCTTATTTTCCGATTTTCTTTCCGTTTTTTGACATATCACTTTGTATTTTTATTTACTGTTTTCTAACTTGGACGTTAAAGAAATATCGAAAAACACCGCAACATCGTGTTTTTTAGACTGTGACGTCTTTTTTTTATAGGAGACTTATCCGCGAAAAATTGAAAAAAATTCCTAAGTAAATGTTAAAGTTAATTTGAGTAACGTCGAAAAATATTATATTCAAATATATATATATATATATATATATAATTACAATCTCTTTTAACTCCGATTCTATATACGTATCTTGTACATTACTGTACGAAACATATTTCTTTGTTTCTAACGTGTTATGTTTTTTTTTTTTTTTGCTTAAGTGTTTTTACTTAAGTGTGCTATGTTATGTTTGTTTATTAAAGAATCTTTAACAAAATATGGGTTTTTAATAAACAAACATAACACGTAAAGTAAAAAACAAAGAAGTAACTTTATAAATAAAAACAAAGAAATAAAGTAGATCGTATATATTTATATTTAGTTTGTAATCACCACCACATTAAAGTGTCATTATCAAGTAGACATAAAAAGAATCAACAAAAAAGGACTAGGAGTTGCGTTAAGCCAAATGGTCCAAACACAATATTTACAATTATAAATAAGGTAAACAAAGAGTACAAAAACTTTTATAATAATATTAACAAAAAATCCAATAAAATAAAACAAAGCTGAAAAGAAAGTCCCAAAATAACTTTGGGACGAAAAAAACAAAAAAACAAAACTATAAAAATCAGGCAAAAAAAGAAGTGCCACTTGTCGGCCAGATGCAACGGTACTAGCTAAGCAGCCTCTTGTTTGCAGTTTTGGATACAAATCACCTTGAAAACATGAATTAATAGCTTTAATTTCTACACAAATTTCTTGATTAACCAATTTTACACAAGTTGTTAATGAACTATGGCATAGGAAGTGACTTTAGTCGGAAGGAATGTCGTTCACCTAAGACTGCTAGTGAAACTAGGAGATGGGGGACCATGTTCTCATTTTGAACAGGGGACCAGTACGTGTGGGGAAAACCTTTAAAAAATCCAAGATTCAAAATGATGTTCACATTGTTGGTTTGGTAACCCGGATCGTGATGAATTGTAAATTTGGATAATGATTTAATCGCGCACGTGAGGATTATTTCGACTTCATCAAGTTTATAGCTATACAAAATCTTTTGTATGATAAGACAACCAAAATTATTTTTTGTTGTATGTTAAGATACAAGAGACACAACTAAAGTTATAGTGCTGATATGTGTTTTCCAAAGATCTTCTATAATCATTTGGAGTAGTGAACTCCCTATTTTTCTTTTTATCTTGTTTTTGTTATTGTATTTTATCAATGTCCACAACTCCTTTTATATAAACCAAAGTTGCAATGGTTAACCATCAAAGGTTGCAATGGTTAACCACCAAAGGTTGTAATGGTTTATTGGGTTGAAATAATTGATCAACAAATTGCAATGGTTAACCACCAAAAATTACAATGGTTAATCGGATTGCAATGGTTGATCACCAAAAGTTACAATGGTATACAAAAACCAAAGATTGCAATAATTTATTAAAACAGTTTCAAATGCTCATCTTAACAAATGCAATGGTTTATTAAAACACATATCTATCTATCTATCTATATATCTATCTATCTATCTATCTATTATAATATAGTAATGTTTTTTTTTACACTGAGCTTTAATATGATGTCATGTGGCATGTGATGTGTCACCTACATTTAAAGGGAAAAAAAACATAAATACATAAAAAATTGATTTGTGTGCTTCATAATTGTAACACTTAATTCTTTTATATGTTTATTTTGTTGTTCTTAATTTACTGATAGGATTATATGGTTGAATAACAAAAAAATATTATAATTAACTACATAACTACAGAAAAAAATGTGATATTATATAACATATAATAAAGTTTTTTCATCACGAGTCCTGAAATTTTTGGGCTCTTCACAATTGTAACACTTCTAATATAGTAAGGTTTTTTTTAAAGTGAGCTTTGAAATGCTGTCATGTGGCATGTGATGTGTCACCTACATTTAAAGAAAAAAAATATAAACACATAAAAAAAATTAATATGTGTACTTCATAATTGTCACACTTAATTATTTTTTCTCTTTATTTTCTTGTTCTTAAATTAATGATAGGATTATATAGATGAATAACAAAAAAAAACTATAATATATCTATCTATCTATTCTAATATAGTAAAGTTTTTTTTAAAGTGAGCTACAGAAAAAATATGGTGATTGTGATATATGTCTTGATAATCTATAAGAACCTAAAAATATTAATACTTTATTTTGCGGTCACAAATTTAACCACGAGTGTATTTCAGATTAGTAATACTACAGAACAATGTCTTTATTGTCAAAAAGACCTAATATAATATTTAACTTGCTTATGATGAATAAAAAATAGTCTATTTAGATATTATTATTACACAAACCTTCAATAAAATAAATATTAAATGGTATAAATAAATAAAAAGAGATAATTAACAAAATAGTATGAAATAAATAGTAAAATAAACACAATCGAAATATAACAAATCCGCGCAACGCGCGGACCTCCGTCTAGTCTATTCTAATATAGTAAGGTTTTTTTTGTAAGTGAGCTTTGAAATTCTGTCATGTGGTATCTTAGACATTGACATATGTCACCTACATTTAAAGAAGAAAAAAAACATAAACACTTAAAATTGATATGTGTGCTTCATAATTATAACACTTAATTCTTTTATCTCTTTATTTGGTTGTTCTTAATTTAATGATAGGGTTATATGGATGAATAACCCAAAAAACTATAATTAACTACATAACTATATAAAAAACAGAGAGCCCTAAAATTTTGGGATGGGTTTCCGTTCCCTCCTGTACCCGAATATTTCGTCCCATTTCCTATCCCGTTCAAAATAATTACTCATTCGAGACCATTTATTTTATTTAAATGGTTATAAGAAGGGTACGAGAAGAGAATGAGTAATAGATCGGGTACCCGAATTACCCATTTAAAAATTAAAAACTTAAAAGTCTCTATTTTTTCAAATTATTCTGAAATTTCTCGGGACTTTCTTATCAGATTTTCTTTCAGTAATTGTTTTCTAATTCACAAATTTCATGTTCCTATCCTATAGCCCTACATTCCCGTCCTGGGTCCCAAAACTTTCAGGGCTGATGATAGAGCGGTTGCAGCGGAATAATCAAAAGCTTCTTGAAGATCAATAGATTTGATAACAATTGACGCTTAGATCTATTCGATTTCTTTCTGAGAGAACAAAAAAGGTACTAAGAGAATACTTTTCTCTTAAAAGCAAAAGCTCTTTACTAATAATCAAAAACCGAATGTCAATGAAGCAAATAAAACAATATAAATAGGGCAGGCTAAACCTAGCTATCTGAAGTAAAGTAAATAATAATAAAATAAATGGAAGATTAACATAAAACCCTAAAATCCTAAGTTGTCGCCTAAGCCGTCGCCAAGGTGTGTGACACAAAGTCCATCATTTTATTTGCTTCATTGATATTCGCCTAGCTACCCGAATTATCCCTTTAAAAATTAAAAAGTCTCTATTTTTCAAATTATTCTGAAATTTCTCGGGACGTTCTTATCATATTTTCTTTTAGTAATTGTTTTCCAATTCACAAATTTCATGTTCCTATCCCATAGCCCTAGATTCCCGTCCTGAGTCCCAAAATTTGCAGGGCTGATGATAGAGCGGTTGCAGCGGAATAATCAAAAGCTTCTCGAAGATCAATGGATTTCGATAAGTGTTGGCGCTTAAATCTATTCGATTTCTTCTTGAAAGAACAAAAAGATACAAAGACTTTAAAGGGAGAATACTTTTCTCTTAAAAGCAAAAGATCTTTACTAATAATCAAAAACCGAATATCAATGAAGCAAATAAAACGATATAAATAGGGTAGGCTAAACCTACCTATCCAAAATAAAGTAAATAATAATAAAATAAATGGATGATTAACATAAAACCCTAAAACCCTAAGTTGTCCCCTAAGCCGTCGCTAAGGTGTGTGACACAAAGTTCATCGTGTGTAACACATCGTTAGATGTAGCTGCATCATCTGACATACCCTCAATTCTACACATTTACATTTGAAGGAAAATTGATTATAACAAAAGAGAATTAAAAATTTAACTACACTAAATAATTAAATACAATTCACAAAAAATAAAAACAAAACACTCCAAGAGATTCTACAATAATCTATAAATAGCAAAAATAATACAACAACGTACACAAACAACTCACTTTTATTACCACACAAAATTCCAATAGAATATATACGCGTCCTCAGTCCCAAAAATTTCAGGGCTGACATACATTCATTCTACACATTTACATTTGAAGTAAAAACTGATCAACAAAAGAGAATTAAAAATTCAACTACACTAAATAATTAAATACAATCCACAAAAAAAAATTACAGTAGAGATTCTACACCAATCTATAAATAGCAAGAACAATAAAACAACCTACAAACACAACTCACTTTTACTACCACAAAAAATTCTTTACCACACAAAATTCTAATAGAATAGATACTATATGCATTACACTATCAAAATAATTTCTTTCACCCAATCAACCGGAAACAAACTCTGTCTCAAAATCACACGTCCACTTCGTCAAAAATACAACATCAATTGCACAATCCTTTTTAGTACTGATCAAATACTACAAGCAAATAACTATACATTCAAAGGTGTGATTAACTTCTACCTCACTTATCATGATATGGATGATACAACATCAAGTAGATTAATCGAGAGTTTAATAAACTGTATTCAGACATCTATACTATCACGTCGACCACATATCACACAATGCCTCGAAGTTTCTTTTCAAACTGAAGATTTCAACTCAATGCATCAAAAAAACTATATGTTGATTTTGTAATTGGAGACTTAGAGGGAACACAAATCCAAGGTACATAAGAAGAATATGACCATTGTGATATATGTCTTGATAATCTACAAGGACCGAAAAATATATTAACACTTTATTTTGCAGTCACAAATTTCATCACAAATGTATTTCAGATTAGTTATACTACAAAACAACATATCCTTAATTATTATCAAAAATAAATAATTTAATATTTTATATGTTTACGATGAATAAAAAAAATTCTCATTCACTAAAGATATTATTATTCCACCAATATTTCAAACAAAACTTATAAAACTACATGATATTCACAAATTATAAATTAATATTCATCCACAAACTTTTACTAACAGATATTATAAAATAAATTATAAATTAAAACATTTAAAAATCACAAAATCCGCGCAACGCATGAAACTTCTCCTAGTATATTCTAATATGATAAGATTTTTTTTAGTGAGCTTTCAAATGCTGACATGTGGCATCTTAGACATTGATATGTGTCACCTACATTTAAAAAAAAAATAAACACTTAAATTGATATGTGTCCTTCATAATTGTAACACTTAATTCTTTTATCTTTTTATTTTGTTGTTCTTAATTTAATGATAGTATTATATGAATGAATAACCCAAAAATTATAATTAACTACATAACTATAGAAAAAACAGAGAGCCTTAAAAATTTTGGGACGGGTTTCCGTCTTCTCCCGTATCCGTCCCGAAATTTTCGTCTCATTCCCTATCTCGTTCAAAACAATTATCCATTCGAGACTATTTATTTTATTTAAACGGGTATGAGAAGGGTACGCGAAGAGAATGAGTATTAGATAATACCCAAATTACATATATAAAAATTAAAAACTTAAAAGTTCCATATTGTTTTTCAAATTATTCTGAAATTTCTGAGGACTTTCTTATCAGATTTCTTTTTAGTAATTATTTTCCAATTCACAAATTTCATGTTCCTGTCCCATAGCTTTAAATTCCTGTCTTGAGTCCCAAAATTTTCAGGGCTAATATACCTTCATTTTATACATTTACATTTGAAGAAAAAACTGATCAACAAAAGAGAATTAAAAATTCAACTACGCTAAATAATTGAATACAATCCACAAAAAAACTGCAATAGAGATTCTACAACAATCTGTAAATAGCAAAAACAATACAACAACCTACAAACACAACTAACTTTTATTACCACACAACTCACATTTATTACCATACAAAATTACAATAGAATATATACCCGTCCTGAGTCCCAAAATTTTCAGGGCTGACATACATTCATTCTACACATATACATTTGAAGGAAAAACTGATCAATAAAAGAGAATTAAAAATTCAACTACACTAAATAATTAAATACAATCCACAAAATAAACAAAAACAAAAAAACTGCAATAGAGATTGTACAACAATCTATAAATAGCAACAACAACACAACAACTTACAAACACAACTCACTTTTATTACCACACAAAGTTCCAATAGAATATATACTATATGCATTACACTATCATATAATTTCTTTCACACAATCAACCGGAAACAAACTCAGTCTCAAAATCACATGTCCACTCCATCAAAAATACAAATCAACTACACAATCCATTTTAGTAATGATCAAATACTACTAGCAAATAACTCTACCTTCAAAAATATGATTAACTTCTACCTCAATTATCATGATATGGATGACACAACATCAAGTACATAAACCGAAAGTTTAATAAACTTTATTCATTCATCTATACTATCACGTCGACCACATAACACGCAATGCCTCGAAGTCTCTTTTCAAATTGAAGATTTCAACTCAAATGCATCAAAAAAAACTATATGTTGATTTTGTAATTAGAGACTTAGAGAGAACACAAATCCAATCTACACAAGAATAATATGACAATTGTGATATATGTCTCGATACTCTACAAGGGCCGAAAAATATGTTAACATTTTGTTTTGTAGTCACAAATTAATTTCATCACAAATGTGTATCAGATTAGTTATACTACAAAACAATATGTCTTTAATTATTGTCAAAAAAAAAAATTTGATATTTCATATGCTTACGATGAATAAAAAAATCTTACATTCACTATAGATATTATTATTCCACCAATCTTTCAATACAAAATGATAAAACTACATGATATTCACAAATTATAAATTAATATTTATACACAAATTATTAATAACAGATATTATAAAATAAATTGTAGAATTAAAACATTTAAATTATCACAAAATTCGCGCAACGCGCGGATCTTCTCCTAGTGTTTCTATATATTAAACTTTACTTAAAAAAATTGAAACAAAAAATCTCGTCTTTCAAACTTTGAATGCATAAATAAAAAGAATATAAGAACTATTAGATTATGAGCGTCGCACTCTTTTTTCCTTAATCATGGTTTTTTCATTGGGTTTCCTGGTAAAGTTTTTAATGATGCAACATCATTTTCCAATGTAGTTTCCCTTTCACTCATTCATCTTGGACGAATTCTCTAGGCTCTCTCTCTTTCATGCAATGTTTCTCATTTATTGTAACAGCTAGTTTATTCTCTATATATTTGTATCTCTTTGTACAAATCAGATTATGAGAAATAATATACAGTTTCTCTCTATTCTCTATATTCTATTCTCTACAAGTCTCTTCTCTCTTATACACTTCTGCATATAAATCTACATGGTATAAGAGAACTAAGATCTATATTCTCGTTTGTGTCTCTTCATATCCTTTTTTCGATCTAAGTATGGAAAATACAAATCAGATCTCTCTTCCAGTTGTTCTCAAAGAGGACAACTACTTACTTTGGTACAGAACCACGAGAACTGCTCTCTGCAGTCATGGGCAATGGAATCACATCATTGGCAACCAAAACGAGTCTCTTGAGAACCAAGACAAAGGCAAAAACGTGGTAGAAGGTGAAGAGTCAGTTTCTGTCATAACCAAAACTTTGATTGTAGAAGAGTCTAAATGGTTTCAGGAAGATCAGATGGTGCGTTATATTCTTCAAAGCTCTCTTGAGAAATCCTAAGTATGGTCGTGCGGGTCGTGGGATGGCCGTTGTATATATGTTCTGGTACAGTGGAGATTCGTCCGTTTCTGTAAATGTGTGTATACCGTGGAACGTTCGTGTGTTGTACAGTGGTACGTCCGTGGTACCGTGTTGTGGTACGTCCGTGGTACCGTGTTGTGGTACGTCCGTGGTACCGTGTTGTGGTACGTCCGTGGTACCGTGTTGTGGTACGTCCGTGGTACGTCCGTGGTACCGTGTTGTGGTACGTCCGTGGTACCGTGTTGTGGTACGTCCGTGGTACTGTGTTGTGGTACGTCCGTGGTATCGTGTTGTGGTACATCCGTGGTACTGTGTTGTGGTACGTCCGTGGTATGTCTGTGGTACGTCTGTGGTACGTCTGTGGTATGTCCGTGGTACGTCTGTGGTACGTCCGTGGTACCATACCGTGGTACGCCAGTGAGGTTAGGTATCGTACTAAGGCTAGACCGAGTAAATATTGTGGATATTTGACTAAGTGTTAAAGATGGGCATAGGGCCGTGGTTTTACTCGGGTAAAAGTTGGTTTAGCCCGATGTTATTCGACCGGTTTTGTTTCCAGCCGAGAGAAATTAAATCCGACCGACTCCAACCGAGAGATAACCGGAACGCTGTGACTAAACCGGGACGCTAGATTTCCCGAAGTATTAAAGGGTGAAAATCGCGGCTTTGCTCGAGTAGCCGCATTATTTCGCACCCAGTGATCGAGAGAGGGAGATTTGCCGAGAGATTGCTCGAGAGAACTAGGAGATTTCACGAGCTAGTCGGGGACGATCGATCGTAGCCGAGAGAAATCCGACTGTGGCCGAGGGATTGTCGAGGTAAGCCGAGTTTCAGCGAGTGATTTCTGTCCTGCTCAGATTATCGCCAAGAGATAATCGTGTATCTGGTTGTAGACGAGGGTTAGCCAAGAAATCCGAGAGATTAGCCGAGGAAATCTGTTTGGATCGAGAGTTAGCCGAGAACACTTCGAACCGTCCGAGAGATTTCGATAAGTGTTCGGCTAATTCGTTCTGATTTGAGTTTTTGTCGACTGTGGCTCGACTAATCTGTGTATTCTGGTCTATTTCCGAGTGGATTTAGTTTCTGGTTCGAGGAAAAGTGATCGGATAAGAAGTTAGCCGAGAGGAATTGGATTCCGCGTGTTCTGGTCGTACCGCTAGCCGAGTGTTCGCGGCTGGGATCGACTGATCCTGTTTCTGACCAAGTTTCAACCGACTGAAATGTTTTCCTTGTGTCTAAGGTGAGTGCGTGACTGTAGTAGGTACCTGAAATCGTAGGATTGCTAGGTTATCTGATTTCATTGATTGCTTGTGTAAGTTAGTGTTAATGCTTAGCAAGGTCAATGTGAATTCTGTGAATGCGATTGGTACTGAATAATGTGGTTCAACCGTGGTATCTAACTATTTGTGTGAGTGTCCGGATCGTGTTGCTAGCTCAAGGGGATGTGTGGTTCTCGCTTGAGTAGAACAGATGGCCGTGAGTAATGCACAAGTAGTTGAGATGATCATCGAACCGGGATTACTGATGTTACTGCGTACGTGAGTGTACGGGATTACTGATGTCACTGAGTACGTGAGTGTATTGGATTACTGATGTTACTGAGTACGTGAGTGTACTGGATTACTGATGTTTACTGAGTACGTGAGTGTACTGGATTACTGGATTACTGGATTACTATTGTTTATTGGATTATTGTTGTTTACTGTTTACTGTGTCTACCGTGTATATTGTGTTTACTGTGTTCTGTTATTAGCCAGTGGTACGGGATGACCGTACTCACTAAGCATTTGTGATAATTTTTATGTTGGAGTGTGCATGTAGCGTTGTTATCCGAGACGTTTAGTCTTGAAGGCGGACTTGAAGGCAGTGAAGAAAGAAGTGGATTAGGATTGTGACTTGGACGTTTATTTATTAAGACTTATTTCTGGTTATTTGGTTTTAGAATTACTGCTTTATGACTTAAAACGGATTTGGCTAAGTTAATATTATGTTTTAAGAACCCCAGATTTATGTATTGGAATTGGTTAAGTATGCAATAAGAATGAATGTTTTATGAATCACATCTGCTTGATTAAGTTTAAGAAAGTTCGAAAAATATGTTAAGTTCCGCAATCTGGTTAGAGTTAGACTCGGTACGGCCGGCCTGGTTAGTATTATCAGGTTGGGTCGCTGCAGAACGCATCTTTTTCTTCGATATCGTTTGGGTCAAGCTTTTTTCTTCAAGAAATTCATCTACAGCTGAGAGACAGAGATTAAGAACAGAGCTAAACCAAGATTATATTGATGAAGAGGTTTTCTGGCACCGAAAGAGCAGAAATAAATGGCTCAGCGTTGGAGATAAAAATACCAAATTCTATCACTCGGTGACTCAAACAAGACGGATAAAAAACAAACTGCTATCAATCGAAGATGGTACAGGCGTTCTTAGGAGGGGAGATTCACACATTGGTGATGCTGCAGAGAAATATTTCACAGACCTATTCACGTCACAAGATATCAGTCAAGATATTATTGACGAAGCTTTCTCTGGTTTTGACGATATTAATGCAGACTTAACAAGACCGGTTTCTATAGAAGAAATTAACGCAGCTGTATTTTCCATATGAGAACATAAAACCCCCGGTCCTGATGGTTTCTCTAGTGCTTTCTTTCAACATTTTTGGCCAGATATTGGTGCATCAATCACAACTAAAGTGCAATAATTCTTTGAAGAAGGTTTGATGGATCAAGAACTGAATCACACCAACTTATGCTTAATACCAAAAACTCTCCGCCACTCACAATGGCTGATTTCCGCCCTATTGCGCTATGCAATGTAAGTTATAAGATTATCTTTAAGATTCTTGTGAATCGACTCAAGCAACATCTATCCAAGATAGTCTTTGAAAATCAAGCGGCATTTGTACTAGGGAGAATGATTACATATAATATAATCATTGCTCATGAGGTTTATCATTCTCTCAAGGCTAGAAAGCGGCAATCAAGATCTTATATGGCTTTAAAAACAGATATTTCGAAAGCTTATGATAGATTGGAATGGAGATTTCTAGAGGAAACAATGACAAGAATGAGATTTGCTTCTAAATGGGTGCAATGGATTATGATGTGTGTGAAGTCAGTAACGTTTTCAGTTCAGATAAATGGTACTCCGAGGGAAAAAATCATTCCGGGCAAAGGGATAAGACAAGGAGATCCGCTGTCCCCTTATCTATTCATTTTGTGCGCCGAGGTTTTGTCTAATTTGATGCACCATGCCGGTAACGAAAGGAAGATCCAAGGAGTAAAGATTAGCAACCAAAGTCCAGTCGTTAATCACCTTCTATTTGCTGATGATTCTCTCTTCTTCTCATTAGCAAATGATAAATCTGCAAGAGCAATAAAACGAGTTCTCTCCGTGTATGAAGCAGCTTCAGGTCAGGCAGTTAATTTAAGAAAATCTGCCATTACATTTGGAAGTCGAGTACACCTATTGTTAAGACAATAATGAGAAGAATTCTGGGAATTTATAATGACGACGGGAGTGAGAAATATTTAGGAGTCGCAGAACAGTTTGGTAGTAAGAAAGCCGGAATATTTCAGTATATTATTGGCAAGGTCAAAGACAGAACTCAAGGATGGCACAAGAAATTCCTATCTCTTGGAGGCAAGGAAGTACTCCTCAAATCAGTCGCAACGGCTATGCCGGTATTCAATATGCAAGTGTTCAAACTCCCGAAATCAATATGCGAAGAAATAAATACATTACTAGCACGATTTTGGTGGAGCCCTGGTGATGAACAGAAGATACGATCTCTTGTGATACAAGAAGATGCAGACATAATCATGAAATTAAGTTTAAGCACCAGAGCTACAACAGATTATTTGGGTTGTCATTATAACAAGTCAGGCATCTACTCAGTAAAATCGGCTTATTGGCTCTCAACTCATTTATCGGACATTCAACAACCACTACTACCACCAGGTAATACAATTCTCAAAACGTCTATATGGAAATTAGATACGGCCCCAAAAATAAAACATTTTTTTATGGAAGATAGCTTCTAATGCCTTAGCAACGGGAAGTATTCTTCGGGCTCGGCATATTAGTTTGGTTGATACTTGCCCAAGATGTTTGATAGCAGCGGAAACATTACAACATTTATTCTTCGATTGCTCCTACGCGCAATATATGTGGAGAGCTTCGGGATATCCACAAAGTTTGGTTTATGATCCAACGATATCTATAGATGTGAAGCTGGACATGATTTTGAATGGAAGAAATAATATACCACATAATGTTCACCAGTTGGCTATTTGGATTTTGTGGAGATTATGGAAAAGCAGGAAGTTTTTAATCCATCAACAACAACAGATCCCCTGGAATAAAGCTTTGCAAATGGCGAAGAATAATGCTAAGGAATGGCTGGATTCATAAGATCATCTTCAACAATTGCTACAAGGTATTACCACTCATAGTTTCTCAAGGGTGCAACACACAAAACATCGATGGAAGCAACAAGTTGCATCAAATGCAATTATGATGGGTCTTTCATCAGAAATCATCAAACAAGAGCAGGCTGGATTTTAAGGGATGCAACATGCACTTTCATTTATGCTGGCCATGGAGAACATTCCCAAGTTCAAGATGCACTAGAAAGTGAAGCTTTGGCTTTAATAATAGCTATGCAGAATTGTTGGAGTAGAGGAATTCGGAAGGTGGTCTTTGAAGGAGATTGTAAAGCTCTAGTCAACATCGTAAACAAAAATGACACTCAATTTCGGCATGTTAAATTGGACAAGATAAATTTGGTACTGTAAGACAAGATTTGACGAAGCCTTTTTCCAATGGATTCCGAGACAGAGCAATTCCTCGGCTCATATAATGGCTACAACATCAATACCAAATAATTCAAGCTTCCAGTCTCATAATTATGTACCGTTTGTATAAACCAACGATTTACATTGTGACTATGTCAATTCAATAATATGATATTGTTCAGGGAAAAAAAAAAAAGATAAATGTGAGCATATTTTAATCAATGAAGCGATATGTTTGGTAATTGAGTTAATTGAACCTGATTTTTTAATTATTGGTTTGATTAAAGCCCAGCCCACTTCTAATGATTTTTTAATTATTGGTTTGATTAAAGCCCAGCCCACTTCTTATTTTTAGACTAAAAAACTGTTAAACCCTAGTCTCTCTTTGGCCGCCTAACCCTGCGCTCAAATCTAACTCAGTCAGATCTCTCCCTCAAACCTTATGCTCTCTCTCTCTCTCTCTCTCTCTCTCTCTCTCTCTCTCTCTCTCTCGCCGCCTAAGCCCGCGATGCGCTCAAAGCTAACTCAGATCTCTCCCTCAAACCTTACTCTCTCTCTCTCTCTGGCCGCCTTACCCGGCGATGCGCTCAAATCTAACTAGATCTCTCCCTCAAGCCTTACTCTCTCTCTCTCTCTCTCTCTCTCTCTCTCTTGCCACGGTTAAGCCATGTCATCTTCGCCGGATAAGTCACAAGACCGCATCAAACGGGGTAGATCTGACAGTGATGCTACTGGCCCTGGATCTAACATTGTAAGATTTCGTTTTCTTTGTTTTACATAAATTTTATGTTCATTTCTTATGCTGTTTCTGTTTTTTTGCCTCACACTCTCCTCCTCCTTCTCAATGTTACAAGTCCAAACTGGCTAGAAATGACAGATCTAGATCGAAACACTTAGAAGAGCAGAAATACAAGTCTGATGCTGAGGTAATATTGCTATTTCTCCATTTCGTTTTTCTTTATTTTTCCTTTTCATTTCTTATTTTGGCCTCACCCTATTTTTTTGGCAGTCATTCGGAAAGGTTACAGCCATTTCCAAGGCAGCCTTTTCACTGCTAGAGAAAATTATGGCTACTGATTCGCAATATACCATTAAAAGACGCTCTTGGATGGATCTAAGAGCGGATATTCTTGCCCCACCGATTGCACAAACAATAGGTATAGCTATTATTGTATTTGATTTTCAATTCATTTGTTTTCGTTTTTATTCTTATCTAAATAATTCCTTGTTTACAGGCAACTGTTGGTGTGTTGCCTTGCATAGGCATTGGCATTCCGCCATGGTTCTAGCCAACATAGACGTTCCACGTGCAGACAAATTAAGTCCGGATATTATCATGAACGGTATTGACCATCAGTTTCGATCCCGAGAAGCTGGAGTATCTGATTTGGCCCACGCTATCCCCTTTTTGGAAAAACAATCAAATGTTGAGAAAGTTCTCGTTCATTATAAGCCAGATGGCCTCCCAACAGAGGATTTCGAAATTCTCTTAGACAGGCTTTTGGCCCAAGGTCCATTTACGGTAGGAGTAAACCTTTATGCCAGCTATGCAGTGACAAACTATAGGGTACGTTAAAGTTTTCATTATTTTTATATTAATTCCATTTACTTGTTATAAATAATTTTAGTAATTGGATACAATTGTTTTTCAGGGTGTTCTTTCCCCAGACACTAGGGAAAAAAAATATATGGTTTATCATCTTGCTCACAGTTCTCGTCATTGTATGCTGTTAACGGGGAAAGGGTTTGATATTAAAACTGGGAAGCACTATTGGGAATTAAGTGATTCTAGAGGATATAAGACGGGAGAGTGGTATTTTACGATTTGCCCGTGGGGAGGGATTGATTCTCACTGCTGTTGAATTTAAGGTACTTATTTAAAATTACGGTTTTTACTTAAAATAGTATTAAGACACATATTTTAATTATTGTTTTTCTCTTCCAGCTGAAGAAAAAGACTTAACTAGGCATCGATTCTACCAAGCTCTCACCGAAGTATTTCTACGATTCTCCACTATCATTAAAAGCTTGCTTTGTTACATACCGATTAGAAGTGCATTCCTAAACTAGCAAACATCCAGTTTTCCAAAAAAAATTCAGCTCAAAAGACAGTTTTATTTTACTTTTAGAATTTTTTTTATGATATTGTGACCGACTGTGAAGAGTTGTTGTTCCTTTAAAGCAAGCAAGTCCTAATATGACATTTTGATCATAACAAATGAACAAAAAGCACTCATAAAAGAAAACACTTTACTCTACCAAATACATAGAATCACATTGTTTTCTTACATTCAATCCGAGAAGAAGATAACATTGAACGCCCTAGCAAAAGAGTTGAGATATACAGCTAGAGAACTACTGATGATCGGAGTAGAGTTGGTTTGGGGAAGCTGCGGTATCATACAATGAAGCTGCTGCTGCCACTGAGGCAGAAACACTAGATCGAATAGCGTACCAAACAAACTAAATCGAAATAAAACAAAGTCTGATGCAAAGAAGAGAACTAACTAAACGTGTTGATGACCGAATCCCCAAATATCAACAAGGAATCCCCAAATATCAACAAGGCCAACTAAACGGATCAACTCAATCAGGTCCTACTTTCTGTTCATCGAGCAACAAAGGAAACAACTAATAAGTAAAAGTTTGATTTATTGAATGGCAAACGTTCTCACGATCAAAAGTTCAAAACGGTTCCACCAAAGTGTAAACAACTCAGACAAAATCTCATTGTAGCAAATAAACATTGTAACAAGCCTCTCAGGAGAGCTATTATATTGTACAGTTCTCTGGAACAAATCTCATTGCCTCCAAAACAATATCCAGAGGAAACTCATAGTGAGCATAATCCTTGTTCTCAAACACCAATTCAATTATTAAACTTGCAAAAATTGATCAAACGTCAAAGAGAGTTTAGTTCAAAGAACTTACTCTTGAACCCTGAAATCAAATTTCTATCCACAAAAAGTTGAGGTTGATGATAATGCTGGAGAGGCTTGAAAAGAACAATCGCTCTCTCTCCCTTTGCTGGAGCAGACTGAATCTCCTCTTCCTCCAATAATCGGCGGCAAATCAACCTCTTCCTCCATAATCGGTGGCAAATCCAAATCCTGTGGCATCGCATATGCAATCAATCGAATCAACATCATCCCAGTGATCACAAAAAGCTCTACAAACCGGACAATAGGATACGGATTTTACGGCCGCGAAAAATAACAAACAATGAAACTTAGGGTTTAACATCAAACAGCAGCAAATTTCCTCGAAATCAGAAGAGAGAAAGACGAATTACCAGTCGGCGAATCTTCCTTGCAGGAGACGAGAGGGAAAAATCCGAGAACTCGTCGTTCACTCGGTCAATCTCCTTCCTCTTCATCTTCATCGGCAAGCAATCGTATGCCGCCATGTTTTTTTTTTGTCAAACGGCGAACAGAGCTTTCAGAGGAAAATTCAAATCTACTAAATTCGGAGATCGAAAAGGTTAGGATTACGCGAGTTGAGAATTTTCTAATAAAGATGAAGACTATGGCTATAGAGATGCTCGCGAGGCTTTTAAAATTTTTGCAGAGAGCAAGTGAAGAAGGAACAGGTGGAAGGAGAGGGGCACTTTCTCAGATATTCTAGATGAATCCAGAAACCGTCGTAGTCTTAGTGGATTCCTTTCTTTGGCCAAGATGTAGGCCTGCGACTTCGGGTAAACCGAACAGAATTGGTCAGTTATTTCGGTTTCTCGGTTGTTTCGGATTAAAAAATCTTATCAAAATTAATCGAAAAATATTACGGTTCGGTTCGGTTCGATTATCGATTCTTTCGGATTTTTTAAAAATTTCTGGAATTAACCGATCTTTTAATTTTAATTTAAACTCAATAAATTCTATTTAAACTCAATAAAAATTCGGGTTAAAACGGTTCGATTCGGTTATTTGGTTTAATTAAAAAAAACAAATTTGTAAAAATTTAAGAAAAATAAAAAAAAAAAGAGAAGAGAAGAAGAGGAATCGGAGAGAAGGAGAAGAGAAGAAGAGGAATCGGAGAGAAGGAGAAGGGAAGAAGAATCAAAGATTGGAGGAAGAGGAAAAGAATAATAGAAGAAGAGGAGAAGAATGATAGAAAAAAAGGAATCGGAGAAGAGGAGAAGAGAAGAAGAAGAAGGAAGAGAAGGAGAAGGAAGAGATGGAGAAGAGGAATAGAAGAAGAGAATCGAAGACGAAGAGAAGAAGCGAAGAAGAAGAAAGAGATGAAGAATCAAAAAAGAAAGGAAAGTGAAGATAACTGAGGAAGAAAGAAAAGAAGATCAGGCGGCGGCGTGGTGATGATTTAGATTTAGGGTTTTGTTTATTTTCCGTTAACCGATCGGGTTGGGTGAACTGAACCGAACCGAGTCGATAACCGAATCTAATTATCAATCTTGCCGATCGATTATTCACTTATTACCGAACCATAACCGAACTGACCAAAACTCAGTTCGTTCGGTTTGGTTAAATCGGTTCGATTTTAAGTCTCTGGCCGAGCCAAGACTATTGAGGATCAAATTCCGCGTTACGATTACACCTAACCAATTTCAATTTCAATCCGGTTCAACCCAAAACCCGCAAAACTCACATATTTTGAGCCGGTTCAGTCCCCCTCCTCTAGTCGGATCCAGTCGAATCCACACTTATTAGGATTTTTTATAAAAAAATATAAAATTTAAATATCTGTTCATCAAGTGAATTTTAAATAAATCCAAGTAAACTAAAATGAAAATGTAAAAAATCGGATATAATTTAACTTATATAAAAGCTACAAAACTTAATATAATTACAATGTAAACAGATAAAAGATAATCCAATGAAAATCAGATTTAAATTAAGTTATTGGAAACTCGATTTGCTTGCTTTGGAACATGATAAGTAGAGTTGGAGTCATCTCAAGAACTGTCTCTTATACACATCTAGATGTGTATAAGAGACAGGATCCACCGTAATTTCATGGATTTTTTTTTGATTCGGTGATGTTTTAAAGATCCGACCAACAACATTCCACGATATTTTGCAAAAAGATTCAGTGGAGGTACCTAGAAGAAACGTCGCGGCGGTGTAAAGGAAGAGACATCTCCGGCGGTGTCAGAAGGGATCAAGGATGGCGTTTTAAAGACATGCTCCATTCAAGACATGTGTTATGCAGATAATTGAGGTCATGTTCGTTTGATCATCTCAAATAGACATCGAGATGATCCAATTTCATGCTCCATCCAAATGATACATCCAGATGATGTTCGTCCATTTTTGGTTATTTTGGTTATTCATCTGAATGACTCATCTGAATATAAATGTGTTTATTTGCTTAGTTTACATTTCCATCCAAATGATTTTGATTAAAAAATGACTAAAATGTACATATTTTCATTTAATCTTAATTTTAAGCTAATCTTAATCAAATTAATTTTAATTCTTGATCTAAAATATATTTCTTAATTAAATAATTTTCAAATTATTATTTTTGACATTGATAAATTTTTATTTTCATGAAATAAAATTTTCTTTATAGTAATCAAAACTTGAACTCCAAAAATCACACTATCAATACCAAAAAATTTGAGTTTTGAGGTTTTACAAATATTTGAACTTTGCAACATCAATACCAAACATAAACTAAACTTGAATGTTTCTTATAGAACATTATCGGATAAAACAACTTCAACTTCAGTTTTGAAACATCAAACAAAACTTTTACCAAACGAGCATTCAAACAAAAACCTTTCCTTCCATCTCTGAAATGGCAGCGTTTGAAGCAGTCTCATCACTGAAGTTGACGAATCCAAAACCCCTTTAGCTGCACAACATAAAGACACAAGCAACTTTTGTTCATCTCTTATGAAACTGAAATGCACAAGTGAAATCACAAGTGACCAAGCTCTAAACATCAGAATTTCCACACACAAACTGAAATGCACAAGTGACCAAGCTCTAAACATCACACAAACTGAAATGCACAAGTGATCAAGCTCTAAACATGAAGAACGACCAATCAGGCTGAAACAACATCATGAATCACCAGGCTGAAACAACATCATGAATCACCAGACTGAAACAACACATATTCGCTAGTTGTAGTCACCAACAGATAAACGTCCTTTACAAAAGTATACATAACACAAGCATAATCTAAATCAGGCTTAAGAGCGAGAACTGAAAACTGAAGTCTAAAGAAAGGAAACAGATACAAAATCATTTATACAAGTTGCGTTATTACCTCTTCCATGTGATAAGGAAAGAAAAAGCATCTCGTGTCCCATATTCTGCAAGAAGACAATAAACACAATTACATCATCTTCTGTTCATCAACCAAAACAAGGACACCAATTTAAAGATTACATACCTAGTACGAAAGTTTGGTTCCTAGCGCCATCTCTGCAGTGATAGAATCACACAGAGCCTCAATCATTCTATCACCATCTGCGTGATTCTAGCACCAGCAGGAATATATGGAGCATGCCCATAATTTTCTATTTTTTTATCAGTAACTAGTCATAAAAACCATTTTGACTTCCATACACCAAAAGTTCTTTCAATAATCTCAAACTAGCATGCTTGCGATTAAACAGTATCCTGCTGTTTGTTGGTGGTCCTCTTCTATTCTGTTTGTTGGTGGTCCTCCTCTATTGAACTGATCTAGATAATATTTTGTTCTCCTATGAGGGCCTAGGTAACCAGTTCTAGTTGGGTAACCTGAGTCGACCAAGTAGTATTTTCCAAAGGGAGGATGAGGAAACGAAGATTCTTCTGTAGCACAATAGGAAAGAACATTTGTGTCGTGTGCTCTCTCAGGTACTCCAGCGTAGGCATAGATGAATTTCATGCTGAAATTGCATATTCATCGTTGCTTCTGATTTTCGACCTCTAAATGGTTCCACATTCCATGATGGAGGACGAACTGGTATATGAGTACCATCAAGGGCTCCAGTGCAATCCTTGAAGTAAGGCATATACCGGCCATTATATTCTAGAAAAGAATTAGGACTTGTGAACTCATCCGTTGTCGGTTTCACAATGTCTACTGCGAGCTTCAAGAGAGAACTCAAGACATCATCTAATTTCCTTTTCATTGTGTCAAGTGAATGCTGATATCGCTCAGATACGACCCGAATGGTTAGATCTTGTGAATCCACTTCTATGAACATTGCAACATTCTCTTCCAGTAAAACATGGCATGATTCCTCTAACTTATATCGTTCTTCTAACCTCTTACATAAACTACTAAATGTTGATTGCTTCATGCGTAGAATTTTAAAGCATTGTACCTCAGATTCGAACATAAACCGTTGCACATGACGCCAGCCTCCACCATGATTGTCCTCACTAATTGTCTGTCAACATTAACTTCAGGCACTGCATACATTTCTTCTAAAAGAGCATACATATTTTTCTCCTCCTTTTTTACCAAATCCATGTCATCATCCTCAATTAAGAATCTAAATGTTTCATGCAAAACCAGAATAGAACACACATAGTACTGCTATTAACCAGAAACTTAAACGAATTGTGAAACAAAGCAGGTGAGGATCCAAACTCAGAGTACTTCATTCCATCGTGAACGAAAGTTTGCAGCAATTTTATCCCAAAGGTAGATGCGAACTGTTTCTCCGCTGTTTGGTGAGAGATCAGCAGTATGTTATAATTCTGATCTATGATGGTATCCATGTTTAAAGGATGTGTTTAGGAAGGAGCTTACTCTTCCATTTGGACATGTAAGAATATCATGTCCTTCGATTTCCCATCAGCTGGTATTAGAGCTGTAGTCATTGGAGTTGGGTTGTGCAAATTATCCCCATTTAGGAGACGTAATTGGCCGACAATATCTGCATTGTAAGTAGGAAATGAGTTTGAGAAGGTAATCAATGATGTAGCATCATTACGTAGTTTGTGCGAGATGTTTACCAAAGAGGTCGGTGTGTTTGTCGACAATTGAGGCCAAGTCTTCAAGATTGCGTGGCCTTAACTGATAGGTATCTATTTCTAGTTTTTCTTCATTTTCTTCCACAAAAGTTGTTTGATCGGTGAAGCTGATGTCATATTTGTGAGATGAGACTTTGTACAGCTTTTTGGAAGGATTGGTGATGAACTTGCTGAGCCTAAAAATTGAGTTAGCCTTCAAATTCTCCCTGTGGCGGAATAGCCGGTTAGCGGATTTGAATCCTTGCATTGTTGTTGACTGCAGAGGGTTAATTAGATATTAGGATTTACGAAATCAAGGCCTATCGTAAAAATTGCCAACAGAAACATGTTCTATATAGATGTTTGTTTAGAAAATAATTACAAAGTATTTTCTTCATACCTTTGTGTCCACGAGGAGTAGTTCTACACCCATGAGCACATTCCCTTGCTTGAAATTCCGAGCCTCCCAAAAATGAATAAGCCTTACCAAAATTTCATCTTTGCAGAAATCTCTTTGCAGGTCATCTAAGGTTTTGGTGGGTAGGGGATTCGAAGAGGGCAGTGTAGCTGGTGAAGCCATGTTTTAATTTGTATTTGCTGTTACTCAGAGAGATGGTGAGATGGTGGTGCTGTAGAATTGGATAATTTATACCCATCTTTGAGAAGAAGTTTGTCGTTGATCGTAGTGGGATATAAATTCCTTTAATCAATAGGAATTAAGGAGTGAATGATGAAGTCGTAACTGGCGGAGGTCGATTTGATTTCTCTGGGAGGGATACAAATCGAATAATCTGAGAATCGATAAATCTGGAGGTTTGAAAACAGAATTATGTTACGACGGAGAAGAGGTTTTTTTTTCTTTAAATTTAGTTTGGGTTATGTTTTTTTTTTATTTTTTTTATTTTGGGTTTCAGAAATTTTTCAATTAGTAGGTCGAACTAGCCGAAAACATCTGCCCACATGGAGTTGGCCCAAACAATTTATCTTGTTTAAATGATTTGCCCACCTGAATGTAAATGAATTATATTTGAGTAATTGGATGGGCCTTTCGAGTTTTTTGAAACAGGCAATTAAGTGGTTACAGTGGCGTGTCTTGGGGTTATGGAGAGTTTTAAAGTATAGATCTAAATATTGCTACTGACGTGTCATGATTTTAGATAATTTTTAGAAGGTGAAGTGGATCCCCTCAAGATATGAAATGAAGATATTTGGTTTTAGAGAACCGATACGTTAAACCGGATCTAAACCAATGAAGATATGAAATACCCATTCTTAGGTTCTCTAAGAGATAGTTTAGTTGGCGGTGTGAAATCAAAAAAAATTCGTGATTTCTCACATTGTTCTGCTATATAGAGCCTCTTATATACATAGAAAATTTTAAATTTGGGTCTAATCATCAAATCAATTATAATAAAACGGTTTACCTAAACCAACTATTCTAATACACTTACAGAGATTTTATTACAATATATGAAAGAAACATGATCTGACCAGGAAAATGGTGGGCTGTGTGAGCTGAACACCGACGTTAAGCGCAGAGACGGAGACATAGAAGAATAAGATAAGGAAATAGAAAATTGTGATCGGAGCCGCCATTGTTGAAACAATAAGACTCATTGGAAAAGCTCGGAAAGTGAGAAGAATATATCTTTTTGGTTTAGGTGGAAAATAAAATGAGATAGGAGGAAGGTAGAAGACGAAGAGTCTGTGACTGTCTTTGGTTTATATTGTAGTCTTATGTCTCGTGACTCATTTGTTTTGTGATAGCTAATATTGTGATTTTTTTTCTAACCCTTTTCGTCTTCTTTACTCCTTCCCTTGTTTTATCGCATTTATTTAGTTTTCCTCAGAAATAAATTATATCCAAACTACCATACCGTACAGCTAGTCAACATTAATATTATATTCTTAAATACTCAAACAATAAAGTTTTCAACTTTTCATTAAACAAAATTTGCTTAACCAGGTTAAGCGGTAGGTGTAGTCCAACAATGCAATGGTATCGAATTATTAGTGGCTTTCTATATTCAACTTCACATCCGTAATATGAAAAACACCTTCGACGATCCGTTTAATCAAAGTAGATTACGGTGTATAGATTTTATAATTTTTTTTTGTTAAAATGAAAATTTGTATGTTTGGTTGATGAATTTTACTTCAGGATTTTCTAATTTTCTAATTTTAGAACTAATTTTACTTCAGACCTAATTTTCAAGATTTTCTATATATCTCATTATGTATATTTAACTAAATCAATATATAACACCTTATATAATCTCTTTTAATGTGTGAATAATCAATATTATAATGTTTTTTATTAAAATAATTTAGTTATAGGTCCTTAAACATGTTGAACTTGCATAACTTTTGGACACTACCAAGCGATTTTTTGGTAAGATAAGTGTGACACCCCGACCCAGTAAAGCTGAAAAAGTCGGCGGCATCAGGACACCTGTTTCGAGCCACACGGATCCAGACAGCATGTCTTTTACCAGAGTAGGATCTCAGGATAATCTTTGACCAAAAGCCCACCAACATGATCCGAATCTGCAAAACAAAACGAGGAAAAGGAAAAGGGGAAAGGAGGGGTGAGCATAACGACAACAACTCAGTGAGAGAAGCTACGATCAATCACCAACAAACAACACACATCATAACAAAAGTACCTAGATGGAACATCCAGTAAAGCATAAGCAATCAACAGAGATTGTGGCTACCACGTGACCCGCGCCACCTCAATCGGTCACCGCGCGTCCACGCCCCTATACCCCACAAGGTCTACCCGTGATCCGCGCCACCCTCATGGTGTACCAACGCGCTCACACGTGACCCGTGCCACCTCATTCGGTACCCGCACGTTCACGCCCCTATACGGAAATCAGTGTCCGCACCANAAGACGAACAACGATTTGGAAACAACTGACTCGGCTGAAAGAACTGAAAATGATCGAAATGAGCAAAAGACGGAGGAGGAAGGAAACACAACTCTTAGAACTTAGACTTGGAAACACCACAACGACTCTCCTCCGGGGCGATAGGCAACAAGAAGGACCGACAAACTTAAGGGACAAGAACTTGGTTCAGATCGTGTTGGTTTGAGTCGAGATTGGCCCTCTAGGTTAGGACTAGAGAGCCTTTCCTGGGCTCTGATACCACTTGTGACACCCCGACCCAGCAAAGCTGAAAAAGTCGGCGGCATCAGGACACCTGTCTTGAGCCACACGGGCCCAGACAGCATGTCTTTTACCAGAGTAGGATCTCAGGATAATCTTTGACCAAAAGCCCACCAACATGATCCGAACCTGCAAAACAAAACGAGGAAAAGGAAAAGGGGAAAGGAGGGGTGAGCATAACGACAACAGCTCAGTGAGAGAAGCTACGATCAATCACCAACAAACAACACACATCATAACAAAAGTACCTAGCTAGAACATCCAGTAAAGCATAAGCAATCAACAAAAATTGTGCCTACCACGTGACCCGCGCCACCTCAATCGGTCACCGCGCGTTCACGCCCCTATACCCCACAAGGTCTACCGTGATCCGCGCCACCCTCATGGTGTACCAACGCGCTCACACGTGACCCGTGCCACCTCATTCGGTACCCGCACGTTCACGCCCCTATACGGATATCAGTGTCCGCACCACTATCTTTGGGCTCGCTGCTTGCCCCCTCCAGCGATGGATCAACGCCACCTCAATCGGTACCCACGTGATCCAACAAGAAAGACGATGCAACCCTGCTAGGAAATCGCCATCCCAACAGGCCTTACACCGACCGCACACACATGCCTCAAGCCTCATCCTAAAACTCATACTTCCCAACCCGCACAAGACATATCCCCACGAAATGCACACACCCGCAAACAATCCGCAAACATCATACAACCGTATTCGTTCTCAGCAATCTAAGCATAATTCTAGGTGTATCACACATCAACCATTACTATAATATATATATAGAAATAGTTTTACGTACGTATATAGATCAGACAACTACATGTATGCTTATAGATACACATAGGTATGAATGACTACCTAGACACTTCTACCATGATACGCAGTGTAAGAGGAATTGATCGGAACCACCCTCACCTTAGCAAAATGCAGATATCTGCGGATCTGAATTCCGAATGCTCAAACGGACACCAAAAATGGAACCAGCACGGAAAATCGAGTGAGAACGGCTTTTGAACGGCGGAAATTGGATAACCGGTCGAATCGGTCAAAGTCAACGGTACGGTCAAAGTCAACGGTCAAACCCGGTTAACCTAAACCTGAACCAAACCGGACCAAACCGATAACCCGACCCGAGACCCGACCGACCCAAACCGGATCTGAACCGAACCGGACCAGATTGAACCGGCCGGTTAACTTGTCACCGGCGGCGAGGATGAGAGGCGGTTTCCGGCGGTGGCGGCGGCGAATCCGGCGGTGGTGGACGGCGGCACGGCAGGCGGCTCCGGTGACGACGGCTGGCGGCTCTGGCGACGGCGGCTGGCGGCTCTGGTGACGACGGCTGGCGGCTCCGGCGACGGCGGCGCGTGACGGATGGCGGTGGCGCGTGAAACACACGCGCCATCTTCGTTCGGCGAGTGAGGGCGCGTCCGGCTGTGGAATTCGACGATTTTGGTGGTCGCGGCTTCATCTCGACATCTACAATCTGATGGTGGCATCGGACTTGCGAAACTCAGAGCGCACGAAGCTACAGAAGGAAGATGACGATTTGGAAAATATTTCTAAGAAGGGAAGGGATTGTTTTGGTGTGAGAAAAAAAGAATTGAGAGGGAGTGTTTATATAGGAGAGGAGAGGAGAGGAAAAACGTGGGTTTGAGTTTGTTTAGTAGGTGAGAAGGTAATTAGGTGAGGTTAGTAGAAAAGGTGGGGAGAGAGAGAGCATAATGGAGATGGGGTCGTTACAATTCATCCCCACTACCGAGGAATTCGTCCCCGAATTCAGACAAAGTCCGAGGAGAATTCAACTGCTTCGAAGGAAAGACGAACAACGATTTGGAAACAACTGACTCGGCTGAAAGAACTGAAAATGATCGAAATAAGCAAAAGACGGAGGAGGAAGGAAACACAACTCTTAGAACTTAGACTTGGAAACACCACAACGACTCTCCTCCGGGGCGATAAGCAACAAGAAAGACCGACAAACTTAAGGGACAAGAACTTGGTTCAGATCGTGTTGGTTTGAGTCGAGATTGGCCCTCTAGGTTAGGACTAGAGAGCCTTTCCTGGGCTCTGATACCACTTGTGACACCCCGACCCAGCAAAGCTGAAAAAGTCGGCGGCATCAGGACACCTGTCTTGAGCCACACGGGCCCAGACAGCATGTCTTTTACCAGAGTAGGATCTCAGGATAATCTTTGACCAAAAGCCCACCAACATGATCCGAACCTGCAAAACAAAACGAGGAAAAGGAAAAGGGGAAAGGAGGGGTGAGCATAACGACAACAGCTCAGTGAGAGAAGCTACGATCAATCACCAACAAACAACACACATCATAACAAAAGTACCTAGCTAGAACATCCAGTAAAGCATAAGCAATCAACAGAGATTGTGGCTATCACGTGACCCGCGCCACCTCAATCGGTCACCGCGCGTCCACGCCCCTATACCCCACAAGGTCTACCCGTGATCCGCGCCACCCTCATGGTGTACCAACGCGCTCACACGTGACCCGTGCCACCTCATTCGGTACCCGCACGTTCACGCCCCTATACGGAAATCAGTGTCTGCACCACTATCTTTGGGCTCACTGCTTGCCCCCTCCAGCGATGGATCTGACGCCATCTCAATCGGTACCCGCGTGATCCAACAAGAAAGACGATGCAACCCTGCTAGGAAATCGTCATCCCAACAGGCCTTACACCGACCGCACACACAGGCCTCAAGCCTCATCCTAAAACTCATACCTCCCAACCCGCACATTGCATATCCCCACGGAATACATACACCCGCAAACAATCCTCAAACATCACATAACCATATTCGTTCTCAGCAACCTAAGCATAGATCTAGGTGTAACACTCATCAACCATTACAATATATAGATATAGTTTTACGTATGTATATAGATCACGACAACTATGTGTATGCTTATAGATACACATAGGTATGAACGAACTCCCTAGACACTTCTATCATGATACGCAGTGTAAGAGGAATTGATCGGAATCCCCCTCACCTTGGCAAA
>JAHZTW010000001.1:360091226-360105847 GCA_020283515.1 Alliaria petiolata
GTTTTGGTGTGAGAAAAAAAGAATTGAGAGGGAGTGTTTATATAGGAGAGGGGAGGAGAGGAAAAACGTGGGTTTGAGTTTGTTTAGTAGGTGAGAAGGTAATTAGGTGAGGTTAGTAGAAAAGGTGGGGAGAGAGAGAGCATAATGGAGATGGGGTCGTTACAATAAGTTTGAGCAATGATACTTGTTACATGGGTTTCTCATCATATGACGAAAGATATTTGTTTACTAGCTGGCGTTCAAGAGATTGTTAGATTTCATGATGGTTTTTTTTATGGAAGTTCCATAGACACCATTAAGTGTCACGTTTTGTTATTGGCAATCTGTTTTGTTACTGGCAATCTTCTCAGAATATGATTTTTAATAGTGGCATTCCATTAAAGACTTCTTCGGGAATGAACTTTTGTGAACGCGTGAAACATATCTATTAGGGGCATGTGTATGTCACATGGGTTGCATAGGCTACCTAGAAACCTTTTTGGTTTGTATATGTATCAGCTATATGCCACAACTAATGCAATGTTGGGCTTGATGAGATTTGGTTCTAAGCTCTTAGCTCGGCCATTTTAAGTAAGAGGGCGTGCATCTACTTGTGTAGGTGGTGTATTCATCGTGGCTTTGCTGGAGTTCTATAAGGAGAACTAAAGGCGTAGAAAATGATAGCTCGATCTACTCTTTTCGATCAATAATGAGGAAGAGTTAAAACATATATGCAAAAAATAAGTTTTCTTCATTCACTCTAGGATGCAAAAGTTTTTTTTATATCGTGATAGTGTGTGTGTCAAAGTTAAAGCAATCTATTTAGTTGGGAAATATAAATTGCATTTTCTTTATAGAATTTAGCACCACTCGTTAGTTGGGACACAATATATTTAGTTGGGACACAAATATAAACGCATGTGAAGACCATCATCACTATGCATACACAGTAAAATTCTCTTTTTCACTTCTATATAAACGAACTTTATTCTTTATAAAATGATAACTCAAGAAACAAACTCTCTCTATTAGTTCTTCTATTATCAGTAACCACTCGTTCTACGGATATAAAATTATATGTCTTTATTTATATTATAATACGTTATCAGCACGATAGTCTCTTATATACCGAAAAAGTAAGATATATTTTGTGTTTTACTTATTTTAATTTTTATTTATTTATTTATTATGCCGGGATGATAGGATATGCCTTCTCCGAGCTGATCGTAATGGTAGGATATGCCTTCACGATCAAAATGATCAAATGGTAGACTATGTCTCCTCAGATCATATTTATGAGTAGGTGATTAAAATCAACATCCATATTTATTTATTAATATTATACTGGACGGCTAGACCGCCTTATAATTTATTTAGTCATTAAATGTGGATGATCACATCACCACAAATATTTTTGTTAAATACATGCCTATATTATCACTCTGAAATTGAAAAATTTCAGTGATTATTATTTAAATTTCTGATTGGTTTTTATTTTAAGTCTTCATCACCTAACGGTTACAAAAAAAAAATTTAAAGTTTTTTTACACTCCCAACGGCTAGTTAACGGTTAGTGAATAAAATGTTTTCATCTATAAATACTCTTATATTTTCACTCATCCCACTCAAATATTTCATATTCCTCCAAAATCCTCTCCAAACAATTTTTTAGTTTTCATAAGAAAAGAAGAAAAATGTTTTTTCTATTTTTACTTTTTGTACTTAGTTATATTCTCACTACTTTTTATAGTTTACTCATCGGAGAATATTCTCCAGAAGAATCTGTGATAATTTTTATTTTAATGTTTTATGCATTTGTATTCCTTGTAATCTCGTTATTCATTCTGGTACCTTGCATATTTTAATTTCAATAAAATAAACATATGCTTTAATTAATATTTAATTATGCATTTATTATATCATTACCATGTTCAAATTTTAATACAAATATTTTATGATTTTTCTTAAAAGTAAATTGTTAAANATATTTAACTAAATCAATATATAACACCTTATATAATCTCTTTTAATGTGTGGATAATCAATATTATAATGTTTTTTATTAAAATAATTTAGTTATAGGCCCTTAAACATGTTGAACTTGCATAACTTTTGGACACTACCAAGCGATTTTTTGGTAAGATAAGTTTGGGCAATGATACTTGTTACATAGGTTTCTCATCATATGACGAAAGATATTTGTTTACTAGCTGGCGTTCAAGAGATTGTTAGTTTTCATGATGGGTTTTTTTTATGGAAGTTCCATAGACACCATTAAGTGTCACGTTTTGTTACTGGCAATCTGTTTTGTTACTGGCAATCTTCTCAGAATATGATTTTTAATAGTGGCATTCCGTTAAAGACTTCTTCGGGAATGAACTTTTGTGAACGCGTGAAACATATCTATTAGGGGCATGTGTATGTCACATGGGTTGCATAGGCTACCTAGAAACCTTTTTGGTTTGTATATGTATCAGCTATATGCCACAACTAATGCATTGTTGGGCTTGATGAGATTTGGTTCTAAGCTCTTAGCTCGGCCATTTTAAGTAAGAGGGCGTGCATCTACTTGTGTAGGTGGTGTATTCATCGTGGCTTTGCTGGAGTTCTATAAGGAGAACTAAAGGCGTAGAAAATGATAGCTCGATCTACTCTTTTCGATCAATAATGAGGAAGAGTTAAAACATATATGCAAAAAATAAGTTTTCTTCCTTCACTCTAGGATGCAAAAGTTTTTTTTATATCGTGATAGTGTGTGTGTCAAAGTTAAAGCAATCTATTTAGTTGGGAACTATAAATTGCGTTTTCTTTATAGAATTTAGCCCCGCTCGTTAGTTGGGACACAATATATTTAGTTGGGACACAAATATAAACGCATGTGCAGCCCATCGTCACTATGCATGCACAGTAAAATTCTCTTTTTCACTTCTATATAAACGAACTTTTTTCTTTATAAAATGATAACTCAAGTAACAAACTCTCTCTTTTAGTTCTTCTGTTATCAGTAACCACTCGTTCTGCGGTTATAAAATTGTATGTCTTTATTTATATTATAATACGTTATCAGCACGATAGTCTCTTATATACCGAAAAAGTAAGATCTATTTTGTGTTTTACTTATTTTAATTTTTATTTATTTATTTATTATGCCGGGATGATAGGCTATGCCTTCTCCGAGCTGATCGTAATGGTAGGATATGCCTTCACGATCAAAATGATCAAATGGTAGACTATGTCTCCTCAGATCATATTTATGAGTAGGTGATTAAAATCAACATCCATATTTATTTATTAATATTATACTGGACGGCTAGAGCACCTTATAATTTATTTAGTCATTAAATGTGGATGATCACATCACCACAAATATTTTTGTTAAATACATGCCTATATTATCACTCTGAAATTGTAAAATTTCAGTGATTATTATTTAAATTTCTGATTGATTTTTATTTTAAGTCTTGATCACCTAACGATTACAAATTTTTTTTAAAAAGTTTTCTTAGACTCCCAACGGCTAGTTAACGGTTAGTAAATAAAATGTTTTCATCTATAAATACTCTTATATTTTCACTCATCCCACTCAAATATTTCATCTTCCTCCAAAATCCTCTCCAAACAAATTTTTAGTTTTCATAAGAAAAGAAGAAAAATGTTTTTTCTATTTTTACTTTTTGTACTTAGTTATATTCTCTCTATTTTTTATAGTTTACTCATCGGAGAATTTTCTCCAGAAGAATCTGTGATAATTTTTATTTTAATGTTTTATGCGTTTGTATTCCTTGTAATCTCGTTATTCATTCTGGTACCTCACATATTTTAATTTCAATAAAATAAACATATGCTTTAATTAATATTTAATTATGCATTTATTATATCATTACCATGTTCAAATTTTAATACAAATATTTTATGATTTTTATTAATAGTAAATTGTTAAAGTTCTTGTTTATTCAAAGATAATGTCATATCTGGCAAAGCTCGAGATTGCTGCCCTCAATATTACTGGTAAAAATTATATGATATGGGCAGTAGGTGCGAAAACGCATCTAAGAGGAAACGGGCTACTTGATAGCATTGATAAGTCAAAAACAACGTCAGATGAGAAAAGGCAAAAGCCATGATATTTTTATGTCACCATATCCACGATGGTTTAAAAGATGAATACATCATAAAAGAAGATCCTGCAGATCTCTGGCAATCTCTTAAAAAAAGATTTGATCACCAGAAATATGTGATCTTACCAAAAGTCAGGCACGAGTGGTTATATCTCTGGTTCCAGGACTACAAAAGTGTTAGTGATGATAATTCTGCAATGTTTGGAATCACATCAAAAATGGTGTTATGTGGACAAACCATAAGTGATTATGATATGATTGAGAAAACTCTCTGCACATTTCACCCGAGTAATGGTCCTGCAGCAACAGTACCAGACAAATAGATATGCTCATTATTCGGAGTTGATGCATGTACTTATTGTTGCCGAGCAAAATAACGAACTCGTGATAATAAACTATCAGAGCCGTCCGACTGGATATGCACCATTCACTAAAGTAAATGTTGCATCATCTAGCTATAATAATTGGCAAAGACGTGGACGTGGACGCGGTCGATACTGTGGTCGTGGACGTGGAAGTGGATATGGTCATGGACGAGGTCAAAAAAAAAAGATATCATCCCTATGATTTCAACCGTCAAAAAGAGAGAATAAGAATTTTTAAGAAAAGGATGATGGCCGTGAAAAGAAAGAAGAAAACTGTTTGCTACAGATGCAGCATGAAAAATCATTGGGCACGTACCTGTCGTACGCCAAAACATTTAGCCGATCTGTACCGGGAGTCACAGAAGGCAAAAGAAAAGGGAAATGAAACTAATTTCATTTCTGGTGAACCCAAACCCTCTTTTCATGGTCTAAATGATGACACTCATCTCGATGTTTCGGATTTCCTGGTTGATCCTCAAGAATCAACAAAATCGATGTAATATGATGTTTCCCTCTGAATAATACAAGAAAATAAAAGTTTGATGTTTTTAGTATTTTATGTACTTTTGTTTCATTGTAAAATAAATTTTCTCGAGAAATAAGTTTTATAATCTGAGTTTATATTTTGTTAAATGATTATTAATACATCTTTTATGAGTATTTTAAATCCAGAGAATGTTAGAATTTGAGATAAAGGATGGAGATATATATGTCTGGCAGACAGTGCTACAAAGCATACGATAATTAAAGATAAAAAGTATTTTTCCTGTCTTAAAATTAAAGATTCCGCCGTAAGCGTGAATACAATATCTGGTAATGCAAAATTATTATGTGCTCCGGAAAAGTCAGTTTTTCAATGCCAAGAGTAACAAAGTTTGAAATAAATGATGCATTATATTTACCAAAGTCTTACAGAAATTTGTTAAGTTTTAAAGATATTCGCAGAAATGGATATCATGTAAAGACTATGAATAAAAATGGCATTGAATATCTTTGCATTACCTCAGAGAAGAAATAAATATTGGAAGAGTTGCAAATATTGTCCTCTGGATTATATTGAACAAATGTTACAAGAAACCCGAAGTTTATTGATACTTTTAAAGTTTGGCATGAAAGATTAGGCTATCATGGTTCAATCATGATGAAAAAAATTGTGCAAAATTCTAAAGGCCATCCGTTGAAAAATGAGAAAATATTAAAAACGGACAAGTTATTATGTAATGCTTTTTCTCAAAGAAATCTCATAACTCGCCCATCACCAGGTAAAATTGGGAATGAATCACCAGAATTTTTAGAAAGAATACATGGTGACATATGTGAACCGATCCATCCACAATGTGGGCCGTTTCGATATTTTATGGTTTTGATTAATGCATCCAGTAGATGGTCACATGTGTGTCTATTAACAACACGAAATACGGCTTTCGCTAAATTCATTGCCCAAATAATCAGACTAAGAGCACAATTTTCTGATTGTGCCATAAAGAAAGTGAGATTGGATAATGCTGGTGAATTCACTTCACAAGTGTTTAATGATTATTTTATTTCTTTAGGAATCAATGTTGAACATCCAGTTCCACATGTTAATACGCAAAATGGCATGGCTGAGTCATTGATTAAACGGTTGCAATGGATTGCAAGACCGTTAATATTGAGAACAAAACTCCCAATTAATGTATGGGGACATGCTATTTTTCATGCCGCGACCCTAATATAGATATGGTTAAGTGCATATAATGAGTATTCTCCATTACAATTAATATTTGGCCATGAGCCAAATATTTCCCATCTTCGTGTTTTTGGTTGTGCGGTTTATGTTCCGATAGCCACACCGCAGAGAACAAAAATGGGGCCACAACGAAGATTGAGCATATACATCGGTTATACGTCACCAAGTATCATTAGATACCTGAAACCAAAAACTGGTGATATGTTTACGACACGTTTTGCCGATTGCCAATTTAATGAAAATGAGTTCCCCGCGTTAGGGGGAGAATTAAGAGAATCACCAAAAGATAACATCACATGGTGTACAAAATCTTTTGCTTATCTTGATCCTCCTACCAACCAACGTGAGATGGAAGTTCAGAAAATTGTATATATGCAAAGTTTGGCAAATCAGTTACCAGACGGATTCACATATATAAAAAGGGTGACAAAGTCATACATCCCCGCGCTAAATGTTCCATCCAAAATTAGTGTTCCTGGAGAACAAATTGATGGGAACATGCCAAATGATCCAGGGTTCAGTTAAAGTGGAGGAGACCGATGGGATCTAAAAATAAAAATCTCCGAAAGAGAAGGAATGCGGGAAAACAAAGCAAAATGGTTCTAGATGAACCAAGTAAAGAAGAATGGCAAGAGGACATAAATGAGATAATTCCACAAGAACCACATATGGAAGAAAGTCCTCAAGATAAAAATGAAAAAGAAAAATATGAGATTTCCATCAATCACGCCCAAAATGGAGAATTATGGATCAGAGATGAAATGGAAGATAATGATGGAATATTTTCTTTTTCTGTATTTAAAGAGCTCGATCATGAAAGTGATGATCCAGAGTCAAAGTCCATATCAGAATGTCAAAACAGACATGATTGGGAGAAATGGAAAATGGTCATAGAAATGGAATTATCCTCCCTCAATAAAAGAACTGTTTTTGGATCTATTGTCAGAACACCAGAACATGTAATACTAGTCGGATACAAATGGATATTTGTAAGAAAAAGAAATGAGAACAATGAGGTCACAAGGTATAAAGCCGACTTGTGGCACAAGATTTTTCTCAAAGACCGAGAATTGATTATGAAGAAACATATTCTCCGGTAATGGATGCAATCACATTCAAATACTTGATGAGTCTTGCAGCATCCAAGAATCTAGACATGTATCAGATGCATGTTGTAATAGCATATTTATATGGTTCACTTGATAGATACATATATATGAAAATCCCTGAAGGATTGAAAATGCCAGAAGAATTAACGTCAAAATCTAAAGAGATATGTTCGATCAAGTTACATCGATCACTTTACGGATTAAAACAATCCGGGCGCATATGATATAATCGCTTAAGTGAATATTTGTTGAGTAAGGGTTACATCAACAATGTGATATGCTCTTGTGTGTTTATTAAGAAATCCGCATTAAGTTTTGTGATCATTGCTATATATGTTGATGACCTGGACATAATTGGAACTCAAAAGGAGATTGATGATGCAAGAACTCATTTGAAAGAAGAATTCGAAATGATGATCTTGGAAAGCCAAAGTTTTGTCTTGTGCTTTAGATAGATCATTTCCGAGATGGAATATTTGTGCATCAATCAAATTACACCAAAAGAGTGTTAAAACACTTTAGTATGGATAAAACGACTCCGTTAAGTACTCCATAGTTAATAGATCAGTTGATATTAACAAGGATACATTTCGGCCTTGTGAAAGTAACGAAGACATATTAGGCCCTCAATGCCTTATATGATTGCTATTGGTGCTCTTATGTATCTTGCAAATTGTACTAGACCAGTCGACCAGATATACCTTTTAGTACTAACTTACTTGCAAGGTATAGTTCATCACCAACGCGCCGACATTGGAACTGAATAAAACATATATTCTGTTATTTATAAGGTACAATTGATTTTGGTTTATTTTATTCTAGAAACACCTAGGTTGGTCTGGTTGGTTTTGCAGATGAATGATATTTATCAGATCCACATAAAGCTCGATCGCAAACTGGATATGTTTTCACATTTGGTGGAACTGTAATCTCTTGGCGTTCTCAAAAGCAGACTTTGGTTGCAACGTTTTCAAATTATGCTGAAACAATTGCATTACATGAAGCTTGCAGGGAATGCGTATGGCACAGATTTATAATTCATCACATACAAGAAACAAGCGGGATAAACACAAATAAGGAGCCAACAAAAATATATGAAGATAATGCTGCATGTGTCGCACAACTCAAAGAAGGTTATATCAAGAGTGATCGAACGAAGCATATCCCTACAAGATTTTTCTCATACACACGATAGCTCGAGAAAAATCAAGAAGTGAACATTCAATATGTTCGTTCATGTGACAATGCCGCCGATCTATTTACAAAGACGCTTCCCACTACAACATTCAAGAAGGACGTTCATAGTATTGGAATGCGTTATCTACGAGACTTATGAAGAGAAAATGAGATCCATTATTTTCAGGGGGAGTTTGCTATTGTTGCACTGTTTTTCCCTTTGTAATGGTTTTTATTCCAATGGGTTTTTCGTAGAAAGTTATTAACGAGACAACACACAATTTCACAAGATACGATAGTGACACGGGTCTCCAAAAAAGACTGCTGTAAAAAGCAGTAAAAGAAAGAGGCGCATACATACATCGTCAAATATAAACGCGTCAAATATAAATGCATGTGGAGTCCATTGTCACTATGCGCGTACAATAATTTTTTTTTTTTCACTTCTATATAAACGAACTTTGTTTTTTGTAAAATGATAACTCAACTTTCGATATAAGACAAAGAGTAACAAACTCTCTTTCTTAGTTCTTCTATTATTAGTAAATCATCGTTCTGCGAATATAAAATTTTTTGTCTTTATTTATATTATAACAATTTTATTTTTTTAGAACCTTAGAACACTTCTATTGGGAGTATATTGCTAGAGTCTCTAAAAAATGTAAAATATTAATATTAAATTAAATGAGGTATGAATACAAATTTATATTAGTATTTTAGTAATGGGTATTTTATAAATTGAAAAACTCATTTCAAAATTTTTTATTTAAGATACTTTGAGGTAGATTTCTTAAATTTTTAGATACTAATTAATAAAATATTAATATAAATATATGTTCACACTTATCAATTAAATATTAATATATTATTTTTTAAGATATTCTTGTAAGGAAGAAGATGACCATTGGGTTGGTCTAGAAGCATAGCTAAACAACAATAGAATAATAACATGTAAATTTAGGGTCAAAGAAAGCATAATCATAACGGGCCAACAAACATACATATCTCTTGAACAGAAGCGTAGTGTTTATAATAAATTAATAATCCGATCCATTGAAACCCCTTTTAGCATTCACACGTCTTTGTCCCTTTTACATTCCGCTGGCATAACCGGGAACCTAGTCCGGTCGGTACAGTAGTTGTAGATGGTCCACTTCATGCGGACTCATTTGAGACGACGATATTGCTCGGCATCAAGGTCACGGAACTCATTCTGGTCCCACCACATGCGGCCTTGAGTCGCACAGTACTTGGCCTCCACAGAAGCTTGGCAACCGTCGATGTGGAATCCTCTGTAGGATGCCATGAAAGGTGCATTGGCCCAATTGGTTTTCTCTAAACCTCCCCTCGTGGCCCAATCATCTGCGTTCCAAAGGCTCGAGTACAACTTCATTGGTTGGTTGAATGGGAAACGAACTCCTAGATCCTTAGCGTTCTTGAACACACGAATTGGTATGTTGTCAACAAAGAACCTGATAAAGAAAATTCAAATTAAACCGGTTTTAGTTCACCATACCGGTTAAACACATGACTCTCGGTTTAAAATTGGAAACCCCACATTAGGACACATGAAAAGGTTTGAGTGAGTCACTAACCTATCCACCCTATGCTAGCTCATTTAAACATTAGAAAAATTCAAAAAGCTGCTTTTTTTGACCTTTTGAGTTTTGACTCAATTGTCTATGTGAAAAATCTTACAAGACCCCACTACTTTTTATAAGATCAAGATTGGGTCACGTCCGAGGTTAATTTATACTTTAGAGAAAATTATAATAATAATTAAAATTGCTACAAGATATAGAAAAGAAATATTCTATGAAAAAAGAGAAATAACGGACATAGACAGACCACCCAACGATCCCTTGGTGATCGAACTCATAGTAAGGGGTAAAGACCTCTCTTAACAGTTACAGAGAGCCGAGCAGATCGAAGACAATCAGCCGCGGTGCACCCCAGTAATGCTTGTGTGCTTCGATGACTCGATCAAGACTGAGATAATCAACTTGATGAAGAAGAACATCAACATTCCGCTTGGGCCGCAGAAGACATGCCCATGATCAACATCAACTTGACAAGCCACGAGCTACGAGGTAGTTTAATCCTCAGAAGAGATACGTAGGCAGCTAGCTTCATAACAAGTTAAACTGCCCCCTCCCTAAAAAGGGGGGTGGGGGAGTGGGGTACGTATATTGATATATTTCCGCGCTATGTAAACTGAAATTCTTCTCTAATAAAACAAATTTTTTACCTTGCTCATTACATCAACTCTTGTTAACTTCGTTTGCTGCTGGCCACAATATACGAACATCTACATCCTAAACGGGATCTCAACCTTCACACCTAACAAGGTTCTCTGCATCCTTCATGAATTTAAGCGCGCTATATAAATACAGACTGGGTATACCCTGGTCCAGTATCTCTTAGGTATGTCCCAAGAAATATTCTGACGGCTGTTCTCAAAACGGATACACAAATCCCAAGCCAGAAGAACACCTAAACCCCAACTCCTACGTAACCTTGGTTCTCGACATCTCGAGAACATTGTACCGCTCGAGCGTTTAAACAAGCAGGTACGAGATAACTAAAAATGTTCGACTAAAACCAGGTAAACCACTCTACCTCAAGCAAAATTGGTCTAAATAAGGGCTCATGAATAAATCACACCTAAACAAATACACCCGAACCACCAACCCCTCTGCAACGTTGGACTACAACATCTCGCGAACATTGTACTGAACGAGCGTTTGTCGCCTAAGTTCGGGATAAATAAAATGTTTAATGAGCGCCAACAGACAGCTCACACCTAACCGATGATAGCCTAATTCTTAAACGTTCTGTTTGCCACCTACCTATTTCGTGACACATATAAACTAGAACAGTTCGTCTAAAATCAAATCTTAGACGAATCCTCAATTGTCTCGACAAAGGAGTTATTCAGCCCGCTACTCATTGATATTCACGACCTCGGTAAGCCATGATCACTTCGGCCGCTAACTAATTTACTTGTCATAATTCTCTAAATCTTAAGCCAACGAACGGCTCGCCCCTAAGCAAAAACACTTCGGTAAAATCACACAAATCCAAACACAATACTTAAGGCATAATAATGAAAACAAAGTAAAAATGCCAAACTCGCATAAACAGAGAGTTATGGATAAAGCCGTCCAGGCATCATGTTCAAATGACCAAAAAAAAAAACGAGACCAAGTTCCGCGTATTTGACGGCGATCTTCTTCAGTCGAGACCGATCGAGCCCTCTGTCGAAAACTCTAGCGAGAGCGTTGGAGGCTTCAAATCACCCCCGAAGATCCGTTGCATGCCGCTCAAACTCCTCATCGACACCCGTTAACTCGGTCTTTTTCTTGATTAACCTCGCCTTTTCACTTTCGAAAGGAGAGGGATCGAGACCTTGTAGAAAGCATATCAGCTCAAGGTTGCTGTTAACCTCGGCCAATTCCATGATCTTGTCCCTGGCACCTCCTTCAACCAAGAAAACCTTCGCCTCGGCACCAGACATCTTCTCTCGGTATCGAGTCGCGAGTTCACGCTTTACCGCCTTGCATGATGTCTTGAGGATCTCTTCACGCGCTTCCCGGGCTGACGAAACTTGCCTTTGCAAGGACGTCACTTTAGCTTCCAACCAAATATTCTGATCCAACAGTTGGGCCGACGCCTTTTTGGACTCATCTCGCTTGTGCTTGAGGTCATCCCGCTCGGCCTCTAAAACTTCATAGCGCCTCGTGATGTCCGCCATATGTCTGAAATGCTCGGCCTCGGTCTCATCGAACCTTGTCCTTAAAAGGATCACCTCCCCGCGAGCAGCTTCGATTTGTCTCAGGCCGTTTTGGATGTCGGCCTCGTAGCCCGAAACGACCTTGTTGGCCGCAGCGATAAACTAAAAAAGGGGAGAGCCAGAGTGTGATGTAAAAAAAGAGAGGAGAAAAAGGAATCGCAACGGGCAAGGCAAAACAGGACACTACCTCGGCTCACGAAAGTCTCGTCCGATCAGGCGCATACCATGTTGTAAGAGCGTCAAGGCGGGGAGAACGAGAACCACAGGCTGCGGCCATTGCGAAGGCTTCTTCTTCGAATGATTTTAACATCACCTCGGGACTGGTATCGTAAACGCCCGTCCCTGCACCACTCGGTTGAACTTGCTCGGATCCTTGCGGCTCGCTTGCCTCGGGAACATTGAGCACGTCGGTGATAGATCCTTCTGCATGTTTTCTTTTGCTGCCCCGAGTCGCAGTTTCCTCGCCGCCACGACATTAATGTGCGGATTTCCCAGATCTTGTCCCGTCTCTAAGACCAAGCACGATTCCTGAACCCTTCGGTGGAACTCCAAGACGAACGGACAATCCTGGCGCCGTGATAAGTTACATTTTTCAACATGAGTAACAATGTCGACAACCGAATGCAGTATAGTGTACGGGGTATCAAACCATTTTGGGAGCGTTAGTAAACCGATCGGTCATATCGGTGTTATAAGTCAAGTTTGGAATAGATAAAGATTGAGACTTTAATACTAAAAACGACTAAATGATAGATATTGTGTCACTCAAGACCATAAATAAGAGAACTTTAAAAGTATTAAGCAGGAAATAGAGATTTAAACGGTAAAAATATAAGCTTTCAAGGTAAAAGAAGGATCAAGATGGGTTTTATGAACTAGGTGACTCTCGGTTTTGTTTTATCATGCTAAAGCTTTTGGATCACATCAAGACTTGGTCTTTTGATGGTGATTCTTGGGTAAAGGGATCCTCAAATCGTTTAGCCCATGGTTTTTGGGTCTAAACTATTTGAATCTCTATCACCATAGACTAGCTCTCGCATAACGGTACAATAGAAGAAACAAGCATCTACAACGTTCCTATTGAACCGTAAGACCCTTAGACAGATGGTTAGTCTGAGCCTAAGGAATCAAACTCTTGTTCATGGATCCGGCTAAGCAAGCACGTGGTGTTCGTGTCAAGCCGCCTGTGGACTTTACGCTAGATGGCTAGACTAGACTAAGCTTTGAGAATGATAAACAAGCTTTATGTTTTAGCTAAGCAAGAAATATAAACCCTAGAGTTCCTTGGTCCTTTCTACCCATCAAAATCATAGAGAGATTACTCACACGCCATTTGTGAAACCTCAAGATCCATGGGAATAAGAAGGTTACTCATGGGTTGCAAGATATTCGAAAATAAGAAAAGGAAGAACCCTTCTTGAAATACACTAAGCGATAATTTTTAAAACTTTAAGATAGCATAAAAATCAAAGCTTTTAAACAAGCTTCAATGGTGAAAAAATACAAAGTAGTTCTCGGTTTCAAAGAGAAGACAGATAATAAAACTAGAAAGCGTGATGAAAGGATAAGAGTGGGGGACAAAGTATTTATACATAAAAGAGGAAAACCCAAAAACGTTCGGACCACTTTCCCAAAATGGTACTCTTTTGGAGTGTAGCGTTTCGGGCTGAAGTCGTGGTGAGCAAGCCGATATGCTAACTCTTCTGGTTCTTCGGGTAGGCTCCATATCGGGCAAGTGTTTCGGGATCATGTCGTGAAGGCTCGCCTTCACTGTTACTTGAATCTGGTGCTTCCCGATGCCTTGCTCCGATATCCATCTTCATGGAATCCTCTTGCTGGATCTTCGCTCCGGGGTGCCTATTTCGGGACCAAGTCACTGCTACTTGTTGATACAAGACTTTTTTTATCTTGCAAGCAATTCCTCAATTGCTCATATCATTGCAATACTTGAGGTATCAATCCATCTTGGGAATAATTGATGCAATAGGAATACAAAATTCAATTTGAGCTAAACTAAAGTGGTAAATGCAAGTCACAAGCAATAATTAAAAACTAAACACAGCCTAAGAGAGATACTACTAGAGCAATAATGTCAAAATAAACCTTAATCACTACTAATTAAGCACTAACAAAAGATTAACTACTAAGCAAGATTATCAAATTACTAAAAATGAAATCTAGGGATGGAATCATTGATTTGGGAAACTAAATGGACAACCTTGCAATCATTTAACCAACTAATAAAGCTAACTCTATGCCTAGATCACCTTAAACAAGACTAATCCATGGTGTGTGGTACTAATCCCTTTGTTAATTACCCTAATGAACTAATGATGTTTTAGCATTAAGATA
>JAHZTW010000001.1:360106538-360127660 GCA_020283515.1 Alliaria petiolata
AACTCTTAAGAAGGCATCAGAGTCTGAATCTAAGTGCAAGGCCTTCGTCCGGACACATACATTTTGCGCCTCTAAATGCTCAATATGCTTCTTCAAGACTTTTGCTTCTAATTTGGCTGCTTCTCTTCCTCCTCTTGATTTCTTGCCCTTCCTTTGCTATGCCATCCTTCTGAAACTCCATTCATGCCTCCATAGCATCTTTATCACCTGATCAAGACTCCAAATGCACCAAAATATGCAAAGACTATACAAATACACTCTAGGACTCTAAATGATCAAATGCAACACTATGATGCTATATTAGACTCTAAAATGATGATAAACCTACACTATATGGATGCTAAAATGATGCAAAATACAGACATATCAACTCCCCCAAACTTGCCTTTTGCTTGTCCACAAGCAAATAAAACACAAGCTAAGGAGAGAGGTTTGAAAGTGGGGACTCAAATCCAAAGGTGCTAAGCAAATGAATCAATTCAATGGTCCTAGTTAGTAGTTCTAGGATGCTCTCTATGCAAACTTATACTCCAAAAGGTCTAGCCATACCCATACTCATTCAAATGAACCCAAGCCTTAACCTACACAAGCATCCATTTTCACCAACTCTTTAACATTCATTAAGTAGTAACCATGGATCATGAATCATACATTGCTAGAAAACTTGTTTGTTTTTTTTGGTATGGTTTTGAGATAAAAATGATCTCAACTTCATGGGTTTCCAATGCAAGGGATCTCTCTATGAACATGTGAACTTTGGCAAAATGCTAAGAGTAAAAAGCAACCTATGCATACAAGGACAAACTTCCATCTACCCTTTGTAACACAATTGTTCCTACTCTCATTTTTTTTTTTTCTTTTAAGCTCACTCACCAAGTCCAACCTAAGCTACCCATTGCAAGGCAATTCGCCATATCCCATAAGTTCAAACCATTTCATCCTTTTCTCTTTTAAGCACTTGGGGAAAACATCTTCTACAACCACAAGTGTTGGCACACTTTTACTTCAAGCTCTCTCTCTTTTCAAACTTAATTTACTATCCTCTTTTTCATAACAACTTAGCCATATTTTTTTCTTTTTCTTGGCTCTCTTACTTTACTTTCCTAGAGGATTTTTTTTTCTTTTCTTAACACTTGGAGCACAATATGCAATGCCAACACTTGTTCCAAACATTTTCGTTTTCCCCCTTTCACCAACTCAAATTCGCCCAAATCACTTGTTCCTCATCAAATATCAAGCCAAATTTCCCACCCAAGAATCCTATCCTATCACCTAGCTCATTGTTTGCGAGCTAGCTACATGAAAGCCTATCCTTGTCGCTCTAAACTCAACACTTTTTGCTAAGTTCACAAGATGAAAAAGGCCTAATGCACTCAATAAGGAAGAGGTTTCAAGGAAGCTTAGTTAGGGGAATTCGTTTTCAACCGCTCTAAAGATGAGAGTCGGCTATTTGGGTTAACAAGAGTGGTAAAAGGAAAGAAGATAACCCAAATATGTATATGGTAACCACAAGTTCCCTAGCAATGCACAACCATGATAACTACTTGTCAAATTAGGTTCAAGTTCATTAGAGTTGGTTTCTATTCAAAGCTTGCTTCAATTAAAACTTGAATTTCAAATGGTGAGGTCCAAGTAGGGTTCAACTTTAACTTTCAAAGTTTGCACACAAAGCATCAAACAACTAATAACTAGGGCCTTGAACTAATTCATAAGCTAAGCACCTTACAAGGAAAAGTCATCATTGTCCCCTATGTAAGAATGCAATCCTATATGAAAACTAGACTCAATCCTACTTATATCACAAATGCAAATGCAACTACATGCTATTTTTTTTTTGAAATTTTTGAAATTTTTTTCATTTTTTTGGTTTTTCTATGCCTTAGATGTATGCATGAGACTCAAGAATGCATGAGAAGGAAAAATAAGAACACAAAACACAATGTCAAATACCATACTCCCCCAAACTTAAATTACACAGTCTCTTGTGTAATCCAAGCTTGGAGAAGATTTCAACAATGCAAAATACAAAGAAAATAAAAGCTAGATGGTATTTACAATGGTTAGAATTGGTACCTTAATTAAAAACGCATGGAGGAAGAGGAGTAGGCAGGCAAACCTGGCTTTTGGGCGTGGATCGACGTGGTCGTCGATCCATCTCGTCGATCTGTGCTCCTGGAAAAACGGATCGACGTCCTTCATCGATCTAGCTCGTCGGTTCGTGCTCCTGGATTTTTAGATCGACGAACCCTCGTCGATCCATGTCACCGGTATAACGTCCTGGACTTTTGGATCGATGAACCTACGTCGATCTGTTTCGTCGATCCAGCACCCTGAAAAAATGGATCGACGTGTCTCATCGATCCTCTTCGTTGATCCATCTTCAGAAACTTTCTCCACACTTTTCTCTTCAAGTTTAAATCCTCCATATTCAAAAACTCAAAGAAACATAATCATAGAGCTAAAACAAGAATATATACAAGGATAGCCATGGGATTGCCTCCCAAGTGCGCTTGTTTAAAGTCTTTAGCTTGACTTTTCCAACTTTTTTAGGCATGAGTGGGATCTTGAAGAAGGCATGAGCTTGTCTCCTCCTTAGATGCATTCACCAAGTATGGCTTGACTCTGTGACCATTCACTGTGAAGCTCTCTCCATTCTTCCCAATCAAAGTGATGGCTCCATAAGGCAAAACTTCTTGAATCTCAAAAGGGCCTCCCCACCTTGACTTGAGCTTACCTGGAAATAACTTCAGCCTAGAGTTGTAGAGAAGAACCTTGTCACCAGCACTTAGCTCCTTCTTCACAATCCTCTTGTCATGAAAAGCCTTGGTCCTTTCCTTGTAGATCCTAGAGCTCTCATATGACTCAAGTCTAATCTCCTCAAGCTCTTGGAGTTGAACCAATCTCTTTTCTTGAGCAGTCTTTATGTTATAGTTGAGAAGCTTTACAGCCCACAAAGCCTTGTGTTCAAGCTCTACTGGTAGATGACAAGATTTTCCATACACAAGGTTGAAAGGAGATCTCCCAATTGGTGTCTTAAAAGCTGTCCTATAAGCCCACAAAGCATCATCAAGCTTGATAGACCAATCCTTTCTTGTTATACCAACTGTTTTCTCAAGGATAGCCTTGATCTCACGGTTTGAGACCTCCACTTAACCACTAGTTTGAGGGTGGTAAGGGGTGGCTACCTTGTGCTTTACACCATGCTTGTTCAATAGCCCTTCAAAGACCTTGTTGATGAAGTGGCTTCCCCCATCACTAATCACAACTTTTGGTACACCAAACCTTGGGAAGATGATGCTCTTGAAAAACTTCACTACTACCTTGGAGTCATTTGTAGGGCTTGCAATGGCTTCAACCCATTTTGAGACATAATCAACTGCTACCAAGATGTACTTGTTGCCATAAGAAGAAGGGAAAGGTCCCATGGAGTCTATACCCCATACATCAAACAGCTCCACTTCTAGAATTGGGTTTTGGGGCATCTCATCTCTCTTGCTTATGTTCCCCTTTCTTTGGCAAGGCTCACACTTCTTGATATACTCATGAGTATCCTTGAACAAAGTTGGCCAACAAAATCAACTTTGAAGAAACTTTGTAGATGTCTTGAATGTTGCAAAATGACCCCCATACTTAGACCCATGACAATGAAAGATCACACTCTCAAACTCATCTTGAGCCAAACATCTTATATATATCCCATCAGCACATCTCTTGTAGAGGTAAGGCTCATCCAAATAGAAGTGTGCCACATCTCTCAAAAACTTCTTCTTGTGATAGGAGTTGAGATGAGTGGGCTATTCATTGCAAACCAAGTAATTGACAAAATCAGCATACCAAGGCAAAGCTTTGTCTTCTAGAACTTGAATTTCTTCAAGCTTTCTTACAATCCCATGAACACTAGCAATGCTCTTGATCATCATAATCTGTTATTCTGGAAGGGAATCATTGATTGGCAAAGCATCCTCAATCCTCATTCTTGACAAATTATCAGCTACACCATTCTCTACACCCTTCTTGTCAACTATCTCCATATCAAACTCTTGGAGAAGCAAAATCCATCTAAGGAGCCTTGGCTTGGTCTCCTTCTTGGCATAGATATGGCGCAAGGCTGCATGGTCTGTGTATACTATCACCTTTGAACCCACCAAATAGGATCTAAACTTCTCAAAAGCAAACACCACATCCAAGAGTTCTTTTTCTGTTGTAGCATACTTGACTTGGGCTTCATCAAGTGTTCTACTTGCATAATAGATCACATGGAGCTTCTTGTCTTTCCTTTGACCAAGAACAACTCCAACAGCAAAGTCACTAGCATCAGCCATGATCTCAAAGGGTAGACTCCAATCCGGTGCTTGAACAATAGGAGCACTTACAAGTGCTTTCTTGATTGTCTCAAAGGCTTGCAAGCACTCTTCATCAAACTGAAAGTCCACTTCCTTGCAAAGGAGTCTTGTCAAAGGTCTAGCAATCTTTGAAAAGTCCTTTATGAATCTCCTATAAAAGCCAGCATGCCCAAGGAAGCTCCTTATGCTTTTCACATTGGTTGGTGGTGCCAAGTTAACCATGACATCGATCTTGGCCTTGTCTACCTCTATACCATCTTCAGAAATCTTATGACCCAACACAATCCCTTGATTGACCATGAAGTGACACTTTTCCCAATTGAGCACCAAGTGAGATTCTTCACATCTTTGTAGAACCCTGCAAAGATTAGAGAGACAAGCAGAAAAAGAGGCACCATATACAGAAAAGTCGTCCATGAACACTTCTACCATTTCCTCAATGAGATCAGAGAAGATACTCATCATGCACCTTTGAAAGGTGGCTGGAGCATTACATAACACAAATGGCATCCTTCGATATGCAAAGGTACCATAAGGGCATGTAAAAATAGTCTTCTCTTTATCATTAGGATGAATGGGTATTTGGAAGAACCCACTATATCCATCAAGGAAACAATAGAAAGGATGGTTAGCCAATCTTTCAAGCATTTGATCAATAAAAGGAAGAGAGAAGTGATATTTTCTAGTAGAAGCATTAAGTTTTCGGTAGTCAATACACATCCTATGGACAGTTATGGTTCTAGTTGGTATTAACTCATCTTTATCATTCTTAATAACAGTGATTCCCCCCTTTTTAGGAACTACATGCACTGGAGAAACCCAAGTGCTATCACTAATAGGGTAAATCACATTAGCTTCCAAGAGTTTTAAAATTTCTTTCTTCACAACTTCATTAAGGATTGGGTTTAATCTTCTTTGGTGTTCAATAGAGGAAGTGTTTTCATTTTCAAGGTGAATCCTATGAGTACAAAGTATAGGAGATATGCCCTTGATATCACTCAAAGAGTAAACAATAGCTCTCCTATACTTTCTCAACTCATTAAGGAGAGAGTTGAGCTCATCATCACTTAAGCAATCATTAACAATCACAAGATAAGTAGAGTTAGGGCCTAAGAAAGCATACCTTAGTCCAATGGGAAGTGGTTTGAGGTCCACCTTTGGGGCCTTTAGTTCACTCCAATCCTCATCAAGATCCTTAGCCAATTCGCCATCCTCAAGCTCCTCTAGCTTCTCCTCTTGACCTTGACTTGAAACCTCAACACTCATGGACCCTTTGTCTTTGTCTTGCTCCTCACATGAAGCTACCAATCTTGTAAAACTGTCCTCCCCATCTAGAGCCTTGCGTGAATCAAGCAATTGCGTGTATGCTTGTGTTTCATCATCCAAGTACCCTTCTTCTCCATGTGGTTTAGTAAGAGCAGTACCAAGGTGATCTTCTTGAGCTAATTTCTCTAGCAACTCATCAGCTAGCTCATCCATGGTCTCAATGTAGAACACTTGACCATCAATGGTAGGTTTCCTCAAAGTCTCTTTTATATCAAACTTCAGCTCAACTCCCTTTCCAAGATGTAAAGCTATCTTCCCATGCTTAACATCTATTATAGCACCAGCTGTGGCTAGGAAAGGTCTTACCAAAATCAAAGGATCCTTTGGATCATCATCCATCTTGAGAACCATAAAATCTGTGGGAATGATGAAGTTGCTCACCTTGAGAGGCAAGTCTTCAAGTACTCCAATAGGCATCCTCACACTTCTATCAGCTAGTATCAAGGAGATTCCACATTCCTTGTACTTAGTGAAGCCAAGCTTCTTAGCAATTGAGAAGGGCATGAGGTTGATGCTAGCTCCAAGATCACACAAGCAATTTTCAAACCCAAGAGGACCTAGTGCACAAGGTATTGTGAAAGATCCGGGGGTCTCCTAGCTTCTTTGGTATCACCTTGCTTTGGATTATGGCACTACACTCTTGAGACACTAGCATAACTCCTTGGATGTCTCTTGCCCTTTGTGCTACAGTATCCTTCAAGAACTTAGCATATTGTGGGATCATCATGAAAGCATCAACCAAAGGCATCTTGAGCTCAATGTCTTTGATTTGCTTGTCAAACAAAGCCTTGTATTTCTCCATCAATTGCTTCTTGAATCTATCGGGAAAAGGAAGCTTAGGCTTGTAAGGTGGAGGAACAAATCTTGTCTCTTTCTTGTGCACATCCTCCTTTGGCTTCTCCTTTACCACTTCCTTACTCTTCTTTGTAATCCAAGCATCATCAAAAGTCACAGCATCTTGATCTTTTTCAAAGCTATCCTCCCCATCTTGAATCTCAATGTCCTCATTGATCAAAGGACTTGTCCTTGGAGGCAACTCCTTTCCACTTCTCAAAGTAATAACATTGATGTATTCCTTGGGGTTTGCCTCACATTTTCCAGGTAGTGTACCTTGAGAATTAGAGCTAGAAGCCTTGCCTTTCTCAAGTTGCTTGAACTTTTGTTGTAGACCTCCAATTTGAGTAGCAAGTTCATTTAATGAAGAATCCATCCTTGTGTTGATTTCAGCAATCTTCTTTCCCATATTAGCATCACTATAAGCTTGACCTTGAAGAAATTGATGAAGCATAAGTTGGATGTAGTCTTGTAGAGTACCTTGAGTTTGAGCAAAACCTGGTGGAGGACCTTGATTATTCATTTGACCACTAAAGTTACCTTGGTTACCTCCTTGGTTGTAAATCATTTGAACAAAACCCTTTTGTTGATTGTTGAAAAACACAAAAGAATTAAATTGAGAAAATTGTAGAGAGTAGACTTGATCTTAAGGATTGGCAACATTAGTACTCCTATAAGAGAGATTATTGTTTCCCTTATAGTTGTTATTGTAGTTGTTGTTGTAGCCTCCTTGTCCACTCACATAGTTTACCTCTTCTTCACCCTCTAGAGACCCATCTTGAACATCACAATACTCTTGATTATCACACAAAAAATGGACATGTCTTTGGTTGGAGGACATAAGCTTGTCCATCTTAACATGAAAAGACTTCATCTCTTTCTTTGTAGACTCATACTCACTTCCCCTTGAAGCTCTATCATAATCCTCATTGTAGTTACCATCACTCAAGGCAAGATTCTCAACAAGCTCTAAACCATCTTCTACATCTTTACCCAAGAAGTTACCATTGCTAGCTGTATCAAGAAGCATCCTTATCTTTGGTAGAACACCTCTATAGATGGTGCTTAGAAGAGACTCTTGTGTGAAGCCATGATGAGGGCATTGCATTGTGTAACCCTTGAATCTTTACCATGCTTCATTGAAGGAATCATTGTTCTTTTGGGTGAAGCTAGAAATATCATTCCTCAACTTGGCTGTCCTTGAGTTTGAGAAGAACTTGGATAAGAAAGATTTCTTGCACTCATCCCATGTAGTGATAGTACCTTGAGGCAAAGTTTTCTCCCATTGCCTTGCTCTATCTCCAAGAGAGAAGGGAAATAGTCTTAGCTTGAAAGCATCTTCACTCACACCATTCATCTTGAACAAGACACAAACTCTATCAAAGTTATCCAAGTGATCTAGAGGATCCTCCATTGGCAACACATGAAAATTGTCTTGTTGAACCATAGAGATGAAAGCTGGCTTCACCTCAAAAGTATTGTTTTGAACTGGTGGAGGATTGATACCATAGCGATTTTGGTGTGTATTTGGAGCATCTCTAGCCCCTATAGTCCTCCCTAGCCTTGGCGCATGTAAGGGGTTTCCATTTCTCCTTTGTGCTTGCGCCATGTTCATTGGAGGAGCTTGTTCCCTTTGTTGTTCTTCCATTCTCAACCTTTCTACCCTTTGAGCTTCTCTTCTTGCTAGTCTAGCAACCCTTTCCAATTGATCAATCTCTTGAAATCCTTGGAAGTTGTCCCCTTGTGACCTCAAATGCATGCAAGGAAAAACTGAAATTTAGAAAAGTAGATAGTCAATAGACACAAAAGGAATACTTAGTCTCAAACTAAACTCAAATCCTAATGACCAATCCCAATATGGCAACGGCGCCAAATTGATACAAGACTTTTTTATCTTGCAAACAATTCCTCAATTGCTCATATCATTGCAATATTTGAGGTATCAATCCATCTTGGGAATAATTGATGCAATAGGAATACAAAATTCAATTTGAGATAAGCTAAAGTGGTAAATGCAAGTCACAAGCAATAATTAAAAACTAAACACAGCCTAAGAGAGATACTACTAGAGCAATAATGTCAAAATAAACCTTAATCACTACTAATTAAGCACTAACAAAAGATTAACTACTAAGCAAGATTATCAAATTACTAAAAATGAAATCTAGGGATGGAATCATTGATTTGGGAAACTAAATGGACAACCTTGCAATCATTTAAGCAACTAATAAAGCCATCTCTATGCCTAGAACACTAATTAAAGACTAATCCATGATGTGTGGTAATAATCCCTTCACTAATCACCCTAATGAACTAATGATGTTTTAGCATTAGAATAATTAGCAAGCATTAATCTCAAGTCTAAATAGCATGATAAACACCCTAGACAACTAATGATGTGTTAGGCTAGGTATGTAAATCTCCTAATAAGTTGGTTCAAGCATTTCATCAAACACTTGGTGGGTGGATGAAATGCCTATGATCCAAATTAGCAAAGATTAGCTATTTGGCTTTAGGAATCACTTATTAGAAAGAGAGATGAAAGAATCTAACCTAGATTGCAAGATTGAAACATTAGAATCCCTAATCTAACCCATCCCTAAGCTTCTAAGAGAACTACTCACTAATCATGATTAAGCCCATCAAATCAAAGAGAGAAGATAAGCAAAACATGATTAGAGATGGAATAAACAAGAAATCTAAAAGAGATATTGCATTAACTCAAGATTCAAAGCATAAACATAGAATTTGCCAAAAGAGGCTAAAAGTTCTTGACAAGACTTAACAGAAAAAAGCTTAGAATAAAAATTAGGTCTAAAGAGTATTTATAGGGGGACCCATGAAAATGAAGAAAAAGAACTCGTCTGGGGTTGGATCGACGTGTTCATCGATCCAGTACGTCGATCCAACACTTTTATAAAAACGGATCGACGACTCGTCGATCCTCTTCATCGATCCGTGCTCATGGTCTTGGCTTCTGGTCCGGCGTGGTACGTCGATCTGGCTCGTCGATCTGTCGTCCTGGAATTTTGGATCGACGAGACTACGTCGATCCATGCTCCTGGAAATCTGGATCGATGGGCTTCATCGATCTGTTGCCAGAAATCTTCTTCTTCATCTTTCTTGTTGCTTCTTGTCCCTCCAAGTGGAATGCATCATTCTTCAAGTCCATCCTCAACTCCCAAGCGTCCTTTTTACCTAATTAAGGTCCCAAATGCAACAAAACATGCAAAGAACCATGCAAGAACACTCTAGGACTCTAAATGATCAAATGCAACACTATGATGCTATATTAGACTCTAAAATGATGATAAACCTACACTATATGGATGCTAAAATGATTCAAAATACAGACATATCACTTGTCGAGGTTCATCATGCGCTTATCCATATCAGCTACGGGGGTCGTGATCCATGCTCGATATGATATGCTCGTCCTCCATTTGAGATCTCCCTTCTTGGTTTCTTCTTCGGACCATCCTAAAGCTCCTAAGAAAACACTCCAAAATGCAAAAACCTAACCTAATGCATCTAATCCTATCATGAGTGAAAACGTGATGAAAACTAAGATGAAAGTGAAAGAATGAGGTCCTAACTAGCATGAAATATGTGCTAAAAACATGCAATTTACAGAGATATCAACACCCCCAAATTTTCCTTTTTGCTTGTCCTCAATCAAAAGCCAACCGGAGGGGTGAGGTTTTAAAAGAAAAGGTGTAAGTTTGAATCCAAAACGCCATTTAAAAGAAATCAACTCAATGTCTAAGTTCAGGTTTCTAGGATGCAAGTCGAATTCTACCTATCCAAAAAGCCTTAGCAACATTCATCACAATATCAAGCAAAATCAATCCTAACTTAGATGCACATTCAAATTCCCAATTTCCTTTCACATTCATTAAGAAATTTAAAGCATGGATCTCATTCATGCCTGTCAATTAACTCACTTGGTTCAGGATAAGGTCACGAGCTAAGTATGAACTCGTAGTGCGAACGGGTTAAGTGTTTTAGTGGGATCACTCTTGAAAGGAGCCTTCTTAATGCAAAACGCTAAGGGTAAAAACCAATGGATGCATACAAGGCTAGACTCCCATCTACCCAGAACATCTATTTCGTTTCCTACCCTAGTATAAACTGCTCCCTCCTAAGGTACCCTTTCTTTTGGCATTTCACCTATCCCCGATATTACTCCTCGATATCACCTTTCCTGGTCATTTCGGGGGACTTCTTCTTTGTTGGAGATCGGTTTCGGCTTCCTGGTTTCTTTGTTGCGTTCCTTGCGTTTCACCTTTGGTGTTGTTGGCCGGATTTAGACTTTGTTGATTGACCTTCTTTTGCTTTATTTTGGAATCGCCTTTTTCTTCTTTTGTTTTCAAGCGTTTTTGGTGCCGCCATCTCCTTTATACGTGTCCCCGTCTGACTCTTTGGTATCTTTCCTTTTTCCTTCTGTCAATGTATAATCAATCGGAATACACCCCCTTTTTCTAGTCTACCCAGTAATATCGGCTCTTTATTTCGGTATGTAGCCGATTTCAGTATCTCACCAACTAACCTAGTGTTGACTCGAGATGTGAGCCAACGTCTACATGGAAATCTAACCTTGTCGGTCTAAACCCAACACTTTTTGCCTAAGAAGATTCAAAAATGGTGCGGAGGCCTCACATGTTCTCACAAAAGAGTTTATGGTTTAAAACAAAGGTTTTGGTTTCGGGTGTGATCTGGTACTTGGACTAGCAGAAGGGTGGTAAAAAGGAAAAGAAAGTCCAATTGAAATCTATGAGTTATTTGACAAGTATGAACAAGATAATTAGATTTTCAACTTAACAATTCAAGTTCATTAGGGAAATGGTTCAAATCGCAATACATCAAGGTAAAACCGAATTTCACATGACAAATTGCAAATGTGGTGCTGCCTTAAGCTCAGTCTAATTCAAAATGCATCAAATAACAAGAACTAAGGCATTGAATTCATGACTTAAAAATGGCTATGTACAAGGATTCACTACACTTAACACCTTATGTGAATGCTTATGAATCCTAAATGAATGCATATAGACTCGATCCTAAAATGGAGATGCAACTATATGAATCTTTTTGTGGAACAAATTTTTCAAATTTTTCAAAATTTTCAATTTTTATTTTTGTGTTTTTTTATGTAAGTTTAATGAATGCATGATAGTTAATTTAAGTAATGCATACGTACTCCCCAAAACTTAAATCACACATTTCTTGTGTGATAGAAGAAAGAAAGAATACGGTCCTAAGAGAATGCAAAAATGTTTAAGCAAAAGGCAAAAATAAAAGGGAAAATGCTTATATACAATGGTTTTGGAGTGGTATCTCATTGTTCAGTGTGATGTGAGGACGTGGTGTCCTCACTGGTCGAGAAGGAAGGGTTGTCTGATTCTGGTATCGGGGACTGGCTCGCACGCCTTTTCCTCGATATGCCATCTTCTTGGCAGGAATGTATTCCCGGCTCACTACGCTCGTGTTCTCTTGGCAGGAACGAGAAAGAATGCCTCTCCTGGTGCGTTTGGCTGTCTGCTTCGTCAGATTCCTCCTCTTCACTTCTTTCTGATTCCTCCGGAGACATATCGGCTTCAAGCCGTGGTGATGATGTCGAGCCCTTCAGCTTCAAGGTAAGCGACTTGATTTGGATTTTCAGGCCTTTCACATTCCCTTTGATTCCTTTCACTGTGGAGACTAACTTCCTGATCGAACGATCTTGCCACTTGCAGTACCACTGGAGCACGTTGATCCTATCGTGAGCTGTCGTGAGAGTTTGGTGTGTTGCACTAGTGATTGAATCGAAATGATAACAATCCCTCCATATAGAGGGAAACCAAACTCGTCAGTAGGGTCATCATAGCCGCCTTCATCCTCTTCTTCTTCTTCAGCAACCATATCGGTTTCTTCCCGATATTCCTCCTCGTAGTCCCCATGGAAATCAGCTCCATAAGGGAAAAGATGCTCGTCCTGCGGCTCGAAATCTAGATGCTTAGGCTCCCTTATCGTGGTCAAATACGGGTTCGGTAGGAACAACACGGCTGCCTATCCTGATGGGAGGGTGAACTGATATCGGTGTCCATGCCGATATGGTTTTCCGAGAAACTGGCACTTCTTCAAGTACGCTATGTCTATCCAACGGATCCCGTGAGTTGGCTCCTCTAGATCGACACCAGCCTCTCTCAGGATGGCAGATACAACTCCTGCACAGCCCACTTGAGACCTATCGCTCGGTGTGGAGATCATCCATGACTTGTAATGGAGGAGCTCCTTGAGAAATATCGTGATCAACCCGGTGCTCCTTCTGCTTCCCTTTAGTTCGAACTCGTTCCAGGTCTCTTGAATGATTTCTACCAGACCGTCATCCATTATCTTCAGCTCCTTAGTCAGGACAGCTCCACATTCTTTTCTTGCAAAAAAGTATTATGCAATGGCTCTTTGCACATACCTTAAGGCTGGGTGCCTTATCCTGGTGCTCTTGTTCACTCCGGCCTTGTAAGTTCCCACCCCAATGTGCATCTACAGTGCCTCCAGATCCTCCCTTTCTATATTCAGGGTCATCTCGCGCATATCACCTTGGCTAAATCCGAATATCGACTCCAGTTCCCGAAATGACATTCGGTGAGTATCACTTCCATACTTGAATCGGATGTAGCCATCACCGTCTTCCTCTGGAGTCTCTTCTCCAAAAGCGTAGAAGGTCACCTCCAGTGTTGCAAGGAACTGGAAAGTTGCTTCTTCATGGGATGCATAGGCATTTTCCATGAATCGCTTTTGACCCATTGCATTGAAAAGGATTTGGCAGTCTTCGTAGATACTCAATTCGATCATTGTTTCCTCGTGGGGGTAGCATGTGGCTTTGAACTCCATTCGCCTGAATGCTGCACGCATTTCAGCTAGGGTGTGTCGGGAACTCGTATTTCTCCTTTCCGATGCACGTGTGGGTGAGCGCACTATAGCCGCTCTGCTGGAACTTACAACTGGTCTCTTTCCTTCTCTCTTCTCTGTTTGGTATTCCCTTGATCTCCCAAGAACAGCTCCGCTTCTCGTTGCTCCTACCATTGTACCTAACAATCAAAAACACCCGAAATTGTGTAAGCACAAGGAAAAACACTAAGAGAAAATGTTATCTTGCATGTACGTTTAAGCCTAAGGCAACTCTATTCATGACTAAAGAGACCTAAGCAAACATATTCGAATTATTACTAGATCGGGATAAATCCTAGATCGTGAAGGATAAAGAATTTTCCTTATAAGTTGTTCTTCACAGATTCAGGTTTTAGACAAGCATGCATTAATCAAAAGGGGAGGAAGGGGATTTCCAAAATCTCAACATTTCAAGAGAATTTAGCTGTGAAGCTATCCCCACAAATAGATATGCCAAAATTCCAGAAAATCTTACAAAAAAACATAAGTGTTTATGAAAAATTGTCTACCAAATGTTTTTCCATCTACTCTCAAACCCCTAATGCGACAAATCTAAACAATCCTAAGCAATACTCAATCATATCGATCTAGAGCAAATATTTATCTTAGCACGACATCTGCAAAAATTCTTGGAAGGTTGCACAGACTCGGGTTGCGAAATTAAAAGCTAAAGACTATTTTCTGGGTTAGAGAGTGATGGGGAATGAAAACGAGAGAGGCGATGGATTTTATAAAGAAGAGACAAGGGGAGAAAAAGGGTTTGACTAGGGTTTCTCGGTTTGGGGAAGAGTTGTCGGCTATCCCCAACCAAGTATTCTTGCCTTATCCGGAAAAGTGGGCCATAGATTTTGAGCGCTTTTCTCGGATTGGCTAAGTCTAAATATCCTGTTACCTGGACGGCCATATCGGGTTGAATCTGATATGGTTTGATTGCCGTTTTGGATATCGGCTGATTCTCGATATGTGACCACGGTGAAGGTTGTCTAGCTTGGGCTTCATTCTATATCGGCTACACACCGTTGTGTCTGCTCGACAGAGAATGCCCAGGGACAATATCATGGTGTTAACCCGATATTACATCTCGATGCTGTGCTAGACAACTTATCATAGGTTTTAGCTCCTCTCATGTGTAAGTGACCCCACCATATCTTTCATGGGATCCTGAAAACATTGAACTAGACTAGAAAAAGCATTAATATGTACATGGATAAGCTTGGGGTGCCTCCCAAGAGCGCTTTGTTTTGAGTGACTTATCTTGACTTTCCTTGATCTTTTTTTCAGTGTGAAAGGGGGAAATGAACACCCCTCGATCCTGTGGGAGGATCTTTAGTTTCCTTAATCACAGAGATGAAATCAGCCAGAGATACATTGGATGTCCCCTCTTTGCTTACCTTAGAACCCACTTGATTGGTCAAATCAGTGTCTTTTATCACCTTAAGGTAAGGAAAGGGTCTGACCTTTCCCTTGCATTTCAACTTGTATCTCATCTCACATTAGCAGAGAGAATAGGTTTAAGAGTCATACCTTCCAGAAGATCACCGAGGGTTGGTCCTTTCACATAGGACTTCTTGCAAGTGATCACCTCTTTCGGTGCTTCTTGGACTTCTTTTGGCTGTTCCAAGAACATAGCGTTGAGCGAAACTCCATCAAAGCTAGCTCCACTGTAGCATATTTCCAAGGATGGGTTTTGGGTTTTCTCAATCGCCTTCTTGAGCACAAGGGAGTATGGATGCTCCTTTTTGTCGATTCTCTTCCTCTTTGTGTCAAAATGCATCACCAAGCTCCCGGTTAGCCTTACCTCCACCTTGCCGCTTCTGCAATCAAGCATAGAACCGGCAGAGGCTAGGAAAGGTCTTCCCAACAGAAGGGTCTCTTTGACATCTTGGTCCATTTCTATCACTAGGTAGTCGCTTGGTAATAGCACATTTCCAATCCTGAGAGGCAAGTCTAGTAGCTTCCCAACTGTCTTCTTTCACTTCCGTCGGCCAGTGATAATGGCTTCTTGCAGTCGGTATAAGTGTCAAATCCAAGACGCTTAGCTGTGGCTAGACTCATAACGTTGATGCTTGCTCCGAGATCACACAAACAGTCTTCAAAGGTGATTCCTCCGAGTGTGCATGGAAGAGTGAATGATCCCGGATCTTCAAGCTTCTTCACTACTAAGGTTTCTTCCTTAGGTTTCAAGTTTGGGAGAGATTTTGTGCTTTGAAATTTTTTATTTGGATCATATTTTCTGTTTGCATCCTTGAGTCCTCATGCATTCACTTAATTGAAAAAAAAAAATCAGAAAATTTTTAAAATTTTCAAAACAAAATTCTTGTAGTTACATTTGCATTTTTATTTATCTAGGATTTCATTCATATGCATTGGGAGCAATGATGAGAAAATTCAAGTAGGTTGTTAACTTTTGTGTTCAATTCAACACCCTAGTTAGTAGTTCTCTAATGCTTGTGAATAGATTTGAAAGTAAGTAAGAACCATGCTTGGACCACCTCATTTGTCACTAGTTTTTTGTTGAAATGGGTCTTGAAATTGATAGCCAACTCTACTCACTTAAAACCGAATTTTGACATTTAATTATCATGCTTGCATTGAAAGTAAATCTATGGATTAAAATACTTGAGCTTTCTTATCCACTTTACCACCCTTTCGCTAGCTCAAGTAGCACCCGTTACCATAACCAATCTCCTTTGAAGCCAATTGTTCTTGTGTGATTGTTTGTGAGGCCTTTATTTCGATCGAACCTCGGATAAAGTGTTAGGTTTGGGACGATAAGTATAGGTTTTCATGTATATTCTAGCCTTACATTTTGGGGCTAGCTTTAGGCTTAGGATTTGGGTGTTTGAATGGTTGTGGTATATTATTGTGTTTAGTGGAAAAGTGTGAAAATAAAGAAGTGTTGGAAGAAGGGCTTGGCGGAAAATAAGGGGAAGAATGGTTTGAAATGGAGAGTCTTGGGTTTTAGAAGGAATATCTCTAAGTAAATAAAACATTCTATATATGCTAGGTGGTCTTAAGAAAGCAAAAGAGCCAAGGATTGCCAAAGAAAATATATATATATATATATACAAGGCTACCTAGAGATCAAAGAAGAGCTAAGATAATAAGGATAGACTACTCCATTCACCTAAAATGATAGGTGTAAGAAGTTCCCCCTTAGAGCTTTTAAAAGAAGGCAAATGTTCGAAATTCAAAGGGTTTAGCAAGGCACAAAGAGCCTTGGGGGAAAAGGGTTGATTTTAGAGGGTTGAGTGAGCAAACAAATAAATGAGAGGGGTTTAGGATCATTGATAACATTTTGGGTAGATGAAAATCTATGCTTGTATGCATCACTTGTTTCTTACCTTTAGCATTATGAATATGGTTCAATCTTTCTTGAGTGTTACCCTTACTTAAATGCAAAACCGGATGAATTGAGATGATTTTTATCTCAAAACCCTGTCCCTAAGCCAAATGAATTTACTTTCCTTGCAATGACATGATTCACGGTTTCACACTTAATGAATGTTAAAGAGTTGGTTTGATAGGGAGGCTTGTTTTGATTGAATTCTAGGTACACTTGACTGCTGAGATGGGTATGGCTAACTCTTTTGAAGTATGATAGGTTCGCACGCATTTTAGAACTAAGAACTTGGATGTTGAGTTGATCATTATTTTTAGCAACCTTGGATATTGAGCTCCCACCTTTAAACCTCTCTCCCTAGTTTAGATTTTGTTTGCTTGAGGGCAAGCAAAATGCAAGTTTGTGGGAGTTGATAAACTCATATATTTCGCATATTTTGCTTACATTTAAAATAGGTTTTCATGTTTACAACACTCATAATAGACTAGTTTGAATCAATTGTCTTATTTTAGGTCCCTAGGCACTTTGCATTAGCATTTGCATATTTGTTGCATTCTTGCATAGGTTGTTTTGCACACACTGGAGCTATGGAGGGTGTGTGGATCTGCTAAGGAGCAAAGGGGAGTCTATGGACACTTAGGAGAATTCAGGCATGAAGCATAGGAGCCGAGATCGAGCTAGGCAGGTCGATCTAGAAGAGATCGACCACAAGATCGAGTCACAGAGCCGCTCCAAGGAAGAAGATCGAGGTCGAAGATCGACCAAGATGATCGAGCGCGAGCACTGACGCAGAAGAAGAACGAGAGCAAGATCGAGGTTAGAACTCGATCATACAAAGATCAAGTAAGCGATCGGCAGAGGCACCCGATCTCCCTGACTGGATCAAGTACGCGATCGAGCAAAGAGAGTCATTCTGCGCACACGATCGAGTCTGAGATCGACGATCAAGCTCGATCTCCAACCTTAACAGCTTATGCGATTTTGAACTTTTGTGAGGGGACCATTCCCTCTTTGGTATAAAAGGATTGTGACCTATTTTTGGTCACAATCACCACCTTGTACACGATTTGTCTCTCCTCTTTTAGCCTAAGAACACCACTGTTATTCTTTTGAAGCTTTTCATGTTTAAAAACCTTAACCTTTTAGTTAATCTTTAGTACCTTTCTTAATTTCTTTGTTTAAATCACTTAATCATGTTTAGCTTTCTTTCTTTTACGTTTTCAAGCATTTTAATCATGCATAGTGAGTAGTAATCTTTTGGATATGCGATTTGGGGTGATTAAGGGGTTTAAAGGTTTAAGCTTTGGTCTTTTTCTAGTTCTTCATCTATTCTGTTCTTGGATTTGGGTGATTAAAGCCTAGATGATCTCGAGAGAGACATCTTTGATCTCAGGGATTTCCTTCTCTTAGCAGATTAGGGAGATCCCTTAAAATCAAATCCAAGAGACTAATCTATCCTTTCCCAAACATCATGGATGTAAAGGGGATTAGTTAAGTCACGATTTGAGATCTATGAATCAGGCTCTTCATCCTTTCTTTCCACCACGATCAATGGGTTAGGAGGAAGGGATGAGGAAGGGTTTCATACCCCACACAATGGATGAAGCTAGCCTTAGCTTCTCAAGTCTTAGAGAAAGCACAAAAAGTGTAGATCCATTTTTGCAAAACCCAAAGTTTAAATCTTCAACCTCCTTAAAGTGATTCCCAAACAGTGAATCCATTTTTTAGTATCTGAAAATATAAAAAGCACTTCCTTTAGTTTAAAATTTCAGTCTTGTAACTTAAATCAACTTAGTTGCTTATTTCTTGCTTTAGGATCTTAAAATTAATAAAGTTGCATTTTTGACATTGTTAGTATTTTAAAAATTCCATAATGTCATATTTCGCACCCTGGAAGAAGTTAGGAGTCACAAGAGTTTTATTTCTAGTTTTTAAAATTCGTCTTGAGTATTTGGCAATTTCCTGTTTTATCTATCTTTAGATTTGCATTTTCTCAAATTAGTAGTCGAGCCTTTTAAATCCTTAAAAGTAGTTTTCTAATTGTTTAACCACTTGGTAGGGATTTTAAAATTATTTTCAAGTTCAGTAGAACGTCACAAATAGTTTATTTCGAATTAATCATCCAATTACTACGAATCTACTTATCTTTACAAAAAGTTCGTGTATTCTTGGTATCCATTCAAATCTCACAAGTTAGATTGACCCTTAAGTATTGTAATGACATGAGCATGCTAAAAGCTTTGATTAACATGAAAAACATCTGTTATCACTCCCCACTTTTGTAGGGTATCATTTTACTTTTGTATCCACTTTTTGTTTATAGACAAGTATCATCATCGTGCTTAAAACAAACTTTTAATGAGTCATTTAAACAAAATGGAGTAACTAAACTAGAAATCGTCCTTAGGGGCACTAAATGGTTGAAAGAGAAGAATCTATTACTTGGTTCTTATTCCGTTGAGGACCATTTGGACTAGATGATTAGTAGAGTTTCTATTTCCTCAACGGAATGAGAAACAAGTAATAGATGCTTCTCGTTCTACCATTATGAGCCCCAAATGAGTATTACTAGCCTAGTTACTCCATTATGTTTTTATAACTCATTAGAAGTCCGTTTTAAGCATCCTTGGGTTTAAAGATTTGTTTCGGATCTCATAGGACCTTTTTAAACTTGTATTCCCCGTATGGACTAGATGATGAGTAGACTTCATATTTCCTCAACGGAATGAGAAAATAAGTAATAGATGCTTCTCGTTCTACCATTACGAGCCCCAAATGAGTATTACTAGTCTAGTTACTCTATTATGTTTTTATAACTCATTCAAAAGTCCGTTTTAAACATCCTTGGGTTTAAAGATTTGTTTCGGATCTTCATAGGACCCTTTTAAACTTGTATTCCCCGTTTGGACTAGATGATGAGTAGACTTCATATTTCCTCAACGGAATGAGAAATAAGTAATAGATGCTTCTCGTTCTACCATTACGAGCCCCAAATGAGTATTACTAGTCTAGTTACTCCATTTTGTTTCTATGAATCATTAAAAGTCCGTTTTAAGCATTCTCGGATTTAAAGATTTGTTTCGGATCGTCATAGGACCCTTTTAAACTTGTATTCCCCATTTGGACTAGATGATGAGTAGACTTTCTATTTCCTAAACGGAATGAGAAACAAGTAATAGATGCTTCTCGTTCTACCATTACGAGCCCCAGATGAGTATTACTAGTCTAGTTACTCCATTTTGTTTCTATGACTCATTAAAAGTCCGTTTTACGCATTCTCGGCTTTAAAGATATCAGATCTTCATAGTACCCTTTTAAACTTGTATTCCCCATTTGGACTAGATGATGAGTATAGTATTGATTTCCTCAATGGATTGAGAAACAAGTAATAGATGCTTCTCGTTCTACCATTACGAGCCCCAAATGAGTATTACTAGTCTAGTTACTCTATTATGTTTTTATAACTCATTAAAAGTCCGTTTTAAACATCCTTGGGTTTAAAGATTTATTTCGGATCTTCATAGGATCCTTTTAAACTTGTATTCCCCATTTGGACTAGATGATGAGTAGACTTTATATTTCCTCAACGGAATGAGAAACAAGTAATATATGCTTCTCGTTCTACCATCACGAGCCCCAAATGAGTATTACTAGTATAGTTACTCCATTTTGTTTTTATGACTCATTAAAAGTCCGTTTTAAGCATTCTCGGCTTTAAAGATTTGTTTCGGATCTTCATAGAACCCTTTTAAACTTGTATTCCCCATTTGGACTAGATGATTAGTAGACTTTCTATTTCCTAAACAAAATGAGAAACAAGTAATAGATGCTTCTCAGTCTATCATTACGAGCCCCAAATGAGTATTACTAGTCTAGTTACTCCATTTTGTTTCTATGACTCATTAAAAGTCCGTTTTAAACATTCTCACCTTTAAATATTTGTTTCGGATCTTCATAGGACCCTTTTAAACTTGTATTCCCCATTTGGACTAGATAATTAGTAGAGTTTTGATTTACTCAATGGATTGATAAACAAGTAATAGAAGCTTCTCGTTCTAACATTACGAGCCCCAAATGAGTATTACTATTCTAGTTACTCCATTATGTTTCTATGACTCATTAAAAGTCCGTTTTAAACATTCTCGGCTTTAAAGATTTGTTTCGGATCGTCATAGGACCCTTTTAAACTTGTATTCCCCATTTGGACTAGATGATGAGTAGACTTTCTATTTCCTAAACGGAATGAGAAACAAGTAATAGATGCTTCTCGTTCTACCATTACGAGCCCCAAATGAGTATTACTAGTCTAGTTACTCCATTTTGTTTCTATGACTCATTAAAAGTCC
>JAHZTW010000001.1:360130508-360219630 GCA_020283515.1 Alliaria petiolata
TCTTGAACACCGTCGTGTAGACCTCTCTTGAATACCTCTCTCGAACACCGTCGTGTACAACTCTCTTGTACACCATCGTGTATACCTCTCTAGCACACCATCGTGTACATCACTCTTGTACTCCATCGTGTACACTTTCTTGTACACCAGTACACCTCGCTTGTACACCATCTTTTACATCTCCCTATTACACCATCGGATACACCACTCTTGTACACCATCACGTACATCACTCTTGTACTCCATCATGTACACTATCATGTATACCTCAGTTTTACACCATTTTGTACACCTCTTTTGGCGTGGTGTACGTCTCTCTTGTACACCATCGTGAACACCTCACTCGTACACCATCAAGAACACCTCACTCGTACACCATCATGTACACCCTCTTGGTATTATGTAAACCCTAAATTCCCAACCCTAAACCCTAAAACCTACACCCTATATCGTAAATCCCACAACCTAAATCCTAAAACAAACTCTAAATCCTAAACCCTAAACCCTAAATCCTATACCTTAAACCTCAAACCCTAAAACCTAAACCCTAAATCATAAACCTTTAACTTTAAAACTAAACCCTAAACCCTAAACCCTAAACCCTAAATCATAAACCTTTAACTTTAAAAACTAAACCCTAAACCCTAAATCCTAAACCCTAAATCATAAACCTTAAACTTTAAAAACTAAACCCTAAACCCTAAACCCCAAACCCCAAACCCTAAACACTAAATCATAAACCATAAACCCTGAATCCTCACCCTCAGATTCTTACTCAAATGAAAAAAAATTGGAATCCACCAATTCATATCATTATGAGATAATCAAGAGTTTGACAAGGTTGATGGATTAAAAATCGTCATACAAAGCTTCACGAGTTTGATAAATTGAAGATACAAACTTACGGGTATTTTTTTTGTTGGTGTTAAAATCCAAAGAGTAAGTTAATCCACACAAAGACATAATCACACAAGCGGCCCACAACAAATCAAACAGCTTGAAACACAAGGTGATTCGGGCTGCGCATGTTTATTTTGGATCATTTTCTTCACGTTCTTGATCTTTTTATAATACATAATGAAATAGAACTTTTTGTTCGTAATGGTTCACAAAAGGAGAAATGTTATTATTTTTGATCTAAAACTAAAAAGGAATAAAACAAATAATTTTAGAGAGAAATATCTCTATACTAATATTTTAGAAAAAAGGATAATTAAAAAACATTTTTTATATATAATCTATGCTACTGAAAAAATATATTGAAAAGTATTTAGAAACAGGTTTATTTTGGGGTAAAACCAACCGAGTCCACTCGAAATATAAAAATGACCCGGCCCGAAATCTATTTGCAAAACACGTGGATCTAGTTGTCACTTAAATTAAAAAAAGATGCAATGAATTTGATAAATTTAGCGGTTTAAAAAAATAGAAAACCGACCATAAACATTGACAAAAGATGCGGATCTTTTGTTTTACACATAAATATTTTTGTCTTTCTTACTCTTTCAAATTTTGTTTTTCCTTCAAATTTATGATTCTATATAACTTATTGTAAAATATGAATTATAAGATAATATATCAACAAAAAATATTTATTTTTGCTACACATGTCGAATTTCAAAATTTTAAAAATGGATATTTGAACATATTTTTGTGTATAAAATTACATTTACAATATACATTGTACAGCCCAAAAATACGGTGTACGTACACCAAAATGCTATATAAAGCGTCTGCCGCTAGTATATGGTGTATATATAAAAATATAGTGTATACATCGTAAATCATTATAATTGAGATATAATGATTAAGCATCGTGTACAAAGAGAAGTACACCATCATGTACACCTCTAGAGGTGTATACCTGTTTTGTACTCCATAGTGTACACATCTCATGTAAACCAACGTGTACACCTTGCTTGTACTCCATCATGTATAACTCGCTTGTACTCCATCGTGTACACCTCTCTTGAACACTATCGTGTACACCTCTACCTCTATTGTATACCGTATACACCTCTTTTGCATACCATCATGTACATCACTCTTTTTCCATCGTGTACACCTCTCTTGTACACCATAGTGTACATTTTGATTGTACTCCATTGTGTACACCTCTCTTGAACACCGTCGTGTAGACCTCTCTTGAATACCTCTCTCGAACACCGTCGTGTACAACTCTCTTGTACACCATCGTGTATACCTCTCTAGCACACCATCGTGTACATCACTCTTGTACTCCATCGTGTACACTTTCTTGTACACCAGTACACCTCGCTTGTACACCATCTTTTACATCTCGCTATTACACCATCGGATATACCACTCTTGTACACCATCACGTACATCACTCTTGTACTCCATCATGTACACTATCATGTATACCTCAGTTTTACACCATTTTGTACACCTCTTTCGGCGTGGTGTACATCTCTCTTGTACACCATCGTGAACACCTCACTCGTACACCATCAAGAACACCTCACTCGTACACCATCATGTACACCCTCTTGGTGTTGTGTAAACCCTAAATTCCCAACCCTAAACCCTAAAACCTACACCCTATATCGTAAATCCCACACCCTAAATCCTAAAACAAACTCTAAATCATAAACCCTAAACCCTAAATCCTATACCTTAAACCTCAAACCCTAAAACCTAAACCATAAATCATAAACCTTTAAATTTAAAAACTAAACCCTAAACCCTAAACCCTAAATCATAAACCTTTAACTTTAAAAAATAAACCCTAAACCCTAAACCCTAAACCCTAAATCATAAACCTTAAACTTTAAAAACTAAACCCTAAACCCTAAACCATAAACCCTAAACACTAAATCATAAACCATAAACCCTAAATCCTATACCATAAACTTCAAACCCTAAAACCTAAACCCTGAATCATAAACCTTTAACTTTAAAAACTAAACCCTAAACCCTAAACCCTAAATCATAAACCTTAAACTTTAAAAACTAAACCCTAAACCCTAAACCCCAAACCCCAAACCCTAAACACTAAATCATAAACCATAAACCCTGAATCCTCACCCTCAGATTCTTACTCAAATGAAAAAAAATTGGAATCCACCAATTCATATCATTATGAGATAATCAAGAGTTTGACAAGGTTGATGGATTAAAAATCGTCATACAAAGCTTCACGAGTTTGATAAATTGAAGATACAAACTTACGGGTATTTTTTTTTTGGTGTTAAAATCCAAAGAGTAAGTTAATCCACACAAAGACATAATCTCACAAGCGGCCCACAGCAAATCAAACAGCTTGAAACACAAGGTGATTCGGGCTGCGCATGTTTATTTTGGATCATTTTCTTCACGTTCTTGATCTTTTTTTAATACATAATGAAATAGAACTTTTTGTTCGTAATGGTTCACAAAAGGAGAAATGTTATTATTTTTGATCTAAAACTAAAAATGAATAAAACAAATAATTTTAGAGAGAAATATCTCTATACTAATATTTTAGAAAAAAGGATAATTAAAAAACATTTTTTATATACAATCTATGATACTGAAAAAATATATTGAAAAGTATTTAGAAACAGGTTTATTTTGGGGTAAAACCAACCGAGTCCACTCGAAATATAAAAATGACCCGGCCCGAAATCTATTTGCAAAACACGTGGATCTAGTTGTCACTTAAATTAAAAAAAGATGCAATGAATTTGATAAATTTAGCGGTTTAAAAAAATAGAAAACCGACCATAAACATTGACAAAAGATGCGGATCTTTTGTTTTACACATAAATATTTTTGTCTTTCTTACTCTTTCAAATTTTGTTTTTCCTTCAAATTTATGATTCTATATAACTTATTGTAAAATATGAATTATAAGATAATATATCAACAAAAAATATTTATTTTTGCTACACATGTCGAATTTCAAAATTTTAAAAATGGATATTTGAACATATTTTTGTGTATAAAATTACATTTACAATATACATTGTACAGCCCAAAAATACGGTGTACGTACACCAAAATGCTATATAAAGCGTCTGCCGCTAGTATATGGTGTATATATAAAAATATAGTGTATACATCGTAAATCATTATAATTGAGATATAATGATTAAGCATCGTGTACAAAGAGAAGTACACCATCATGTACACCTCTAGAGGTGTATACCTGTTTTGTACTCCATAGTGTACACATCTCATGTAAACCAACGTGTACACCTTGCTTGTACTCCATCATGTATAACTCGCTTGTACTCCATCGTGTACACCTCTCTTGAACACTATCGTGTACACCTCTACCTCTATTGTATACCGTATACACCTCTTTTGCATACCATCATGTACATCACTCTTTTTCCATCGTGTACACCTCTCTTGTACACCATAGTGTACATTTTGATTGTACTCCATTGTGTACACCTCTCTTGAACACCGTCGTGTAGACCTCTCTTGAATACCTCTCTCGAACACCGTCGTGTACAACTCTCTTGTACACCATCGTGTATACCTCTCTAGCACACCATCGTGTACATCACTCTTGTACTCCATCGTGTACACTTTCTTGTACACCAGTACACCTCGCTTGTACACCATCTTTTACATCTCGCTATTACACCATCGGATATACCACTCTTGTACACCATCACGTACATCACTCTTGTACTCCATCATGTACACTATCATGTATACCTCAGTTTTACACCATTTTGTACACCTCTTTCGGCGTGGTGTACATCTCTCTTGTACACCATCGTGAACACCTCACTCGTACACCATCAAGAACACCTCACTCGTACACCATCATGTACACCCTCTTGGTGTTGTGTAAACCCTAAATTCCCAACCCTAAACCCTAAAACCTACACCCTATATCGTAAATCCCACACCCTAAATCCTAAAACAAACTCTAAATCATAAACCCTAAACCCTAAATCCTATACCTTAAACCTCAAACCCTAAAACCTAAACCATAAATCATAAACCTTTAAATTTAAAAACTAAACCCTAAACCCTAAACCCTAAATCATAAACCTTTAACTTTAAAAAATAAACCCTAAACCCTAAACCCTAAACCCTAAATCATAAACCTTAAACTTTAAAAACTAAACCCTAAACCCTAAACCATAAACCCTAAACACTAAATCATAAACCATAAACCCTAAATCCTATACCATAAACTTCAAACCCTAAAACCTAAACCCTGAATCATAAACCTTTAACTTTAAAAACTAAACCCTAAACCCTAAACCCTAAATCATAAACCTTAAACTTTAAAAACTAAACCCTAAACCCTAAACCCCAAACCCCAAACCCTAAACACTAAATCATAAACCATAAACCCTGAATCCTCACCCTCAGATTCTTACTCAAATGAAAAAAAATTGGAATCCACCAATTCATATCATTATGAGATAATCAAGAGTTTGACAAGGTTGATGGATTAAAAATCGTCATACAAAGCTTCACGAGTTTGATAAATTGAAGATACAAACTTACGGGTATTTTTTTTTTGGTGTTAAAATCCAAAGAGTAAGTTAATCAACACAAAGACATAATCTCACAAGCGGCCCACAGCAAATCAAACAGCTTGAAACACAAGGTGATTCGGGCTGCGCATGTTTATTTTGGATCATTTTCTTCACGTTCTTGATCCTTTTTTAATACATAATGAAATAGAAGTTTTTGTTCGTAATGGTTCACAAAAGGAGAAATGTTATTATTTTTGATCTAAAACTAAAAATGAATAAAACAAATAATTTTAGAGAGAAATATCTCTATACTAATATTTTAGAAAAAAGGATAATTAAAAAACATTTTTTATATACAATCTATGATACTGAAAAAATATATTGAAAAGTATTTAGAAACAGGTTTATTTTGGGGTAAAACCAACCGAGTCCACTCGAAATATAAAAATGACCCGGCCCGAAATCTATTTGCAAAACACGTGGATCTAGTTGTCACTTAAATTAAAAAAAGATGCAATGAATTTGATAAATTTAGCGGTTTAAAAAAATAGAAAACCGACCATAAACATTGACAAAAGATGCGGATCTTTTGTTTTACACATAAATATTTTTGTCTTTCTTACTCTTTCAAATTTTGTTTTTCCTTCAAATTTATGATTCTATATAACTTATTGTAAAATATGAATTATAAGATAATATATCAACAAAAAATATTTATTTTTGCTACACATGTCGAATTTCAAAATTTTAAAAATGGATATTTGAACATATTTTTGTGTATAAAATTACATTTACAATATACATTGTACAGCCCAAAAATACGGTGTACGTACACCAAAATGCTATATAAAGCGTCTGCCGCTAGTATATGGTGTATATATAAAAATATAGTGTATACATCGTAAATCATTATAATTGAGATATAATGATTAAGCATCGTGTACAAAGAGAAGTACACCATCATGTACACCTCTAGAGGTGTATACCTGTTTTGTACTCCATAGTGTACACATCTCATGTAAACCAACGTGTACACCTTGCTTGTACTCCATCATGTATAACTCGCTTGTACTCCATCGTGTACACCTCTCTTGAACACTATCGTGTACACCTCTACCTCTATTGTATACCGTATACACCTCTTTTGCATACCATCATGTACATCACTCTTTTTCCATCGTGTACACCTCTCTTGTACACCATAGTGTACATTTTGATTGTACTCCATTGTGTACACCTCTCTTGAACACCGTCGTGTAGACCTCTCTTGAATACCTCTCTCGAACACCGTCGTGTACAACTCTCTTGTACACCATCGTGTATACCTCTCTAGCACACCATCGTGTACATCACTCTTGTACTCCATCGTGTACACTTTCTTGTACACCAGTACACCTCGCTTGTACACCATCTTTTACATCTCGCTATTACACCATCGGATATACCACTCTTGTACACCATCACGTACATCACTCTTGTACTCCATCATGTACACTATCATGTATACCTCAGTTTTACACCATTTTGTACACCTCTTTCGGCGTGGTGTACATCTCTCTTGTACACCATCGTGAACACCTCACTCGTACACCATCAAGAACACCTCACTCGTACACCATCATGTACACCCTCTTGGTGTTGTGTAAACCCTAAATTCCCAACCCTAAACCCTAAAACCTACACCCTATATCGTAAATCCCACACCCTAAATCCTAAAACAAACTCTAAATCATAAACCCTAAACCCTAAATCCTATACCTTAAACCTCAAACCCTAAAACCTAAACCATAAATCATAAACCTTTAAATTTAAAAACTAAACCCTAAACCCTAAACCCTAAATCATAAACCTTTAACTTTAAAAAATAAACCCTAAACCCTAAACCCTAAACCCTAAATCATAAACCTTAAACTTTAAAAACTAAACCCTAAACCCTAAACCATAAACCCTAAACACTAAATCATAAACCATAAACCCTAAATCCTATACCATAAACTTCAAACCCTAAAACCTAAACCCTGAATCATAAACCTTTAACTTTAAAAACTAAACCCTAAACCCTAAACCCTAAATCATAAACCTTAAACTTTAAAAACTAAACCCTAAACCCTAAACCCCAAACCCCAAACCCTAAACACTAAATCATAAACCATAAACCCTGAATCCTCACCCTCAGATTCTTACTCAAATGAAAAAAAATTGGAATCCACCAATTCATATCATTATGAGATAATCAAGAGTTTGACAAGGTTGATGGATTAAAAATCGTCATACAAAGCTTCACGAGTTTGATAAATTGAAGATACAAACTTACGGGTATTTTTTTTTTGGTGTTAAAATCCAAAGAGTAAGTTAATCAACACAAAGACATAATCTCACAAGCGGCCCACAGCAAATCAAACAGCTTGAAACACAAGGTGATTCGGGCTGCGCATGTTTATTTTGGATCATTTTCTTCACGTTCTTGATCCTTTTTTAATACATAATGAAATAGAAGTTTTTGTTCGTAATGGTTCACAAAAGGAGAAATGTTATTATTTTTGATCTAAAACTAAAAATGAATAAAACAAATAATTTTAGAGAGAAATATCTCTATACTAATATTTTAGAAAAAAGGATAATTAAAAAACATTTTTTATATACAATCTATGATACTGAAAAAATATATTGAAAAGTATTTAGAAACAGGTTTATTTTGGGGTAAAACCAACCGAGTCCACTCGAAATATAAAAATGACCCGGCCCGAAATCTATTTGCAAAACACGTGGATCTAGTTGTCACTTAAATTAAAAAAAGATGCAATGAATTTGATAAATTTAGCGGTTTAAAAAAATAGAAAACCGACCATAAACATTGACAAAAGATGCGGATCTTTTGTTTTACACATAAATATTTTTGTCTTTCTTACTCTTTCAAATTTTGTTTTTCCTTCAAATTTATGATTCTATATAACTTATTGTAAAATATGAATTATAAGATAATATATCAACAAAAAATATTTATTTTTGCTACACATGTCGAATTTCAAAATTTTAAAAATGGATATTTGAACATATTTTTGTGTATAAAATTACATTTACAATATACATTGTACAGCCCAAAAATACGGTGTACGTACACCAAAATGCTATATAAAGCGTCTGCCGCTAGTATATGGTGTATATATAAAAATATAGTGTATACATCGTAAATCATTATAATTGAGATATAATGATTAAGCATCGTGTACAAAGAGAAGTACACCATCATGTACACCTCTAGAGGTGTATACCTGTTTTGTACTCCATAGTGTACACATCTCATGTAAACCAACGTGTACACCTTGCTTGTACTCCATCATGTATAACTCGCTTGTACTCCATCGTGTACACCTCTCTTGAACACTATCGTGTACACCTCTACCTCTATTGTATACCGTATACACCTCTTTTGCATACCATCATGTACATCACTCTTTTTCCATCGTGTACACCTCTCTTGTACACCATAGTGTACATTTTGATTGTACTCCATTGTGTACACCTCTCTTGAACACCGTCGTGTAGACCTCTCTTGAATACCTCTCTCGAACACCGTCGTGTACAACTCTCTTGTACACCATCGTGTATACCTCTCTAGCACACCATCGTGTACATCACTCTTGTACTCCATCGTGTACACTTTCTTGTACACCAGTACACCTCGCTTGTACACCATCTTTTACATCTCGCTATTACACCATCGGATATACCACTCTTGTACACCATCACGTACATCACTCTTGTACTCCATCATGTACACTATCATGTATACCTCAGTTTTACACCATTTTGTACACCTCTTTCGGCGTGGTGTACATCTCTCTTGTACACCATCGTGAACACCTCACTCGTACACCATCAAGAACACCTCACTCGTACACCATCATGTACACCCTCTTGGTGTTGTGTAAACCCTAAATTCCCAACCCTAAACCCTAAAACCTACACCCTATATCGTAAATCCCACACCCTAAATCCTAAAACAAACTCTAAATCATAAACCCTAAACCCTAAATCCTATACCTTAAACCTCAAACCCTAAAACCTAAACCATAAATCATAAACCTTTAAATTTAAAAACTAAACCCTAAACCCTAAACCCTAAATCATAAACCTTTAACTTTAAAAAATAAACCCTAAACCCTAAACCCTAAACCCTAAATCATAAACCTTAAACTTTAAAAACTAAACCCTAAACCCTAAACCATAAACCCTAAACACTAAATCATAAACCATAAACCCTAAATCCTATACCATAAACTTCAAACCCTAAAACCTAAACCCTGAATCATAAACCTTTAACTTTAAAAACTAAACCCTAAACCCTAAACCCTAAATCATAAACCTTAAACTTTAAAAACTAAACCCTAAACCCTAAACCCCAAACCCCAAACCCTAAACACTAAATCATAAACCATAAACCCTGAATCCTCACCCTCAGATTCTTACTCAAATGAAAAAAAATTGGAATCCACCAATTCATATCATTATGAGATAATCAAGAGTTTGACAAGGTTGATGGATTAAAAATCGTCATACAAAGCTTCACGAGTTTGATAAATTGAAGATACAAACTTACGGGTATTTTTTTTTTGGTGTTAAAATCCAAAGAGTAAGTTAATCAACACAAAGACATAATCTCACAAGCGGCCCACAGCAAATCAAACAGCTTGAAACACAAGGTGATTCGGGCTGCGCATGTTTATTTTGGATCATTTTCTTCACGTTCTTGATCCTTTTTTAATACATAATGAAATAGAAGTTTTTGTTCGTAATGGTTCACAAAAGGAGAAATGTTATTATTTTTGATCTAAAACTAAAAATGAATAAAACAAATAATTTTAGAGAGAAATATCTCTATACTAATATTTTAGAAAAAAGGATAATTAAAAAACATTTTTTATATACAATCTATGATACTGAAAAAATATATTGAAAAGTATTTAGAAACAGGTTTATTTTGGGGTAAAACCAACCGAGTCCACTCGAAATATAAAAATGACCCGGCCCGAAATCTATTTGCAAAACACGTGGATCTAGTTGTCACTTAAATTAAAAAAAGATGCAATGAATTTGATAAATTTAGCGGTTTAAAAAAATAGAAAACCGACCATAAACATTGACAAAAGATGCGGATCTTTTGTTTTACACATAAATATTTTTGTCTTTCTTACTCTTTCAAATTTTGTTTTTCCTTCAAATTTATGATTCTATATAACTTATTGTAAAATATGAATTATAAGATAATATATCAACAAAAAATATTTATTTTTGCTACACATGTCGAATTTCAAAATTTTAAAAATGGATATTTGAACATATTTTTGTGTATAAAATTACATTTACAATATACATTGTACAGCCCAAAAATACGGTGTACGTACACCAAAATGCTATATAAAGCGTCTGCCGCTAGTATATGGTGTATATATAAAAATATAGTGTATACATCGTAAATCATTATAATTGAGATATAATGATTAAGCATCGTGTACAAAGAGAAGTACACCATCATGTACACCTCTAGAGGTGTATACCTGTTTTGTACTCCATAGTGTACACATCTCATGTAAACCAACGTGTACACCTTGCTTGTACTCCATCATGTATAACTCGCTTGTACTCCATCGTGTACACCTCTCTTGAACACTATCGTGTACACCTCTACCTCTATTGTATACCGTATACACCTCTTTTGCATACCATCATGTACATCACTCTTTTTCCATCGTGTACACCTCTCTTGTACACCATAGTGTACATTTTGATTGTACTCCATTGTGTACACCTCTCTTGAACACCGTCGTGTAGACCTCTCTTGAATACCTCTCTCGAACACCGTCGTGTACAACTCTCTTGTACACCATCGTGTATACCTCTCTAGCACACCATCGTGTACATCACTCTTGTACTCCATCGTGTACACTTTCTTGTACACCAGTACACCTCGCTTGTACACCATCTTTTACATCTCGCTATTACACCATCGGATATACCACTCTTGTACACCATCACGTACATCACTCTTGTACTCCATCATGTACACTATCATGTATACCTCAGTTTTACACCATTTTGTACACCTCTTTCGGCGTGGTGTACATCTCTCTTGTACACCATCGTGAACACCTCACTCGTACACCATCAAGAACACCTCACTCGTACACCATCATGTACACCCTCTTGGTGTTGTGTAAACCCTAAATTCCCAACCCTAAACCCTAAAACCTACACCCTATATCGTAAATCCCACACCCTAAATCCTAAAACAAACTCTAAATCATAAACCCTAAACCCTAAATCCTATACCTTAAACCTCAAACCCTAAAACCTAAACCATAAATCATAAACCTTTAAATTTAAAAACTAAACCCTAAACCCTAAACCCTAAATCATAAACCTTTAACTTTAAAAAATAAACCCTAAACCCTAAACCCTAAACCCTAAATCATAAACCTTAAACTTTAAAAACTAAACCCTAAACCCTAAACCATAAACCCTAAACACTAAATCATAAACCATAAACCCTAAATCCTATACCATAAACTTCAAACCCTAAAACCTAAACCCTGAATCATAAACCTTTAACTTTAAAAACTAAACCCTAAACCCTAAACCCTAAATCATAAACCTTAAACTTTAAAAACTAAACCCTAAACCCTAAACCCCAAACCCCAAACCCTAAACACTAAATCATAAACCATAAACCCTGAATCCTCACCCTCAGATTCTTACTCAAATGAAAAAAAATTGGAATCCACCAATTCATATCATTATGAGATAATCAAGAGTTTGACAAGGTTGATGGATTAAAAATCGTCATACAAAGCTTCACGAGTTTGATAAATTGAAGATACAAACTTACGGGTATTTTTTTTTTGGTGTTAAAATCCAAAGAGTAAGTTAATCAACACAAAGACATAATCTCACAAGCGGCCCACAGCAAATCAAACAGCTTGAAACACAAGGTGATTCGGGCTGCGCATGTTTATTTTGGATCATTTTCTTCACGTTCTTGATCCTTTTTTAATACATAATGAAATAGAAGTTTTTGTTCGTAATGGTTCACAAAAGGAGAAATGTTATTATTTTTGATCTAAAACTAAAAATGAATAAAACAAATAATTTTAGAGAGAAATATCTCTATACTAATATTTTAGAAAAAAGGATAATTAAAAAACATTTTTTATATACAATCTATGATACTGAAAAAATATATTGAAAAGTATTTAGAAACAGGTTTATTTTGGGGTAAAACCAACCGAGTCCACTCGAAATATAAAAATGACCCGGCCCGAAATCTATTTGCAAAACACGTGGATCTAGTTGTCACTTAAATTAAAAAAAGATGCAATGAATTTGATAAATTTAGCGGTTTAAAAAAATAGAAAACCGACCATAAACATTGACAAAAGATGCGGATCTTTTGTTTTACACATAAATATTTTTGTCTTTCTTACTCTTTCAAATTTTGTTTTTCCTTCAAATTTATGATTCTATATAACTTATTGTAAAATATGAATTATAAGATAATATATCAACAAAAAATATTTATTTTTGCTACACATGTCGAATTTCAAAATTTTAAAAATGGATATTTGAACATATTTTTGTGTATAAAATTACATTTACAATATACATTGTACAGCCCAAAAATACGGTGTACGTACACCAAAATGCTATATAAAGCGTCTGCCGCTAGTATATGGTGTATATATAAAAATATAGTGTATACATCGTAAATCATTATAATTGAGATATAATGATTAAGCATCGTGTACAAAGAGAAGTACACCATCATGTACACCTCTAGAGGTGTATACCTGTTTTGTACTCCATAGTGTACACATCTCATGTAAACCAACGTGTACACCTTGCTTGTACTCCATCATGTATAACTCGCTTGTACTCCATCGTGTACACCTCTCTTGAACACTATCGTGTACACCTCTACCTCTATTGTATACCGTATACACCTCTTTTGCATACCATCATGTACATCACTCTTTTTCCATCGTGTACACCTCTCTTGTACACCATAGTGTACATTTTGATTGTACTCCATTGTGTACACCTCTCTTGAACACCGTCGTGTAGACCTCTCTTGAATACCTCTCTCGAACACCGTCGTGTACAACTCTCTTGTACACCATCGTGTATACCTCTCTAGCACACCATCGTGTACATCACTCTTGTACTCCATCGTGTACACTTTCTTGTACACCAGTACACCTCGCTTGTACACCATCTTTTACATCTCGCTATTACACCATCGGATATACCACTCTTGTACACCATCACGTACATCACTCTTGTACTCCATCATGTACACTATCATGTATACCTCAGTTTTACACCATTTTGTACACCTCTTTCGGCGTGGTGTACATCTCTCTTGTACACCATCGTGAACACCTCACTCGTACACCATCAAGAACACCTCACTCGTACACCATCATGTACACCCTCTTGGTGTTGTGTAAACCCTAAATTCCCAACCCTAAACCCTAAAACCTACACCCTATATCGTAAATCCCACACCCTAAATCCTAAAACAAACTCTAAATCATAAACCCTAAACCCTAAATCCTATACCTTAAACCTCAAACCCTAAAACCTAAACCATAAATCATAAACCTTTAAATTTAAAAACTAAACCCTAAACCCTAAACCCTAAATCATAAACCTTTAACTTTAAAAAATAAACCCTAAACCCTAAACCCTAAACCCTAAATCATAAACCTTAAACTTTAAAAACTAAACCCTAAACCCTAAACCATAAACCCTAAACACTAAATCATAAACCATAAACCCTAAATCCTATACCATAAACTTCAAACCCTAAAACCTAAACCCTGAATCATAAACCTTTAACTTTAAAAACTAAACCCTAAACCCTAAACCCTAAATCATAAACCTTAAACTTTAAAAACTAAACCCTAAACCCTAAACCCCAAACCCCAAACCCTAAACACTAAATCATAAACCATAAACCCTGAATCCTCACCCTCAGATTCTTACTCAAATGAAAAAAAATTGGAATCCACCAATTCATATCATTATGAGATAATCAAGAGTTTGACAAGGTTGATGGATTAAAAATCGTCATACAAAGCTTCACGAGTTTGATAAATTGAAGATACAAACTTACGGGTATTTTTTTTTTGGTGTTAAAATCCAAAGAGTAAGTTAATCAACACAAAGACATAATCTCACAAGCGGCCCACAGCAAATCAAACAGCTTGAAACACAAGGTGATTCGGGCTGCGCATGTTTATTTTGGATCATTTTCTTCACGTTCTTGATCCTTTTTTAATACATAATGAAATAGAAGTTTTTGTTCGTAATGGTTCACAAAAGGAGAAATGTTATTATTTTTGATCTAAAACTAAAAATGAATAAAACAAATAATTTTAGAGAGAAATATCTCTATACTAATATTTTAGAAAAAAGGATAATTAAAAAACATTTTTTATATACAATCTATGATACTGAAAAAATATATTGAAAAGTATTTAGAAACAGGTTTATTTTGGGGTAAAACCAACCGAGTCCACTCGAAATATAAAAATGACCCGGCCCGAAATCTATTTGCAAAACACGTGGATCTAGTTGTCACTTAAATTAAAAAAAGATGCAATGAATTTGATAAATTTAGCGGTTTAAAAAAATAGAAAACCGACCATAAACATTGACAAAAGATGCGGATCTTTTGTTTTACACATAAATATTTTTGTCTTTCTTACTCTTTCAAATTTTGTTTTTCCTTCAAATTTATGATTCTATATAACTTATTGTAAAATATGAATTATAAGATAATATATCAACAAAAAATATTTATTTTTGCTACACATGTCGAATTTCAAAATTTTAAAAATGGATATTTGAACATATTTTTGTGTATAAAATTACATTTACAATATACATTGTACAGCCCAAAAATACGGTGTACGTACACCAAAATGCTATATAAAGCGTCTGCCGCTAGTATATGGTGTATATATAAAAATATAGTGTATACATCGTAAATCATTATAATTGAGATATAATGATTAAGCATCGTGTACAAAGAGAAGTACACCATCATGTACACCTCTAGAGGTGTATACCTGTTTTGTACTCCATAGTGTACACATCTCATGTAAACCAACGTGTACACCTTGCTTGTACTCCATCATGTATAACTCGCTTGTACTCCATCGTGTACACCTCTCTTGAACACTATCGTGTACACCTCTACCTCTATTGTATACCGTATACACCTCTTTTGCATACCATCATGTACATCACTCTTTTTCCATCGTGTACACCTCTCTTGTACACCATAGTGTACATTTTGATTGTACTCCATTGTGTACACCTCTCTTGAACACCGTCGTGTAGACCTCTCTTGAATACCTCTCTCGAACACCGTCGTGTACAACTCTCTTGTACACCATCGTGTATACCTCTCTAGCACACCATCGTGTACATCACTCTTGTACTCCATCGTGTACACTTTCTTGTACACCAGTACACCTCGCTTGTACACCATCTTTTACATCTCGCTATTACACCATCGGATATACCACTCTTGTACACCATCACGTACATCACTCTTGTACTCCATCATGTACACTATCATGTATACCTCAGTTTTACACCATTTTGTACACCTCTTTCGGCGTGGTGTACATCTCTCTTGTACACCATCGTGAACACCTCACTCGTACACCATCAAGAACACCTCACTCGTACACCATCATGTACACCCTCTTGGTGTTGTGTAAACCCTAAATTCCCAACCCTAAACCCTAAAACCTACACCCTATATCGTAAATCCCACACCCTAAATCCTAAAACAAACTCTAAATCATAAACCCTAAACCCTAAATCCTATACCTTAAACCTCAAACCCTAAAACCTAAACCATAAATCATAAACCTTTAAATTTAAAAACTAAACCCTAAACCCTAAACCCTAAATCATAAACCTTTAACTTTAAAAAATAAACCCTAAACCCTAAACCCTAAACCCTAAATCATAAACCTTAAACTTTAAAAACTAAACCCTAAACCCTAAACCATAAACCCTAAACACTAAATCATAAACCATAAACCCTAAATCCTATACCATAAACTTCAAACCCTAAAACCTAAACCCTGAATCATAAACCTTTAACTTTAAAAACTAAACCCTAAACCCTAAACCCTAAATCATAAACCTTAAACTTTAAAAACTAAACCCTAAACCCTAAACCCCAAACCCCAAACCCTAAACACTAAATCATAAACCATAAACCCTGAATCCTCACCCTCAGATTCTTACTCAAATGAAAAAAAATTGGAATCCACCAATTCATATCATTATGAGATAATCAAGAGTTTGACAAGGTTGATGGATTAAAAATCGTCATACAAAGCTTCACGAGTTTGATAAATTGAAGATACAAACTTACGGGTATTTTTTTTTTGGTGTTAAAATCCAAAGAGTAAGTTAATCAACACAAAGACATAATCTCACAAGCGGCCCACAGCAAATCAAACAGCTTGAAACACAAGGTGATTCGGGCTGCGCATGTTTATTTTGGATCATTTTCTTCACGTTCTTGATCCTTTTTTAATACATAATGAAATAGAAGTTTTTGTTCGTAATGGTTCACAAAAGGAGAAATGTTATTATTTTTGATCTAAAACTAAAAATGAATAAAACAAATAATTTTAGAGAGAAATATCTCTATACTAATATTTTAGAAAAAAGGATAATTAAAAAACATTTTTTATATACAATCTATGATACTGAAAAAATATATTGAAAAGTATTTAGAAACAGGTTTATTTTGGGGTAAAACCAACCGAGTCCACTCGAAATATAAAAATGACCCGGCCCGAAATCTATTTGCAAAACACGTGGATCTAGTTGTCACTTAAATTAAAAAAAGATGCAATGAATTTGATAAATTTAGCGGTTTAAAAAAATAGAAAACCGACCATAAACATTGACAAAAGATGCGGATCTTTTGTTTTACACATAAATATTTTTGTCTTTCTTACTCTTTCAAATTTTGTTTTTCCTTCAAATTTATGATTCTATATAACTTATTGTAAAATATGAATTATAAGATAATATATCAACAAAAAATATTTATTTTTGCTACACATGTCGAATTTCAAAATTTTAAAAATGGATATTTGAACATATTTTTGTGTATAAAATTACATTTACAATATACATTGTACAGCCCAAAAATACGGTGTACGTACACCAAAATGCTATATAAAGCGTCTGCCGCTAGTATATGGTGTATATATAAAAATATAGTGTATACATCGTAAATCATTATAATTGAGATATAATGATTAAGCATCGTGTACAAAGAGAAGTACACCATCATGTACACCTCTAGAGGTGTATACCTGTTTTGTACTCCATAGTGTACACATCTCATGTAAACCAACGTGTACACCTTGCTTGTACTCCATCATGTATAACTCGCTTGTACTCCATCGTGTACACCTCTCTTGAACACTATCGTGTACACCTCTACCTCTATTGTATACCGTATACACCTCTTTTGCATACCATCATGTACATCACTCTTTTTCCATCGTGTACACCTCTCTTGTACACCATAGTGTACATTTTGATTGTACTCCATTGTGTACACCTCTCTTGAACACCGTCGTGTAGACCTCTCTTGAATACCTCTCTCGAACACCGTCGTGTACAACTCTCTTGTACACCATCGTGTATACCTCTCTAGCACACCATCGTGTACATCACTCTTGTACTCCATCGTGTACACTTTCTTGTACACCAGTACACCTCGCTTGTACACCATCTTTTACATCTCGCTATTACACCATCGGATATACCACTCTTGTACACCATCACGTACATCACTCTTGTACTCCATCATGTACACTATCATGTATACCTCAGTTTTACACCATTTTGTACACCTCTTTCGGCGTGGTGTACATCTCTCTTGTACACCATCGTGAACACCTCACTCGTACACCATCAAGAACACCTCACTCGTACACCATCATGTACACCCTCTTGGTGTTGTGTAAACCCTAAATTCCCAACCCTAAACCCTAAAACCTACACCCTATATCGTAAATCCCACACCCTAAATCCTAAAACAAACTCTAAATCATAAACCCTAAACCCTAAATCCTATACCTTAAACCTCAAACCCTAAAACCTAAACCATAAATCATAAACCTTTAAATTTAAAAACTAAACCCTAAACCCTAAACCCTAAATCATAAACCTTTAACTTTAAAAAATAAACCCTAAACCCTAAACCCTAAACCCTAAATCATAAACCTTAAACTTTAAAAACTAAACCCTAAACCCTAAACCATAAACCCTAAACACTAAATCATAAACCATAAACCCTAAATCCTATACCATAAACTTCAAACCCTAAAACCTAAACCCTGAATCATAAACCTTTAACTTTAAAAACTAAACCCTAAACCCTAAACCCTAAATCATAAACCTTAAACTTTAAAAACTAAACCCTAAACCCTAAACCCCAAACCCCAAACCCTAAACACTAAATCATAAACCATAAACCCTGAATCCTCACCCTCAGATTCTTACTCAAATGAAAAAAAATTGGAATCCACCAATTCATATCATTATGAGATAATCAAGAGTTTGACAAGGTTGATGGATTAAAAATCGTCATACAAAGCTTCACGAGTTTGATAAATTGAAGATACAAACTTACGGGTATTTTTTTTTTGGTGTTAAAATCCAAAGAGTAAGTTAATCAACACAAAGACATAATCTCACAAGCGGCCCACAGCAAATCAAACAGCTTGAAACACAAGGTGATTCGGGCTGCGCATGTTTATTTTGGATCATTTTCTTCACGTTCTTGATCCTTTTTTAATACATAATGAAATAGAAGTTTTTGTTCGTAATGGTTCACAAAAGGAGAAATGTTATTATTTTTGATCTAAAACTAAAAATGAATAAAACAAATAATTTTAGAGAGAAATATCTCTATACTAATATTTTAGAAAAAAGGATAATTAAAAAACATTTTTTATATACAATCTATGATACTGAAAAAATATATTGAAAAGTATTTAGAAACAGGTTTATTTTGGGGTAAAACCAACCGAGTCCACTCGAAATATAAAAATGACCCGGCCCGAAATCTATTTGCAAAACACGTGGATCTAGTTGTCACTTAAATTAAAAAAAGATGCAATGAATTTGATAAATTTAGCGGTTTAAAAAAATAGAAAACCGACCATAAACATTGACAAAAGATGCGGATCTTTTGTTTTACACATAAATATTTTTGTCTTTCTTACTCTTTCAAATTTTGTTTTTCCTTCAAATTTATGATTCTATATAACTTATTGTAAAATATGAATTATAAGATAATATATCAACAAAAAATATTTATTTTTGCTACACATGTCGAATTTCAAAATTTTAAAAATGGATATTTGAACATATTTTTGTGTATAAAATTACATTTACAATATACATTGTACAGCCCAAAAATACGGTGTACGTACACCAAAATGCTATATAAAGCGTCTGCCGCTAGTATATGGTGTATATATAAAAATATAGTGTATACATCGTAAATCATTATAATTGAGATATAATGATTAAGCATCGTGTACAAAGAGAAGTACACCATCATGTACACCTCTAGAGGTGTATACCTGTTTTGTACTCCATAGTGTACACATCTCATGTAAACCAACGTGTACACCTTGCTTGTACTCCATCATGTATAACTCGCTTGTACTCCATCGTGTACACCTCTCTTGAACACTATCGTGTACACCTCTACCTCTATTGTATACCGTATACACCTCTTTTGCATACCATCATGTACATCACTCTTTTTCCATCGTGTACACCTCTCTTGTACACCATAGTGTACATTTTGATTGTACTCCATTGTGTACACCTCTCTTGAACACCGTCGTGTAGACCTCTCTTGAATACCTCTCTCGAACACCGTCGTGTACAACTCTCTTGTACACCATCGTGTATACCTCTCTAGCACACCATCGTGTACATCACTCTTGTACTCCATCGTGTACACTTTCTTGTACACCAGTACACCTCGCTTGTACACCATCTTTTACATCTCGCTATTACACCATCGGATATACCACTCTTGTACACCATCACGTACATCACTCTTGTACTCCATCATGTACACTATCATGTATACCTCAGTTTTACACCATTTTGTACACCTCTTTCGGCGTGGTGTACATCTCTCTTGTACACCATCGTGAACACCTCACTCGTACACCATCAAGAACACCTCACTCGTACACCATCATGTACACCCTCTTGGTGTTGTGTAAACCCTAAATTCCCAACCCTAAACCCTAAAACCTACACCCTATATCGTAAATCCCACACCCTAAATCCTAAAACAAACTCTAAATCATAAACCCTAAACCCTAAATCCTATACCTTAAACCTCAAACCCTAAAACCTAAACCATAAATCATAAACCTTTAAATTTAAAAACTAAACCCTAAACCCTAAACCCTAAATCATAAACCTTTAACTTTAAAAAATAAACCCTAAACCCTAAACCCTAAACCCTAAATCATAAACCTTAAACTTTAAAAACTAAACCCTAAACCCTAAACCATAAACCCTAAACACTAAATCATAAACCATAAACCCTAAATCCTATACCATAAACTTCAAACCCTAAAACCTAAACCCTGAATCATAAACCTTTAACTTTAAAAACTAAACCCTAAACCCTAAACCCTAAATCATAAACCTTAAACTTTAAAAACTAAACCCTAAACCCTAAACCCCAAACCCCAAACCCTAAACACTAAATCATAAACCATAAACCCTGAATCCTCACCCTCAGATTCTTACTCAAATGAAAAAAAATTGGAATCCACCAATTCATATCATTATGAGATAATCAAGAGTTTGACAAGGTTGATGGATTAAAAATCGTCATACAAAGCTTCACGAGTTTGATAAATTGAAGATACAAACTTACGGGTATTTTTTTTTTGGTGTTAAAATCCAAAGAGTAAGTTAATCAACACAAAGACATAATCTCACAAGCGGCCCACAGCAAATCAAACAGCTTGAAACACAAGGTGATTCGGGCTGCGCATGTTTATTTTGGATCATTTTCTTCACGTTCTTGATCCTTTTTTAATACATAATGAAATAGAAGTTTTTGTTCGTAATGGTTCACAAAAGGAGAAATGTTATTATTTTTGATCTAAAACTAAAAATGAATAAAACAAATAATTTTAGAGAGAAATATCTCTATACTAATATTTTAGAAAAAAGGATAATTAAAAAACATTTTTTATATACAATCTATGATACTGAAAAAATATATTGAAAAGTATTTAGAAACAGGTTTATTTTGGGGTAAAACCAACCGAGTCCACTCGAAATATAAAAATGACCCGGCCCGAAATCTATTTGCAAAACACGTGGATCTAGTTGTCACTTAAATTAAAAAAAGATGCAATGAATTTGATAAATTTAGCGGTTTAAAAAAATAGAAAACCGACCATAAACATTGACAAAAGATGCGGATCTTTTGTTTTACACATAAATATTTTTGTCTTTCTTACTCTTTCAAATTTTGTTTTTCCTTCAAATTTATGATTCTATATAACTTATTGTAAAATATGAATTATAAGATAATATATCAACAAAAAATATTTATTTTTGCTACACATGTCGAATTTCAAAATTTTAAAAATGGATATTTGAACATATTTTTGTGTATAAAATTACATTTACAATATACATTGTACAGCCCAAAAATACGGTGTACGTACACCAAAATGCTATATAAAGCGTCTGCCGCTAGTATATGGTGTATATATAAAAATATAGTGTATACATCGTAAATCATTATAATTGAGATATAATGATTAAGCATCGTGTACAAAGAGAAGTACACCATCATGTACACCTCTAGAGGTGTATACCTGTTTTGTACTCCATAGTGTACACATCTCATGTAAACCAACGTGTACACCTTGCTTGTACTCCATCATGTATAACTCGCTTGTACTCCATCGTGTACACCTCTCTTGAACACTATCGTGTACACCTCTACCTCTATTGTATACCGTATACACCTCTTTTGCATACCATCATGTACATCACTCTTTTTCCATCGTGTACACCTCTCTTGTACACCATAGTGTACATTTTGATTGTACTCCATTGTGTACACCTCTCTTGAACACCGTCGTGTAGACCTCTCTTGAATACCTCTCTCGAACACCGTCGTGTACAACTCTCTTGTACACCATCGTGTATACCTCTCTAGCACACCATCGTGTACATCACTCTTGTACTCCATCGTGTACACTTTCTTGTACACCAGTACACCTCGCTTGTACACCATCTTTTACATCTCGCTATTACACCATCGGATATACCACTCTTGTACACCATCACGTACATCACTCTTGTACTCCATCATGTACACTATCATGTATACCTCAGTTTTACACCATTTTGTACACCTCTTTCGGCGTGGTGTACATCTCTCTTGTACACCATCGTGAACACCTCACTCGTACACCATCAAGAACACCTCACTCGTACACCATCATGTACACCCTCTTGGTGTTGTGTAAACCCTAAATTCCCAACCCTAAACCCTAAAACCTACACCCTATATCGTAAATCCCACACCCTAAATCCTAAAACAAACTCTAAATCATAAACCCTAAACCCTAAATCCTATACCTTAAACCTCAAACCCTAAAACCTAAACCATAAATCATAAACCTTTAAATTTAAAAACTAAACCCTAAACCCTAAACCCTAAATCATAAACCTTTAACTTTAAAAAATAAACCCTAAACCCTAAACCCTAAACCCTAAATCATAAACCTTAAACTTTAAAAACTAAACCCTAAACCCTAAACCATAAACCCTAAACACTAAATCATAAACCATAAACCCTAAATCCTATACCATAAACTTCAAACCCTAAAACCTAAACCCTGAATCATAAACCTTTAACTTTAAAAACTAAACCCTAAACCCTAAACCCTAAATCATAAACCTTAAACTTTAAAAACTAAACCCTAAACCCTAAACCCCAAACCCCAAACCCTAAACACTAAATCATAAACCATAAACCCTGAATCCTCACCCTCAGATTCTTACTCAAATGAAAAAAAATTGGAATCCACCAATTCATATCATTATGAGATAATCAAGAGTTTGACAAGGTTGATGGATTAAAAATCGTCATACAAAGCTTCACGAGTTTGATAAATTGAAGATACAAACTTACGGGTATTTTTTTTTTGGTGTTAAAATCCAAAGAGTAAGTTAATCAACACAAAGACATAATCTCACAAGCGGCCCACAGCAAATCAAACAGCTTGAAACACAAGGTGATTCGGGCTGCGCATGTTTATTTTGGATCATTTTCTTCACGTTCTTGATCCTTTTTTAATACATAATGAAATAGAAGTTTTTGTTCGTAATGGTTCACAAAAGGAGAAATGTTATTATTTTTGATCTAAAACTAAAAATGAATAAAACAAATAATTTTAGAGAGAAATATCTCTATACTAATATTTTAGAAAAAAGGATAATTAAAAAACATTTTTTATATACAATCTATGATACTGAAAAAATATATTGAAAAGTATTTAGAAACAGGTTTATTTTGGGGTAAAACCAACCGAGTCCACTCGAAATATAAAAATGACCCGGCCCGAAATCTATTTGCAAAACACGTGGATCTAGTTGTCACTTAAATTAAAAAAAGATGCAATGAATTTGATAAATTTAGCGGTTTAAAAAAATAGAAAACCGACCATAAACATTGACAAAAGATGCGGATCTTTTGTTTTACACATAAATATTTTTGTCTTTCTTACTCTTTCAAATTTTGTTTTTCCTTCAAATTTATGATTCTATATAACTTATTGTAAAATATGAATTATAAGATAATATATCAACAAAAAATATTTATTTTTGCTACACATGTCGAATTTCAAAATTTTAAAAATGGATATTTGAACATATTTTTGTGTATAAAATTACATTTACAATATACATTGTACAGCCCAAAAATACGGTGTACGTACACCAAAATGCTATATAAAGCGTCTGCCGCTAGTATATGGTGTATATATAAAAATATAGTGTATACATCGTAAATCATTATAATTGAGATATAATGATTAAGCATCGTGTACAAAGAGAAGTACACCATCATGTACACCTCTAGAGGTGTATACCTGTTTTGTACTCCATAGTGTACACATCTCATGTAAACCAACGTGTACACCTTGCTTGTACTCCATCATGTATAACTCGCTTGTACTCCATCGTGTACACCTCTCTTGAACACTATCGTGTACACCTCTACCTCTATTGTATACCGTATACACCTCTTTTGCATACCATCATGTACATCACTCTTTTTCCATCGTGTACACCTCTCTTGTACACCATAGTGTACATTTTGATTGTACTCCATTGTGTACACCTCTCTTGAACACCGTCGTGTAGACCTCTCTTGAATACCTCTCTCGAACACCGTCGTGTACAACTCTCTTGTACACCATCGTGTATACCTCTCTAGCACACCATCGTGTACATCACTCTTGTACTCCATCGTGTACACTTTCTTGTACACCAGTACACCTCGCTTGTACACCATCTTTTACATCTCGCTATTACACCATCGGATATACCACTCTTGTACACCATCACGTACATCACTCTTGTACTCCATCATGTACACTATCATGTATACCTCAGTTTTACACCATTTTGTACACCTCTTTCGGCGTGGTGTACATCTCTCTTGTACACCATCGTGAACACCTCACTCGTACACCATCAAGAACACCTCACTCGTACACCATCATGTACACCCTCTTGGTGTTGTGTAAACCCTAAATTCCCAACCCTAAACCCTAAAACCTACACCCTATATCGTAAATCCCACACCCTAAATCCTAAAACAAACTCTAAATCATAAACCCTAAACCCTAAATCCTATACCTTAAACCTCAAACCCTAAAACCTAAACCATAAATCATAAACCTTTAAATTTAAAAACTAAACCCTAAACCCTAAACCCTAAATCATAAACCTTTAACTTTAAAAAATAAACCCTAAACCCTAAACCCTAAACCCTAAATCATAAACCTTAAACTTTAAAAACTAAACCCTAAACCCTAAACCATAAACCCTAAACACTAAATCATAAACCATAAACCCTAAATCCTATACCATAAACTTCAAACCCTAAAACCTAAACCCTGAATCATAAACCTTTAACTTTAAAAACTAAACCCTAAACCCTAAACCCTAAATCATAAACCTTAAACTTTAAAAACTAAACCCTAAACCCTAAACCCCAAACCCCAAACCCTAAACACTAAATCATAAACCATAAACCCTGAATCCTCACCCTCAGATTCTTACTCAAATGAAAAAAAATTGGAATCCACCAATTCATATCATTATGAGATAATCAAGAGTTTGACAAGGTTGATGGATTAAAAATCGTCATACAAAGCTTCACGAGTTTGATAAATTGAAGATACAAACTTACGGGTATTTTTTTTTTGGTGTTAAAATCCAAAGAGTAAGTTAATCAACACAAAGACATAATCTCACAAGCGGCCCACAGCAAATCAAACAGCTTGAAACACAAGGTGATTCGGGCTGCGCATGTTTATTTTGGATCATTTTCTTCACGTTCTTGATCCTTTTTTAATACATAATGAAATAGAAGTTTTTGTTCGTAATGGTTCACAAAAGGAGAAATGTTATTATTTTTGATCTAAAACTAAAAATGAATAAAACAAATAATTTTAGAGAGAAATATCTCTATACTAATATTTTAGAAAAAAGGATAATTAAAAAACATTTTTTATATACAATCTATGATACTGAAAAAATATATTGAAAAGTATTTAGAAACAGGTTTATTTTGGGGTAAAACCAACCGAGTCCACTCGAAATATAAAAATGACCCGGCCCGAAATCTATTTGCAAAACACGTGGATCTAGTTGTCACTTAAATTAAAAAAAGATGCAATGAATTTGATAAATTTAGCGGTTTAAAAAAATAGAAAACCGACCATAAACATTGACAAAAGATGCGGATCTTTTGTTTTACACATAAATATTTTTGTCTTTCTTACTCTTTCAAATTTTGTTTTTCCTTCAAATTTATGATTCTATATAACTTATTGTAAAATATGAATTATAAGATAATATATCAACAAAAAATATTTATTTTTGCTACACATGTCGAATTTCAAAATTTTAAAAATGGATATTTGAACATATTTTTGTGTATAAAATTACATTTACAATATACATTGTACAGCCCAAAAATACGGTGTACGTACACCAAAATGCTATATAAAGCGTCTGCCGCTAGTATATGGTGTATATATAAAAATATAGTGTATACATCGTAAATCATTATAATTGAGATATAATGATTAAGCATCGTGTACAAAGAGAAGTACACCATCATGTACACCTCTAGAGGTGTATACCTGTTTTGTACTCCATAGTGTACACATCTCATGTAAACCAACGTGTACACCTTGCTTGTACTCCATCATGTATAACTCGCTTGTACTCCATCGTGTACACCTCTCTTGAACACTATCGTGTACACCTCTACCTCTATTGTATACCGTATACACCTCTTTTGCATACCATCATGTACATCACTCTTTTTCCATCGTGTACACCTCTCTTGTACACCATAGTGTACATTTTGATTGTACTCCATTGTGTACACCTCTCTTGAACACCGTCGTGTAGACCTCTCTTGAATACCTCTCTCGAACACCGTCGTGTACAACTCTCTTGTACACCATCGTGTATACCTCTCTAGCACACCATCGTGTACATCACTCTTGTACTCCATCGTGTACACTTTCTTGTACACCAGTACACCTCGCTTGTACACCATCTTTTACATCTCGCTATTACACCATCGGATATACCACTCTTGTACACCATCACGTACATCACTCTTGTACTCCATCATGTACACTATCATGTATACCTCAGTTTTACACCATTTTGTACACCTCTTTCGGCGTGGTGTACATCTCTCTTGTACACCATCGTGAACACCTCACTCGTACACCATCAAGAACACCTCACTCGTACACCATCATGTACACCCTCTTGGTGTTGTGTAAACCCTAAATTCCCAACCCTAAACCCTAAAACCTACACCCTATATCGTAAATCCCACACCCTAAATCCTAAAACAAACTCTAAATCATAAACCCTAAACCCTAAATCCTATACCTTAAACCTCAAACCCTAAAACCTAAACCATAAATCATAAACCTTTAAATTTAAAAACTAAACCCTAAACCCTAAACCCTAAATCATAAACCTTTAACTTTAAAAAATAAACCCTAAACCCTAAACCCTAAACCCTAAATCATAAACCTTAAACTTTAAAAACTAAACCCTAAACCCTAAACCATAAACCCTAAACACTAAATCATAAACCATAAACCCTAAATCCTATACCATAAACTTCAAACCCTAAAACCTAAACCCTGAATCATAAACCTTTAACTTTAAAAACTAAACCCTAAACCCTAAACCCTAAATCATAAACCTTAAACTTTAAAAACTAAACCCTAAACCCTAAACCCCAAACCCCAAACCCTAAACACTAAATCATAAACCATAAACCCTGAATCCTCACCCTCAGATTCTTACTCAAATGAAAAAAAATTGGAATCCACCAATTCATATCATTATGAGATAATCAAGAGTTTGACAAGGTTGATGGATTAAAAATCGTCATACAAAGCTTCACGAGTTTGATAAATTGAAGATACAAACTTACGGGTATTTTTTTTTTGGTGTTAAAATCCAAAGAGTAAGTTAATCAACACAAAGACATAATCTCACAAGCGGCCCACAGCAAATCAAACAGCTTGAAACACAAGGTGATTCGGGCTGCGCATGTTTATTTTGGATCATTTTCTTCACGTTCTTGATCCTTTTTTAATACATAATGAAATAGAAGTTTTTGTTCGTAATGGTTCACAAAAGGAGAAATGTTATTATTTTTGATCTAAAACTAAAAATGAATAAAACAAATAATTTTAGAGAGAAATATCTCTATACTAATATTTTAGAAAAAAGGATAATTAAAAAACATTTTTTATATACAATCTATGATACTGAAAAAATATATTGAAAAGTATTTAGAAACAGGTTTATTTTGGGGTAAAACCAACCGAGTCCACTCGAAATATAAAAATGACCCGGCCCGAAATCTATTTGCAAAACACGTGGATCTAGTTGTCACTTAAATTAAAAAAAGATGCAATGAATTTGATAAATTTAGCGGTTTAAAAAAATAGAAAACCGACCATAAACATTGACAAAAGATGCGGATCTTTTGTTTTACACATAAATATTTTTGTCTTTCTTACTCTTTCAAATTTTGTTTTTCCTTCAAATTTATGATTCTATATAACTTATTGTAAAATATGAATTATAAGATAATATATCAACAAAAAATATTTATTTTTGCTACACATGTCGAATTTCAAAATTTTAAAAATGGATATTTGAACATATTTTTGTGTATAAAATTACATTTACAATATACATTGTACAGCCCAAAAATACGGTGTACGTACACCAAAATGCTATATAAAGCGTCTGCCGCTAGTATATGGTGTATATATAAAAATATAGTGTATACATCGTAAATCATTATAATTGAGATATAATGATTAAGCATCGTGTACAAAGAGAAGTACACCATCATGTACACCTCTAGAGGTGTATACCTGTTTTGTACTCCATAGTGTACACATCTCATGTAAACCAACGTGTACACCTTGCTTGTACTCCATCATGTATAACTCGCTTGTACTCCATCGTGTACACCTCTCTTGAACACTATCGTGTACACCTCTACCTCTATTGTATACCGTATACACCTCTTTTGCATACCATCATGTACATCACTCTTTTTCCATCGTGTACACCTCTCTTGTACACCATAGTGTACATTTTGATTGTACTCCATTGTGTACACCTCTCTTGAACACCGTCGTGTAGACCTCTCTTGAATACCTCTCTCGAACACCGTCGTGTACAACTCTCTTGTACACCATCGTGTATACCTCTCTAGCACACCATCGTGTACATCACTCTTGTACTCCATCGTGTACACTTTCTTGTACACCAGTACACCTCGCTTGTACACCATCTTTTACATCTCGCTATTACACCATCGGATATACCACTCTTGTACACCATCACGTACATCACTCTTGTACTCCATCATGTACACTATCATGTATACCTCAGTTTTACACCATTTTGTACACCTCTTTCGGCGTGGTGTACATCTCTCTTGTACACCATCGTGAACACCTCACTCGTACACCATCAAGAACACCTCACTCGTACACCATCATGTACACCCTCTTGGTGTTGTGTAAACCCTAAATTCCCAACCCTAAACCCTAAAACCTACACCCTATATCGTAAATCCCACACCCTAAATCCTAAAACAAACTCTAAATCATAAACCCTAAACCCTAAATCCTATACCTTAAACCTCAAACCCTAAAACCTAAACCATAAATCATAAACCTTTAAATTTAAAAACTAAACCCTAAACCCTAAACCCTAAATCATAAACCTTTAACTTTAAAAAATAAACCCTAAACCCTAAACCCTAAACCCTAAATCATAAACCTTAAACTTTAAAAACTAAACCCTAAACCCTAAACCATAAACCCTAAACACTAAATCATAAACCATAAACCCTAAATCCTATACCATAAACTTCAAACCCTAAAACCTAAACCCTGAATCATAAACCTTTAACTTTAAAAACTAAACCCTAAACCCTAAACCCTAAATCATAAACCTTAAACTTTAAAAACTAAACCCTAAACCCTAAACCCCAAACCCCAAACCCTAAACACTAAATCATAAACCATAAACCCTGAATCCTCACCCTCAGATTCTTACTCAAATGAAAAAAAATTGGAATCCACCAATTCATATCATTATGAGATAATCAAGAGTTTGACAAGGTTGATGGATTAAAAATCGTCATACAAAGCTTCACGAGTTTGATAAATTGAAGATACAAACTTACGGGTATTTTTTTTTTGGTGTTAAAATCCAAAGAGTAAGTTAATCAACACAAAGACATAATCTCACAAGCGGCCCACAGCAAATCAAACAGCTTGAAACACAAGGTGATTCGGGCTGCGCATGTTTATTTTGGATCATTTTCTTCACGTTCTTGATCCTTTTTTAATACATAATGAAATAGAAGTTTTTGTTCGTAATGGTTCACAAAAGGAGAAATGTTATTATTTTTGATCTAAAACTAAAAATGAATAAAACAAATAATTTTAGAGAGAAATATCTCTATACTAATATTTTAGAAAAAAGGATAATTAAAAAACATTTTTTATATACAATCTATGATACTGAAAAAATATATTGAAAAGTATTTAGAAACAGGTTTATTTTGGGGTAAAACCAACCGAGTCCACTCGAAATATAAAAATGACCCGGCCCGAAATCTATTTGCAAAACACGTGGATCTAGTTGTCACTTAAATTAAAAAAAGATGCAATGAATTTGATAAATTTAGCGGTTTAAAAAAATAGAAAACCGACCATAAACATTGACAAAAGATGCGGATCTTTTGTTTTACACATAAATATTTTTGTCTTTCTTACTCTTTCAAATTTTGTTTTTCCTTCAAATTTATGATTCTATATAACTTATTGTAAAATATGAATTATAAGATAATATATCAACAAAAAATATTTATTTTTGCTACACATGTCGAATTTCAAAATTTTAAAAATGGATATTTGAACATATTTTTGTGTATAAAATTACATTTACAATATACATTGTACAGCCCAAAAATACGGTGTACGTACACCAAAATGCTATATAAAGCGTCTGCCGCTAGTATATGGTGTATATATAAAAATATAGTGTATACATCGTAAATCATTATAATTGAGATATAATGATTAAGCATCGTGTACAAAGAGAAGTACACCATCATGTACACCTCTAGAGGTGTATACCTGTTTTGTACTCCATAGTGTACACATCTCATGTAAACCAACGTGTACACCTTGCTTGTACTCCATCATGTATAACTCGCTTGTACTCCATCGTGTACACCTCTCTTGAACACTATCGTGTACACCTCTACCTCTATTGTATACCGTATACACCTCTTTTGCATACCATCATGTACATCACTCTTTTTCCATCGTGTACACCTCTCTTGTACACCATAGTGTACATTTTGATTGTACTCCATTGTGTACACCTCTCTTGAACACCGTCGTGTAGACCTCTCTTGAATACCTCTCTCGAACACCGTCGTGTACAACTCTCTTGTACACCATCGTGTATACCTCTCTAGCACACCATCGTGTACATCACTCTTGTACTCCATCGTGTACACTTTCTTGTACACCAGTACACCTCGCTTGTACACCATCTTTTACATCTCGCTATTACACCATCGGATATACCACTCTTGTACACCATCACGTACATCACTCTTGTACTCCATCATGTACACTATCATGTATACCTCAGTTTTACACCATTTTGTACACCTCTTTCGGCGTGGTGTACATCTCTCTTGTACACCATCGTGAACACCTCACTCGTACACCATCAAGAACACCTCACTCGTACACCATCATGTACACCCTCTTGGTGTTGTGTAAACCCTAAATTCCCAACCCTAAACCCTAAAACCTACACCCTATATCGTAAATCCCACACCCTAAATCCTAAAACAAACTCTAAATCATAAACCCTAAACCCTAAATCCTATACCTTAAACCTCAAACCCTAAAACCTAAACCATAAATCATAAACCTTTAAATTTAAAAACTAAACCCTAAACCCTAAACCCTAAATCATAAACCTTTAACTTTAAAAAATAAACCCTAAACCCTAAACCCTAAACCCTAAATCATAAACCTTAAACTTTAAAAACTAAACCCTAAACCCTAAACCATAAACCCTAAACACTAAATCATAAACCATAAACCCTAAATCCTATACCATAAACTTCAAACCCTAAAACCTAAACCCTGAATCATAAACCTTTAACTTTAAAAACTAAACCCTAAACCCTAAACCCTAAATCATAAACCTTAAACTTTAAAAACTAAACCCTAAACCCTAAACCCCAAACCCCAAACCCTAAACACTAAATCATAAACCATAAACCCTGAATCCTCACCCTCAGATTCTTACTCAAATGAAAAAAAATTGGAATCCACCAATTCATATCATTATGAGATAATCAAGAGTTTGACAAGGTTGATGGATTAAAAATCGTCATACAAAGCTTCACGAGTTTGATAAATTGAAGATACAAACTTACGGGTATTTTTTTTTTGGTGTTAAAATCCAAAGAGTAAGTTAATCAACACAAAGACATAATCTCACAAGCGGCCCACAGCAAATCAAACAGCTTGAAACACAAGGTGATTCGGGCTGCGCATGTTTATTTTGGATCATTTTCTTCACGTTCTTGATCCTTTTTTAATACATAATGAAATAGAAGTTTTTGTTCGTAATGGTTCACAAAAGGAGAAATGTTATTATTTTTGATCTAAAACTAAAAATGAATAAAACAAATAATTTTAGAGAGAAATATCTCTATACTAATATTTTAGAAAAAAGGATAATTAAAAAACATTTTTTATATACAATCTATGATACTGAAAAAATATATTGAAAAGTATTTAGAAACAGGTTTATTTTGGGGTAAAACCAACCGAGTCCACTCGAAATATAAAAATGACCCGGCCCGAAATCTATTTGCAAAACACGTGGATCTAGTTGTCACTTAAATTAAAAAAAGATGCAATGAATTTGATAAATTTAGCGGTTTAAAAAAATAGAAAACCGACCATAAACATTGACAAAAGATGCGGATCTTTTGTTTTACACATAAATATTTTTGTCTTTCTTACTCTTTCAAATTTTGTTTTTCCTTCAAATTTATGATTCTATATAACTTATTGTAAAATATGAATTATAAGATAATATATCAACAAAAAATATTTATTTTTGCTACACATGTCGAATTTCAAAATTTTAAAAATGGATATTTGAACATATTTTTGTGTAGAAAATTACATTTACAATATACATTGTACAGCCCTTGATGCTTACTCATATTCTGAAACAGCAAAAGGATCAATGGGATACTCTAAAAGGGGTCTTCGGAAATGTGTCAAATCTCAGTCCCATCTTCGAAGTTAAAAGGGCGCTGAATGTTCTCCAACAAGTTGAGAAAGCTTTCAACCAACACTTTGGTGAGTTTAGAGCTCTCTGGGCAGAATTGGAGACCCTTCATCCTCCAACAGAAACCCTCAATGAAAGACGTGAACAAGATCAAGTTTTTGGGCTTCTTTTCACTCTCAATATCTCTTTCAATTGTCTCATCCGTCATATCCTCAGATCTGATAAGTTCCCAAGCCTGAATGATGTTTGTATGCACTTCCAGAAGGAAGTGTTGGAACCAAAAATAATAAAGACAATTGGGCTTTATTATTTTGTGTTTTGCGTAAATAAGAGATGGATTGAGGTCCAAACAAATGAAATGTTTCATTGGCCCAAACAAATGAAATGTTTTCATTGGCTAAAATATCCCACATTGGAAACTTAGAATGTTTTCAAATCCCTCCTCATCCTATATATATGATGGGGTAGCCTCTCTTTTTCAATCATCAGATCAGATAACCAAATCATTAGATCATGTATTCAGATCGTCAGTTGAATATTACTCAAAGCAAATGCTAAACACATGTTCCTTCAATCCACTACTGCATCATGTAGTTTCTTTATTTCGAGAGTATTGTTGAGATATAAGTTCGTTAGACCCGCGATCGGGTGATGCGATTCGGGGTTGAACGGTTGTATCATGGGACTCATGAATCGTGATTATACCTGTCACACTACGAGTGATTCTTTGAGTTAAAGAAAGAGATTGCGATCTCGACTCCGCTCCAGTGTTTCAGTTTTAACAATTTATTATTTATGATTTTTCTTAACTCGTTTTATTCGGTTTTGATTATCCTTTATATTTTGTGATTAAATCAAATATTCAGTATTTCTAAATTATTGGTCTTATAGTCTTAACTCAAAGAAATTTGTTCGTGTTCTAAGAACATCTAACAGATTTTAATCACGAGTAAATAAATGTTTTTCATCGATCGATTTCAAAACGATTTATTCAGATTTTTTAATCGGTTTTATTACTCTCGTCTTATTGGTTGCGATCAATAAAATGATATATGCATTACAATCACTGTAATCGCCGATTTGGATTAGAGTTTTGATAAAACAAACGCTTAATCACGTGTTTGCGAACGCTTTGGCGAATACTCTGCGGAGATTCGAAGATGAAGTCGTTGTATGCGGATCTTAAAATTTAAATGTTTGTTCATACCAAATTAATTTTTTTGTGGCATCAAGCGATGGGACTGCGGCTGAGTTTAAGATGTAGAAAAAGATGTTATTCTTCTATTTGACAACTCTGAACTTGCAGAAGTACACCAGCGAAGTGAAACCTTCTCTCCCTGAAGGCAACACCAATCCAATGATCCTTGCGAATGTTCAAGCTTGGGAGCACAATGGTTACTTGTGCAAAGGCTACATCCTCAACTGTCTCTCCAAACCGTTGTACAACTTGTTTAGAGATTTAAAAAGTTCGAAGGAGGTGTGGGATTCCCTTGACAAGAAGTATTGAATTGAAGATTATGGATCCCAAAAATTCACTCTGGCGAAATTCCAACAGTATCAGATGGTGGATCCGAGGCCATTGATGGATCAACTCACAGAAGTGCATAATCTCCTTCATGAGATATACGCTGAGGGCATGAGGCTTTGCAAAACCTATAGGGTTTGCTGCATCATCGAAAAGCTTCCACCTGGATGGACTGACTTCAAGAACTACCTCAGGCTGAAGAAAAAAAGAAGATGAGCCTTGAGGACCTAGTGATCAGGCTTCGTGTAGAATCCACGAACCGCGAGCAGCTCACCAAAAGTGTTAGCAATCAAGGCCGCGAGCTTAACGCTAACATGGTGGAACACCAAAACCCCCAAGCAGGGCAAGTGGAAGGGACGCCAAGACAAAGGCAAAGGAAAGATGATTCCCCCAAAGAACTCTCAGAAGTTAAAGAACAAGAATGGTCATAATTGTCAGAGGTTTACAGGAAATTGCAATTTCTACGGAAAGCAAGGCCACAAATCCTTTGAATGTCGTGGAAAAAGGCTCATGCTAACTTAACAGAGGAAGACATGGTTGTTGTCGTCACGGAGTGTAACGTGGCTGAGTGTCACCCAAAAACGTGGTGGTATGATACATGAGCAATCAGGCACATCTGCATGGCTCGAGAGTTGTTTTCAACTTACACAAAAATCAAGAGTGAAGACATGCTCCGCATGGGCAACTCTGCTACTTCCAAGATCGAAGGTCACAGAAAGGTTGTTCTGAAGCTCACCTCCGGGCAAGAGCTTACACTCATGAACGTGGTTCACGTTCCAGACATGCGCAAGAACCTGATCTCAGGATCTCTCATGAGCAAGCACGGATTTACCGTCAAGCTGGAAGGAGACAAACTGGTCTTAACCAAGAATGGGATGTTTTGGGGAAAGGGTTTTGTTTGTGATGGGCTATTTAAACTGTCTGTTGAGGCAGTTGTTCGTAACAATAAGAATGATGTAACTGAAATTAAAAAGATGAATGAACGTTTAATATTTGCTCATGTATTATGTTGCGGAGTCCTTTAATATTTGGCATGAACGTTTAGGACATGTTAACTTCAAGTCTATGAGTAGATTGATGAATATGAACATGATTCCGAAATTTAAAATATCAAAGGACAAATGTAAGATTTGCGTGCAAGCCAAACTCACAAAAACGTCATCACCAAGCGTAGAAAGAACAACCGAGTCCCTAGGTTTGATTCACACAGACTTGTGTGATTTAAAATATATACAAACTAGAGGAGGAAAGAAGTATTTCGTGACTTTCATAGATGATCTTACAAGATACCGCTATGTATACTTACTACGCAGTAAGGATGAAGCTTTGGAGAAATTCAAAGAGTATAAGTTGGAAGTAGAAAATCAACTTGATAAAAAGATCAAGATGATAAGAAGTGATAGAGGCGGCAAATACAATGAACCATTTGATGCATTCTGCAAAGAGAATGGTATCATTCATCAAACAACCGCTCCCTACTCACCTGAATCCAATGGGATTGCGGAACGAAAGAACCGAACTCTAAAGGAGATGATGAATGCCATGTTGCAGGAATTTGAGTTACCCCATAACATGTGGGGGGGAAGCGCTGCTTACCTTGAACTATATCCTGAACAAAATACCACACAAAGTTACTGATATAAGATCGGAATCACACCAAACTTATGTTCACGAGATGATCGAGAGTTGACAAGCTTTTTGGATGGATGGAACCAAGCAACTGGTTGTGGAACTCGCTTTGCTTGATTAGATGATGGATTCGAAGTGGATTGAGATGAGATCCAATCTGCTGGTTGTGCAACTCTCTCAGAAAATATCAATGGATGAATGGATGGGGATGGATCGAAGAACGCCACTCAAGAGTATGAAAGCTTTTGCGATGAGTTCACAAACCTAGTCTCAAGGAATCGCACACAAGAGACATAGATTCAAATATTTACTAAGTGTAGAAATCCATCTAACTTAGATAAACAAAAAAAAACAAGCCTAAGCTTTAGAGAAAAACTCTCTTTTATATTCCAAAAATTTCAATGTGTTTTTACAAATAAGAATAGATGAGCTTTTATAGCTCTTACAAAGAATCTTTACAATAAATTACATTTAAATAAAATTATTCACATTTAAACAAAAGAGCTAAATTAGCTAAATCAAATAATGGTCTTCTTGCCACCAATTTTGCCTTGTATTTCAATGAGGATCTTTGACTTTGTGAATTTATGGGGATGAGATTATGATATTGCATCAGTTACTGGAAAGACTCCATATGAACTTTTGAAAGGAAAGGTACCTTCATATAAATACATGAAAGTGTGGGGGTGCTTGGCGAAAGTTGCAGTTCCACTTCCTAAAAAGGTCACAATCGGAACAAAGACAGTAGACTGCATCTTCATTGGATATGCAAAGAACAGTAGTGCATATCGCTTTCTGGTATATAAGTCAGATATACCAGATAAACATGCGAACACTATCATGGAATCTAGGAACGTTTCGTTCTTTGAAGATGTGTTTCCTTGTAAGGATAAAGTGAATCCTAAACGAACTCGTGAGGAACGAGATGTCAAAAATGAAGCAATTTCATTAGACACTTCTATAAACGAAGTAGAAGAAGAAGAAGTTGAACCAAGACGAAGCAAACGAGCTCGCAAGGAGAAAACGTTTGGTTCTGAGTTCATAACGGCTTTTCTGGCAGAGAATGAGCCATGAACATTTGCAGAAGCAATGTCTACACCTGACGCACCTTCTTGGAAGGAGGCTGCTAGTAGTGAAATCGATTCGATTATGCAACATAATACATACGAATTGGTTAATTTACCACAAGGCAGTAAACCTCTCAGGTGTAGATGGATCTTCAAAACGAAAATGAAGATTGATGGTTCAATCGACAAGTACAAGGCAAGACTTGTAGTGCAAGGATTTTGTCAAAAGGAAGGATTAGACTTCTTTGACACTTATTATCTTGTAACGAGAATAACATCGATATGTACGCTGATTGGCATTGCAGCTTTAAGAGACCTTGAAATTCATCGAATGGATGTCAAGACAACTTTCTTAAATGGAGATTTAGAGGAAGAAATATATATGAATCAACCCGAGGGTTAGATTGTTCCTGGACAAGTGAAGAAAGTATGCAGACTTAAAAAGACTATATATGGACTTAAGCAAGCTCGAAAGCAATGGCATGAGAAGTTTGACAGTGTAATGATGTCAAACAACTTCCGGATCAATGAATGTGATAAATGTTTATACATCAAAATCGCTTCACATGGATACGTTATACTGTGTCTATATGTTGACGACATGCTTATCATAGGCAGTAACAAAGATATAATTCACCAAACTAAGAACATGATTAAAGTGAAGTTTGAAACGAAGGACTTGGGATTAGCGGATGTAGTTCTTGAGATTAAGATTACAAGACACGCTGGAGGGATAATTCTGTCCCAAGGTCATTACGCGGAAAAAGTCCTATAGCGGTTTCAGAACCACTCAAACGGGAATGCCAAAACTCATCTTGATCCTCAACTACACTTAACGAAGAATACAGGCGAATATGTGTCACAAGTGGAGTATGCAAGAGTTATCGGGAGTCTAATGTACTTGACAAATTGTACTAGACCCGACTTAGCGCATTCAGTAAACGTACTAAGTCGCTATACGAGTAATCCAGGTCATACTCATTGGAAAGCCATAGCAAGAGTTTTGAGTTATCTGAGATATACTAAAAGTTATTGACTGCATTATGGTAGAGAACCATCTGTATTATAAGGTACAGTGATGCAAACTAGATTTCAGATTCCAGAAATTCTAATTCCACAAGTGGATATGTCTTTACTATTGGTGGGGCAGCGATTTTGTGGAAATCCTCGAAACAAACACTCCTGGCAAAATCAACCATGGAGTCAGAGTTCATAGCTTTAGATAAAGCAGTAGAAGAAGCTGAGTGGCTTCAGAATTTTCTAGAAGATATTCCGATGTGGGAAAAACCAGTGCCAGTTTTACGGGTACATTGTGACAGCCAGTCGGCTATATCCCGGGCACTGAATAATATTTACAATGGCAAGTCTCGCAACATTCGACAACGACATAAGACAATTAGACAACTGATCTCGAGTGGTGTATTGACAATAGACTACATCAAATCGGCTGAAAATTTAGCGGATCCGTTTACCAAAAGGTTGCTGCGAGATCAAGTTCTTAAATCATCAAACGGAATGGGTTTAAAGCCTATGGATACAGATAATGCCATGATGGATACCCAACCTATGTGACTGGATCCCAAGATCTAGGTTCAAAAGGGACAACTAAATCAAGCAGAGTCTAAAAACAAGCACTGTAAGTTGCTCAGTTCCAAAGATGATTAACACTGTTTTTTGTAAGTAATTAAGGGTTAAGCATCAAGGCTTTTAATGATATAAGACCATAGTCTATATAATAACAATATAATTTGTATATGTAACAGGTACATGGCAATCACCTAGTAAGTGTGAAATGGTGTCGTTTCTAGGAGGATGAAGTTCAAGCTATACTCTCCAAGTTCACTCACGATAAACCATGCAATGTTTAAGGCCACAATGAACACAATAAATAACTTAACTCAACAAGAAGACGAAGCTGGGTTATATCTATTGTCTAGTTCTACATATAAAAAAACGGGTGGTTCAAGACATCAAGTTCATCTCTTGGTTGAGTAATTCCGGCAGATATCAACAATGAGTGGTTCAAGGCTGAGAAGCTACTACCTCAGATACAGTTAGTCTTCGCTATACTCTCGAAAAGTATGTCTGTCTAGTCTAGTCAAGTCAGCATCTAGTTTAAGTAAAGTCTTATCTAGTTTATCGAGTCTGTAAAGTCTTCATTTGTTTAGATGTCATTCTATTCATGTGGGAAATTGTTAGAACAAAAATTAATAAAGACAATTGGGCTTTATTATTTTTTATTTTGTGTGAATAAGAGATGGGTTGAGACCCAAACAAATGAAATGTTTTCATTGGGTATAGCTCTTTGTGGAAGTTAAAATATCCCACATTGAAAACTTGGAATGTTTTCAAGTTCACTCTCATCCTATATATATGATGTGTGGCCTCTCTTTTTCAATCATCAGATCAGATAACCAGATCATTGGATCAGGTATTCAGATCGTCAGTTGAATATTACTCAAAGCAAAAGCTAAACACACGTTCCTTCAATCCACTACTACATCAGATAGTTTCTTTAAATCGAGAGTATTGTTGAGATACAAGTTCCTTAGACCCGCGATCGAGTGATGCAATTCGGGGTTGAACGGTTGTATCCTGGGACTCATGAATCGTGATTATACATGTCACACTACGGGTGATTCTTTGAGTTAAGAAAAGAGATAGCGATCTCGACTCCGTTCCAGTGTTTCGGTTTTATCGATTTATTATTTACGATTTTCCTTAACTCGTTTTTATTCGGTTTTGATTATCCTTTATATTTTGTGATTAAATCAAATATTCCATATTTCTAAATTATAGGTATTACAGGAAGAAGGATATGTGGCTCTGTTTGGCCAGAAAAGTGATCTTGCTCTTGCAAACCAAGGTTCTTATCAAAGAAATGATCGCAACAAGTTTGTGTGTGATCACTGCAAAAAGAAGGGTCACGGAAAGGACAAATGTTGGGTTCTTCATCCACATCTGAAACCATCAAAGGTGAGAGATGGTTGTAAGGCCATGTCTGCAGCAGAAGATAATCTGGTCAGGAAATCCGACCTTGACTCTCTCATCAAGAGTATTGCTTCCATGAAAGAATCTGGTAAAGCTTTACTAACTCTTAAACATCTTAAACCTCTTATTGTTGATTCTGGTGCATCTCATCGTATGATTAGTGATAAAAGTCTTAACATTAAACCTGCAATTAGTAATGTTATTATTGCAAATGGTCATAATGTGCCTGTTAAAGGAATTGAAAACCTGAAATTTTTTAACAATGACTTTAAAGCTTTCTATGTGCCTGGATTTACTTCAAATCTCTTATCTGTTCAAAAAGCCACAAAAGATCTTGATTGCTTGGCTATTTTCAGTCCTAATGATCTTTGGTTTCAAGATAATTAAGCCTGGAAAGACAATTGGAGAAGGATCTACAAAGAATGGTCTTTATGTTCTTGAAGATCTCAATTCTGTTTATGTTTCTGTTTTTGCTAATAATGTAGTATGGCATGCTAGACTAGGACATCCTCATACTAAAGCTCTTAAGATTCTTCTTCCAAATGTATCTTTTGAGAATGATAAGTGTGAAGCATGTATCTTAGGAAAGCATTGTAAAATTGTTTTTCCGAATTCATCTACTGGTTATGAAAATTGCTTTGATCTTATTCATTCTGATGTTTGGACTGCTCTGAGTGAAACAAGAGATATATATATAAGTACTTTGTTACTTTTATTGATGAAAAGTCCAAGTATACTTGGCTAACTCTTTTACCTTCAAAAGGCCATGTCTTGAGGCTTTCTCAAACTTTTACAGCTTTGTTTCAACTCAGTATAAAGACACTGCGAACTAACAATGGTGGTGAATACGCCAGAAATGAGTTCAAAGCTTTCACAGCCAAACAAGAAATTGTACATCAGACTTCATGTCCTTATACTCCTCAACAAAATGGTGTTGCTGAGTGCAAGAATCGTCACCTTATGGAGGTAGCCAGGACTATGATGTTTGACAAAAATGTTCCACAACATTATTGGGGTGATGGTGTTGTGACTGCTTGTTATATCATCAATCGTCTTCCAACTATGACATCTCTCCATATGAGGTACTCAACAAAATTAAACTGTCTATTGATTTTCTAAAAGTGTTTGGGTGTGTTTGTTATGTCCATGTTCCAGATAGCCAGAGGAACAAGCTTCAGCCTAAAAGCACTAAATGTATCTTTATTGGTTACTCTACAACTCAAAAATGCTACAAATGCTACAATCCGGATTCAAGAAAAATCTTGTGGGGGGGGAGGGTTTATTTGGAGATATATGTTAAAGAATTGTTAGAATTTTCAAAATCTATGGTTATTGGTTGATGGATTTTGTCATTCTTATTAAAATCTAGTGTTATTGGTTTGATGATTTTTAAAATCTATACAAAATCAATTGTTATTCAAAAAGTTTGGGTTTTAATAAATTTTATGATTCCATTAAAAAATTTGTTATTGAGACATAGATTTTAAACAAATTAACACATGAGACAAAAATTTCAAAATACTATCCATAAGATTCTCAAAATCAATATACAAACTCTCTCCAAATTTAACAAAACTCCTTACAAATTTAACAAATCTCTCAACTTTTAAAATCAAGCAACTCTATATAAATTCATCTCCCAACAACCTCCCCCCCCCCTTGAAACAAGTTGAAAGACTTGAGTTCTTCTGGTTCTGTCTCGCTGCCAGTTTAAGGAGTCTCCTGGAAAATCTCAACTTACCAACAAAAGAAACGGTCCAGCTAGCTCCTACACCACAATCTGTAGAAGAACTTGCAAATGGTGAAACAGACGTGGAAACTGATCAAGATGAATCAGGAAATACCGAAGCTGTTGATGATCAAGAGCACGATAATAACGAGAGTAACATTATTACGCAAGAAATCTATGTTGATTCTCACAATCAAGACGATAATGGTGCTTCAAATAATTCAGATTCTCAAGAAAATGATGGTGAAAACCTTGTGGAGAAGTCTGATGGAAATGCTAGTGAATACCTTGTGGAGGAATCTGATGAAGATATTCAAAACATGGAATCAGCTATTCATGAAGATGACTCTCCTCCTCAACTTCGCAGGAGTTCCAGATTTAAGAAAGATCCCTCCAATTGGGTTAACACTAGAGTAAACTATAATAATATTGCCTTTAATACTGCTCATCCTATTCAAGCTTATTGTTCTTTAGCTAACCTCCATGATGATCATCATGCTTTTTTTAACAAAATTGACCAGGTTGCTATTCCTCAAACATATGAAGAAGCAAATGATAGTGAGGTGTGGACAGAGGCAGTTGATGAAGAACATGGAGCTATGAAAAGAAACAACACTTGGAATGTGGTTGATCTCCCAAAAGGAAAGAAACCAGTGAGTTCTAATTGGATCTTCACAATCAAATACCACAACAATGGTGAAATAGAGAGACATAAAGCTCGTTTGGTGGCCAAAGGCTTCACTCAAACATACAGAGAAGATTACAAAGACACTTTTGCTAATGTTACTAAACTCCATATAGTTCATGTTGTTCTCTCCCTTGCTACGAATCTTTCTTGGGATATATGGCAGATGGATGTGAAAAATGTTTTCCTTCAAAGAGAACTTGAAGAAGAAGTTTACATGAGACCACCTCATGGTATTGAGATTGATGATGTCAAGGTTCTTAAGCTTAATAAGGTCACTTATGGTCTGAAACAATCACCACGAGCTTGGTATCACAAACTAAGCAAAACTCTCATTGGAAACGAAATTAAAAGGTCTGAAGCTGATCATTCGCTTTTCAAAATTCAGGGGGAATTAGGTATTGTCGTTGTTCTTATTTATGTTGATGATATCATTATTTATGGTAATGACAAATAAGGTATTCAAAATACAAAGTCATCTCTTAAATCTGCTTTTGATATTAAAGACTTAGGTGAACTAAAGTACTTTCTTAGCATAGAAGTATGTCGATCTGATGAAGGGCTATTTCTATCTCAAAGAAAGTACACACTTCATCTTCTTAGTGAAACCTGAAAACTTGGAGCTAAACCAGCAAAGACTCCTATTGAAGAAAAATATAAAGACTCTCGTGAGGGGGAACTATATGACAACATTGGACAATACCAAAGAATTGTGGGTAAGCTCAATTATCTCACAAATACTCGTCCTGATTTATGTTTTGCCGTGAACCAGGTCAGCCAACATATGCAAGCTCCTACTATTTATCACTGGAATATGGTAGAAAGAATCCTCAAATACTTGAAGGAAACTCCAGGCAAAGGCATTTGGATGCAGAAGAATGGCATTGTTGGCTATTGTGATGCTGATTGGGCTGGAGACAAGACGGACAGGAAATCAACAAGAGGATATTGCACGTTTGTTGGTGGGAACCTGGTTACTTGGAGAAGCAAGAAGCGGAAGATGGTGTCAAGTTCTAGTGATGAATCTGAGTACAGGTCAATGGCAGACACTACATATGAACTCATTTCGCTTAAGGCATTGCTATTGGATCTTAGAATCAAGACTACTCAGCCTATCATCATGCATTGTGATAATCAGGCTGCTTTTCACATTGCCTCTAACTATGTGTTTCATGAGCGCACCAAACATATCGAAGTTGATTGCCATCATATTCGTGAGAAGGTTGAACTTGGGATCATCTCTCTTGCCTAAACTAATTAGTTCTGATCAACTTGAGGATATCTTCACCAAGGCAGCAAATTCGAAGGTGTGCAACTTCATTCAAGGCAAGCTGGCTTAGTTGATCTTCACCAGCCAAACATAAGATGGAATGTTAGAATAAGACCGTTGAACTCTTTTTCCTTTAATCATGATTTTTTCTATTGGGTTTTCCTTGTAAAGTTTTTAATGAGGAAACATCATTTCCAATGTAGTTTTCCTCTCACTCATTCATCTTGGACGAAATCCCTAGGCTCTCTTTCTATCCTTCATGCAATGTTTCTCATTTATTGTAACATCTAGTTTATTCTCTTTATATTTGTATCTCTTTGTACAAACCAGATTATGAGAAATAATATACAATTTCTCTCTATTCTCTCTATTCTCTTTAAGTCTCTTCTCTCTTATACACTTCCGCATATAAATCTACAAGAACTTTGTTGCGTTGAAAACAATCACAACTCAAGTTCGACCTCGATCTTAAAACAAGAGTGCATCCAGAAAAAAATGTTTGTATGGGCCAAAAATAAAATATAACAAAAAAAACTAGGAAAAACATACAACATCCATGTTCTCTAGGGTCCATGATTTCTCTCAGTTTCTTGATCTTGCAACTCTCTGCTCAAACCTAGGCCATCTCGAGAAGAACGTAGATTATGAGGAGGTTCGTAAATCATACCCCAGAAGTTGAGTATCCATGCCAAATCATGAGCTTCAAGATTGATTGTTGGTGAGCCTTGAGAGTTTCTGGGTCTAAAGGAGAAACTCCATCAAAGCAAGAATGACTTTCTTTGATCTCAACTGATCAACAGTCTAGAGGATCCGATATCCCACCCGAACAGCTTTCTCTCTTGTATTTGGTTAGAAGATGAAATTTCATCAAAAATATCTCTCTTGTACATGTATCCCGAACAACTAGCTTTCTCTCTTGTTTGTTACAGTAACTATTATTTCTGTGGAAAAAAATGACCACTTTCAGAAACACCACTTTTATTCAATTATTATTGGAAACCTTGAAGACTTTCAAATCAAGGGAAATTCTGCGAGGATCACAAAAGCTGACATTTCAGACTCTCTCAAGTATCTCAACGTTCCTCTCTCCATGAGTTTCACAAGCTTCTGTGTGATGTGTAGTCCCAAACCTTCCCTTGATGTTCCCTTACTCAATGGCTGAAACATCTCTCTTACCAGATCATCAGGCAGTCCCGGTGCCGGGTGTATTATCCTGAACTCTAGCTCCACTCTCTTCATTCTTTTCCCTATTGCTTCGACCCGCGCCATCACCTTGAACAATACGCACAAGCCCTTCAATGCAGGCGTGAACCGTAGGCTGCTTGAGAGTGTCTCTGAGAGGATTTGCTGAAGCCTTAGGCAGTCTCCATACAGTCTCAATGACGAAACTTGTTGCGGATAATCGCAGATGATCTGCACTTTACGTTCTATGCTCAGCTCCATCACTTGTTTTACAACTGCTTCCAGGGATTCCCCCAGGTTAAATTCGCTGCAACCCATATGCACATAGCTGTTATAAAGCCATAAACACAAACAGGATTAGAACGGAAGATTTAAGAATTAGTAAACAAATCCATCATAACAAAACAAGAATCCAGGTTGCAGTACCCTTCTTCAATTCCCTCTATGTCCGAGTCACTTAAGACTTTGGCTAACTGCTCCCTGCATGAAACGCTTGTCCTCAGGAGCTGCTTTTGTTCTTCGTTTAATCCAGATGAATGTAGCAAATCTTGGAGGAAGGAAATCGCCTTTTCCGGGTTCTTTGCTTCTTGGCGGAGATATGCCAATTTGTTGAGGGCGCAGGCCGTTGCCTGCTCTGATATTCGCTGAACCTGTAGAGCATATTGGAGTTCTGGACTAGGCACTTGCAAAAAGCATAAAACCCCGGTAACCTTTCCCTCGATATCGGTCCTTTTGTTCGCGGAAAGCAATGCCTCGATGAAGCTACCATCGCGATGGTAGAAGCCAAAGGAAAGCTTCTCTATGTTATCCTGGCCAGAACTCACAGCATTTAAAGCTATTCTCAGTTTAGTTAACGTATCATGGTCTTTAAGACGGCAACCATAATCGTTTGAGGTAAAAACCTCCCCGAGAAGCATTTTATTGACAGCTTCTTCTCTCTTTATCCCAGAGAGCTTCTGCATTGCGTCGTTCCACTCTGAGCATAAACCATTCTCACTGGTCATAAAAATTGGTGGAATGAGTGTCGAAGGGCTCCACATGATCCTGGCATAGTCTCCTTGCACGCGGCTATAGTTTTCGATAAGCGTCTTCTGGCCTGTAACATCTTGTCCAATGAAGCATACACCAAGAACATTATTCATGGTATCTCTGCTACAGCAAGTGTTGACGACTAACTCAATTGGACTGCTTTTCCTTTTAGGACCAAATGATCTGATCCTGATCTCAGCGCCACGTTCTTCACTACCTATTATGTATTATGAACACACAAGGCACAGATGAAAATCTGCGAAAACAGTCAGAGAGGATGAAAATAAAATATAAAAGGGAGCCAATGCCAGAACAACAGAAAGGATATTTGCTTCCATACTACAGCGGAATATGCTTACCTTCGAGAGCCAATGCTAAGATGTTCTTAAGGGTCTTCACGGAATCGTCCTCAACGAGATCTGATACAAGTTTGCCTATCGCTTGTTCAACTGCCAATCCAGTCACCTCAGCCGCTTTTGAATTCCAACCGTTTATAACACCAGAGGCATCAACCGCAAAGATTGGAACAGCGGCGGTATCGATCAACCGCACCATTTCATTCACGATAACACACAATTCATCCACCTTCTGAACCCTATTATCCACAGATGGTACGACATTGACAACAGTGTTTGGATGCTCCTCTTGCAATGAGCCTTTTATTATTAGCTGCAGAGAGTTGATTGCATCCATCTCCATGTCATCCCATGGCATACTTCTCCACCTGACTATCTCCATAAAAGCCTTGAATGAGGATCTAGGATGCATATTTTTACCATCTCTGTCATTAGGATCATGTCTTGCACCGCCCCACTTGATCTGTTTCGCTGTGCCGGACCGGAACCAGAAAAGGAAATCCTTTTCGGTTATATATACTGCAGCCATTCCACATATCGACTCCCCGAGAACCGAAGCATCCGGATAGCCAGACTCCATTAGACTCTCAGTGGTGAAGCCAGTGTTTCCTCCATGGCTTTTGAGAACCCAATCGATTATATCTCTGATTTGTGTCTCCGTGGGAGTAACCCCAAGAGACCAGAGCTTCTCTCTGTAATAAAGAGCTGATCCATCACATTTAACAAGATCCATTATATTTGGTGACTGAGTGACAATACCTATGGGTGCATTACGGAAAAGCATGTCACATAGCACACTCTGAGTCTGCAGAATACGCTTCTCTTTCAACAGAAGAGCCGATTCCGCTTCTTTGTTGATCTGCACGCCGAACACCTGAGTCAAGAACTCACAAGCGTATCTCAAAGGAAACGGCACGAACCTAGGACTTGCGTGATGACAAACCACTAATCCCCATAAGCTTCTCCCTGTCTGTAGATCTCTGTTCACCTCATCACTATCACTACCATTGATTGTCACGGACATAACAAGAGACGCCACCGAGCCCATATTGCTCATATACTGTGCGTGACAGCCATGAGGAGCTCTCAACGTAGAACCAGAAAGACTTATTGGCTGTGACAGACTCTTGTCCTGAACCACTTTAACCGGAACAGCTGAACAATCACAAATCATCCTAACCTTGTTTCTCATAAACAGAAACCTCGAAGCTTGCGGTATATCAGTGGCCGAGTAATGCAACCCGAGATACGGTTCCAAGCCTACCTTACTGCAGCATTCAGCAATCACTTCCCCATGCCCATCTTCATGGAATCTATACACCATAACCCTATCATAGCCAGTTAATTCGCTAACTTCCTTGACTAAAGCATCGCATAGCAAAGACATGTTCCCACTAGGCAATGCCTGCAACCTCGAAATCGATTTAGCCGCGAGCTTATACGATTTCAACGCCCCAGCAGCAGTCACTGGCACCTCATCAGGACTCACTGGCTCCAAATCTATAACAAGACCTTCTTCGATCCGATGCAGAATCGCGTAACAAAGCTTACCCGAAGCTTTGCAATGAAGCGCTATGGGATTCAGAATACTAATATCACCAAAGTCAGCAGCTTTCTGCAACGCAGAGGAACCCGGAGACTGAAACAGCGATTTCACATCTGTTCCTATACTCAGAGCTTCTCCTTGCTCCATACTCGGCACTGTATGTGGAGTTAGACCCAACATCTCTTGTGTGTTTTCACTATACGCAATTACTTTGAGGGTTTTCTCATCGACGACGATTAAGCAACCAAAGGGATGAATCAACATCCCTCTCTGAATCTTCTGTAGGTAAGTTGAGATATCTGAAGAAGAAGGAACGTCGTAGGAAGAACTCGGCATGTTCAGGTTAACTGAAGCTGAATAGTCGAAGAATCGCTCGGAATCTTCGAAATTCCCGTGTAGCTTTGCATCAGCAAGGACCTGTGAAGTAACTCGTGAGTTTTGTCTGGATCGAGTAGAGCTGGTTCGAGAAGTGTCGCTTGTTCTATCTGTCGACATTTCGTCTTCACGAATCTGCAGAAGAATCACGAAGCTTTTTCTAGTGAGATTCAGGAATTGGGGGTAAGAGACAGACAAAAGGGTTTCGTTTACTGGAGATTTTTGCTGCGAATTTGTCTCTCTTGTTTGAGGAATTTTACAGAGTTTGGATCTTTGGATCGGTCCTTGGTGATGAGAAGCAGGGGAAGAGGAACGGGATTGTTTAAGTTCTATGGAGCACTAAAACGGCAGGCTTGTTTAAGTTGAATGGAGAAACTGCGTGGTGTGTAGAAGCGTGGACCACGAAAAGTGTTGTCTCGTGTTTTGGGCATTGGGGTCGTTCGTTCGGGTTTTCGGGTAATTCGAATAGAAAGGTTTAGAACTCATATAAGAACCGAACAAATTTCAATTCGGTTCGGTTTGGATAGGCCTCTGATCCAGGTCGGTTCTGCGTATATGAAATTTTCATTTTTGATTAATTTTATTTGATTTTTAATAAATTTAGTTTGATTTTTTATAAAATTTAGTTTAATTTTGCGATTGAAATTTAATTTTGACAATTATAAGCAAGAATATTTAGATAATTTTGGTTCAAACAATACTAATATATTTTAGTTTATAATTATAATTTTGAGTATTTAATTATTTTAAATTTAAATATAATTAATATTATATATATATATATATAATTGTATTTGGGATATTTATTCAGCTATCTAAAATATTTTGAACAATAGAAATTCGAATATTTATAATTATACAGTTTGGTTCGATTAGATTCGGTTTTGGTTTGGGTTTTTTGTTTTGGTTTGGTTTTTCAGTTTCGAGTAATTTGTCGAGGGCTAAACGTAGGGGTGGGAAAAAAAACCGTAACCGAAAAAACCAAACCATACCAAACCGAAAAAAATGATATGGTTTGGTTATGGTTAAACCGAAAAATCCATATGGTTATCATTTTTTTATAAATTTTGGTTTAGGTTTGGTTTGGTTAAAAACCGTCAAACCAGATGGTTTTTTTGGTTTCAAAACTAAATTTTAAATAATTTATATTTTCTTAGTTTAGTAACTTTAGTTATGTTCATATTTTATTATTGGACTTATTTATTTTTATAATTTACTAAATTTTAACTTATAAATTTAAAATATAATATTTACAAAAAAATATCAACATATAAATAGTAAAAAGTTGTAAACCCTAGTTTTCACTTTTCAATAAAAAAAAAAACATTCGCTGCTGGTAGTTTCTCTTCCTCTTCTTCGGTTCTTCCCATTCAAGTCTTCTAGTTCTAGCCTTCTAGATATTTAATTTATTTCTGTTTATTGTTTTTTAGTTATTGATTTTGAAAGGTTTGATTGTTTTCCTGTTCTACAATATGTTCTTATTTCATGATCGATATGTCTGTTGCATCTTCAAGTTTGATTTATTCTTTCTAATCTCACCAATAGGTTGACTTTGTATGTTAATAAACATGTAGAAGAAAGAAACTTGACCAGTTAATGATTATATAACGACGTTGGAATTTTGAATAGTTTAGCGTTAATACAAAAAAAAAATTCTAGTATTCAAATACATTATAAGTTTATAATTATATTTAGATCTTATGTAAATATAAATTATTCTCAATGTTTATATATTATAAATTTTGTGTATCAGAGATTTATAAACAACATGAGGAGATGAACAATAGTGGCTGAAGAGTGAAGATGATGATAAGAATCTAGGTTTTTTTATTAGTTTTTGCTTTTATAGACTTGGTTTTATTGATGATTTAGATTTATTTCATATGATTTGCATTATATTCTTTGAACTTTTTGTTTTGTTTCACTCATATCTATTATTACTATTTCCATTCATAGTTTGAATCAAAGCTTTCTGTAATAGCATAATTCCGAAAAACCGAAACCGAACCGTACCAAACCGAACCAAGTTACATATGGCTTTTATATGGTTTTAATTTTTACAAAACCGAAAAAACCGAAAACCGGTAAAAACCGAACCATACCAAACCAAAATATATATGGTTTTTATATGATCTGAATTTTTATAGAACCGATAAACCGTAAAACCGAAGAAACCAAACCGAAACCAACACGAAAACCGAAGTGCCCACCCCTAGCTAAACGTATGCTATATACAGTATGTTAAGACATTATAATGTTTTCAAAATTGATTATATTGAGATTACACTTTTTGTCTAAATTACTTTTTTTAATGTATGTGTGTTCAATAATCTAGTTTTTAAAATCAATCAACCAAATGTGGATAATGCGATAGATAGAAAACATTTCTTGAAAAAGTAGTGTAATTTTCTTGAAAATGATAATAATAAAAGTGTTTGTGGATAATGCGAGAGATTCGATGATGGCCTCACAAAGGATAAAACAAAAGCAATCTCATTTGATTATTTCAGTTGCTTGAAGAACAATTTGACGCTCCTAGACAATTTTTGCATGGCGACGCATTCTATGATCATTCCTTCTTCTTCTTCTTCTTCTTCTTCCTCTTCCTTATCATCTGCTTACGCTGCTTCGTCTCCGTTGAGAGAGACTCTACTACCACTATTCAGTACTAGATCTCTCACATTCCCAAGAAAATCCTGTTTTTCTCGGCTTCGGTTGAGATTCTTTGCCGAGAAACACTCTCAGCTCGATTCCTCTAATGGCTCCGCCACTAATTCCGCCTCTTTACAAGAATGTGAGTTTCTTCTGCAATTTCAATCTTCGTTTCTTGACCAGATCGTCTCTCGCGATCAGTATGTGTTTGGTTTTGTTGATAGGATTGGTTCTTAATCTGTAAGGTTTCTTCCACTATTGCACAGTTGTCTCACGAAACGATTGAAGAATTTTTTTTTTATTGAAACACTCGTGTTCAAGATTGATGCTTCTTATGGCCTTAAGATACCAAGTTTTCTGTCTTGCTCTATCTTCTTTGGTTGTTTTTTTATCAGCCAAGAGAAGCTATATGTCTACTGTAATTGTTCAAGGATTGAATGTAGCAGATTAGAGCGATTGTGTGGTTATAAGATAGCAAATTAGTGAGGGTTTGGTTTGGTTTATAAGGGTGTTTCTAGGGAGTGAATTTGGTTGATAAAGCCTCTCTTGTTTTGTGAGTTGAAGTTAGTCTTCTTGAAACACTCTTGTTTAAGATTGTTGTTGCTTATCATGGCCTTTACTCAAAGATACCAAATTTTCTGTCTTGCTCTCTCTTCTCTGATTCTTTTTAATCAGCCAAGAGAAGCTATAAGCTAGGATTAGAGCGATTGTGTGGTTGTTAGATAGCAAATTAGTGAGGGTTTGGTTTGGTTTGGTTTATTAAAGCATTTCTAGGAAGTGATAAAGTCTCTCTTGAATTATGAATTGAAGTAGTTTTGTAGCTTCTGTTTGTGAATTTGATTCTTTGGAGGATATGTTTTTTTTTTAAGCCGGAGAGCAACTTACAGAGGAACATGTCACGAAAGGAGAATCCACTCTTAGTATTACAGTCGTTGGAGCATCTGGAGATTTGGCCAAGAAGAAGATATTCCCTGCATTGTTTGCTCTCTATTACGAAGGTTGTCTTCCTCAGGACTTTTCTGTTTTTGGTTATGCTAGGACAAAACTCACTCATGACGAACTTCGTGAAATGATCAGTAGAACTTTAACTTGCCGGATAGATCAAAAGTAAGTCCTCCTATTCATTTTAGTGTATGTTTTCTGTTGAAATCTTTGCTTTGGTTATTTGAAATGAAAGTTTGGAATCAACAGGGAAAACTGTGTGGACAAAATGGATCAGTTCTTGAAGAGATGTTTTTACCATTCGGGTCAGTATAACTCGGAAGAGGATTTCGCAGAACTTAACATCAAGCTCAAAGAGAAAGAGGTAACTTTCTTTCACTCTCTTTATGCTAGTCAGTGATCATTTTTGTTTATGACATGGCACTAAACTTATTATTGTTCCTCTGTCCTTGATTTTATTTTGTTTGATTTTTTCTTTATTAGGTAGGAAAGCTATCAAACAGGCTTTACTATTTGTCTATACCCCCAAACATATTCGTCGATGTGGTAAGGTGTGCAAGCCTTAGAGCTTCCTCAGCGAATGGCTGGACAAGGGTCATTGTCGAAAAGCCTTTTGGTCGTGACTCTGAATCGTCTGGAGAGTTAACCAGATGTCTGAAACAGTATCTCACAGAGGAGCAAATCTTCAGGTTAGCCATTTCCCTTTGCCCAACAGCAATCACCAACATCTTTTTTTATTCTTAAGTTGGAATGTTGTTTGATGGCATACTTAGGATTGACCACTATTTGGGAAAGGAGCTTGTTGAGAACCTCTCTGTGCTTCGATTCTCAAATCTTGTTTTCGAGCCTCTATGGTCGAGAAATTACATACGCAACGTTCAACTGATTTTTTCTGAAGATTTTGGAACAGAAGGACGCGGAGGGTAAGCTTTCATCATTACTTCTTCTGTCTGACATAAACAACTTACAAAGTTACAAGCATGGAACACCTTATCTAAATGTTAAATCAATGCAGTTACTTTGATCAGTATGGAATCATACGAGACATCATGCAGAACCATCTCTTGCAAATACTCGCACTTTTCGCGATGGAGACGCCTGTGAGCTTAGATGGTGAGGACATAAGAAGTGAAAAGGTAAGGGTTTTCTTTCACTAAGGAAAGCTTTAGGTTGGTAATAACAGAGACTGTACTTATGATTATGCGTTTCCTGTGTCAGGTGAAAGTTCTGAGATCAATGAAACCGTTACTGCTTGAAGATGTGATTGTTGGTCAATACAAAGGGCATAGCAAGGGAGGAAAAGCTTATCCAGGTTATACAGACGATCCAACGGTTCCAAAACACAGTCTCACTCCTACTTTTGCTGCAGCGGCTATGTTCATCAACAACGCGAGATGGGACGGTGTCCCTTTCCTAATGAAAGCTGGAAAAGCTCTCCATACCAGAGGAGCAGAGATCAGAGTTCAGTTCAGACATGTCCCAGGAAACTTGTACAAGAAGAATTTCGCTACTGATTTAGACAAGGCAACTAATGAGCTAGTGATCAGAGTTCAGCCTGACGAAGGCATATACCTGAGGATCAACAACAAAGTTCCTGGTCTTGGAATGAGACTCGACCGAAGCGACCTTAACCTTCTATACCGATCCAGGTATAACAATGCATACATACTTTCTGATTCTAATTTTTCATATCTGAGACTGTTTATTTATTTTTTTTCTCTTTGATAAGGTATCCAAGAGAGATACCAGATGCATATGAAAGGCTGCTTCTTGATGCAATAGAAGGAGAGAGGAGGTTGTTTATCAGAAGTGATGAGCTAGATGCAGCATGGGATCTATTCACACCGGCTTTGAAGGAACTCGAGCAGAAGAAAATCGTTCCTGAGCTGTATCCTTATGGGAGCAGAGGTCCTGTTGGTGCGCATTACCTTGCATCTAAGTACAATGTGAGATGGGGAGATCTTGAAGATGCTTAAGCTTTTGACAGAAACAAGGATTTGGTGATATGAAATGATTTGGTGTTAATATGAGTCTGAGACGAGCTAACTTGTCGATATGTTGCGTTGTGAGCTTTTTACACATATTATCAAATTCATTGCATACAGAGATATGCCTTAATTTGGTTCTCAATTTTCTACCAAAAACTATGTGTGATTTGTTTCTCCAATTTTTTAGGATAGTTATGTTGAAGTATAAGCTAGTTATCTATAAAAACTATTTTAAATCTAATATTGATTAGCTAAAAGATAGTTCTCAGTGAATCCACTAAATCTGGAATTGTTCTTTTCACTGTTCTTTCTCTCTAAGATTAGCTTAGTTTGGACTCTCTATCTCTCTCCGAAATCTATGGTAACTATAGTAAACTCTTTATGTTTAATCGTGTGTTACATTTTCTTATAATTTATAAAGTTTTGGAGCTCTTCAAGAGTTCATTTCAACACTACTACTAGTTAGCGAAGCAAATGTGAGTAGTAAGAGTTTTTGGTAGCAAGAGTTTTTTGAAAGGGAGATGTTATAAATATGGACACCTTCTCGAGGGGAAGAAAGAACTATATTTCCCGTCTTTAAGATGTAACAACATTTTCTTAAAGATTATATATTTTGGTAAAAAGAATCATAACTAAAATAAAATTAGGTGTCAAAACACTTAAATGTGGAGGGATCCATAGATTCTGGATATAATCTCAAGAGCAGCTAGAGACAGGAGAATCAAATGATTAACCCAGAGACCAAGGCATATAATTGTAATATGGTAAAGAGAATTTTTGGATCCTGAGGACATCCAACTAAATAACTAATCATGGGTTTGGATGATTATGATAATTTTTGAATTTTTAGTACGATTTTTTTTTTTTTGTAAAAATGTTAAGTTTTATATCATTTTAGAATTGAGATAGAAATTACTGAGAAACTTAGAAAACAGAAAGATCGAATCTAAAAATGAAGGCACAATTACAAACGAAAACAAAGAAAGAACAAAATCAGAGAAGTACACTCGTCCCAATTATGGTGATCAAATATACGACTTACATCATCATCTGGCAATTAACTAAATCAGAGAAGTACACAGTAAAATTATGTTATCGGTTTGTAATGAGTTTATCAGATATTTGATCTCCATAATTGGGACGGGGTACACACAAGCATATAAGACTAAAAAGCCATCAAATCTGAATATTTATTATGGCTGGCGATTTCAGGTTTTCTTTCGTATAGAAATTCACTGTGACTCATTATGCACTCGATCAAAACGGACAGGTAAACCATAAATAATGTTTTATCGAATGTCCTCCCTCTCTCGGGGCGTGGGCTATATCAACGGTCAATTTGATACTATTCATTTTTTCATGTCTCTTTATTAGAGCATGGACTGTCTTTTGTGAAGGCAACCATATCAAAGAGGATCCGCTTATGGTACAAATGATTTTTTTTTGTTAATGTTGTTTATCTAGAAAATTAAGAAATGAGAAGTTGTTCCAACGGTAAAGCTGAGAGGACCGGATATAGTTACTCATGCGATCTCCATACTTAGACTAGTCATGGGCATTCATATATTTGGTTCGGTTCCGGATCTTTCGGGTATAGAGATTTTGTATTCGTATAGGTACCAAAAGTATTTTGATTCGGTTTCGTTTCGGTTCCTATCGGATCTGGATCGGTTCGGTTCTCAATTTTTAGAACCGATAAATACCCAAAAAGTTTTGGATATGGTTCAATTCGAATATTTATTACTCGATATACTCGAAATACCCAAAAATATACCCGAATACCAGAGAAAAAAACTAAAAAAGAATACCAAAAAAACTAAAAATATACCCGAAAACCCAAAAATATATCCGAGTATCCGAAAAACTATAAAAAATATATCCAACATACCGAAAATATACCTGTAATATCCAAAATAACTAATACATTTACCTCAATTCATATCGGTTCCGGCTTGGTTTTTTTGTCCGGGCTTAACTCAGGCTAATGGGGATATAATCAATATGTAATTTAGAAAGATTTGTATTAAAATAATAAATTATATGTTTTTCGAATATGAATTTTAATAAGTTTTTTAAAATTCAGTGTTATTAAACTAGTTATTTAAACTCTAACTGGTGACCATTTGAGAAATAATATGAATGAAAATGATGAAGAGAAACAAAATAATACTAAGAAAGAATATTTATGAAATGCATGGAAGAAAATAAATAAATATTTATTGTTCATTTTCAAATTTGATAAGGAATACTTTTGTTCTATAATTTCTTATACAATAAGAAATGAGATGTAAGAAATATTAATTGTAAATGGTATATTTTTTAAGAAATGAAGATGAATTCATTCTTTCTTCTCGTTCTTTTGGTAACCATTCACAACACCTTTAAACATGTGCTTTAAAATCTATTGTTATTGTAAATATTTTAAACAGTGCATTTGAGAAAACTTTTTATGATTCTAAGGTGTTTTATTGGGATTTCTTAGTTTTTTTTTTTGACAATGTGGGATTTTTTAGTTAAAAATAAGTAAATCCAAATCTCATTGTTTTATATGGGATTCTAGAGAATTTTAATAAAAATAATAACTAAAATCTCATTAAAACGCAAATCCTTCCAAATTATTTCAAATATTAGATTGAATACACCCGCTCCTAACTTAAGAGAATTCAAAAAAAAATTAAAATTATTAATTAGGAAGGATTCTCTATGTACCTCTATGGCCATGTATGGAATGGCTGAAGTTAAGAGAATTCAAAAAACTTATAAAATAATTGATTTTTAAGTATTTTAAAGTTTTTTGGAATTTAAAATAATTCTATCATTAGCAAAAATGGTAAAAATTAATTGTTTGAATTTCTTTATTAAAATTCTATTAAATTCCTTTAAATGATAATACCATTAAAATGGCAATAAAATTGAATAAAGCTAACATTTAATAAAAAAATTTAAAAAATTAATAAATTCAATAACACTAAATTTTAAAGTAATATAGAAAAATGATTACAAACCTTTAATCCAATAACAAATGAAATTATAGGAATTTATGAAATGTATTAAATAACAATAGAAATTAATATTTTGATGAGGTATTCAATTAAAGAATTTAATTGAATTTGAAATAATTAAACTTTTATAAAATTCTATAGTTACTCAATAATGTATTTCACAAATTCTATAAATTCATGTGTTATTAGATTAAATATTTGTAACTGTTTGGGATAAATATGAACCTTCGTAGATGAATTACATGTCAGCACATGTCGTCCATAGTTTTTTTGTAGGTACGGTACTTTACGGGTCAAACTGAACTTTGGCCCAAGCGAAGAGACCCAAATTCGGTATCGGGCCCAAGCGAAGAGACCCAAGTCTGATCCTTGACTAGAATCCAACCGTCACGACCGTTCTCTAACCGTCACGATCATTCATCCCACAGTCGCGATCATTCATAAATCCACTCGTCTGGTTTCATCGGCCCTCGACTAGAATCACATCGTCGTGGCCTATCCTCCGATCCAGTCGACTGGTTCTATCGTTGGCCTGACTAGAATCCAATAGTTGTGGTCAACCCAACTTCCTCTCGATCGTAACCACGTATCATTTGATCGTAATCACGTTTCTTCCTATCATATACATGATTTCTTTAATTGGTTCCATCGGCACTCGACAAGAGTCACATCGTCGTGGACAATTTCCGAACCGGCCAATTGAAACTATCGATGATCCGACTGGAATCCAACAACTGTGGTTATTCCCGGTTTATCCTTACCATAACCATGCTTCTCTCAAACGTATCCAAACATCCCTTGACTTCACTCGGGCTTACCCACGAATCTCTTGAACGAATCTACGTTTCCACCGAATGGTTCAATCGATGCTTGATTATAGTTATATCGCCAAGGTCAATCTCTAATCCAGTCGACTATTTCTATCTGACGCTTGACTAAAAACCATTAGTCATGTATTATCCCGATCATTCCTTGATCAACACCATAATCTTCCTCAGCCATGGATTTCTCTCCATTGTATCTATGTTGTCCCGACTGGTTCTGTCGGTGTCTCAACTAAAATCCTCTCGCGGTGGTCAATCCTCTGATACGATCAATTGATTCTATTGATAGCTCGACTAGAATCCAACCATCGTGTCTACTCCCGATTCATCATGGTCATAACCGCATTTCCCCGAACGTATCCACGTTCCTCATGACTGGCTCTATCGACGCTTGGCTAGAATCACATCGCCGTGGTTTATCCTCTGATACGGCTGACTGAGTCTACCGATGATCCGACTAGAAACTACCGCCATGATTATACCATATATCTCTCAGTTATATTCATGTTTCCCTCGATCATATCCACGATTCTCTTGACTGGTTCTACCGGTGCTCGTCTAGAGTCACATTGTTGTGGTCAATCTCCGATCCAACCGATTGAGTCTATCGATGAACCGACTAGAAACCAACCATTGTGGTTAATCACGATTCCTCTCGGTGATATCCACACATCGCTCGATCCCATCCATGTTGCCTTGACTGGTTTGGTCGAGGCCTAGACTAGGATCGCCTTGCCCCGGTCTATCCTCCGAGACGGTCGGCAAGTCCCCTCGACGACTTGACTAGAATCCGAGCGTTATCTTTTCTCTTGGCTATTTTGTGGATATTTTTCCTTAGGCGTGTGATTGTCCCTTTTTCCACAAAACCGCCTTCCTTTTATATGAATGGGTTGGTTTCTTTGTCACAAAACCGTATATCCTTTGTACCCCAATCTTGGACACTGATTTCTTTAAACGGTTGAGATTACATCCCTTGGATCCATAGGCAGTTACGTGGCGTTATCTACTTTTGGCCGAGATAACCAACCATATCCGACCCAAAACTGTCTCAGTCCCACCTAGCTAGCCAGTCCGCCCAGCTGGGTCAGTACTCGACTATCTTACTGATGGAGTCTAAATCGTCGTCCAAAAATAGGATGGTTATTAAGGACTCGTCCAGCTTTGAATTTGTAGGACCCTAAGCTGCAAGTGCACAATGTGCGTTGTAATACTTAGGGTATCGATCCACAGGGAGGAGGTCAACTGGAAAACAGGAAATCAGGACAACCAAATAAGCAGAGAATTGGGGTTTGAGGGTGAGTGTCACGGTTTCTGTAGAAAAGAAAGGAGAGAGAGCCACGTTTTATATAGAGAAATGTGTCGATCAACTCTGTAACAAACGGGAAGAAGGAAAATCAATTTAAGAGATTGTAAAAAGAAAATCGGGTGAGTAGTGCAGAAAAAGTAAATATTGAAGTGCGCAAATCTCGAGTTGTAAAGCAGATGGGAAAACACACGTTGGGGATCTCTTCGGGAAATATATGGGGTTCTAACTAGAAATAAAACACACATCAGTTCAGAAAAAAGAGACTAGTCGATTTTCTCTAAACTAGAATCATTGATTTCACGACCTAACTCTCTCAAGCTAGACCGACTATGTTATGCAAAATTCTCAGGTATACGTTAGTATCCTACGTCCTAAACAAACATGCAATATAGATCAGGTTCATAGACGCTCACGTTCCCCTAATAGATATGCGTGGGCATCCCGGAGGTGTTCGCTCAGTCAAACTAGGTTCGGATATGAAATTCAACACATCCGTGGTTTTCAACAATCCTAAAATCAGACTCTAGTTCATGACGCTAGATTCATGTAATAAGAACAAGTTTGATAAGAAAGAAAATCCTAATCTACGGTCTAAACAGTTGATGCGGCAAGTTTAAGAACAGTTAATGAAATTCCCCATAAGTCCCCTTAAAAAACACCCAACGAAAATAAACTACTCAGACATGAAAGAAAGAGTAGAAAACGAGATTGATGAATGCATACTTGTATAAATCAATAAAAAGTAAGAAAGGTTCCGACATAAATCGATCTCCCTCGAAGAACAAGGATGAAGATCGAGAGAGAACGAGATCCGTGGCCGCAAGGTTTGCCGAGAACCAAAGTAAAGAAAACGTGAAAAGAACTTGTTTATGAAACCCTAAAAATCGAGTATATATAGGTCTTCAAGTCTCATTGGGCGTCGTTTAGGTCTTGACTTGCATAAGACGATTGCGGGTTTAAATTGGGCTTCAAATGGGCTCGGGAATCGCCAAGTGCCTGTCTGCACGGCCACTGGTCTTCTGGTCAGGCCGTGACGCGGCAAGCTTGCTCTTCTTGATGCTTGACGGAGCTCCTTGCCTTCTTTATAACTTGATATCCAACCATGTGATTGGACTCAAACCACTTTGAGGTTAAAGACAGTTGATAAGGCTATCTTGTCTCCAAATATGATATTGATCTTGTGGTGGGAAGGCCGTCATCTGATGTTGAACTTATGTCCTCGAGCACTATTCCCGAAAATGTCTATTTGGCTCCAAAATATGCGTCTTTTGCTAAGAGTACCTGAAAAGAGTCTTGAACAACCAAATATTCGAAATCTAGTGTTTATGCTTTAAAACCTTAGTAAAATTATTATTAAAGCACTCACTTATGATAGTAAAAACGGGTAAAATATGCATGTTATCACTTCCTGAGCTAGGATGAGCTGCCGATCAGCTAATCCAGCTGGTTCAACTAGCAGTGAGATGGTTCAGGTAGTAGACAGCTAGTAGTTAGCTGGTCCAGCTAGTAGTCAGCTACTTAAGCTCGTCCAGCTCGACTATGTCCGTTCTGCTCGACTACTCTTTCCCATTTACTTCGACTAAGTGATATACTCATATATTTCGCATATTTATCATGCATTTAGAATAAGTTTTCATCCATATTTTATTTATAGCTAAGTATAAACATAGTATTTGATCATTTATAGGATTTAGAACATTTGCATTTGCATTTGCATTTTCTTTTGTATATATGCATCATTTCAGGTTATTCTATGGATTTGGCGACAATGTGGAAGCTGGAAACATAAGATGATGAGCTAGGAACAAGTAGAGAGCAAATTGATGTCATCTGACTTGCTGTACCGAGATGTTGCAACCGATTCAAATCCATGCCACCTAAAGCGACTTAAAGATCAGACTCTACAAAGACTTTCCATTCCGATTCAGCCTCCGCAATCTTCATAAAACTCATAGAAAATTGAGTTACCTTTCGTTCAGAGGTTATTTCAAGTCATTATGGTCAGTGGTTCAGAAGATACGGCTATTTAAGTAACAACATGTCCGTCTGGAAGTTTGGCGACCAATTTCGTTAACTGAACGATCAGCTCGGATGAAGGGTTTTTCATTGCGATTTAGCCTCGACAGTCTTCATGAGAGTTTTAGGAAATTGAGTTAGCTTTAATTTGGTGGTGATTTCAAGTCAAACGGTGCAGTAGTGCAAAAGATACAGATCGATCAATCCATGTACCCGAACCAAAAGATACCACTTGCAAGTGCTCCAAAAAGTGTTTATGCTTTAGTAAAAGTGGGATTAGAGAGGTCCCTTGTCCCTTGCCCCTTGTCCCTTGCCCCTTGTCCCTTGCCCCTTGACCCCTCTTTTAAGGCCAAGAGCCATGTTTAAAACTCTATATAAGGAGTGTGTGTGTGCTTGTAATAATCATTCAGTTTTTCATTCAGTTTTTCATCAAGTAAACAATCAAGTCTTTATATTCTCTTTTTCAAAGTCTTCTTAAGTGTTTTTGTAAGCTTTCCCTTGTTCTTGAATTTTATAGTTCTTCTTATTTAGTTCTTTAAAAATTCGTATTTTATATATAGATATTTCATATTTAAGATATTCCAAAGTCAAATCTTTCTTCTTAATTCTTGTTTAAATCTTTTGATAATTCTTGTATTTTATTATCTTCCACAAGTATTTATTTAATTTTCAATCTTTCTTATAAACCTCATTGGTCATGTTCCTTAACTCTAAACTTAAGTTTAAAGGAGATAAGAACATGATTTGTGAGTAAACCGCCTAAGATTTAAGGTTGGGATGATTAAGGAAGTTGGAGACTAAAAACTTGGTTTGTTTTCATCATGTACTTCATTTTAATTCTCTTCTTGGATTTGGGGGTTTTAAGGTCTAGAGACTCTCTAACAAGATCTCTTTAATCTAGGGATTTCCTTATCCTAACAAGACTTAGGAAATCCCTTAAAACCAAATCCAAGAGACTAGCTCATCCTTTCCCACACATCATGGATGCTTAGGGAGCTAGTTAAACCATTTTTTTTAAGATCCATTCTTAATGTTCTTCACCTTTTCTTTCCACCAAACATCATGGGTTAGGAGGAAAGGGTGAAGAAAGGATTTATGCCACACATCATGGATAAATCTAATTTGGTTTCTTAAGGTTTAGAGAAATAACTAAAAGAGTAAGAATTTATGTTTTTAAACCCCAAGTTCGAATCTTCAACTTCCCTAAGCATGATTCCCAACCTAGAATCTGTTTTTAATAATTTACAACCCAAAAACCATTTTCCTCTAGTTTTATGTTTGTTTATCTTGATTAAATTTCCATTAAATAGTTTAATTATGCAATATAGTTTTATAATTTTGTAAAATTGTGTTTTTACTAATTTTATTATTTTAGAAATTGCTTAGAGTCTTATTTTATTACCTGTTGTTGATTTGGTAATTGTTTGAATTTTAGAAATAGTTTTTCTTATTATCTTGCTACTCACCATCAAATCTGTATAATAATTCCGGTTTTAGATTTGTATTTTATTAAATTAGTAGATCTATTGTTTTATTATTCTAGAGTCATCTAGTACTTATATAACCCTTCTGTAGGGATTGTAAAATAATTTTCGTGTCTATTTACAAACCGCAAGTAATTAATTTAGAATTCTTCACCCATTTAACTCGAATTTTGCTTAGCTTCATATAACTTTTGTAATCTTAGTAGCTTTCACCCCAAGGTTGGTTTGACACCTAAAGTACTACAACTGCAAAAAGACCTTTAGGTTTTGATTATCAAACCGGTTAAAATCCTGTTTATCAAATGGCGCCGTTGCCAAACTTGGGTTTTAAGTGAATTTATTAGGATTTGAAGTTTGTGGAGACTAAGTTTTTTTTTCTTTTCTATTTTGGTTCCTAATTTACCTACTATTGTGATTGTGTTTTCAGGTACATGAACCTAAGGTCTAGAGGTGACAACAACCTGCTCACACCACTAGACAACATCCAACAACTAGGAAACGCAAGACATAGGAGAGAGAGATTACTTCTTGATATAGAAGAGTACCATCAAGAAGTGATGGCTGACCATGATCAGGTGGAGGATCCACCTCAACACGCTGCTGCTGGCAGAGGATTAGAACAGCCTTACCATCCACAAAGGGCACCACGCATAATTGGCGCCGGTGATGCACCGAACACACACACCAATCGTTTCGGCATCACGCCTCCACCGGTCCAAAACAACTATTTTGAGATCAAGCCTGGCTTCGTCTCTATGGTGCAAAACAGCAAATTCCACGGCCTGGCTATGGAAGACCCATTGGAGCACTTGGACAACTTCGACCAAGTGTGCGGAATGATCAAAATCAACGGCGTAAGCGAGGATGCCTTCAAACTGCGACTTTTTCCCTTCTCTCTTGGGGATAAGGCAAGGCATTGGGAGAAAACATTACCACAAGGCACCATCACGTCCTGGATAGAGTGCAAGAAGGCCTTTCTCTCAAAATTTTTCTCAAGTGCTCGAACCGCTCGGCTTAGAAGCGAGATAAGTGGCTTCACTCAAAAACACAATGAAAGCTTTAGTGAAGCAATGGAGCGTTTCAAGGACTACACCATCCAGTGTCCTCACCACGGCTTCAGTGAAGAAACTCTATTGATCACTATATACCGTGGAGCCTTGCCCAAAATTCGAATGCTACTTGACACGGCAAGCCGAGGGAACTTTCTTGGCCAAGATGTCCACGATGGTATGGAGCTCATTGACAACCTCGCTTTGAGTGATGGGAATTATTTGGAGGACTATGACAGGGCACCAAGAGGACATGAACTGGAGGCACACAAAAAGGAGTTGAAGTCCCTCCATGAAAAACTTGACAAGATGATGCTTGTCAACACAAAACAAGTCCACTTCGTCGGTGAAGCCGCAGACATGTCTCAAGGAAGAATTGGAGACGAGTTTGAGGAAGCAAATTGGGTTGGAGGCCAAGACTATCCAAAGCCACAGGGATACGCCTCAAGGTACCAAGGAAACAACAACAACTTGTCTTATAGAAGCACAAATGTGGAAAATCCAAAAGATCAAGTGTACCCTCCACAACAACCAAATCAAGGCAAACCGTTTATACCATACAACAAAGGTGGTTTCCAACAAAACGGTGGGTATCAAGGGCAAAGACAGGCACCTTACCAAGGCCAACAACAGCAGGGGAACAAACCATACACTCCTGGTTTCATGCCTCAGCAACAACAAAATCAAGGGCCAACTCTAGATTCGCTACAAGCAATGCTCCAACAAATTATACAAGGCCAAACGACCAGTGATCAAAAATATGTTGATATCAACAAACGCATGGACTCCTCCTTTCAGGACGTCTCTACCCAGCTCACCAACATCAACAACAAAATTCGTCAGCTGGAGAAAGGAAAAGCTAGTACAAGCGGCCAAGGTACTTTACCCGGCCAATGTGAGGCTAATCCGAAGGAGTATGCACATGTTATCAACCTAAGGAGTGGAAAAATGGTAGCACCGCCATCTACAGTTAAAGACAATGAGGACATTGTCATTCAAGAAGAGGGGAGTGATCTTTCAAATGATCAAGAGATCACATTTGATAATGTCTACATTGAAAGAGCAAGAAAAGGCAAGGAAGCGATTTTCGCAAAAGAAGTGGGGGAAACAAGCAAAGAAAAAAATATTTTCGTGCCTCCACCTTACAAACCGAAGCTCCCCTTCCCTGGACGCTTCAAGAAGCAGCTGATTGAGAAGCACAGAGCCCTATTCGAAAAACATTTGAGAAACGTGGAGCTGAAATTGCCACTACTCGATTGTTTAGCCATGGTCCCAAAGTACGCAAAGTTTCTAAAGGATACGCTCGCCAAAACAGCTAAGGGTTGCCAAGAAGTCATGGTGTTGAGCCAAGAATGCAGTGCAATCATCCACAGAGAAATTGCGCCAAAGAAACTAGGAGATCCAGGCTCATTCACCATACCTTGTGCGCTGGGGCCGTTAAAATTCAACAATTGCTTGTGTGACTTAGGCGCGAGCATAAACCTTATGCCGCACTCCATTGCAAAGAAGCTAGGCTTCACCAAGTTTAAGGAGTGCAGAATCTCGCTGATCTTGGCCGACCGAAGTGTAAGGCTCCCGGTAGGAATGCTTGAAGATTTACCGGTGAGAATAAGCAATGTAAGTGTCCCCACGGACTTTGTTGTTCTCGAAATGGATGAAGAACCTAAGGATCCCCTGATCCTTGGAAGACCGTTTTTGGCGACTGCTGGAGCTATAATTGACGTCAAGAATGGCAAAATTTCATTGCACTTGGGCAAGGACGTCAAGCTCAACTTTGATATTAATGAGGTTTTGAAGAAACCGACGATCGATGGACAAGTCTTCTACATAGAAGCTATGGATCTTTTAGCTGATGAATTGCTAGAGGAATTGGGTCAAGAAGATCATCTACTAGTGGCACTGACAAAGGAGTGTGGAGAGTATGGTTACCTAAGTGATCAGACCCAAGAATACATTCGCATCCTTGACTCTCGCAAAACTGTCAAGGAGATCGACCAAGAGATCGAGCCACTCACTCGATCTGACGACAAGATCGACAGGCTGATCGACCAATCTACACGATCCATGCAAGATATCTACCAACCGACACGATCTCCAACCCGATCGAAGGAAGATCAACTGAGCCAATCGAGGGAAACAAGACGATCCGCAGCAGATCGACTAGCCGATCGACCCATCAACTCGATCACAGCGGGGAATAAGCTCGAAGAAGCAAGTATGGAAGCTCATGACTCGTGGTCTAATGAAGCGGATGAGGACAGCGATCTAAAGCAAGATCAAGAGGAGGACTGGAGCGAGCTGCTAGCCCCAAAGGTGGACCTCAAGCAGCTACCAATTGGTCTAAGGTACGCTTTCTTAGGATCAAATGAGACTTACCCGGTCATAGTTAATGACAACCTGAATGATGATGAGTTAGACTCTCTCCTTAGGGAATTAAGGAAGTATAGGAAAGCCATTGGTTACTCTCTAAGTGACATCAAAGGCCTTTCACCATTACTTTGCACTCATAGGATTCATTTAGATGATGAGAACACTTCTTCAATTGAACATCAAAGGCGCTTGAACCCGAATTTGAAAGAAGTAGTTAAAAAGGAAATCCTTAAACTCTTAGAGGCCAACGTGATATACCCCATAAGTGATAGCACTTGGATCTCACCGGTCCATGTCGTGCCTAAAAAGGGGGGTATCACGGTTATAAAAAACGAAAAAGACGAGTTAATTCCTACTAGAGTTATAACCGGCCATAGGATGTGCATTGACTATAGGAAACTCAACAAAGCCACTAGGAAAGATCACTTCCCACTGCCATTCATTGATCAAATGCTAGAAAGATTAGCCAACCACCCTTATTACTGTTTTTTAGACGGTTATAGTGGCTTCTTTCAAATCCCGATTCATCCCAATGACCAAGAAAAGACAACATTCACTTGTCCTTATGGAACATATGCATATAGGAGGATGCCTTTTGGTTTATGTAATGCTCCTGCTACATTTCAAAGATGCATGATGTCTATATTTTCAGACTTGATTGAGGAGATGGTTGAGGTATTCATGGATGATTTCTCCGTGTATGGCTCTTCCTTTGGTGTTTGTTTGTCTAATTTGTGCAGGGTACTCAAGAGGTGTGAGGAGACCAATCTCGTGCTCAATTGGGAGAAATGCCACTTCATGGTAACAGAGGGGATTGTCCTTGGTCACAAGATTTCAGGAAAAGGCATTGAAGTGGATAGAGCAAAAGTGGAAGTGATGCTCACTTTGGTGCCTCCGGCTAACGTGAAAGGCATAAGAAGTTTCTTGGGGCATGCCTGCTTCTACAGGAGGTTTATCAAAGATTTCTCCAAGCTAGCACGTCCTCTAACAAGACTACTATGCAAAGAAGCCGAGTTCAACTTTGATGAGGAATGCCACCAAGCGTTCAAAACCATTAAGGGAGCGCTAGTAACCGCACCGATAGTCCAAGCTCCGGATTGGGACTTTCCTTTTGAGATCATGTGCGACGCTAGTGACTATGCTGTAGGAGCTGTCTTGGGGTAGAGGAAAGACAAGAGGTTGCATGTTATCTACTATGCTAGCCGCACCTTGGATGATACACAAGTGAAATATGCCACTACCGAAAAGGAGCTCCTAGCGGTTGTTTTTGTATTTGAGAAGTTCCTGTCATACCTGGTGGGTTCTAAGGTGATAGTATACACTGACCATGCAGCACTGAGGTACATCTACTCTAAGAAGGATACCAAGCCAAGGCTCCTGAGGTGGATCCTTCTCTTGCAAGAATTCGATATGGAGATCAAAGACAAGAAAGGCATAGAGAATGGTGTGGCGGATCATCTTTCACGGATGAGAGTGGAAGAAATCTTACCTCTGGACGACTCACTCCCTGAAGAGCAGCTTATGATGGTCAATACCGTGGTATGTGCAAGGCTAGAAGAGAAGCTTGAAGAAGTTTTAAGTCTAAGAGAAGAAGATCTCCCTTGGTATGCGGATATTGTTAACTTCTTAGCATGTGGAGAGGAGCCTACTCATATGGACCGGTACCACAAGAAGAAATTTATGAGGGACGTCTCACACTACTTTTGGGATGACCCTTACCTATACAGAAGGTGCGTGGACAGCCTATACCGAAGATGTGTCACAAGAGAAGAGGCGAGAAACATACTTCTCCATTGCCACGGTATGACATATGGAGGTCATTTTGCGGGTTTCAAGACAGCTACAAAGGTTCTCCAAGCTGGGTTCTGGTGGCCTACACTCTTCAAAGATGCACATCAATTCATCAAGTCGTGTGAAGCATGCCAAAGAGCCGGGAACATCACCAAAAGAAACGAGATGCCACAAGTACCAATCTTTGAAGTGGAGATCTTTGACGTATGGGGAATCGATTTTATGGGGCCATTTCCATCATCTTATGGCAACAAGTACATCCTTGTAGCAGTAGACTATGTGTCTAAATGGGTGGAAGCCATAGCCTCACCAAAAAACGATTCAAAGGTGGTGGTTACACTCTTCAAAACAATCATCTTCCCAAGATTTGGAGTCCCTAAAGTGGTGATTAGTGATGGAGGCAGCCACTTCATCAACAAAATTTTTGAAAGTCTCTTGAAGAAACATGGTGTTAAGCACAAGGTGGCCACGCCCTATCACCCTCAAACAAGTGGCCAAGTGGAGGTTTCAAACAGGCAAATCAAGACCATCTTGGAGAGAACCGCGGGAGTCACAAGGAAGGACTGGTCTAGCAAGCTAGATGACGCTCTTTGGGCGTATAGAACAGCCTACAAAACTCCCATTGGAACCACGCCTTTTAACCTCCTCTATGGCAAGTCTTGTCACCTTCCTGTGGAGTTAGAGCACAAAGCTCTTTGGGCCGTGAAGCAACTCAACTACAATCTCAAGACGGCCCAAGAAAAGAGATTAATACAACTTCAAGAACTTGATGAGCTAAGGATGGACGCCTATGAGAGCGCCAAAATTTACAAGGAAAGGACCAGAGCCTTTCATGACAAGAAGTTGGTACACAAGGAGCTCAAAGAGGGAGGCATGGTTCTACTCTATAACTCAAGACTGAAGCTGTTTCCCGGAAAGCTCAAGTCTAGATGGTCCGGGCCGTTTGCGATAAAGGAGGTACTACCATATGGCGCTGTAACTTTGGTTGGGAAGAGTGGAGAAAATTTCACAGTGAATGGGCACAGAGTCAAGCCCTACATGGCGAGTGACTGCAGCAAGGAGAGCACCATGTTGCCTTTCCAAGACCCCCCACCAGCCTAAAAAAATTTGTAAGGAAAGTCAAGCTAAGAGACTTTAAACAAAGCGCGCTTGGGAGGCAATTCCATTACTATCATTGTATATATTTTTGTATCAAATTTATGCTTTCTCTTTTGAGTGTGTGTGAGCAAGGAACAAGTGAAATGGAGAACCAAGAACCGAGCCTACAAGGCCTAAGCACAATAAACTTCAAGGTACCAAAAACGCCAAACTTTGTATATAACATGCATTTTTATTTTTATTTTTGTGTTTCTTCTCTTGAATTTGTTTAACACCGAGACGGTGTCATTCAAGTTTGGGGGAGGAGAGTTTGTGCTTTGACATATTTTATTTGATCTTATTTTGTGTTTTTATTTTTGAGTCTTCTTACATTCATAAAAATATTTTGCAAAAAAAAAAAAAAAATCAGAAAAATTCATAAAAATTTCGAAAAAAAATTCATATAGCTTGCATTTGCATTATCAAATATTGTAGGATTGAGTCTAGATTTTTATCATATAGGTTGCATCACTCATATGCATAGGGGGCAATGATGAAAAAATTCCTTTAAAAGTGTTTTAAGCTCATGTATTGGTTCAAGGCCCTTGTTAGTAGTTCTTTGATGCCTTGTACAACTTTGAAATTAAGTTCTAACCATGCTTGGATCATTTGATTTGATTTTCTTGGCTTAAAGTTGAAAAAAGCATGAATTGAATCCTTACTTAAAAATCGGAACCTTAACATGAACATCTAATTATCATGCTTGTGCATTTGAAAAAGAATACATGGTTTAAAAAAAAAAATATTTAGGCTTTCTTATTCACTTCACCACTCTTTGTAAGCCTAAATAGAATACCACACCTTGACCCTTGCCTTATTTCAAGCCAAATTTCGTGTGTGATTGCAAATTGTGAGGCCTTATTTTCTGTTTGAACTTGGCATAAAGTGTTAGGTTTTGGGCGACATGTTTAGGCTCTCATATTGCTAGCTTTGCATTTTGAAGCTAGTTTTTAGGCTTGTTTGGGAATTAGGAGATCACGGGTTTGAGAATGAGAAGGTGTTAAGGAAAAAGATGAAAAAGGGATACACATTTCTAGTGGTTGATCTTGATTTATGATAAAGCTCAAGCAAAGAAAAAGAGCCCTAGAGGCCAAGTGCATAAAAGAAATATTTTTAGAAGGAAATTATGAAAAGAAAAGAAAAAGAGCTAATACTTTTGATTATACCACTAGCCTTAAGCAAAGGTTAAAAAGTTTCCCTAAGAAAAGAAAATATTTGATGAAGTTTTTGTGGGTTTAAGCTTGGCGTGAATAGCCTTGTTGATTTGGGTAGTTTCTAGAGGGTGAGTGAGCTTGGAAAATATAAAAATGAATGAGAGAGGGATTAGGATCATTGTTAGTATACTTGGGTAGATGTGAGTCTAGTCATGTATGCATGCATTGCCTTTTACCTTTAGCATTATGTATAAGTTCAAACATTTTTTGAGAGAAACCATTGCTTGGAGTACCCATTTGAATGAGATCATTTTTATCTCATAACCTTAACCCTTACCAAATGTATTCGGTTTTAAAAAGCACAAGTGTGATTCACGGTTTGGAGCTCTTAATGAATATTAAAGGTTTTGATTCTTGGATTGCTTGGATTAAACAAGTCATGATTTGAATTTCGATTTGTGATGATTATGGCTAAGTCCTTTTGAGTAAATGCTTGTGTACTGCATCCTAGAACTGAAAACAAGGACCTTTGAGTTGATACATTTGAAAAACACTTTTGGATTTGAGCCCCCGTTTTTAATCATCTCTTCCTAGCTTGAATTTGGTTTGCTTGAGGGCAAGCAAAAGGCAAGTTTGGGGGAGTTGATATACTCATATATTTCGCATATTTATCATGCATTTAGAATAAGTTTTCATCCATATTTCATTTATAGCTAAGTATAATCATAGTATTTGATCATTTATAGGATTTAGAACATTTGCATTTGCATTTGCATTTTCTTTTGTATATATGCATCATTTCAGGTTATTCTATGGATTTGGCGACAATGTGGAAGCTGGAAACATAAGATGATGAGCTAGGAACAAGTAGAGAGCAAATTGATGTCATCTGACTTGCTGTACCGAGATGTTGCAACCGATTCAAATCCATGCCACCTAAAGCGACTTAAAGATCAGACTCTACAAAGACTTTCCATTCCGATTCAGCCTCCGCAATCTTCATAAAACTCATAGAAAATTGAGTTACCTTTCGTTCAGAGGTTATTTCAAGTCATTATGGTCAGTGGTTCAGAAGATACGGCTATTTAAGTAACAACATGTCCGTCTGGAAGTTTGGCGACCAATTTCGTTAACTGAACGATCAGCTCGGATGAAGGGTTTTTCATTGCGATTTAGCCTCTACAGTCTTCATGAGAGTTTTAGGAAATTGAGTTAGCTTTAATTTGGTGGTGATTTCAAGTCAAACGGTGCAGTAGTGCAAAAGATACAGATCGATCAATCCATGTACCCGAACCAAAAGATACCACTTGCAAGTGCTCCAAAAAGTGTTTATGCTTTAGTAAAAGTGGGATTAGAGAGGTCCCTTGTCCCTTGTCCCTTGCCCCTTGTCCCTTGCCCCTTGACCCCTCTTTTAAGGCCAAGAGCCATGTTTAAAACTCTATATAAGGAGTGTGTGTGTGCTTGTAATAATCATTCAGTTTTTAATCAAGTCTTTTTATCTTATAAGCTTTCTCTTGTTCTTGATTGTTCTTGCTTGTTCTTGATAGTTCTTGTTTGTTTCTTGCTATTTCTCTTCTTAAAAACTCTTGTATTTTGTATAAATTTCAAGTATCTTCATCCTTCTAAAGTCAAATCCTTCTTCTTCTTAAAAACCGCTTATGTTCATCAGCTCTAAACTTATGTTTAAGAGAGGTATGAACATGAGTTGTGAGTAATCCACCAAGGTTTGGGGTTGGGATGATTTAAGGGGGTTGAAAACTAGATTTTGGGTATTTTCTTGTTCTTCATCTAATTCTCTTCTTGGATTTGGGGGTTTTAAGGTCTAGAGATTCTCGATGGAGATCTCTTTAATCTAGGGATTTCCTTGTCCCAAAAAGACTTAGGAAATCCCTTAAAACCAAATCCAAGAGACTAGCTCATCCTTTCCCATACACCATGGATGTTTAGGGAGCTAGTTAAGCCACTTTTTAAGATCTATGCTTAATGTTCTTCACCTTATCTTTCCACCAAACACCATGGGTTAGGATGATAGAGTGAAGAAAGGATTTACACCATACACCATGGGTAAATCTAGTTAGGTTTCTTAATGCTTAGAGATAGCACTAAAAAGTGTAAAAAAATATGTTTTCAAAACCCAAGTTCGAATTTTCAACCTCCCTAAGAATGAATCCCAACCTTGAATCTGTTTTTAATATTTGAAAACTAAAAATCATTTTCTCCCTGTTCAAAGTTAATTGTTTTCTCTAAAAATCTTTAAATTAGCTTAATTATGCAATAGAGTTTTAATAAATTTGTAAAATCGTGTTTGAGCTATTTTTAATATTTTAGAAATTGACTAGAGTCTTGCTTTATATCTGGAATTGATTTGGTAACCGTTTGAGTTTTAGAAGTAGTTTTCGAAAATCTTGCCACTTAGCATATATTTGTCTAGATAATCCGGTTTTAAGTTTTGATTTTGTAAAATTAGTACATCGGTTGTTTTATTTTTTAGGAGTCATCTAGTAGTAGTATAACCCTTCTGTGGGATTTGTAAAATTGTTTTCGTGTCTGTTTAAATACCGCAAGCAATTGTTTTTAGAATTCTTACCCAATTAAACCGAATTTTGCTTAGCTTCATATAACTTTTGTAATCTTAGTAGCTTTCACCCCAAGGTTGGTTTGACACCTAAAGTACTACAACTGCAAAAAGACCTTTAGGTTTTGATTATCAAACCGGTTAAAATCCTGTTTATCACTAAGTCATTCTGTCTGTTTTTCAGCCTTGATTAATCCGCCCCTTTAACGTGTTCACAATCATTCTCTTGATTTGAACCAAGTCATTCGTTTTCCTGATATAAACCGATATACTATCCCGACCCGTGATAAGGATGCTTTTAAGTCTCCCCCCACTTAAAGGGAATTTGTCCCTGAATTCAGTGGTGGTAAGAACCTGTCTCATACCCTTTACTGTTTCACAAAATTCCATTAGCATTCTTGCTTTGGATTCTGTTTATACTCGTTCCTTTGAACCCTTTTTCATAATCTTGGTCCTTCCTGGACTCGATCATGTTTTCCCCTAACTTAGTCAAATCTCGGCTAAATTAAAATCTTGACCATAGTCAATCCAGACTAGATCGTATTTTGACCTTGATCCTTACCGGACTCGCTCACATTCCTTGATCTTTGTCTATACTGACTAGAGCATATCTTGACCTTGTTCTTTACTAGACACGGTCATATTTCCCTGATCTTAGTCAATCCAGACTAGATCAAATCTGACTTTGGTCTTTACTAGACACGGTCAGATTTCCCTAACTTAGCTATATTCCCGCTAAGTTAGATCCCAATTATAGTCTCTCCCGTCTATATATTATCTCGACCTTAGTCCTTACTAGACACGGTCATGTGTCCCTAACTTAGCTTCATTCCTGCTAAGTTAGACCCACGATCATGGTCAGTCATGACCAGATCGAACTCCGCCACCATCATCTCGTTTCTCTTATCAACCTTCGTGCTCATCTCCACCATTATCAATGGGGCCATTTTTTGTTTTCTACTTAGTGGACTTGGTCATTAAAGATCGCTTGCGTAATGCCATGAATGTTATGTGCTTACCCATTTTTGGTTTATTCACTCTACCAATTCTTTCCCTTGCGCACAGATTGGGGTCAATAACTTCTTTCCTTGTGCAGATATCATTGTCACCATATTTTTCTATTTATTTCATCATCTTTCTCCTTTATAGGGAGAACTATGCCACCATCCTTCTCTTTTGTGAAGAATGATTTAAAAATATTGGGAGATAAAAGAGAACAATCATATCAAAAACCAAGAAATATTTAGAATAATCTATCAGATTATGGATATTTACCTTAGAATAAAATATTTACCTTTATGTTAAATGTATTATTTACATATTAGTTTATAAAATTAGATTGCTTTCATCTCTATATAATCATATGCATATTGTAACATTATTCTTATAGTCTAATAATAATTCTTTCATAAACACTTTTGTGTTCTTACTCTCATCAATTTATCATAGTATCAGAGCTTTAGATCATAATCCTAATGGGTTATGATTTTCTATTAATTTTATTTTACTTCTTTTTTTATCTCTTTTTCTTTGATTCTTTTTTTCTTTTGTTGGAATTTTTTTAATATTTTTTTACAAGTTTGTTTTGCTTCTATTTAAAAAAAAAAAAAAGAAGATCGTGGATTATTTTGTTGATTTGGTCGATGATTGACCACAATTGATTTTTTATTGACTAGCCAACATTTTATTGCTAGTTCCTTGGAGAATTGTTTTTTTAAAGATTGATTGCCACAACGTTGTTATGGATTTTGAACATGAATCTACAGATAGATTCGTTCAGTTTGATGTTCTGCTTATCATCGTGTGTAACATCCTTTTTAATCTAACTTCTCATCCTCGTGAGTTATTTTTTTACTTCGCAATTGTGAATAACTTCTGAACATCGTAATCGCGAGTTTTATCTCTTACTACTTGAAGAACCCTACGACTGGTATAAACGCCGTTGATGACCCAATGGCTGGGTGTTGTAGCTGATTAACCTGACGGCCGGGTATACATGCCGCAAAAGAACCCTACGATCGGGTATAAACGTCGATTACTCAATGGTCGAGTATAACGTCGATATTTTGAAGACTTTTCCAATCTCACACGTGTTACCACATATGAGCTTGCATGAGGGTATTGGGAGATCAATGAGAACGACCATACCAAGAACCAAGAAAGATCTAGAATAATCTATCAGATTATGGATTTTTACCAATATCTTAGAATATGAAATTTACTTTTATCTTAAATGTATTATTTACTTATTCGTTTAGCAAATTAGATTGTTTTCATCTCTATATAATCCTATGCATCTTGTAGCATTATTCTTATGAGCCTAATAATAATTCTTTCATAAATTTTTTTGTATTCTTACACTCATCAATTTATTAAAAAATCCGGTCTCGATGGCAATTGAACTCAAAGATTTGTTCGATTGCCTTATCTAAAAAAAAAATAATTTTGACACTTTTTTAACATCTGAAGTTTATTAAGATCATTGTGGAATACAAAGGAGAAATACATTTATGGGATACAAAAGCTAAAGCCTTACAGACAACTACAAATTGGAATTAAGCCTAAAATCGAACCAATCAAACTAGAAAAGGAAGAGACAAACTAGAAAAGATCGAGAGGAAAAAGGAACCCAGCAGAAAGCACATCTCATTTAACCTTTGTCCCGGAACCTTAACACGGACTACACGCGACTTGCAAAGCCTTGAGAACACACCGAACAACCAAAACTTATGTCGTAACCAAGCACCAATAGAACCCAAAGCTTGACGGGATTTAAGTCACCTCAAAGAACCACAACTCTAGCGCAAAGTCGATTAAAGCAGCAAGAGAAATCCGGTAGCAGCTGCATGCAAAATCAAACAGAAAGACACCAACGACAAAGAGGGGCGCACAAGAATCTGACTCTTGACATGTACACCAAGAAAAGCACATCCGAAACAGGGGCTTCCAAAAGTAGGAGAAGAGGCAAGAAGCAACACCAAATCACACAACAACCAGAACCGGATCACTAACCAGTGAAGAGCGGGATTGAAACCAACTGAGAAGGCTGAGACGAGAACAACCCGAAGACGGAGCTGTCGAAGGAAACAAACACCACCTAAAACCACAATGACAGATCTAACAATTGGAGGGGAAGAAAGATTTAAAATCCAATGAAAAATCACAAAGAAAACACCCAAGAGAAAGAAGAAACTAAAAATAAATCCATAAAAATTAGATTTATAAAATTTGGATCTAAAACTTCAAGAGACAGCAGAAAAAAAGAAAACTAAGGATAAAATATGAAATGAAAAACAAATCCGAGTGATATCAGAGCTATGAAAGTCTCAAAACGCCAGTCGGAGAGCTATGGATACATCGGTTAGGACGACGAGGAAAAAAAAAAGAGAATTCTTTTTTAAGATATTAGTTGATTATATAAAATGATAATAACTATATGATAATTTTGACACTTAAACAAGTCCAAATTTTGAAAATTGACATTCTAGTGGTAGTTGTATACTCTTAATAATTGTTTAAATCAATTACTTCTAAAGTTCATTCGATGGAGTTTCGAGATATCTTCAAGGATATTTATCTTATTTGTTTAATGTCTTTATGTTCAATCATGTAACAAGTGAGAACTTCTCTTTTGGTAAAGAGCCCCATGCTTGGGTTGGGTGTGTTGTAATTAGAAGTGCACATAAAATAATAATATTTCGGATAAAAAAAAAACCAATGTCTCGTTTGTATCCCAAAAAAAAATTGCCAGAAAAAGAATTATGTCAACTATTTTTTGTTTTTTTGGTTGAAACTTGTTGAATCCTATATATGTATATATGATATATATAATTTTTTTAATTTTCTAACCGTTGAAAATCCGCTGAAATATATCACGAGATTGAACCAATACCTTGATTTATTTTTGTTTTCCCCTTTTTTTTAATAACTTTTGTCTCATTTAAAATTAATTACTGTTAAAAAAATAAAATGAAAAGATACAGAGCAAAAAACATACCTCCACAACCTGGGTCCCCCACCTCGTAGAAGTGTGTCTTTATCTACACTTTTTGTCCTTTGTTTCCTCTCTCCCCCACCATTCTTTCTCCGTTTCTTCTTCTCCTTCTTCTTCCGCTTGAGCTTCTTCTTATAACCCTTCTCATGTCTTCCTCCTCTTCTTCTTCCGACAACGGAGATTCCGGCGCCGGTAGAAGCGGCGGCGTTTTCGAAGCCCCATCTCAATCTCGTCCTCGTCACGGCGCCAACGACGTCTGGCCTGAGCCTTTCCTCGAATCTCTCGCCGTCCAAGTCGCCGTTGACGCTTCCTTATCCGCCGGCCTCCTCGCGGCAGCACCGGCTCTTGCCAACGTGTTCCGGGTCAGTTCTTAAAATCTCTTTTTTAGTTTCGTAACGTTCGAGATAAACATATTATATATATTCATTTTATATAGTAGATCTCTCACTAGACGTACATGACACTATCTGAATTCGTTTATTATATATACGAGCTTGTTAAAAAATCGCCACATAGATCTAACGAAGACAAAACAAAGTCAAAGTAGTTTGTAGGTCTATAACTTCAGGGGTAGGACACAATCTTGGTCTAGTCAAATGTACTTTAGTTGTTGTTGTTTTTACATGCTTAGATTTGATTTTGCATATCTTTCTTTTTGGTATTATCTGATTCCCAGTTAGAATTTTTACCTTATTTTAAAAATCATACATTCATAATTATGTGATTCAAGTTACATTTGAGTGTGAAAGTAGTTTTCTAAGGATTGGATTATGAAGAGACAAAAAAAAAAAAAAAAAAAAAAACTGACCTTTGGAAAGGTAACCGCCCTTTCTGTGTTTCTATGATGGGTCCAAGTCCAACTTTTATGTCTAACAAGACGACATTAATTTGATGTCTCTTTCACATATCATATGGTTTTGGGACTTTGTTTTTCTTTTATACGTTTGGAAACTTTTTGTCTTCCATTTACCCAATAAGTTTATTTCTTTATTTCTTTGTTCTCTCGTCAACTTTTGATACCTTTTAATGTCTATTTTTGGATCCACAAAGGAGACCATACAACCCCATTTCGTTTGTGTATCTTTGTGAAATTGGGACATGTAAACTCTAATATTAATATTATAATATGGATTGGATCCCTTAGGGCACAAAATCAAGGTTTTTTTAATTGTTAAGCTTTAAGATCTTTCTTTCTTGGCATGAAGAAAAACCTTTTTTTTTTAAGATCAAGAAATCCACTTTTTGACTCAAAAGTCATTACAACAATAATCAAATGTAAGCACTTTCTTGACTCCAAACATTGTTGGATTAGACATTAAGCACAGTCTTTAATCCAATCCCCGATACATTTAATATAATTTTTTTAATCTATTTATAACGGTATTTATCTTTCGAAGATCTGAAAATAAAATCATCGAAAGTGACCTCTCAAGATAGACTCATAAAGCTAGAAAATGTCGTTGCACATTTAAGAACATCTAAAAGGAGAATGGAAAAGAAACCTAAGTAAGGTTCTGTCTTTTTGCCTTGCCAATGTTAGTCTTATATTACCACATTAGGTTATTATCTACATATATACAAACTCTATTCATCAACATATACATGATTTAGCCATACATATTATTCTTTTCAATAATTCCATGTCATATATGAATTTGCTGCTTTTTTGTTAATATATATATATAATAATCTATAATGTTTAGATTTTTCTCATATCTAGTAACTAGGAATACTGGAATAGCATATGAGTACATATTTACATTTTTTGCTTCCTGCTTTTGTTATTTTTTCTCTGCCAATATTATGATCCAGTGAGTAATGCATGCAGAGCTTCTGACAACTTCTCATTCTCTTTTTCTTCTCTCTCTATATGTGAATATTTATTAATTCCATGGTATTTTCAAATAACTTTCAATTTTCAAATTTGCATTAAAATATATATATATCAAGAAACTGCAGTGTGGTTTACAGCCTACCACTTTTGTCAGAGATTTAAGGGTATAAATTGAGTTTTCATTGTTGTTTTTCACTTTGAAATTGATCATGGATTCATCTTTTCCATCGAAGTGGGTTTTATCTTTTGTTTCTTTCCTTAATATTTTCAGTCAAAAGAGACGACAGTATGGGCACTACAAATGCCAAAAAGCACATGGAACCCAATGTTAAGGGTCTCTTAGAGCACCACGTGCTCTAGGTTATATAATGTTCTTACATTTGATGTTTATGACACTAAAATGCCAAAGTGATATTCTGAATGTGCTCGTCTTAAAAATCAGAAATAGTTCAACTATTCCTTTCCGTTGTCTTTTTTTTTTTGAACTTTCTATTCCTTTACGTTTCCGTGCTTATATATAAAATATCTTAAAAACACGTGATTATTGATTGGTAATTTGGAGAGTTATAGAATGAATTTCAACTATTATACTTTAATTTACATATTACTTCACTAATTTCTTCTTCCATTCTGTAAGTTGACTGATCAAAATTATAGTATTATGGTAAATATGATCGTGCCCTAGATTATTGTTGTTGTCTTCATAAGACTAATAGAGACATAACTTTTGGCTTCGCTAGTTGTGTTTTTCTTTTAAAACTGAGTTTCTAGAGCGTATTGTACTTTGCGTTCAATGATGAATAGAGAGAGATAGACAATAAACAATAGTTAGTATATACGTAAATGTGGAGAATGTAGGTCCACGGATTCTTGGAGAGAGATGAGAGAGAAACATACATACATATATAAATGTAAAATTTGTGTATTTATGGGAAGCTCTACTTTTAACAAGACAAAGGCTTAAAGGCTTAAAGCTACTCTTTCTTGGAAATGAAAGAGAGAAGGGCACGCTTGTTGGCAATTGTCGTAATCTCATGTTCAGCTAAACTCTGTTACTTCCTCTCATTTAATATCTTCAATCTTCATCTGTCCTCTAATAAATTTACATAGTCTCAAAACACAAATCGAAAACACCAAATCAAAAACCATATCATTTGTTTTCTTGTATTATTGTGACATTGATTTGTTTTTTTCTTTTTCTTTTTCCTTGACATGAGTCTAGTAGGGCTTCTCTCGTTTATTCCTTTTACTAGGGCTTCTGTTGTAAAATCAGTAGCTTGCAGAGAGATTGATTAGTCGCGTCAATTGAACATATAAATAATTGATAAGACTTAAAAAAAAAATGAGTTGTATATTCGATGAGTAAGACAGTAAGACAAATATACGCAGAGCTTGTGTCTAAGTCTGTCGTTGTCTTTGCATACTTCCTAGTCCCTATATAAAGTCTCTCATGCTTCGTTGCAGGCCTACTTATATCTTCTTTCTATGTGTAATTTTTACTCTCCTCATTAATTTATTTAACTTAACCACTTACATTTAATTTAAAGCTAATAATACCCTCAATTTTTATTTTATTTTAACGTCAAGCTTTTTTTATATCAGCAAAAGTTTGTACTCATTCTATGTAAACTACCTTCATGCAGATTTACTACTACTAATTACTTACTTTAGTAATGCTGATTTTAAACTTGATGAGCGCAGGTATGCACCACGTGGCAGGCAGTCTCTCGCTCCGACCATCTATGGCAACTTCTCACTCGCCAAGTTTGGGGAAGAACAGGTTTGATGCACGACACGTGGCGGGACGAGTTTATGTATCGTCATCGGACGGCTAGGAACTTCCGGACGCGTACTTGCGTCCATTTCACTCTTAATTTTGATCCGTCTGACGTAGACGAGCCGGATAGTCTCTCTTGCCGATGTCTTAGACTCTCCGATCTCTATCTAGCCGCCGGATTCGCCGACGGAACCGTCCGTCTCTTTCTCTTGAACAACCGTCTCCACGTCAGGACTCTACGCCCGCCTCTACGAGACCGGTTCGGTAGATTCTCCCGAGCGGTTTCGGGCATTGTTATCTCCGATTCGAGACTTGTTTTCGCCACGATGGACGGAGACATCCACGTGGCGGAAATATACTGCGTCGGTGGTCACACGCGAACTGCTTACGCCGGAGATATTGTTAACGACGGCGCGTTGGTTGATTTCACGGGCTGTGGTCGCTACTGGGTCGGGCTGTTCGCCGGTGTCCCGGGTCGAGCTTTTCACATTTGGGATTGTAACAGCGAAGAGACAACATTCGTCGGTGGTTCGCTCACCGATCCTGAAGCTGTTATGGGATGGCACACGTTAACGGAGCTAACGACGTCTCTTGGCCGTCTTCGAATCTCCGGCGGTGAGACAGCGGTGGCGTGTACATGGTGGAGGATCATGGTGATTGATTTGAGAAACCAAGGAGTGATCATCGGAGATTACGAGGAGCAACGGAGAGTGCTTATGGTGACGGGTTTTGACGCCAACGAGGAGGCGTACGTTAGAATGGACAGTAGGGGTAACGTTATTGTGCGCAGGGCGAGGACGCATGAGACGGTGTGTGAGTTCCGTGTGAGTGGAGCGGCGCAGAGAAGAGTGATGGGGTGTGTTAATAGACTGCATGCGCTAATGTGCGCAGGAGGAGTGATGCGCGTGTGGGAAGTAGAGAGAGGAGAGTATCTGTACAGTTTTAGAGAGAGAGTCGGAGAAGTTGACGCTATTGTTGCTGATGATAGACATGTGGCGGTTGCTTCAGCTTCATCGACGGCTGTGAGTACTATACATCTATGGGACTTCGGTGCACTGTAGCGTACCAGATTATAACGTGTTATTAATTTTTTAAAAAAAAGAAGAAGCATTTTCTCTGAAAAAGCGAAACCCTAAACCTAGGTGTATATGTAGGGTTTCTGAATTTTAATTTAATTTGGGAAAGTGACGGATTGGAGATGGTGACAGGAGGGTGAGATTTACAAGGGAGATTGATTCTCTCTACAGAGTTTGACCAAAAAGTATGTTACTGTTTTTGTCTAAAACCAAACAAAGTGGACTTTTTCTCATTTCTTTTTTTTTTTTTTTTTTTCTGACGTTTAGGGTTCTCAATTCTGACGTTGTACGAGATGTAGTTTTTTTTTTCTTTCTGAAATTCTTCATTTTCCAATTTATTGGCTTGTGTAATTGTTTCTAAATGTCAACTTTTTTTTTTTTATCTAAAGAAGATATTTTATATGAGGTGTACATAGAAACAAGATCAAAATCAAAGAAGGGTTAAAAAAGTGAATCATGAGATCTAGAGTTTAGGATGTAATAACAAAGATATAAAAAACTATTTTGAGTAATTCTCAAAAAACCAAACTCAAATAGTGTGCCGAACAGATTTTAATCTAGTATTATGAGCGATTTAGCCAGAAAATAGAAGTAAATAGCTTTAGTATAACGATTCCGAGCGTTTATAACAGAATGAACTAAAATGATGAAATGACAAAAAGAATAGAAAAATTATGTGTTTTGAGTAGAAAGTGCTTAGTCTCCAAGTGGTAGAAAAAACTTGTTTTATGATATTTGCTCCTTTTTTTGTTTTTATAGCTCTCGAAACCGTGTCTAACGTCTCCATTTACTCTTGTGGATTAACCGTAGATTTTAACCGTTTACCACTTTGAGTTCTGGACTGAACGAGTTTAAAGCTTGACTTCGCTTTAAGCATTTCCACTTCGGTAAGAAAATTGACTTCGTTGTTGGGCCTTTGGATTTTAATTGCTTATTGGACTTAAAATTCCTTGGTCGGGATTTGCACCCCAACAATTAGCCCCCCAATTTCTTAAACTGGATTTTACTCTATTTAAGGAATTTACTATGCGTTTTCCTTCAGTAAAGTAGAATTCCGGCAAAACAGTTAACTCTCATTTTGTATTTCTTCAAAGTGTTCATCTTCTTTCTTTGCTTTTGCAGCAAAGTTGCTACTTTCCCAGATGGCTAATACTGGTAATCGTTCCGCCGGAGTCATGTCTCGACTTGCGTGGTCGCGGTCGAGATGCAAGGAGAAATCGATCGACGATCTTCGAATAGATTGTAACCTCCCCGAGATGGCTGAGATCGTCCACCCGGCTTAGGGCTTGACTCTCGAGGATGTTCCAGTAGAATACTATTGTGCTTATGAATATCATTTTCGGGAATGCATTTTGCATTCTTTGCTCCTGAAACTTCTGGTGCGGTCCGTGTCGGTTGCACAACTTGGTCTTTCGCAGCTTTGCCCTAACTCCATTCGCAAGATTTTGTGTTTGATTGCAATGACCAATGGTGTGAAATCAGTTCTTCATTCGAGGGATATTTTTTTGCCTTAGTGTTGTTAGGAAGAACAACTCCCGTCGCGGTATTGTGTCTTATTCCTTTGCCCGAATTTTCGGTTTGTAAGGAATCTTCCTTCCAATTGCGGACAATGGTTGACTTCATACTTTTTCTTTCATGTCGATGGGTCCTCTGTCGAACATGATTCACCTTGTCTCCTTCCCCGCTGGTCGACCATTACTGGTTTTATTATGTCTTTTTTTCTTCTACCTTTGTTATTTTATGAATCTTGAGCTCATTCGTACTCTTGTGTTTTCCAGTGGCGGACTCGAATTTTGGTGCCTCTGATCATTTTAGACGTCTTCTTGGTAAACTTCGAGGAACAGAACTCGCCTTCCTCCTCCTCCATCGGACTAGAGATTTTTGGATACATCTCCGCGTCCAGCTGATAGGAGGGATAACACCTCAAACCAGGCATTCAGGACAATGAAGTCGTTGTTCCCCTTTTTCTCTTTCGGCGGGATATATGGAAGAAGAAGAAAATGAGTTGATTCCTTCATTATTAACGAAGCGGCGTCGGTTGATTCGAGGTGGCTTGTCTCGTGAGAATCCTTTTCCAGTGCATGTTGAGACATCTTTCACTGCTCCTAATGGTATTGAAGGACGGGGTGATGTTTGTCATGCGCACACACCTTGGAGCATTGGGGACGAGAGAATGGTTCTCCTTGTGGGGTGCCCGTCGAGACTTCCTCCGCTATCGTGGTTTCGCAGGCTGGAGCTCCTACGTATCCTTGCATAACAGAGATGTTGTACAGTGCTCGGTCTCACATTTATCTTGTTGATATCGATGGTCCAATTCTTAGAGGTTCTTTGGAACAATACGTTTCTGAAGTTGTTAGGCTGTACGGCTCGAGGCGGTCTAATGAGGAGCGGCAGCGGGATTGCTTCGTTCTTCGTTTTGTCGAGACCAAGATGCCGCAATATTTATGATAAGCCATTTCCGTTCTTTGTCATCCAAACTTTAAGATTTGGCGAATCTCAGTGATGAGGCTAGTAGAGCTCTTCATGCAATATGTTGTTGTTTCTGTTTTGCCTGCATGTTTTGCTTTTAGTTCTGTATATTCCTCATGATTATTTTCTTTTTGTTAGCTTTCCTCCGCGGCCGCTAATTCCTTTGGAGGTTACGAGTCTGATGTGTGTGTAAGGTTTTGACCAAATATTTTTTATGAACTACCTGCAAGTGCACATGATGCTACCGTAGTATTTAAGGATCAAATCCACAGAGATTGGATGTTGCACTATAAGCTTTATCAATAAGAATCAAGCTAGCATATGAAAGTTGTTTGTTGTTGTAACCAAAATAAAACCAAAACGAATGCTGAGACTTAAGCAAATGATTAAAAAGTTGGGCCTCTGGAGAGTTCTTTAAAACGTTTTTAGGGTTATAGTCATTATGCAAAACATTAATAGAGAATGGACCTGTTGGTGGGAAAAGAGATTTCACGATTTTCGGATTTTGGTGAGAAAACGCGATTTTGCGATTTTGATTGAAAAACGCTATTTCGCAGTTTTGGCGAAAAATGTGATTTTAAGGTTTTGGTGATAAAACATGATTTCATGGTTTTAGCGGAAAAATTCAATTTTGTGATTTTGGCTGAAAAACGTGATTTTTCAGTTTTGGCGGGAAAGTGCTGTTTTTGATTATTTTGTGGGATAATTGTAGTATCATTTATGTCTTGTTCGTTTGATCATCTTGATTTTGCATCCAAATAATCCATCTGGATAATGGTATATTCGTCATTTACTGTTTTGACAAAACCATCTCCATCCAAATGGTCCAATACATGAGCATCTAGGGCATCGAGGATAGCTTCAGAAAGAATAGTAAAATTTTCCTTGGCAATTAACTCCCAGTTTTTATCATGGCAGACAAGAATTTTTTCTAAGACAGGCTTGGCGTCCTCTATTCCAAGAGCCTTCATAGCTGCAAATGCTGTTTTGATATACTTATTTGGATCCAAGTTACTGTTGAAAGCCAAAGAAGAGTCTCTTACACCTCTGCCTCGCAGCACGCTTGAAGGGACTTGCCGCCTCTTTTAAGGGTGTTCAGGATTATTCATGTCTTTAGTCTTCCTCGTCAGACTGATAATACTTGAAAGAAATTGAATAATTGCAAGAACAAGAAGAAACATTATTACTCTACCACAACAAAAAGATTCAGTTGGCATATCTGAGGAGGCATTTCCTTTCCCATGTCCGCTTTTGTAGCAAGAGAGCTAAGCAAAAAGAAAATCTAAACTACTACAAGGAAGATTGTGAGGAAAGAAACCTTGTAATCTTTATTGCATGCACATTGGCTAAGATGCTAGTGAAAAGATCATGCTGACGCGGGAGAGTCATTGTGGGATTCACATGATCCTTCCACAATAAAACAAAATTTAGAAAAATAGTATTAATTTCAAAAATACATAAACATATAAATTAAATCTACAAAGTTGTTTCAATAGCATTGAGCATAATTTTATTATATTTGTTTCATTATGAAAACATTTGAAACAAGTGAACGAGAGAAATGAATAATTTTTTTTTATAAATTATAAGAAAATATTATAATTAGCTTCCCAAATACGTCAATTTCCGAGGCATAAAAGTCACATTTTTTCTATGAACACAAACAAATTACTCAAAACCCAGAAATTCTAACATGAATCCTCCCCCCTTCCCCCCCTCTTTATTGATTACATAGAGATTTGCGGAAGATTAAATCGATGGTCACCGAGGTGTGAAAAGCAAGAAGAAGGAATCATATAAAGAAAAATAAAAATCGAGAAGAAGGAATCGATCGAATCTATTGTCGTCATAATCGTCGAGAATAATTTGATATTCATGAAAGAAAAAGGAAAATAGTTGAGAATTTTTTTATTATTACTAGTCATAAAAAGTTTAAAAAAAGTTTTATACAAACAAATTTAAAAATTGTATATTCAAAACAAAAACATCCACAATAAAACAAATTTTTTTAAAATAGTATAATTTAGAAATACATAAACATATAAATTAAATCTCCAAAGTTTTTTCAATAGCATTGAACATGATTTTATAGTATTTGTTTCATTATAAAAACACTTGAAAAACAAGAGAATGAGAAAAATAATTTCATTCGCCTTCAGGGTCCCCCAAAATGATTACTTTGCTGGAAAAGCTATGCGTTTGTTTTTTGGGTCGACGATGTGGGACCAGCTGGAGTGGATGTTGTTGTGGAAGGCCTAAGTTGTCGTGAAATGTGTGAAATAAATAACGTAGGAGNAACAATCTCTGTGGATTCGATCCCTTAATATACTACTGTGATTGCTGTGCACTTGCAGCTATCTTAGGGGTAAAACTTGAAGTGAAATAAACCCCGCGATCAGGTAAGCAAAGAGGGGACATCCGATATATCTCTGGCTGATTTCATCTCTATGATTAAGGAAAGTAAAGATCCTCCCACAGGATCGAGGGGTGTTAATTTCCCCCTTTTACACTGAAAAATGATCAAGAAAAGTCAAGCTAAGTGACTCAAAACAAAGCACTCTTGGGAGGCACCCCAAGCTTATCCATGTACATATTAATGTTTTTTCTAGTCTAGTTTAATTTTTTCAGGATCCCATGAAAGATAGGGTGGGGTCACTTGCATATAAGAGGAGCTAAACCTATGAGGAGTTGTCTAGCACAGCAACGGGATTACATCTCGGGATAACACCCTGATATTGTTCCTAGGCATTCTCTGTCGAGCAGGCACAACGATGTGAAGCCGATATAGAACGAAGCCTAAGCTAGACAACCTTCGCTGTGGTCACATATCGGGAACCAGCCGATATCCGTAACGTCAATCACACCCTATCGGAGTCAACCCGATATGGCCGTCCAGGTAAAAGGGTGTTTAGACTGAGCCAATTCGAGAAAAGCGCTCAAAATCATGGCTCACTTTTCCGGATAAGGCAAGAATGCTTGGTTGGGGTTAACCGACAACTATTCCCCAAACCAAGAAACCCTAGTCAATCCTTTTCTTCCCCATATCTCCTCTTTATAAAAACCCTCGCCTCTCTCGTTTTCGTTCCCCATCACTCTCAATCCTAGAAGTTTGTCTTTGAGCTTTTAATTTCGCAAACTCGAATCTGTGCTTTCTTCCAAGGATTTTTGCAAATATCGTTCTAAGGTAATTTTTGATCTAAAACGATATGATTGATTATCTCTTAGGATTGTTTAGATTCGTCGCATTAGGGATTTGAGAGTAGATGGAGAAACGTTTCGTAGACAATTTTGCATAAAAACTTAGGTTTTTTTTTAAGGATTTTCTGAATATCAGCACATCTATTTGTGAGAATAGCTTCACGGCTAAACTCTTTTGAAGTGTCGAGATTCTGGAAATCCCTTTTTCACCTTTTTGTTTAACGCAAGCTTGTCTAAAAATCTGAATTTGTGAAGAACAACTTATAAGGGATACTCTTTATTCTTCACGGTTTAGGCTTTTTCCCGATCTAGTAATAACTCGGATATGTTTGCTTGGGTCTCTTTAGTCATGAATAGAGTTGCCTTAAGTTTAAACATACATGCAAGATAATCCCTGTTCTTAGAGTTTTTCCTTGTACTTACACGCTTTCGAGTGTTTTTGATTATAGGTACAATGGTAGGAGCAACAAGAAGCGGAGCTATTCTTGGGAGATCAAGGGAATACCAATTGAAGAAGAGAGAAGGAAAGAGACCAGTCGGAGATTCCAGCCGAGCGGCTATAGTACGTTCACCCACACGTGCATCGGGAAGGAGAAGTACGGGATCCCGACACACCCTAGCCGAAATGCGTGCAGCATTCAGGCGAATGGAGTTCAAGGCCACACGCTACCCCCATGCAGAAACTATGATCGAATTGGGCATCTGATGACTCAGTTTTTCAGGCCTTTGATCAATGACCCAACACTGTTAACCGAATGCAGTATAGTGTATGGGGTATCAAACCATTTTAGGAGCGTTAGTGAACATAACGGTCATATCGGTGTCATAAGTCAAGTTAAATCGGGTAAAGATTGAGACTTTACTACTAAAAACTACTAAAAGACAGATCTTGTGTCACCCAAGACCATAAATAAAACGACTCTAGAGGTTTTAAACAGAAACTACTGGTTTAAACGATAAAAATGTAAGCTTTTAAGATGAAAGAAGGATTAAGATGGGTTCTTCGAACTAGGTAACTCTCGGTTTTGTTTTATCAAGCTAAAGCTTTTGGATCACATCAAGACTTGGTCTTTTAATGGTGATTCTTAGGTAAAGGGATCCTCAAATCGTTTAGCCCATGGCGTTTGGGTCTAAACTCTTTGAATCTCTATCACCATAGACTAGCTATCGCATAGCGGTACAATAGAAGAAACAAGCATCTGCGTTGTCCCTATTGAACCGTAAGACTCTTGGACAGAGGGTTAGTCTTAGCCCAAGAAATCAAACTCTTGTTCATGGATCCGGCTAAGCAAGCACGTGGCGTTCGTGTCAAGCCGCCTGT